>AP027111.1:1207500-2407500 GCA_028142955.1 Pinctada fucata
GTGATATCAAAAGATTTCATTGGACTGATATGTGACTTGTATGAAATTATTATTCGATAATTAGTTTTATGAATGAGGTGCGTATTAGAATTGTGATTTACGCAAGGATAAACGCTATTTTAACCACTTTATCATGCAAAAATATTTGAAATTGATAAAATATTCGATGGTTTTTCATACTGACATATTGAGATGACCGTAATTTGTTACGGTCATCCGCGTAAACCGGTGACAAATGAAAATTATATTATTTCAAATTCATGTGGTAAATTTATAAGTATCAGTGTGCCAAACAATATAAATCTGAGCAAAATGTATTGCATACTAGATTCACTGTGTAGCATCACGTGACTTTAGTTGGTGAAATCATGAATGAATAAAAAGCTCAGTTGGAGGATAGAAACAGAAACTGCAATAATTGCTTTGATTAAATTTATCTTTTCATAGCCTATATCCTTGTCTAAAATGGTACTTTTACTATCATGGAATCGTTTGTAAGTAAAACGCCGTTGTTTTTACAAACACTGTGACAAAAGCTGTAGATATTTTCGTGGAAACCACCACAGCATTGTGTTTAACATATTTCGACCACGACGTTCCTTTTGTCAGAATGTTTGTAAAAACTACAATGGTTTCAAGATTGACAAACAAAGAATTATAAAAATATCATCTTTTACAAGGACATCGGCTATGAAAAGATAAAATTGAATCAATACAATCATCACAGTACCTGCTTTCTTTCCTTCAAACGAGCGGTATGTCTCCATTTTGTGTTCGTGGTTTCACCAACTAATGTCTTTCACGCGCTTGCGCGGTTCCTTTAAAAGCTTTGGGAAATGTCATTATGAGTTGTCCTTCTTTGTTCACTACACCCATTGTCGTATTCTGTCATCCACACTAACATTTTTTTTTTCAATATTGAGGAATACATGTATGTATGATAAAATCAGAAAGAGCAGACTCTAGATACTAGTATAGAACTAAAAATCGCTCCTTTCTAATAAAATGTGTAAGACAATGAACATTATAATAAAAGATATTAATACTTTTTATCATTATTTTTTTACAAGGAACAGTTTAGTTTTCTGAAAATAAAAGCTGTGTTGTAGTTGAATTATCATATACATGTATTTGTATGATTTGATTCAGAAAAAACAAACATTGTTAGAAAACGAAAAGAATTTATCTGTGACTTTTTTTTTAACATTTTGTTTCGGTCATCTTTTCCGTATACATGTACGAACTCCTCCCTCCTTCTCTTCCAAATGATCCACGTACACTATTATATCTTAGCATCCAAAATATAATTCGAAAAGAGTCCAACCAATCTTAGCATCTATATATACATGTTTTCCACATTATGATCTACATGTATGTTTTCTATATAATGATCTACGTAGACTAGGTTACAGTAGGTATATCATATCATTTTTCCAATGATGTGATCTAAGTAAATTATATATAAATATACATGTAGCATCTTTTCTTTAAAATATATGATCTATCTAAACTATGTACAAAATAGATATTATATCATCTATTCAATACTATGGTTTACTTAAACTATTACAAAATATATATTATAGTCAGAAAACATGATCCAAACCCAGCCTTTGACGGTTATTTTGGGTGGTCGGGGGCTGGGAAGCCTCCCCCCTCCATCGTCGATGGCATCATGCCCCACCCCCAACGACCTCAAACGCCCAAATAAACGTCAAAGGCTGGGTCTGTCTATCACAGCATCTATTTTTTAGTATGATTGATGTAAATGATTTACAACAGGCGCGTAGCTGCCATGTAAGCCAATAAGCCCGGGCTTGCCATTCGGTAATAAAAAATGTTTAGGCCAAAGTTCATATTTGAAAAGATTGCATGTAAATTAAAAGAAAAAGGGATTCCTTAAAGGTACTACTATTAGTAGATGCATGTTTTTAGTTTAATCATATATTTTATTTCAAAAAGCAGAAAAAGGATTGGGCAAAAGTTTTCTCAACATTATATAATGCCCTCTCCTAGATGCATGTATCACCATAGAGTCTAATTTTATCTACAAGCTTTGAATGAGAACTTCAGTTTTTCACCAATTTACAAATTGAAATCTGAAAAAAAAATTCTTGCTCCAACTCTGCAAGAAAAAAAATAATTTTGCTCCAGTCTGGGGCGAGAAAGATAATCTTGATCCGACAAAAAACCATAGGCCCCCTCTCCAGAATATCAAATGGACCGTGTCTTAATACTAGCTCAAAAACGAGTTCCAGTGGTCCGATTTCATTGAAAATTTGTGGCTTTTGACAGTACAGTTATTGAGAAAATTTGTTTAAAAATGTTCATATAACATGCAATTTTTAACCACTCAAATTTGCTGAAATCGTTCTCCGTCGAGGGGGAGGGGGGGGGGGGGGGGGGGGGGGGGGGCGCAGACCCCTCGCCATATTGGGCTTGCACTTCCAAACAGGGCCCGCTACGCACCTGTACAAAGTAAATATCATCTACTCTATAATGATTATGATAAATGTAAACTAAGTACAAAAAATGAATATCATAGCAACTTTTCTTGAGTATTACATGTATTTATGTAATAAATATAGGACCTCAAATGATTTTCTATTCCATACGATATCTATAAAACGAGATGTGCGAATTTTACATCCCCGAGCCTTGGCGTGGATTAAAATCACACGAGTTACATATATACTGTATGGAATAGAAACATCATTTGAGATTTTTTTTATCACATGAAATATGACATAATTGATCAAAATAACGTCAAAATATTATAATTCCAACTTCATTTCTTGCAAATAACGCACCAACGTCGCCGTTTCTATTGTGACGTAACAAAGGATCTGGAGCGCTGCATCCAATGATCACGCTCCTAAGGTGATATGTAACGTGTTATCATAGCGTCTTTTCTATGACAAAATCAATGACAATAGTTTATTTATCATAAATAAATAGTGATATATATGATATAATATACAATTATGGACTTTTAACTCAGTGTATATGATGTGATATTTTCATAGTAAGTCAATATCACATCATATGTATACTAAGTTAAAAGTCCATAACTGTTTTATTCTATAATTTCATATTTGATTCACACTTAATAACTTCGACATTTACAGAAGTTAGTGGGGTAATCCCGGTCTAATTTTAGACCGTGGTATATGGTGATTTATCCAGGAGCGTCGGTGACGTTATCAACCAATCAGAACGTAGCTATTTATAGTTTATAGAATAATCTACTTTAAACTTCATGTATGTGTATCGTAGCGTCTTTCTTAGATATAATTTACGTTAAACTCCATGTAAGTGTATCATAGCGTCTTTCTGTGTTATAATTTACGTTAAACTTCATGTATGTGTATCAAAGCGTCTTTCTGTGATATCATCTGCGTTAAACTACATGTACATGTATGTGTATCATAACGTCTTTTCTATGATAAAATCTACGTTAAACTCCATGTATGTGTATCTTAGCGTCTTTCTGCGATATAATTTACGTTAATCTCCATGTAAATGTATCTTAGCGTATTTTTCTATAATACAATCTACGTACAACTATGTGTATCATTGCGTCTTTTATATGATATAATCTACGTTAAACTCCATATATTTGTATCATAACGCCTTTCTGTCATATAATTTACGTTAAACTTCATGTATGTTTATCATAGCGTCTTCTGTGATATAATTTACGTTAAACTCCATGTAAATGAATCTTAGCGTATTTTTTTCTATGATATAATCTACGTACAACCATGTGTATCTTAGCGTCTTTTCTATGATATAATCTACGTTAAACTTCATATATGTGTATGTTAGCGTCTTTTATATGATATTATCTTAGACTACGTAAAACTACATGTATGTGTATCATAGCGTCTGTTATATGATATAATCTACGTAAAACTTAATGTGAATGTATCAAAGCGTCTTTTATATGATATAATCTACGTTAAACTCCATGTATGTGTATCATAACGCTTTTCTGTGATATAATTTACGTTAAACTTCATGTGTGTGTATCATAGCGTCTTTCTGTGATATAATTTACGTTAATTTAAAACTCCATGATAAAATCTTAGATTACATAAAACTACATGTATGTGTATCATAGCGTCTTTTATATGATATAATCTTAGACTACGTAAAACTACATGTGTGTGTGTGTGTGTGTGTGTGTCATAGTGTCTTTTCTATGATATAATCTACGTTAAACTTCATGTATGTGTATCATAGCGTCTTTCTGTGGTATAATTTACGTTGAACTCCATGTAAATGTATCAATGACAATGACAATGACAATAGTTATAATTCTCATTATAATATACAATATATACATTGTTGAGATAATGCAAATAGATAATTATGAAGTTAATAAAATGCATGACATGAATATGAATACTTAACCTAGAGGATTTCTAATCCTCGCTGATATAATTTTCAAACATTTACAAATTCTTTTGAGCAAGAGTTAAATATTTTTCAAATTTATAAGTATTTGATCTAAAAGTATAATATGTAGGTAAAAATCTAAGTGTGGCATTCTTAATTATGCTGTCGTTGCATTAAAAAAGGAAACGGAATTCGTCACCAATACTATTTGACTCACAAAGATCACAGAATCTATTTTCTCTAGGAATATTTGTCCACCTACCACATTCAATTGGTATAATAGCGTCATTTATATGATATAATCTTAGACTACGTAAAACTACGTGTCTGTATCATAGCGTCTTTTCTATAGTATAATCTACGTTAAACTTCATGTATGTGTATCATAGCGTCTTTTATATGATATAATCTTAGACTACGTAAAACTACTTATCACGCCTCAGACAAAAATGTTGGAATCTGATTGGTCAGATCATGGTCACATGACGCCGTGAAAAAAGCCGTATCAGGCTTGTAAATCCGTATAGGGCGAGTAGTTTATTATGACGTCGTGGATTTATGATA
The DNA here is from genome assembly GCA_028142955.1 of Pinctada fucata. Taxonomy (NCBI): domain Eukaryota; kingdom Metazoa; phylum Mollusca; class Bivalvia; order Pterioida; family Pteriidae; genus Pinctada; species Pinctada fucata. Next base: position 1,212,466 of record AP027111.1, read on the forward strand.
CAGAGACCCCCACATATACAGTTAGAGGTCTTCTATGGAACGCCATCGCTGTCTTATGATAAGATATTTCAATATATTGGATGGTTTAATCAATATATGCGGTGGTAAGTACATTATATGCGGTGGTAAGAACATTATATGCGGTGCTAAGTACATTATATGGAGTGCTAAGTACATTATATGCGGTGTTAAGAACATTATATGGGGTGCTTAGTACATTATATGCGGTGCTAAGAACATTATATGCGGTGATAAGTACATTATATGCGGTGCTAAGAACATTATATGCGGTGGTAAGTACATTATATGCTGTGCTAAGAACATTATATGCGGTGGTAAGTACATTATATGGAGTGCTAAGTACATTATATGGAGTGCTTAGTACATTATATGCGGTGTTAAAAACATCATATGGGGTGGTACGTACATTATATGGGGTGCTAAGTACATTATATGCGGTGCTAAGAACATTATATGCGGTGCTAAGTACATTACATGGGGTGGTTAGTACATTATATGCAGTGCTAAGTACATTATATGGGGTGGTATGTTCATTACATGGTGTGGTTAGTACATTATATGGGGTGGTTAGTGCATTACATGGGGTGGTTAGTACATTATATGCGGTGCTAAGTACATTATATGGGGTGGTATGTTCATTACATGGGGTGGTTAGTACATTATATGTGGTGCTAAGTACATTATATGGGGTGGTTAGTACATTATATGGGGTGGTATGTTCATTACATGGGGTGGTTAGTACATTATATGGGGTGGTTAGTACATTATATGTGGTGGTATGTTCATTACATGGGGTGGTTAGTACATTATATGGGGTGGTTAGTACATTATTTGGGGTGGTTAGTACATTACATGGGGTGGTTAGTACATTACATGGGGTGGTTAGTACATTATATGGGGTGGTTAGTACATTACATGGGGTGGTTAGTACATTATATGTGGTGCTAAGTACATTATATGGGGTGGTTAGTACATTATATGGGGTGGTATGTTCATTACATGGGGTGGTTAGTACATTATATGGGGTGGTTAGTACATTATATGTGGTGGTATGTTCATTACATGGGGTGGTTAGTACATTATATGGGGTGGTTAGTACATTATATGGGGTGGTTAGTACATTACATGGGGTGGTTAGTACATTACATGGGGTGGTTAGTACATTACATGGGGTGGTTAGTACATTATATGGGGTGGTATGTTCATTACATGGGGTGGTTAGTACATTATATCCCACCTCTGGCAAATTTCTTGCAGTCTGATTGGTCGAGAAGAACCGAATATTATTTTATTATTATAATATTATTTTACTGACATGATATTTTTTTAATATGCTGCTTCCACTAAGACGCTTTACGATATTGACGTCAACGAAATGCTTTGAAATATGTTGACGTTACATACTCAAGCCAAAAGCCATCGGTGGGATAAATTCGTTATACAGTGTTTTACAGGGTGGATACAAAAATATATTGGGTCGATGAAAAAAGTTGTATTGGGCTCGGCTTCGCCTCGCCAAATACAACTTTTTTCATCGACCCAATGTATTTCTGTATCCCCCCTGTAAAACGGTAGTGTGATTTTGGAACGCGGTTCAACATTCAACATTCGAATGTTGAACCGCGTTCCAGAACGTGGTTCAACATTCAAAAATGAGCAATGTCTAATTTATATAAACCAATCATTTCTATTTAATAATTCAATAAAAATAAAAGAGAAAATGTTATTTTTTACGGAACAGTAAAATAAGAGTCCGTTCACCGCCTTTTAGTACGAATCTAAGATGAAATGCAGTGCACCTCTACATATTCATGTCTCTAGGAAACATCGAAGTCCCCTGAATAGAGAGCTGAAATTTTCAGCATATCTAGATAATTGTCTGACTAATTGATGGTTAAAATATGGTTATGGTAAAATTTTTCGTTTACGAGATATAGCTGCCATATCTCACCCGGTATATACATGAAATGCAGTGCACCTCTACATATTCATGTCTCTAGGAAACATCGAAGTCCCCTGAACAGAGAGCTGAAATTTTCAGCATATCTAGATAATTGTCAGACTAAATGATGGTTAAAATATGGTTATGTTAAAATTCTTCGTTTACGAGATATAGCTCCTATATCTCACCCGGTATATGCATGAAATGCAGTGCAACTCTACATATTCATGTCTCTATGAAACATCGAAGTAACCTGAATAGAGAGCTGAAATTGTCAGGATATCTAGATAATTGTCTGACTAATTGATGGTTAAAATATGGTTATGGTAAAATTCTTCGTTTACGAGATATAGCTCCCATATCTCACCCAGTATATACATTAAATGCAGTGCAACTCTACATATTCATGTCTCTATGAAACATCGAAGTAACCTGAATAGAGAGATGAAATTTTCAGGATATCTAGATAATTGTCTGACTAATCGATGGTTAAAATATGGTTAATGCAAAATTCTTCGTTTACGAGAAATAGCTCCCATATCTCACACGGTATATACATGAAATGCAGTGCAACTCTACATATTCATGTCTCTAGGAAACATCGAAGTGCCCTGAATAGAGAGCTGAAATTTTCAGGATATCTAGATAATTGTCTGACTAATTGATGGTTAAAATATGGTGCAGTGCACCTCTACATATTCATGTCTCTAGGAAACATCGAATTCCCTTGAACAGAGAGCTGAATTTTCAGCATATCTAGATAATTGTCAGACTAATTGATGGTTAAAATATGGTTATGGTAAAATTCTTCGTTTACGAGATATAGCTCCCATACCTCACCCGGTATATGCATGAAATGCAGTGCAACTCTACATATTCATGTCTCTATGAAACATCGAAGTCCCCTGAATAGAGAGCTGAAATTTTCAGAATATCTAGATAATTGTCTGACTAATTGATGGTTAAAATAAGGTTATGGTTAAATTCTTCGTTTACGAGATAAAGCTCCCATATCTCACCCGGTATACACATGAAATGCAGTGCACCTCTACATATTCATGTCTCTAGGAAACATCGAAGTCCCCTGAATAGAGAGCTGAAATTGTCAGCATATCTAGATAATTGTCTGACTAATTGATGGTTAAAATATGGTTATGGTAAAATTCTTCGTTTACGAGATATAGCTCCCATATCTCACCCAGTATATACATTAAATGCAGTGCAACTCTACATATTCATGTCTTTATGAAACATCGAAGTAACCTGAATAGAGAGATGAAATTTTCAGCATATCTAGATAATTGTCTGACTAATTGATGGTTAAAATATGGTTAAGGTAAAATTCTTCGTTTACGAGATATAGCTCCCATATCTCAACCGGTATATACATGAAATGCAGTGCACCTCTACATATTCATGTCTCTAGGAAACATCGAAGTCCCCTGAATAGAGAGCTGAAATTTTCAGGATATTTAGATAATTGTCTGACTAATTGATGGTTAAAATATGGTTATGGTAAAATTCTTCGTTTACGAGATATAGCTCCCATATCTCACCCGGTATATACATGAAATGCAGTGCAACTCTACATATTCATGTCTCTAGGAAACATCGAAGTGCCCTGAATAGAGAGCTGAAATTTTCAGGATATCTAGATAATTGTCTGACTAATCGATGGTTAAAATATGGTTATGGTAAAATTCTTCGTTTACGAGATAAAGCTCCCATATCTCACCCGGTATATACATTAAATGCAGTGCACCTCTACATATTCATGTCTCTAGGAAAAATCGAAGTCCCCTGATTGGAGAGCTGAAATTTTCAGGATAGCTAGATGATTGTCTGACTAATTGATAATTAAAATATGGTTATGGTAAAATTCTTCGTTTACGAGATATAACTCCCAAATCTCACCCGGTATATACATTAAATGCAGTGCAAATCAACATATTCATGTCTCTAGGAAAAATGGAAGTCCCCTGATTAGAGAGCTGAAATTTTCAGGATATCTAGATAATTGTCTGACTAATTGATGGTTAAAATATGGTTATGGTAAAATTCTTCGTTTACGAGATAAAGCTCCCATATCTCACCAGGTATATACATTAAATGCAGTGCAAATCTACATATTCATGTCTCTAGGAAACATCGAAGTCCCCTGAATAGAGAGCTGAAATTTTCAGGATATCTAGATAATTGTCTGACTAATTGATGGTTAAAATATGGTTATGGTAAAATTCTTCGTTTACGAGATAAAGCTCCCATATCTCACCAGGTATATACATTAAATGCAGTGCAAATCTACATATTCATGTCTTTAGGAAAATTCGAAGTCCCCTGATTAGAGAGCTGAAATTTTCAGGATATCTAGACAATTGTCTGTCTAATTGATGGTGAAAATATGGTTATGGTAAAATTTTTCGTTTACGAGATATAGCTGCCATATCTCACCCGGTATATACATGAAATGCAGTGCACCTCTACATATTCATGTCTCTAGGAAACATCGAAGTCCCCTGAATAGAGAGCTGAAATTTTCAGGATATCTAGATAATTGTCTGACTATTTGATGGTTAAAATATGGTTATGGTAAAATTCATCGTTTACGAGATATAGCTCCCATATCTCACCCGGTATATACATGAAATGCAGTGCAAATCTACATATTCATGTCTCTAGGAAACATCGAAGTGCCCTGAATAGAGAGCTGAAATTTTCAGGATATCTAGATAATTGTCTGACTTATTGATGGTTAAAATATGGTTATGGTAAAATTCTTCGTTTACGAGATAAAGCTCCCATATCTCACCCGGTATATACATTAAATGCAGTGCACCTCTACATATTCATGTCTCTAGGAAACATCGAAGTCCCCTGATTAGAGAGCTGAAATTTTCAGCATAGCTAGATAATTGTCTGACTAATTGATGGTTAAAATATGGTTATGGTAAAATTCTTCGTTTACGAGATAAAGCTCCCATATCTCACCAGGTATATACATTAAATGCAGTGCAAATCTACATATTCATGTCTCTAGGAAACATCGAAGTCCCCTGAATAGAGAGCTGAAATTTTCAGCATATCTAGATAATTGTCTGTCTAATTGATGGTGAAAATATGGTTATGGTAAAATTTTTCGTTTACGAGATATAGCTCCCAAATCTCACCCGGTATATACATGAAATGCAGTGCACCTCTACATATTCATGTCTCTAGGAAACATCGAAGTCCCCTGAATTGAGAGCTGAAATTTTCAGCATATCTAGATAATTGTCTGACTATTTGATGGTTAAAATATGGTTATGGTAAAATTCATCGTTTACGAGATATAGCTCCCATATCTTACCCGGTATATACATGAAATGCAGTGCAACTCTACATATTCATGTCTCTAGGAAACATCGAAGTGCCCTGAATAGAGAGCTGAAATTTTCAGGATATCTAGATAATTGTCTGACTAATTGATGGTTAAAATATGGTTATGGTAAAATTCTTCGTTTACGAGATAAAGCTCCCATATCTCACCCGGTATATACATTAAATGCAGTGCAAATCAACATAGTCATGTCTCTAGGAAACATCGAAGTCCCCTGAATAGAGAGCTGAAATTTTCAGGATATCTAGATAATTGTCTGACTAATTGATGGTGAAAATATGGTTATGGTAAAATTCTTCGTTTACGAGATGTAGCTCCCATATCTCATCCGGTATATACATGAAATGCAGTGCACCTCTACATATTCATGTCTCTAGGAAACATCGAAGTCCCCTGAATAGAGAGCTGAAATTTTCAGGATATCTAGATAATTGTCTGACTAATTGATGGTTAAAATATGGTTATGGTAAAATTCTTCGTTTACGAGATATAGCTCCCATATCTTACCCGGTAAATACATGAAATGTAGTACACCTCTACATATTCATGTCTTTAGGAAACATCAGAGTCCCCTGAATAGAGAGCTGAAATTTTCAGGATATCTAGATAATTGTCTGACTAATTGATGGTTAAAATATGATTATAGTAAAATTCTTCGTTTACGAGATATAGCTCCCATAATTCACCAGGTATGTACATGAAATGCAGTGCACCTCTACTTATTCATGTCTCTAGAAAACATCGAAGTCCCTTGAATAGAGAGCTGAAATTTTCAGCATATCTAGATAATTGTCTTACTAATTGATGGTTAAAATATGGTTATGGTAAAATTCTTCGTTTACGAGATATAGCTCCCTTATCTCACCCGGTATATACATGAAATGCATTGCACCTCTAAATATTCATGTCTCTAGGAAACATCAAAAACCCCTGAATAGAGAGCTGAAATTTTCAGGATATCTAGATAATTGTCTGACTAATTGATGGTTAAAATATGGTCATGGTAAAATTCTTCGTTTTCAAGATATAGCTCCCATATCTCACCCGGTATATACGTGAAATGCAGTGCACCTCTACATATTCATGTCTCTAGGAAACATCGAAGTCCCCTGAATAGAGAGCTGAAATTTTCAGGATATCTAGTTAATTGTCTGACTAATTGATGGTTAAAATATGGTAATGGTAAAATTCTTCGTTTACGAGATAAAGCTCCCATATCTCACCCGGTATATACATGAAATGCAATGCACCTCTTCATATTCATATCTTTGGGACACATCGAAGTCCCCTGAATAGAGAGCTGAAATTTTCAGGATATCTAGATAATTGTCTGACTAATTGATGGTTAAAATATTGTAATGGCAAAATTCCGGGCAATATCTCCTGAACCAGTTCTCTGATCGCATGCATATTTAAGTATGTTTTTGCTTCAGACTCTAATGATTACATCACCTTGACCCAAGGTCATTTGGCCAATGTCAAAGACACTTTGTTCATTTTAATGAAATTGTAGATACATCCCTGTCCGGGTTATATCTCTTGAACTCTTTGCCTGATCACTTTCACAAAGGTCAAGGTCACTAAGTACATTATTAATGAAATTATACACACATTCCCCTTCACTTTAATATTTTGTATGTTGTTGCTTATGACCCAAAAGGCTTACATCACCTTGACCCAATGTTATTTGGCCAATGTTACGTAATACATTTTAATAAAATTGTAGATACATTCCTGTCCGGGCTATATCTCTTGAACTCTTTGCCTGATCACTTTCACAAAGGTCAAGGTCACTTAGTACATTATAAATGAAATTATACACACATTCCCCTTCACTTTAATATTTTAGTATGTTGTTGCTTATGACCCAAAAGGCTTACATCACCTTGACCCAATGTCATTTGGCCAGTGTTACGTAATACATTTTTAATGAAATTGTAGATACATTCCTGTCCGGGCTATATCTCTTGAACTCTTTGCCTGATCACTTTCACAAAAGTCAAGGTCACTTAGTACATTATAAAGGAAATTATACATACATTCCCCTTCACTTTAATATTTTAGTATGTTGTTGCTTATGACCCAAAAGGCTTACATCACCTTGACCCAAGGTCATTTGGCCCGTGTTACGTAATACATTTTTAATGAAATTGTAGATACATTCCTGTCCGGGCTATATCTCTTGAACTCTTTGCCTGATCACTTTCACAAAGGTTAAGGTCACTTAGTACATTATAAATGAAATTATACATACATTCCCCTTCACTTTAATATTTTAGTATGTTGTTGCTTATGACCCAAAAGGCTTACATCACCTTGACCCAATGTCATTTGGCCCGTGTTACGTAATACATTTTTAATGAAATTGTAGATACATTCCTGTCCGGGCTATATCTCTTGAACTCTTTGCCTGATCACTTTCACAAAAGTCAAGGTCACTTAGTACATTATAAATGAAATTATACATACATTCCCCTTCACTTTAATATTTTAGTATGTTGTTGCTTATGACCCAAAAGGCTTACATCACCTTGACCCAATGTCATTTGGCCAGTGTTACGTAATACATTTTTAATGAAATTGTAGATACATTCCTGTCCGGGCTATATCTCTTGAACTCTTTGCCTGATCACTTTCATAATTTAGTATGTTGTTGCTTTTGATCTAAATATTTTATATATCCAAGGTCATGTGACCAAAGTCATTGTCACCCAGTATGCTTATAATGAAATTGTACACTAGTAAGCTAATCATGTTCGGGCTATACCTGTTAAAAACAATATCAATGTTTAACATCCTATTGGCATACGGTCTGTGACCAAGATCAAGGTAACTTAGAGAGGGAGACATATGTTTTTTTCTGAAAAAACATTTTTTAATTATATCTCCTGTTCCACACTCACATCCTGATTGGTACCACTGGTTTCCTTTTTGATTTCTCGAAGGTATCAATGTAATGCTTGAATAGGGTCCTGGAAGTCTGGGGGAAATTCCACGCTTTATGGATACAATAAAAGACAAATCTCATTTCCAAGGCCTTCTTGACTTCCTCGATCACCCAAGTTCCGATCAGAGCTCTTTCTTGGTCGTTGTGTGTGCATTTGAAATCTGAACCTATCTTCTCGTTTATCTCCACACAGTTGGGTCACAAGGTGAACAGTAGTTTGCCTCCATAACGATGAGGCAAAACCGGATGCGACAACTTGTGTGACGGAATGATGCGGCACCTGACTAAGCCAGTGTAGTCTCTGTTGTAGCCAAAGTTCTCGGTGGTCAGAACGTACCGGATGTCCGATAGGGAAGGTGCTGTGCTTCAGAACAGAGGGGAAGAGGGATCAGACATCAATGTAGCGAATGTATGTCTCCTTCATCGCAGTAGAGTTGAGTCGCATTGGTTCTGCCTCCAAATTATGCATCTTTGGGCTGTAAGGGGTTCACGATTTGGTCATGGCGAACGATCCAAATTCTAGATCATCCTTACACCGGCAATCGTACACGTGCTTCCAAATCGTTGAAAAAGGTCTGGCTTTTCTGATGAGATAAGGAAGATCCTGACGACAATCTCAAACGCATTCATAATAGATCGCCAAATTAAGCATCAACGGACGGGTCCATAGCAAGATAGAGGTGGGCCCATGTGCCCGGGAGGAGTAAGCATCCCCTGTTTGGCTACCCGCACCCGCCGTTGGTGTTCACGCACGAAAATGTAAACAATATCTAGAAAAAAAAATGCACTGTCTGATGTTATGTCTATATAGAAAGTGCTATGACGATCATGTCAGGGAAAAAACCCTTGCGGGGAATTTTTTTACGAGCTCCACACGGCAAAGGGCATATGTGATACACAAATGAGATAAGAAAGATCCTGAAGACAATCTCTTCATCACTCACTGACGTCATAGAACTAACGTCATAAAAATTACGTCATAACTTCAGCGGTGCTTGCAGTTTTCCAGATCTTGATATCAGGAAGTCCTACACTACTCGCGTACCTGTTAAAGTGGAATTCAGTGTTAATTGCCTACAACTGATGATTTAAAATACTGTGCATGATAAAGATATATACAAAAAAACGATAGTGTTGCTTCCAATGCTTCTAAAAGTCAATATCCGACGGAGAATGACAAATATGGATAATGACCATATCCCTGTATACAGCACAAAATCGATAATTCAGAAAATCAGAAACCGAAGGCATACAAAATCAGGACAAAACAGGAACCAAAGCAAACAAACAAAAACCTCCACCACATGAAAAGAAGCAAACTCCCGATATGGGAGTGAGACCAGGTGCCCAGGAAGAGTAAGCATATCCTGCTTGCATGCAACACCCGCCGCTTCATTTCGGTAGAACTGTCACATTCGGTTACTTCCATTTCGGAAGACATAGAGTACAATCTTTGGTTAGATGGCTCAAATGGTCTGAGAGAATATCATCTACCATGACGAGTTCCCCCATATCGACCGTAGAACTTCCTCAGTGCCGATGTTAGTCGATCACAAACATATCCCTGACTGAGAAGCTTATCTGAAAGACGCCTAGCTCTCATGACTAGAATTGACGAGTGTGATACATAATAATCCAGAAATTGGACAAGTATCTCGAAAGCGAAGAATTTTACGATAATCGTGCGTTAACCAATTTTATCAGTCAAATGATTATCTAGATATACTAAATATTTCAGCTCTTTAATATTCAGGGGATTTACATCTTTTCCAGAGACATAAGTATGTAGATGTGAACAGCATTTCATGTAAATACCGCATGAGATATGGGTCGTATATCTCCTATATATCGTTAGCAAAGAATTTTACCATAACCATATTTTAACCATCAATTAGTCAGACAATTTTCTAAATATCCTGAAAATTTCAGCTCTCTATTCAGGGGACTTCGATGTTTCCTAAAGACATGAATATGTAGAGGTGTACTACATTTCATGTGTATACCGGGTAAGATATGGGAGCTATATCTCGTAAACGATGAATTTTACCATAACCATATTTTAACCATCAATTAGTCAGACAATTATCTAAATATCCTGAAAATTTCAGCTCTCTATTCAGGGGACTTCGATGTTTCCTAAAGACATGAATATGTAGAGGTGTACTACATTTCATGTATATACCGGGTGAAATTTGGGAGCTATATCTCGTAAACGAAGAATTTTACCATAACCATATTTTAACCATCAATTAGTCAGACAATTATCTAAATATCCTGAAAATTTCAGCTCTCTATTCAGGGGACTTCGATGTTTCCTAAAGACATGAATATGTAGAAGTGTACTATATTTCATGTATATACCAGGTGAGATTTGGGAGCTATATCTCGTAAACGAAGAATTTTACCATAACCATATTTTAACCATCAATTAGTCAGACAATTATCTAAATATCCTGAAAATTTCAGCTCTCTATTCAGGGGACTTCGATGTTTCCTAAAGACATGAATATGTAGAGGTGTACTACATTTCATGTATATGCCGGGTCAGATTTGGGAGCTATATCTCGTAAACGAAGAATTTTACCATAATCATATTTTAACCATCAATTAGTCAGACAATTATCTAAATATCCTGAAAATTTCAGCTCTCTATTCAGGAGACTTTGATGTTTCCTAGAGAGATGAATATGTAGAGGTGTAATACATTTCATGTATATACAGGGTAAGATATGGGAGCTATATCTCGTAAACGAAGAATTTTACCATAACCATATTTTAACCATCAATTAGTCAGACAATTATCTAAATATCCTGAAAATTTCAGCTCTCTATTCAGGAGACTTTGATGTTTCCTAGAGAGATGAATATGTAGAGGTGTAATACATTTCATGTATATACAGGGTAAGATATGGGAGCTATATCTCGTAAACGAAGAATTTTACCATAACCATATTTTAACCATCAATTAGTCAGACAATTATCTAAATATCCTGAAAATTTCAGCTCTCTATTCAGGGGACTTCGATGTTTCCTAAAGACATGAATATGTAGAGGTGTACTACATTTCACGTATATACCGGGTGATATTTGGGAGCTATATCTCGTAAACGAAGAATTTTACCATAACCATATTTTAACCATCAATTAGTCAGACAATTATCTAAATATCCTGAAAATTTCAGCTCTCTATTCAGGGGACTTCGATGTTTCCTAAAGACATGAATATGTAGAGGTGTACTACATTTCATGTACATACCGGGTAAGATATGGGAGCTATATCTCGTAAACGAAGAATTTTACCATAACCATATTTTAACCATCAATTAGTCAGACAATTATCTAAATATCCTGAAAATTTCAGCTCTCTATTCAGGGGACTTCGATGTTTCCTAAAGACATGAATATGTAGAAGTGTACTACATTTCATGTATATACCGGGTGAGATATTGGAGCAATATCTCGTAAACGAAGAATTTTGCCATAACCATATTTTAACCATCAATTAGTCAGACAATTATCTAAATATCCTGAAAATTTCAGCTCTCTATTCAGGGGACTTCGATGTTTCCTAAAGACATGAATATGTAGAGGTGTACTACATTTCATGTATATGCCGGGTCAGATTTGGGAGCTATATCTCGTAAACGAAGAATTTTACCATAATCATATTTTAACCATCAATTAGTCAGACAATTATCTAAATATCCTGAAAATTTCAGCTCTCTATTCAGGAGACTTTGATGTTTCCTAGAGAGATGAATATGTAGAGGTGTAATACATTTCATGTATATACAGGGTAAGATATGGGAGCTATATCTCGTAAACGAAGAATTTTACCATAAGCATATTTTAACCATCAATTAGTCAGACAATTATCTAAATATCCTGAAAATTTCAGCTCTCTATTCAGGGGACTTCGATGTTTCCTAAAGACATGAATATGTAGAGGTGTACTACATTTCATGTATATACCGGGTGATATTTGGGAGCTATATCTCGTAAACGAAGAATTTTACCATAACCATATTTTAACCATCAATTAGTCAGACAATTATCTAAATATCCTGAAAATTTCAGCTCTCTATTCAGGGGACTTCGATGTTTCCTAAAGACATGAATATGTAGAGGTGTACTACATTTCATGTATATACCGGGTAAGATATGGGAGCTATATCTCGTAAACGAAGAATATTACCATAACCATATTTTAACCATCAATTAGTCAGACAATTATCTAAATATCCTGAAAATTTCAGCTCTCTATTCAGGGGACTTCGATGTTTCCTAAAGACATGAATATGTAGAGGTGTACTACATTTCATGTATATACCGGGTGAGATATGGGAGCAATATCTCGTAAACGAAGAATTTTGCCATAACCATATTTTAACCATCAATTAGTCAGACAATTATCTAAATATCCTGAAAATTTCAGCTCTCTATTCAGGGGACTTCGATGTTTCCTAAAGACATGAATATGTAGAGGTGTACTACATTTCATGTATATACAGGGTGAGATTTGGGAGCTATATCTCGTAAACGAAGAATTTTACCATAACCATATTTTAACCATCAATTAGTCAGACAATTATCTAAATATCCTGAAAATTTCAGCTCTCTATTCAGGGGACTTCGATGTTTCCTAAAGACATGAATATGTAGAGGTGTAATACATTTCATGTATATACCGTGTAAGATATGGGAGCTATATCTCGTAAACGAAGAATATTACCATAACCATATTTTAACCATCAATTAGTCAGACAATTATCTAAATATCCTGAAAATTTCAGCTCTCTATTCAGGGGACTTTGATGTTTCCTAAAGACATGAATATGTAGTGGTGTACTACATTTCATGTATATACCGGGTGAGATTTGGGAGCTATATCTCGTAAACGAAGAATTTTACCATAACCAAATTTTAACCATCAATTAGTCAGACAATTATCTAAATATCCTGAAAATTTCAGCTCTCTATTCAGGGGACTTCGATGTTTCCTAAAGACATGAATATGTAGAGGTGTACTACATTTCATGTATATACCGGGTGATATTTGGGAGCTATATCTCGTAAACGAAGAATTTTACCATAACCATATTTTAACCATCAATTAGTCAGACAATTATCTAAATATCCTGAAAATTTCAGCTCTCTATTCAGGGGACTTCGATGTTTCCTAAAGACATGAATATGTAGAGGTGTACTACATTTCATGTATATACCGGGTAAGATATGGGAGCTATATCTCGTAAACGAAGAATTTTACCATAACCATATTTTAACCATCAATTAGTCAGACAATTATCTAAATATCCTGAAAATTTCAGCTCTCTATTCAGGGGACTTCGATGTTTCCTAAAGACATGAATATGTAGAGGTGTACTACATTTCATGTATATACCGGATGAGATATGGGAGCTATATCTCGTAAACGAAGAATTTTGCCATAACCATATTTTAACCATCAATTAGTCAGACAATTATCTAAATATCCTGAAAATTTCAGCTCTCTATTCAGGGGACTTCGATGTTTCCTAAAGACATGAATATGTAGAGGTGTACTACATTTCATGTATATACAGGGTGAGATTTGGGAGCTATATCTCGTAAACGAAGAATTTTACCATAACCATATTTTAACCATCAATTAGTCAGACAATTATCTAAATATCCTGAAAATTTCAGCTCTCTATTCAGGGGACTTCGATGTTTCCTAAAGACATGAATATGTAGAGGTGTAATACATTTCATGTATATACCGTGTAAGATATGGGAGCTATATCTCGTAAACGAAGAATATTACCATAACCATATTTTAACCATCAATTAGTCAGACAATTATCTAAATATCCTGAAAATGTCAGCTCTCTATTCAGGGGACTTTGATGTTTCCTAAAGACATGAATATGTAGTGGTGTACTACATTTCATGTATATACCGGGTGAGATTTGGGAGCTATATCTCGTAAACGAAGAATTTTACCATAACCAAATTTTAACCATCAATTAGTCAGACAATTATCTAAATATCCTGAAAATTTCAGCTCTCTATTCAGGGGACTTCGATGTTTCCTAAAGACATGAATATGTAGAGGTGTACTACATTTCATGTATATACCGGGTGATATTTGGGAGCTATATCTCGTAAACGAAGAATTTTGCCATAACCATATTTTAACCATCAATTAGTCAGACAATTATCTTAATATCCTGAAAATTTCAGCTCTCTATTCAGGGGACTTCGATGTTTCCTAAAGACATGAATATGTAGAGGTGTACTACATTTCATGTATATACCGGGTAAGATATGGGAGCTATATCTCGTAAACGAAGAATTTTACCATAACCATATTTTAACCATCAATTAGTCAGACAATTATCTAAATATCCTGAAAATTTCAGCTCTCTATTCAGGGGACTTCGATGTTTCCTAAAGACATGAATATGTAGAGGTGTACTACATTTCATGTATATACCGGGTGAGATATGGGAGCTATATCTCGTAAACGAAGAATTTTGCCATAACCATATTTTAAACATCAATTAGTCAGACAATTATCTAAATATCCTGAAAATTTCAGCTCTCTATTCAGGGGACTTCGATGTTTCCTAAAGACATGAATATGTAGAGGTGTACTACATTTCATGTATATACAGGATGAGATTTGGGAGCTATATCTCGTAAACGAAGAATTTTACCATAACCATATTTTAACCATCAATTAGTCAGACAATTATCTAAATATCCTGAAAATTTCAGCTCTCTATTCAGGGGACTTCGATGTTTCCTAAAGACATGAATATGTAGAGGTGTAATACATTTCATGTATATACCGTGTAAGATATGGGAGCTATATCTCGTAAACGAAGAATATTACCATAACCATATTTTAACCATCAATTAGTCAGACAATTATCTAAATATCCTGAAAATGTCAGCTCTCTATTCAGGGGACTTTGATGTTTCCTAAAGACATGAATATGTAGTGGTGTACTACATTTCATGTATATACCGGGTGAGATTTGGGAGCTATATCTCGTAAACGAAGAATTTTACCATAACCAAATTTTAACCATCAATTAGTCAGACAATTATCTAAATATCCTGAAAATTTCAGCTCTCTATTCAGGGGACTTCGATGTTTCCTAAAGACATGAATATGTAGAGGTGTACTACATTTCATGTATATACCGGGTGATATTTGGGAGCTATATCTCGTAAACGAAGAATTTTACCATAACCATATTTTAACCATCAATTAGTCAGACAATTATCTAAATATCCTGAAAATTTCAGCTCTCTATTCAGGGGACTTCGATGTTTCCTAAAGACATGAATATGTAGAGGTGTACTACATTTCATGTATATACCGGGTAAGATATGGGAGCTATATCTCGTAAACGAAGAATTTTACCATAACCATATTTTAACCATCAATTAGTCAGACAATTATCTAAATATCCTGAAAATTTCAGCTCTCTATTCAGGGGACTTCGATGTTTCCTAAAGACATGAATATGTAGAGGTGTACTACATTTCATGTATATACCGGGTGAGATATGGGAGCTATATCTCGTAAACGAAGAATTTTGCCATAACCATATTTTAACCATCAATTAGTCAGACAATTATCTAAATATCCTGAAAATTTCAGCTCTCTATTCAGGGGACTTCGATGTTTCCTAAAGACATGAATATGTAGAGGTGTACTACATTTCATGTATATACAAGGTAAGATTTGGGAGCTATATCTCGTAAACGAAGAATTTTACCATAACCATATTTTAACCATCAATTAGTCAGACAATTATCTAAATATCCTGAAAATTTCAGCTCTCTATTCAGGGGACTTCGATGTTTCCTAAAGACATGAATATGTAGAGGTGTAATACATTTCATGTATATACCGTGTAAGATATGGGAGCTATATCTCGTAAACGAAGAATATTACCATAACCATATTTTAACCATCAATTAGTCAGACAATTATCTAAATATCCTGAAAATTTCAGCTCTCTATTCAGGGGACTTTGATGTTTCCTAAAGACATGAATATGTAGTGGTGTACTACATTTCATGTATATACCGGGTGAGATTTGGGAGCTATATCTCGTAAACGAAGAATTTTACCATAACCAAATTTTAACCATCAATTAGTCAGACAATTATCTAAATATCCTGAAAATTTCAGCTCTCTATTCAGGGGACTTCGATGTTTCCTTAAGACATGAATATGTAGAGGTGTACTACATTTCATGTATATACCGGGTGATATTTGGGAGCTATATCTCGTAAACGAAGAATTTTACCATAACTATATTTTAACCATCAATTAGTCAGACAATTATCTAAATATCCTGAAAATTTCAGCTCTCTATTCAGGGGACTTCGATGTTTCCTAAAGACATGAATATGTAGAGGTGTACTATATTTCATGTAAATACCGGGTAAGATATGGGAGCTATATCTCGTAAACGAAGAATTTTACCATAACCATATTTTAACCATCAATTAGTCAGACAATTATCTAAATATCCTGAAAATTTCAGCTCTCTATTCAGGGGACTTCGATGTTTCCTAAAGACATGAATATCATCGGAGGATGTCAGCTTTACTCTCAACCCGAAAATGTCTCTCCTCCATTCATTTTTTTCTATATTAGGATATATGTCAGTCACGTGATCATATATTATAACCTGTTTTTACATCAAATGTTTATTTTCTTCGACATGATTTTTACGTGAAGATGATATGTGAGTAATAGACTATTGAATTCATCTATCGATACTATTAATTTTTGTATACCTCTAAATTTCCACCCTGGACATCTCAGATTCGTACTAAAAGGCGGAGAACGGACTCTTATTTTACTGTTCAGTAAAAAATAACATTTTCTCTTTTATATTTATTGAATTATTAAATAGAAAGAATTGGTTGATACAAATTAGACGTCGCTCATTTTTGAATGTTGAACCACGTTCTGGAACGCGGTTCAACATTCGAATGTTGAATATTGAATGTTGAACCGCGTTCCAAAATCACACTACCCTGTAAAACACTGTATAACTAATAATATGCGGTGCTAAGTACATTATATGCGGTGGTATGTTCATTACATGGGGTGGTTAGTACATTATATGCGGTGCTAAGTACATTACATGCAGTGCTAAGTACATTATATGCGGTGCTAAGAACATTATATGGGGTGATGAGTACATTATATGCGGTGCTTAGTTCGTTATGTGGTGATTTCGTTATGATAAACATTCTGATGACCAAAATTAAACATTTTGAGACTCGGTTTATCATTAACCCAAAAGGACACATAAACACAAAAGGATTCAACATTTTTCCCAGCTCTATCATGGGGGGTGGGGGGGGGGGGGGGGGGGGGGTAGGAAGAAAAGACCGGCATTTGGGTCAAAATAAGCATTTTTACACAGAAAACAATGGAAAACGGAAACGCTTTTACACACCAGCGCCCCCCCCCCCCCCCCCCTCGCTTTACAATGCAACATTCACCAAAGGTGTATATCAATAAAACACATTTTCTGGACAAGTGGGGTTCTGAAGCGAGGGGGGAAACAATGTCCACAGACAAAAACGAAAAAAGGGGGATGGACGACTATTTTAAAATTTATCTCTAGAGCGATATTAAAAGTAGGTTATAATTGCCATCTTTTCCTTTTTATATCATGGAACAATCTATTCATAGTGTGTTCCGATCAAATATTTTACCGTTTGGAAGGAAATAAATTTGTCTATATCCACACCGTGTGTATTTCGCGCCAGAAAGCTACATAAGTGGCCGAGAAGAAAGAAATACAACCGTTTTTTTTTTTTTTTTCAGTTTCTGGATTTTAGAGATTGCCGATTACATTGATATTCTTAAAACAGGGTGACGTGAACATTCTATATCATTATTTTTTTTATTCTAATTATTAGAATAAAAAAAATAATGATATAGAATTTTCACGTCATCCTGTTTTTTTTTTTCTCTCTCTTAGACCACGTAAATTGAATATCACAAGCTAAAATAAAAATTATAATTTATATATTAGTAACGTAGTGTTACAGAATTAATCTACTCTTTACTAATATCACATAATTTATCTGTACTGACTGTACAAAGCTCTTCTAATAAGTAAAAGCATATACAATATACGGAAACAAATCCTATTGATATCATGGTGCCTCTCACTTTAAAAAAAGCAAAAACTTTGTAAAATTTTTGAAAAATAAAATGTACCCGTGGTCAGGACCGAACTCGCGACTTTGGTAGTTGCAGTCCTGCGTCTTCACCACTACGCCACCGCACCCTTGCGAGAAGGAGATGAAATTGTAGAATAGATTTATTCACTGATTTCCAAAGATTTAATCTTTTCACTTTTTTAAATAAGATACAATGAAATATACCTCAATTAAACAACATAGTATTTATCTTATCTTCTTAGATAAATATTTGTGTTTAAAGGCCACAAACACGTAAAAACGAGGAGTGCCTTAACGTAGCTGCGATCCGAATCTCAGAAATGTTTAATCTTGGTCATAAGAATGTTTATCATAACGAAATCACCACATAACGAAATTAGCACCGCATAAAATGTACTCACCACCCCATATAATGTTCTTAGCACCGCATATAATGTCCTTAGCACTGCATATAATGTACTTAGCACCGCATATAATGTACTAACCACTCCATGTAATGAACATACCACCCCATATAATGTACTTAGCACCGCATATAATGTACTAACCACCCCATGTAATGTATCTAACACCGCATATAATGTACTTAGCATCGCATATAATATAATAACCACTCCATATAATGTACTTTCCACCGCATATAATGTTCTTAGCACCTCATATAATGTACTTAGCACCGCATATAATGTACTAACCACCGCATACATTGTACTTACCACCGCATATAATGTACTTACCACGGCATATAATGTACTTACCACTGCATATAATGTACTTACCGACGCATATATTGATTAAACCATACCATATATTGAAATATCTCATCATAAGACAGCGATGGCGTTCCATAGTCTTCGACGTGATAAATTCGTTACTATACGGGTTTTCTTTTCACACCATGTATTTTTCCGTATCAGGTCACTAACTAACCGTGTAACTCATAATGTATGTGTGTAAACTATGTGTCCAAGCATACTTCTGCCTCCTAAATACGAGATATTTTCTATAGATTATGTCGACATATTCTAAAGAAAAATATCTCGCATGGAGGAGGCAGAAGTATGCCACCATAACATGTATATATCCCGTTTTCCTATAGGAAGACGCTCCCATTTCGATGATTACTCACGGATCCTGGTCATCAGGAAAATCCAAAAACAGAAAGGTGAAATAGGGCGTGGTTATTGAGGACAAGTGAATCTTACTGAATTCCCTTCGACGTTACACCTATAACAATATTTATGTCATAAGTTTATTGCTAATCTCCTTCTTTATTCTTATTTTCCTTTTTTATATCCTGTTGGAAATACCGGTCCTCTAAACGTAAATTGCTGAATCTTCAATCCTAACAATAACAATTTACTTCATTTACATAAACGTAAAACACAACGTCAGTAAATATAATGTTTACCTCAAACGTAACGTATATAAACTCAGGAGGAAAGTGCAATCAATGTTAAACGTCTTTAAATTCAATAGCATCATTTAAAACCTGATAAATTTTCAGCATGGACCAGACATGCACGTTTCGGGTACTAAACCCTCGTCAGTGATCACTCAGTACATCGAAAATAACGATAGAACTACACCAAAAAGGTAGGGTTTCTTTCACAGGCAATGGGGATAAACTTTTCTTTTATTTTAATCTATATGTTCTAAAATGTATTGAATAGAGATAAAATATAATTATACTTATTACTTGATATACTTAAGAGCTTATCCAAATTCCGAAAAGGTGGATAACAACGTAAAGAATATAAATATGTAACACAGTTTAAATGGTCACTTCATATGACAGGAACCGGAATGACCTCTATGTCCGTCCACCACGCGATGTTCTGTGTGGTTTTACTGTCCTGTCTTAGCTGGGCGTGGTCGGCCAATCTGGACTGCTCTACAAACTCCTGTCATAACGGAGGATCATGAAACCCAAACTCCCCTATATGCTCGTGCCCACCCAGGTTCAGCGGCTCCCTGTGTAAAACAAAGAGTATGTATCTTAAAATATTATGTTCAAAATTATTCTAAAGGACTGTACATAATTATGATCAAGGCCTATTTTTGGCCCCTATATATGCTTCATGTCCTAGTATTTAAAAAAAATCTGTTAAGAGAAGGGCTGTATTTAGCCCTAAATTTGGTAGTGTATTCCTTCTACAGGGGATTCCCCCCCCCCCCCCGGCCCCGAGATACAAAGCCCCACTTTGTTACATGTATCGAATCTATTGATATACATCATGTACATGTACATTCGTACACCCGCAGTATGAATGGCGTTCTGAATCTCGGGGAGGGGGGGGGGGGGCTATGTTGCAGAGAACTTTTCCGTTTTCTATTGATTTCTATGGGAAAAATGAAATTTTAATTCAAATTTTATGGTTTATTAGCAAAATACATTTTGGTCTAAATTCAGATTAGATTTTACATTTTTTCTAAACAGCTTTTCTAAATAAAAGATCATGCCCTCAAGGACCCTTTTTGAGCAAATTACCCGATTTGAATGGCTACATGCTGCAAATGTGATATTTGCACAAAACATCAACCATTGCCTTTACATTGGCATTGATCATTTTGAAAACAAATTATTTTCTTTCTTTTCGGAGCTGTGTGTCAGAAAGGCGGGGCTAAACTGGTGAACCTCAGCAATCTGGGAAAATACTACGTCACTTCCTTTCATGTGCAACAATTCACCGGAACAGGTAAGGAGAAATCGCTAATCCGATACAGAATTTCCTGACTATGGTGGCTATATCATATGAATTGATTAGAACAAAATATACGCACGTCAGTCGATGAGTACCTCCTATTTCGCATGATGTTTTCCTTGAAGGAACGTATGATCTCGGCAGGGGATTTAGACCTTTCCCGGACACCTAGCTGTCTCATTCTCTCGATCTTACTAGTGTTCATTATGTTCTTAAAGTAGCCTGAATATTGGCATAATTCCTTATTTTCTCAAGGTTTTGTATTGGACGTATTGATCTGTGAACATTTTGTCAGCCTTTCCAGTAGGTATTTAAATACATAGTTTTCTTTTTTTATTCTTCAAATCAATGACATGTCAATAACATTTTATAAATAATTTATGATTTTTCAGGATTCTGGGTGGATGCTTCCTTTAGTAATGGCGTATGGACCTGGGTTGACGGTACGGTAATTGACAGAACGACTTTTGCAGACGACATTTCTACTGGTCCTAACAAGTGTCTGGTTTTATCATTCAACTCTAAGTTTTGCGTTGTGGAGTGTAAAAGCAGGTTTTTGGCACTGTGTGAAGCTGATTGGATTGACCCAAACGCATAAAGATCGACACTTACTTCTTTATAGTCCCATGTTTGATTTTATCTATTCTGTCCCATTATTTCTCTTTTTCATTTTGCCAATAGTCTATATATAGTATGTGTAAGAAATGATGATGATAAAAATTCAATATAATGACGTATTAAAGAATGATTTATTTATTTCTTGAATGCCTTTAGAATGCCTATACAATCTGTCCCTTACCCGTATAGATATCGTAATGTCACACATAATGTTTTATTTAATGCAAAAGTAAGCCGTATGATGATCATTTTTAAGATAACAATTTCTTCTCTCGTCACAGATGATTTATCGAAAACCCCTAATATAACATAATACATGTACTAGTAAGTAAAGCCCCGTTTACACTATCAAAGTTTTCTGGTACAAGAAAACTTGGCCAAAGTTTTTTATGCAAACTTTAATAGTGTAAACGATCCAAGAAAACTTTGATCAAAGTCCGTCAAAGAACTTGGATGGACTTTGACGGAATAGAACTCCATCCTATTTTACTTGAAACTTTGACGGACTTTGACGGAATCGACCAATCAGAATAGATGTTCAAAACGGCGCCAGAAGTTTTTGAATATTGAAGAAAGACATAGAAGCAATTTACAACGTTAAAAGAAAAGAATATAGTGACAAAGATAAACGAAGCGATGCAGTGAATTCCATCTGCGATTTTTTGTTAGAAATCACAGGACATTTATATTGAACTCGTGTCCATATTGTGTAATAACTCCAATGAACAACCACAAACATAAACTATAAAATTGGCATTAGAAATATTCACAATATTTACAGGATCCATCTTTAATTTGGTGTATGTTTACTGCATTTTCTTGTACAAGTCACTTAAAAACTTTGATAGTGTAAACAGACGACTTTGTCCAAGAAAAGTTTGACAAAGTTTTCTTTGACGGACTTTGACCGAGAAAACTTTGATAGTGTAAGATTCTGACAAAAATGTCAACGTATTGTATAAAAAGTTAAAAACATAGTGTAATCAAAGATTACGAAGCTCACCTCGTGGCAGCAAAGTTCATTTTAAACATATCTCTAAGTACATGTATATTAAGAAAATCACTCAAGTGGAAAAAAGTAGGTCAAGGTCATATCATGAAAGTTTGATCAAAGATACATCTAATATGCAAGTTTGGTACATGTAGCACTTATATTTTGCTCAATATTGGCCTTTAAAGGCAAAATCACTCAAGCGGAAAAGTAGGTCAAGGTGTTTTTATGAAAGTTTGATCAAAGATACATCCAATATGCAAGTTTGGTACATGTAGCACTTATACTTTGCTCAATATTGGCCCTTAAAGGCAAAATCACTCAAGTGGAAAAAGTAGGTCAAGGTCATTTTATAAAAATTTGATCAAAGATACATCCAATATGCAAGTTTGGTACATGTTGCAATTATACTTTGCTCAATATTGGCCTTTAAAAGGCAAAATCACTCAAGTGGAAAAAGTAGGTCAAGGTCATTTTATGAAAGTTTGATCAAAGATACATCCAATATGCAAGTTTGGTACATGCAGCACTTTTACTTTGCTCAATATTGGCCTTTAAAGGCAAAATCACTCAAGCAGAAAAAGTAGGTCAAGGTCATTTTATGAAAGTTTGATCAAAGATACATCCAATATGCAAGTTTGGTACATGTAGCACTTAAACTTTGCTCAATATTGGCCTTTAAAGGCAAAATCACTCAAGTGGAAAAAGTAGGTCAAGGTCACTTTATGAAAGTTTGATCAAAGATACATCCAATATGCAAGTTTGGTACATGTAGCACTTATACTTTGCTCAATATTGGCCTTATAAGGCAAAATCACTCAAGCGGAAAAAGCAGGTCAGATGCTGCATCCGATGCATGGGTTCACCTCAGCCTCCCAAGATGAATCCCTTGTTCAAGTTTGGTTACTGTAGCATCAGTACTTTGTCAGATACTGAGTTACCCCAAAAACTTTAACCGGACGCGGACGGGGACGGGGACGACGTCGGGGACGGGGACGCGGACGCGGACGCGGACGCCGGGGTTATAGCATAAGCTCATCTCAACTTCGTCGAGGTGAGCTAAAAATCAAAGGGCTTGAGGTAAAGGGCATGCGCATCTTGCTTTTCTCATTTAATTTGAATTAATGCATAAACAAGGATTTTGTTGTTCTACAGTGTTTCCTCTGAGTATCAGAGGAAACTCTAGCAGGTTTTGCGCATTCAACTTAATCAATATTGGTTTTATCAATACTTACTGGGTTTAGATTTTATCAAACAGTATCACAGAAATCAAAATATGAGCCGCTTGATAATTTGAGTCATGCAATTGACTGAACTGTCATACTATACACATTTACAAAGCTTAAAACACCCAGTTCCTAAAAAAAAATCCGTAAATCACGTGAGAGCAAGGAAGAATTTGTTTTCTTAAAAATGATCATCATACATCTGAAGGTATCCGATGTACAACAGGGCATTTTTCCATGCCTGGTAAGGTACTATAAACTATATATTTTCTGAAAGGTTATAATGCCCACTGCTCAAAAATAATAATTTTGGGGTCAGAAAAATAAAATAACTGATGAAGCATTTAAATTGTCTATTTTCTCTATATAACCTATGCAAAATGACTAAGCTGTACAAGAGTTTTCCCCCTTTGATTTTTAAGACCCGGGAGTCTTATATCTGTACTCGGGGCATCATTACCTTTCAGAAAATATATAGTTTATAGTACCTTACCAGGCATAAAATTTACCATACTTTACAATGGAGATGATAAAAACGCTATGTAAAATTACTCTATTGTACAACGGATACCTAATCATACATCCAGGCCGCGCGTAAACACCAACGTCAACAACGTCGGTCAGCTTGCATCAGATGGAATGATAGAATTCGGCGGTCACATATGATCACCGCGTGGGATCGAAACGTATGATGTTTTTTTGAGACGTTGCAGTAGGACAAGGCCTAATAAGTAATTCCATATCGTTAAACGGTTTATATATCTGAAAAGTCTATAGTTTTTCCAAACACTTCAAGAGTTCGTCAAAAAGAATAATTCGTTTGCAAAAAGTATGGACTTTTCATATACCTGGACGATATGAATTGATTTATTAGGCATTACCCTACTGCAACGGCTCATCAGTGTTGTAAAATTTAATTTGGAAAATGAAAAAATACCAAAAACTATGTAAGGAATCACAACACCCACGCGGTGATGTTGGACTGATATTTTTACAATAGAACATTATACATTGTATTTCATTATTTACCATTTCAAAAATTAGGTTGTTAAATTATCTCCTCTGGCGGACGGTTAGTCGCCGAGAATACCATCCCCCTAATTTCATAGTGTTTCGAATCTGGGCTTGAGAAATATTTGTAAAATAATCAGTTGATAAATTAGTACATGTTTTATCGATAGAATTTAATTTTTATTCAAAACTCTAAAATATTACTTTTTGTTAAAAGTGAATTAAATTTTTTTTATAAAATTAAAGTAATATTTTAGAGTTTTGAATAAAAATTAAATATTATTGATAAAACACAAACATTCTTAATAATCATATCCTTTGTTAGAAAAAAATTTCTTGCTCCAACTTTGCAAAGAAAAAATAATTTTGCTCCGGTCCGGGGCGAAAAAAAAACCATATTGCTCCGACAAAAACCCCAAGCCCCCCCCCCCCCCCCCCCAGGAATATCAAATGGCCCGTGCCTTAGTGACCCCTAATTCCTGTGTGCAGGAAGTACTTGGTCGGTATTGGCTTCCTGACCTTCCTGACACTTGCTGGGGTTGAACTCCATGTCCCAATATTGTTCCCACCCTTTTAGGGTGTCAAGGTTAGTAGTGTAAGCCGCCTAGATAGCCCAGTAGTATTTTTAGAACAGGGGAATTCCGTGTTTTGTGTATAGGAAAGGGGGAATTCCGAGGGGAATTCCGTGTTTATTTTTAGGTGTGGGGAAGTCCATGGTAAATTCCTAGGGAATTCCCAGAATTACATTAAGTGTTTGGAAAGTCCCAGACCTATTTTTAAGTGTTGTTCTAGAAAATCATCTATTCTTGGAAGGAATAATTTCCCCCTACAACTAGATGAAAAAGAATTAATAAAGACAAATTGAAAGTTTATACAACTTTTATTCAACATATTTCAAAAGTCTATGCACTGTACTGTGGTCTCACATTCTGACTCGGCATAGGTGAGCGTCCTCTGTTTGCTCCATAGATGGGTCGTCCTCTATTTGCTCCATAGATAGGTCTGGGGTAATTTGGCCTTTAGCTTCCGTAGTTGTTTGGATACGTGTTGTATTCCTGTTGTACAGGACAGTCTTTGGCCCAGTGTCCCGTGCCTTGGCACTTGTAGCAAATGTCGCTCTGTTTCTTGGGCGGCTGAGGACATTCGGTAGCAAAATGTCCCTCTTCATTGCAATTGTAACATACGTATCTGGCTTTCTTCTTGGGTGGTTCCTCTCCTTCTTCTGCATTTCTCTTGTTATCCATCAATGTTTGGATGTCGGCTTGCATCTTGGAAATGGATGTCTGTACATCTTCCATCATGGCAGTCATGCGCTGACAATTGCTATGGATGTCGTCCATTTTGTTGTCTGCAGGCTGCTGTACATTGCCGTTTGGCCATTGAAATTCAAAGTTGGTTAAATCAATATCAGAAACTTGTTGAGATGCCATCTTAGTTGTGTCTTTTATGAAGCACATAGCATGAATGACTGGCTTTGAAAATGTGTGTGAAATATATACTCAAATCATTGTTCTAGAGTGTTCTATCTAATTTGCATATGTCCTAGCTCTTAGTGCACTTGAACAACCTTTCACAGCACGTGTTACTTTGACTTTCAATCAACCTTTCGTGTCAACGGCACGCGCTGGCTACTTGCCAGTGAGAACTTTCTAGAACATATGCCTTTCAAACGACCTTTCGTGTCAACGGCACGCGCTGGCTACTTGCCAGTAAGAACTGTGTAGAAGTGTCAAGAATATATGACGTCATTTACTCTGCACCTGCAGCTTTGACTTTGAAACGACCTTTCGTGTCAACAGCACGTGCTACTTTGACTTTCAAACAACCTTTCGTGTCAACGACACGCGCTGGCAGCTTGCCAGTAAGAACTTTCTAGAAGTGTCAAGAACATATGACGTCATTAATGTCGGTGACTGGCGCGCTACAGAAAAGTCGGTCAGTACAATAAAGTCAGTCACCTGGAATCCTGTAGAAAAAATGGTTAGTACAATAAGGTCAGGCACTTACCAAGAATATATTAGGTAATATATAACTGACACGTGTCCTTCCCGTTCAAGGTCATGGATGTAAAACTCAAGGTCATACTCAAGGTCGAATTATATGTGATCACGTGATCAGTCACGTGACCGAATATTCTAGAATTCCCTATGTATATATAAACCCCAATTTTCATTTTGTCCTTGACAAGAGACCGAGATGGCTGCTGACAAGAAAACAGTTGCTGACATTAGAGAAAAGACCCGGGAAGACGTTGAATCTACCCAGAGGGAAAAAAGAGAAGAAGAAACCAACAAACAGCGCGACTTTGACGCTAAAGATGTACGGGATTACTACGACATCAATGTCAATAAGGCCTACCAGTCCCGCAAATTTAGGACCATGGGGAAAAAGTACACTGTACAATTCAAAGATATGCGTAAAGACATTTCTCCCACCCAGTTTCCTAAAGTGCTACCCAAGATCATGAACACTTTGGTGGACGATCTTAAAGACGAAAACGGGATCAAGGATGCTGACTACGTACGGGCCATTGTACACCATCCTTCCTTGAAATCTGAGATATGGATCCCGTTCTCCCAGAGTACCGAGATGTCCGGGGACGCCATTTTTAAAGAAGTTCAAAAGGTCCAGCAATCCAACGAGGACTTTAAAATGGAGGACGGTCAGACTACTATTGATTTGCTGCACGTGGAGATGCCCATGGGAAGTGGTGGAGGGTCCGTGAAACATCTGCATTCGGATAAAGAGACATTCAGAAAGGGGAAGAGATCTATTATCAGAATAGAAAACGACGAGGACCACATGTGTCTATCCCGGGCCATCGTCGTGACCATAGTCCACGCCAATAAGCCAGAAAAAGACTCGGAGGAGTGGAATAAAGAGTGGAAGCACATCAGACAAGCAAATTACAAACTGCAGAAGGAAAGGGCCAAAGCTTTATGCGACCAGGCGGGGGTCTCCAGCGAACATGGGTGCGGTCCAACAGAATGGGAGAAATTCCAAAAAGTCCTGACACCTAACTACAGGCTGAAAATTTACCAGCAGAACGCTGTAGCCAAAACTTTGAAGTTTGACGTTCTGTACAAGTAAGTATATTTCATAATCATTGTGATCATTTCATTGAAATTAATTTGTTTGTGTTTCCATGTACTTAATATTTTTTCTCTTTACAGAGGGACCGCACCTAACGAAAGGATACAACCCAAACTCTTGCACGTACTGTATTCGGACTACCATTATGACGCCATCACATCCATGCCTGGTCTAGTGGAGAAACAGTACTATTGCGACTTTTGCGATGTAGGGTACTCTCACGTGGATGAGCATAGAAGTGTTTGCCCCGTCAGATGTTACTGGTGTCTGTCATCACCCCCTTGCCCCTGGGAAGACGCCAATGTCGAATGCAATAGTTGTGGCGGTAATTTTCATAGTTTGAGATGTTACTGGAATCATTTCAAACCCAACAAGGCCGGTAACAGCGTATGCGACCTGATGACTAGATGCGAGGAATGCGGTAGTTGGATCACTAAACGCCTGAAACCTGTCCACAAGTGCGCCGATAAAGACCACTACTGTAGCATCTGCAAGGAGCAGGTGGGAGAAGGACACTTGTGCTACGTACAGACGGTACCCATCCCTAAAAAGAAAAAGAAGAAGAGCGACTTATACATCTTTTACGATTTCGAGTGCACCCAGGAAACCGGAGAGCATGTCCCCAACTTCTGCGTGGTACACCGGGCCTGTGAAGCTTGCATCAACCTACCTATCGAAGACTACTGTCAGACATGTTCCAACCTACCGGGAGGCGGACGCGAAGTCATTTTTAAGGGGGAGACCACCTTGGATCAATTCATGGTTTGGTTGTTTAATACATGTTCCAGTGACGGCAAGACCAAAAAGATGTGTCATGAGGGAGCCACAGCCATCGCCCTTAACATGAAGGGATACGACGGCCAATTCATCCTCCATTTCTTGGTGAACCGAGCCTGTA
This sequence comes from Pinctada fucata, assembly GCA_028142955.1. NCBI lineage: Eukaryota > Metazoa > Mollusca > Bivalvia > Pterioida > Pteriidae > Pinctada > Pinctada fucata. Next base: position 1,241,509 of record AP027111.1, read on the forward strand.
TCAAACCAGATGCAAGTTTTGATTTTTATTTTTTCTTTAATATTTCTAAATTTAATGTGTTTTATTTGGTTTACTCAAAAAAACTTTATTTGTTTTTAAACAGGTACTGATGAATGGCGCCAAGATTATGACGATGTCTGCCCACGGTGTGAGGTTTGTGGACTCCTACAATTTCTTGCCCGATGCCTTGAGCCGTCTACCATCTGCCTTTGGACTAACCGAGTTGACGAAGGGTTACTTCCCTCACCTGTTTAACACTACAGCAAACCAGAAATATGTGGGACTGTATCCACCCATCGAGACTTACATACCCGACGGGATGAGAGGTAAAGCCCGAGAGGAGTTCCTAGCCTGGTACAACGACAAAGTCCAGAGGAGAGAGGAGTTCAACTTTGCCAAAGAGATGGAGGAGTATTGTCGGTCTGACGTAGACATCTTGAGACGTTGCTGCGGCAAGTTCAGAGGCACTCTCCTGTCCCTCGTCAAAGTGGATCCGTTCGTGGAATGTATTACCTTTGCCAGTACAGCCAATCTAGCTTTCCGCCGCAACTTCATGCCTAGGGAAACTGTAGCCATCTTACCCCCGGAAGGATACTCACCCGAGCGGAAGTACTCCATCAAAGCCTTGAGATGGATTGCCCACGAGACTAACCAGGACATCCGCCATGCTAGGAACGGAGGAGAGATGAAGATAGCCCACCTGTCCATCGACGGCTACAACATGAACATGCAGACCGTCTACGAGTTCTACGGTAGCTTCTGGCACGGGTGTCCCGAATGCTAACCCAACATGAAATTGGAAGAACATCCGGTCAGACACGACTGCACCTTTCAGCAACTGTATCAAGCCACCCAGGACCGTCAGAACTTTTTGAACGAGTTGGGATTTAGAGTAGAACACATCTGGGAGCACGATTACGATCGCCGATGTAAGGAGGATCCCGAATTCGGAGCGTTCGCTAAGAAAATGGCCGAGGAAATCGTGGACCCCTTACAACCCAGAGATGCTTTGTTCGGGGGTAGAACTAATGCCACCCGACTCTACTGTGACGAAGGAGACATGCGTTACATCGATGTCTGTTCCCTCTACCCCTCTGTTCTAAAACACGGGACTTTCCCTATCGGGCATCCAGTTCTGATTACCGAGAACTTTGACGATATCAGAGATTACACGGGCTTAGTCAAATGCCGCATCATACCGCCACGTAAATTGTACCATCCGGTATTACCTTACCGTTACGGAGGTAAACTACTGTTCCCCCTCTGCCGCACCTACGTGGAGATGAAAGAAGAGATCGGCCCGGACTACCGATGCACTCACAACGCCCAAGCACGAGCCTTGACCGGAACTTGGGTGATCGAGGAAGTCAAGATGGCTTTGGAAATGGGTTATGTTATGGACTGTGTCCACGAAGTGTGGAATTTCCCTCAGACTTCCAGGACCCTGTTCAAAGACTATATTGACACGTTCCTGAAAATCAAACAGGAAGCCAGCGGATTTCCTCCCGAATGTGACACCGTGGAAAAGAAAGCCGAATTCATCAATGAAGTGTTTCGGAGGGAAGGTATCAGACTCGGAGATGTCAACAAAAACCCGGTCTTGCGCACCATAGCCAAGATGTTCCTGAACTGTCTATGGGGAAAGTTTGGACAACGTCAACAACTGACTCAGAACAGGTAAGGTTTTATTTCAAATCTAAAATCATATTTTTTGTATTATCTTTTATTAAAAACGATATTTTATTAATACTAATTTATACATTTACAGGTACTTGTCGGATCGTGGAGAACTCCTGAAACTGATGCAGGACGATACCAAGAAGGTGATGCATTTAGAACTGATTCAGAACCAGGAGAACGACGAACTGGACCTCATCTTAGCCAACTTTTCCGAGAACGACGACTTTGTACCACCTTGTAACTTCGGGAACGTGGTGATCGCCTGCTACACTACAGCTTTAGCCCGTTTGAAATTGTACGATGCCTTGCGCCGATTGGACGACAGAGTCCTGTACTTTGATACCGACAGCATCATCTACGTACACGACGATCACAAATGGAGTCCCTCCATCTTAGATAGTTTGGGATGTTGGACCGACGAATTAGGCGGGAAAAAGATCACTATCTTCGTGTCGGGCGGACCCAAGAATTACGCTTACCAATTGAACGACGGCAGTACCGTGTGCAAAGTCAAGGGCATGACCTTGGATTACAAGACCAGTCAAATCATCAATTTCGAAACGATGAAAAACATGGTATTGAATCAAACAGATGTGGACAAGGTCACGGTCACTTACCCATCCAAGATTGTACGCGGGAAAGATCACAAGTTATTTTCCAAGGACATGACCAAGGACTATCGTGTCGTGTATGACAAACGTCAGATTCTGGAAAACCGTAACACTTTACCTTACGGATTCTGAAAGGTCAAGGACGTTTGAACATTTTGTATATATAAAGACTTGATTCTTTTCACAACTCATTCAGAATGTTGCTGGCTGTCTTACTGTACATATACTATTGGTTCCAAGGAAGAAGAAGGTACCATAGAGACTTTGATGATTTTTTCGAACGTCTGAGACGAGCCATACGTCGTAACAACAGACAAAGATTGATTGAAGCAGCCTGATGTTTTTGACTTTGCTACCTTTGATTGGATACTTTTGTGCGGCGGACTGTCCTTACATAGATTGGGACGAACACTTTATTTTGAGAACATTTAAAGACGGATCACCATGTATCCTGGTCACCAAAAAGACGCCCAAAGTAGCCATGACGCTGTACTGCCCTCCTACCCACTGATCGAATACTTGTCGTTTTTACTGCATCACATCATTACCTGTATCATAGGGATGAACTTACGGATGTCGGGACTGAGACACAAGTGTCCGGGATGTAAAGACAGACAGTGTTTTTGGAGATTTTGTGGAGCTTCCAACGCCATGTTTGAAGGCGGTAAAGATGGAACTTTCATACAAGACTTTATTTTTTTCTTACGTCTCATGTTTAATGATCCACAAGTGTTTGATGATGACATACCTATGATGTATACATTAGTTCTGGCTTACATTCATTCTCTTGAACCTACGTTTGAAGAAAACTTTGTTTGTTCTTTATAAATAAAATGTTCTTTCAATTCTCTTGTCATTCTTTCAACATGAGTACTCACGTACAGACGTTAGACGATATGAGTGCTTTCGTGTTTAAACACGAGTTTACCATGGTGGTCGCCGGACCCAGTCGTTCCGGTAAAACCGAATTTGTCAAACAATTGGTTCGATACAAGGACGAGGTCATTCATCCTCCTCCTCAAAAAGTAGTCTGGTGTTATCGTGAATGGCAAAAAGCTTACGAGAGTATGCAAGGTCAAGTCAAATTTGTCAAGGACATTCCACCAGAAGACGAAATTTTGGTGTCAGACCTCAACACCAGGCACTTGTTGGTCTTTGACGACATGATGGGTGGTCATAGCGGTGAATACATTGTAGATTGGTTTACACGCAAAGCACATCATCGTAATACCAGTGTCGTATACATCACACAAAACGTCTTTGACCGCAGTACCCATTACCGCACCATCAGTCTCAATACACATTACATGGTCTTGTTTAAAAATCCCCGAGATAAATCACAAGTTGAAGTGTTGTCCAGACAATTAAAACTTCCCTGTTTGAATTATGCGTACCAGGATGCTACCAGTAAACCCCACGGGTACTTGGTGGTAGACATGACACCCACTACTCCCGATACTTTAAGGTTGAGAACGGACGTGTTCCACCACCCCCTGGCAGGAGGGATCGTGGTGTACAGTCCCAAAAACATATAAAAATGAGTGTGGTACCTATTCTGACGTCAGTATCACACTGGTAGAGACTGCGATCGCATCAAAGAAAAATGGCGTTACCTTCAGCCTCTAGCGAACTGGTGAAAATTTTAAGAAAACTACGGAATGAAAAAGATGATAACAAACGCCAAGACTTGGTGGATTTGGGACGTCAAGCCTTGTTGAAATGGTTCAGTATGGTTGCCCGTAATATGATCAACGGGAGTTTACCCTTGACCAAACCTACCCAGAACTACGTCAAGAGAAATTTCGAGCTCTTGAAAACCTTAGCGGATCGACACTCGTCTGCAGACGAAAAACGTCAAATCATCCTGAGACGAGGAGGTGCCGGGTTTTTAGGTGGCATCATCATCCGTACCATGCTACAATGGCCGCAACGTGAACCTAATCGTCAGAAATATTATACGATACGTTCCAAAAAAAATGGAGGATACAAAATCGGTTCCCCTCAAAAATCTTCTAGAAGGAGGAGGAGGGCACCTAAGAAGGCAGCACCCAAGAAAAAGAAGACAGCAGCACCCAAGGCAGCAGCAGCAGCAGCACCCAAGGCAGCACCCCAGAAAAAGAAGAAATCACTTCAGAGGAAGAAGAAGAAGACCCCACAAAGATTCATAGCTACACCTGTTGGATATGCCAGTGCCGACGAGTTTCAAAGAACGGGAAGAGCTACCTTTCATCCTTTGACGTCCACCCCTTTAAGTGCACCGGCCACGACGGCTTTGCAAGCATTGAATCGTCAAATAGGTCTCCCTCCCCATTTACAAGCCATGCTGCCCCTATCCCCGCAACCGGGTCCCTCCACCCAACGCCTATCCCCGCAGCCGGGTCCCTCCCACCAACGCCTATCCCCGCAGCCGGGTACCTCCCGCCAACACATTCGCTTATCCCCGCAGTCGGGTCCCACCCAACACATACGGTATGCCCCCGGAAGAAAAAACGTCAAGTTTACGGCGCGCAAGAAATTGGGAGATGGAGGGGGACCTTGGAAAATGGCCAAACGTGTATAAAAGGCAGCGAGGTGGAATGAAAAGGTCATAGTGTACCCAGACATAGATGGAGTAACATGGGCAAGAGTGGATTAAAAGCGCATGCGGATATCCTAAGACTGTTGGCTAACAAAGGATATTCCACCAAGTTCAAACAACGTGTGTTACAAGAAGCACCTAACGCTACCATTAGTAAATTGTGCGAGTGCATTTACAACACTTTAAAAGGGGTGGTACCATTAAGCAAGTGTCAGAAACGCAAGTTGGCACCTAGCAAGCACGTATTAAGGAAACTGGTGCAACCGGGTTTGTCCGTGCAACAACGCCGCAGAACAATGGTCCGTCAAACCGGTAAAGGATTACCTATTTTACCCTTGATATCCATGATCGCACCTTTATTACTGAAAGGAATCTTAGGTGGCCCGCAAGATGGTATTGGTACCTCAAAGTTTTTTGGAAGAAATGCAGCAGAGTCGGGAAAAAGATATTTTATCTTTACCCCATCCTTTACCTTATCCCCCCGAAGTAACGGCAGCCGTCAAAGCGGGTCAAACGTTAGACACGTTGAATCAACGAGGAGATTTGACTCCGGCTCAACAGGCTGCTTTGTATGGACAAGAACTGCATCGGTACCGGACCTATTTACATAAGACCAAAACAAAACCAGCACCTACTGCACCTACTAATACACCTACAGCAGCAGCAGCATTCCAATGACGTCGCCATAGAACCTCCGGCCGAAGAATTGATCGATCAGATCGTGTTCAGTGCCCCTAAACCCATGCGTGGAAAAGCCAAGATGATGCTACAACACATGCAACGTCATCCTCAAATATTATCGTGGGATCCCGAAGGACGGGTCAAGTACCGGGGTAGAGTGATTCCCAATGCCAACATCATCGATTTGGTCAGTGATTCCGTGCGTTCCACGGAACGGAAAGGATACCGTCCTCAAGGCATCGAACTCTTTAGTCGAGGATTGAGTGAAATGAATATGCCCAGAGATTACGTCAGGAATGCCAAATTCATCAAACATTTTAAAGTGGCACCCTCCCCCAAACCGTCCACTAGCCAACCGGCCGCTTCATCGACACCTACTTTACCCACGCTGGCAGCGGCGGCCCGCAAAGATTCGGATGACGAGGATGACGACGAGAGTGGATTTGTCGACGCTTCTACCATTTTAGCCACACCTCCACGTATAAAAACACCGGGCATCGGGAAGAAAAGTCAGTCGGACTTGGAGTAAAGTTGGTTGAGACTCCCCACCGGCTTTTCCTCACCTCAAAAATGGTTGTTCGGAAAAAAATAGATTTACCTTCTGTCTTACACCGTTTGTATTACGATCCAGAGAGTCCCGTGGCTTTTGCCGGCATACAGGCTTTGTACAGAGAGGCCAAACGTATTTATCCTAAAGTGGTGCGCAAACAAGAGGTGGTGGATTGGATACAAGAACAATCGACGTATACGTTACACAAACCGATCAAACGTAAATTCAGACGTAGTCGTACCATCGTGTCTACCATGGACGAACAGTGGCAAGGGGATTTAGCCGATGTCTCTAGCATGAAAGACTGGAACGATAAGAACACCTTTTTACTCTGCGTCATTGACGTCTTTTCCAAGTATGCCTGGGTGGAACCTTTGAAAAACAAAACGTCAAAAGAAATGATCCGAGGGTTTGGTGCCATTTTGAAAAGAGCTAAAGGACGGAAACCTAGACGTTTCCAAACGGATAAAGGCAAAGAATTTCTCAACAAGGAATTTCAAAAGATGTTGAAAGAAGAAGACATTCATTTTTTCACCACCCATAACACGGAAACCAAAGCCAGTATCGTAGAACGGTTTCAAAGGACATTGAAAGGACGAATGTGGAAATATTTTACCCACAAGAAAACTAGGAGATACGTGGAGGTCTTGCCCCGTTTGGTTAAAGGCTACAACAGTACCAAGCATTCCACCATCGGAAGAGCCCCTCGGGACATGACGCACCAAAACGTTTTGGACGTCTGGTTGTATGCCTATGCCCCTCAAAGAGTCCAGAAGAAGCAGAAACCTATATATAAGGCGGGTGATCGCGTCAGAATCAGTAAAGCCAAACACACTTTCGAGAAAGGATATCTCCCCAATTGGACGACGGAACTGTTTACCATTAAACGTCGAGTGGTTGGACGTGTACCTTACGCTTACGTGGTTCAGGACGATCACGGTGAAGAATTGGAAGGTACTTTTTACGAGTCGGAATTACAGAAAGTGATCAAGAGAGACGACGTGTACGAAGTGGAAGACATTTTGAAAACCCGGAAACGGAAAGTGGGCAAGAAAACGATAGAGGAAGTGTTGGTGCGGTGGAAAGGATATCCTCCTAGTTTTGATTCATGGATCCCCCAGAAGGACATGATACGGTAGACGTGGGATTGGAGAGTAGAGAACCCTCTACCACCTCCGTACGTTGGAAATGGTGTGGTGAAGCTCTACCCAAAGGACAGATCGTCTTCTTTGCTCAAATGATTCTGGCCATGACGGTCATTATAGCCAGCATCGCTTGCTTAGCCCTGGACAAAGACAACAAAGAATTTTGGATGGTCATGTTGAGTGGTTGCATGGGTTATATAATGCACAGTCCCACCTTAAAGATGTCAGAATCTAAACTACCTGGAAGAAGGACACACCATTAAGGATCATCATCATCATGAGTGACTTTTACGTCACTTTACCCAGCGATGGATCGATGCGGGATTTCCCGGACAATACCATTTCAACGTTTCGAACACGATTACCTCAAACTATGAAAATAGAGGAAAGAGACTGGGAAGTGGCCCTTTCGGAAGTAGTGTATCCTACCGTTCTGAATAATGTGGATGACGGCTGTAATTACTTTGAAATTGTGGTGCCTTATTACTATCAAGCTGTTGGGAGTTTTAATTTGCACGCTTCGGATACCAATCGATACCGGATTACTATGAATAGTAGAACACCCCACACATTGAGTGAGATTCCAGGTCTAGCACGACCTACCAATGATGAAGGTGTAGTTCAAAACCCTAGGGCCAATATCTTCAGGATAGCGATTAAACATGGTTTTTATCGATCGGCTCGGGAACTGGTGGATGAAATCAATTACGCCTTGGAACATGCCATTGATCCGGTGATGAAAGGCTCTAATACCAATCCCCCCAACCCCAACAAGATTCGATTGGCATACAACACGTCCTACAATCGTGTGGCGTTTGAATTTACAGGAGCTACCATTAATCTGAAACATTTTTATTTCGTCCGATTCTGTAATCGGTTAGCCTTACAACTAGGATTCCTCACCACGCAACACGGTAGTCATCCCACTCATTGGTTACGTACCAACCAATTAGCCCCCGTACCACCGGACGTCTACATGGGTATGAGTGGCTTGTACTTGTACAGTGATGTGGTGCAAACACAGATTGTGGGTTCACAGAATCTACAGTTGATGAGAATCATTCCTTTTGAGAACCAGAAAGAGAACAATACCAATGGCCATGCGCAATGGGAAGGAAGACATCGGGAGTATCTTCCGATCAGCAAGCATTATTTCGACACGGTGCATATCCATATAAGGAACGACATGGGAGAAAAAATGCCATTCTTCTCCGGTAAAGCCATCGTGAAACTATACTTCCGGAGAAAGCAATTATGATCGTACATCGAGGAATTCCGCGACAGAGAGGAAGAGGGGGAGGGTATGTGGGACGTTGGATGAGACCTTATCATCAGACGGGACGAGGATTCAGGGATATAGCTAAAGCGGCCATTAAACGAATTGGTCCCAGAGCTTTAAAGTCGGCTTTTCATGTGGGACTAGACCTGATGCACGGTAAACCTATCAAAGACTCGTTAATGACCCGGGGTAAACAATTTGCTTACGAGGTCGCCAAGACCGCCCCCTACGTGATGAGAGACGCCCGTGCATCAAAGAGACAGGTACAGACCCATCAAAAGAATATGAGGCAAGCCGTGGTAGATCGCATGAGAAGAAAGAAGAGAAGAAGAGTACCACCACCACCACCAGCATCCTCAGCCTCTCGACGTACCCATAAAAGCCGTGTCAAAAGGTCAAGGCCTCATTTGCAAAGAGGTCGTGGAAGGAGAAGGTCAGCAGCTCTCAAGAGGATTCTGGGAAAAAGATTGAGAAAAGCCAGCAGGATTAATAGAAAAAAAGTCAAAAGAATCATTAGAAGAACGATAGACATTTTTGATTAGTGTCCAAGATGATGCACCGCGAATCATGCTAATGTTCAACGGAGGGATTGGAGATTGATCGGGTTCCTCAAACCATGAGCGTTTTAGAGAAAGCTCAATGGGAAGAATACTATCCTCTCAATGCCATAGACAACAGGAATGCCGGAGCACCAGTGGAATTCGAGATCAAAGGTCACGGTGAAGACGTTTTGGATTTGGCACAGACTTACGTGTACATCAGACTGAAGATTACCCAAACCAATGACAACGATTTGGCCAACGATACCCAGACGACCCCCGTCAACAATTTCTTACACAGCATGTTTAACGAGATCGATCTGTCCTTGAATGGAAAAATCATTTCACCCAGTACCAACACGTATCCGTATCGAGCCTATTTGGAGACCTTGTTGTCTTACAGACCCGATACCTTGAAGAAATCTATCAAAGCCAGCAATTTATGGGTCAAAGATGAAGGGGGAAAGATGGATGCTGGGAATCCCCACGAAGACGACAAAACTGACGCCGCATACAATGAGTCTTTGAGAGCCAGACACAATTTGATAGCGGGAAGTAAGGAAGTGGAACTGTTTGATCGTCTCCACTTGGACATGTTTCAACAAAAGAATTACCTGGTCAACGGTGTCGATGTACGTCTGAGATTCAATCGTGCCAGCACCCCTTTCTGTTTGTTTGGCACTGCCGATGGAAAAATCAAGATTTCCAGCATGATGTTATTTGTACGCAAAGTGCGTCCGATGCCCGGTATCATCAATCGAGCCAACGCATTATTGAATAGCAGTACTGCCAAGTATCCCTTGTCAAGTCCTTCACCATTCCTGCCGGTACCCGCTCTAAAATCACGGACAACGTCTTTGCCGGACAATTACCCAAGAGAGTCTTCCTGGGCATGGTGTTGAATACAGCCTTTAACGGGAGTATCGGTACCAACCCGTTCAATTTTCAACATTTCAACTGTACCAAGGTGGAGATCAGCCTGAACGGAGAAACACAGAATACCCGCCCTTTTGAACCCGATTTTGCGGATAACTTTTACCTGCGCTCATACATGTCCCTGTATCAAGCTTTGGGACGTATCGGAGAAGACTGGGCACCCGCCATCGGCTACAAAGAATACGGTGACGGATTTACCCTGTGGGGTTACGATTTCACTCCCGATCAGAATGCTCAGAGTTTCGAAAAATTTCACCTGATAAAAACCGGGAACATGAGAATAGAACTGCAGTTTTCAGCAGCCTTGGCAAACACCATCAACTGTATCGTGTACGGAGAATTCGACAACGTGTTGGAAATCAACAAGCAGAGAGAAGTCAGTGTGGATTACTAACATTATGCAAGAACTAAACACCTATCAGATCTACGATATATTATTGCAAGATCCCGACGTGGGACCTCATTTTGGCGGGGTGTATGCTAGGGACCGTTTACCCTCGAATTCTATAGGTCAAACGTTCGTCTTGAATACGGACACGGCATCGGAGCCAGGTGAACATTGGGTGTGTATCTACATCGATCCCCGTACCGGGATAGGAGAATACTTTGACAGTTACGGATTACCACCCCTCCGGGAAATTGAAAGGTTTATGGCATCGAGATGTCGACAAATGACGTACAATCCAGTGTGTTATCAAAGCGACGAGACCAGCGTATGCGGACATTATTGCATTTATTTCCTGAAGAAGAGAAGTCAAGGATTTCGGAACCCGTTCCAGACACTACCTCATCCCAAAACACCCCGGGGGATGGAGAAACTTTGGAACGACCGTTACGTGTACCAATGGTTTCGGAGACGATATCGGATCCCCCCAGTCCCTCCACAGAAATGCCAAAAGTGTCGACCACGTCGAAAAGACCGCCACAGGACTTGCTCGAAACTATGATGGCCTTTTTATTCTTTGAACATTTCATGTTGTATATATTTCTGTATTACACAATAAAATTGTAAGTGTCTGACAATGGGACGACCCTAATCCTTGTCGGACACGTTGTGTTAGCGGGGTACCATTAAACAGTTGCAATTGAATCACGTGACTTTTTTTTTCTTATAAAAGAGCTGTTTTCTTCTCCACACCATCATTTGTTCACGATGGCTGGACAAGGAAGCACCTCTTCGATGGACGCTAGTGGTTTTGCCAAGCATTCTATCAAGAACGATATCGAAACCGATTCGGTACCTTCTTACTATAGATTATGGGAAGCGAAGTCTCCTCCTCCTCCTCCTGCTACTCCTTCTTATCGCCGCAGTATAGAACAAGAAATAGTGCTGGCTCCCGAACCTCAGAAAGTCTACAGTTTACAACCGTTGTATCCAGAATACGTGGGATATTCAACACGTCTCAAAACGTTCAAGGACTCTTGGCCTAGATACTTGCGAGGTCCCAAGGTCGAGGACATGGCACGTTCTGGATTATTCTATTCCCAGATTGGGGACAAGGTCGTCCGTTTCCAATGTGGATTAGGACTCAAGTTCTGGGAACCTAACGACTGCGCTTACAAAGAACATGCTAGATTCAGTCCTCAGTGCAAATATGTCAAAATGGTGTGCGGTTAAAAGGTCAAGGACGTTCCCGTGTACATATGTATATATATATAAAAGACGTTGGATTGTTGTTGGCATCAGTATCAAAGCATGAATCCGTTAAAGATACCAGACGAGGACACGTATAATCACACGGTGTATTACACGGACGATTATCGACCTAACGAATATCATACGTATGGACGAGTGAGGAGGGAATTGCACTTGCTACCTTACGATCAAGATTTCATCGGGTACCATTTAAGGCGACCCGTCCAACAGACGCCTACCCTTCAAACGTTAGCTGCCAGAGTAGTCATTAAGGAAATTCAACCACCCCTTCAAAGAGAGAAACTATTAATACAGATACCGCAACAAATCCGGATTTTAATCAATCAAGTGAACGTGGACATGATCGATTACTGGTATCACTGGGCATTCGGCACGAGAGGACCTCGAGAGTACGAGTACGGTATCCGGGTGGCAGATAACAGTTTCTTTCAAGCATCGGACAAAAGAGACAAGCTCATCATCAAACCTAGTAAACAGAAACGGGTGTGTTGTAGACTCAATCACCAATGTGCCTACATGAAAAATGTCAGACGCCGTGCCGCCAAAAGACTACCCATCCTATACTGTCCCATCAACGGCGGATGCATGTGTACGTATCGACAAATACGCAAATACAACAGCGTGTACGTGCCACCCACGTGTACCGTAACCGACATGAGACACATTTACTGGGCCAATTCGTTATTGCCTTCGACCTTGAGAAGACACAACCTGGAAGACAAGATGGATGTCCTGGGATTTCAAAGGTCAAGTGCACACGGATTTAAACTTAAATAAGAAGGTCAAGGACGTTTTGTACACATATATATAAAAGACGTTGTTGGATTGTTGGCATCAGTATCAAATTATGGATCCGTTGAAGAAACCAGACGAGGGATGCAAGTTAAAGTTAATGAGTCAATTCAAAATGCAATCTCTACAAGACTTGGCTGCCCGAGCAGTGATCAGAGAATGTAAACATCCACTGAAGAGAGAACTACTCTTAGAACAGATACCTCATCCTATCAGGATTTACATCAACCAAGTACAAGAAGATTCCATCGATTCGGTCGACGATAGATTTATCAAAGTCATTGAATGTGACGGAGAACGTAGAATAGATAGAAGAGAATGGGTTAAAGAAGGAAACAAGTTCAAATTATCCGGATGGGGACTTAGTCTCAGGTTTACACAATTAAAGTCGGTGATAAGATTCCTTGCAAATGGTATCGATGACGATGACTTTAAAACAGTAGAATTACCTGATGTCTATGCCATTGAAGAATTACCCGACTCCAGAAATTTCTATTTTAAGATTTTAAAATAGTTCTTTGAGGTCACAAATGAATTCACTTAGACAAAAGGAATATAAGGAACTTTTATTCAAGCGTCACTTCATTCAGACAAAAACTTCAGAATGGAACAGACGTGTGAACAGAACGCTGCTGCTGCTGCTGCTGCTGCTACTGTCGATAAAACTCAAGACACTAAAAAAGATGACGACACGGAACAGAGATGTGAAAGACTGCGAAAAGAAATAGCCGCTTATCAAGAACAAAGGCACAAGATGGGGATCGATTCGTACGATGACTTTATGAAATATCAAGAAATTGTTCATCGCGAACAACTGGAGAAACAACAGAAACGAGATGTCAAACAACTGATGAAATTTCAGGAACAAATGGATCAACACTTGGGTGGCCATTTCGAATTGGTGGACAAACCCACGAAACAATGCAAGTTCGAGTTCGTTCATCTCGATGACGGTTCCGTCGATTTTGTAGCGACACGGATCGGACTGAAAGTTTTGAAATTCATCAAAAAGAAAAAGGAACCGAAACGTCTGACCCAGAAAAAGATGAAAAAGGAGAAACCCGAAGTCAAAGAGGTCATCTATGCTGCCATTCATCCCGAATGTGTGGGTGCCGACGATCACCAAAATCAACAAATGCTGGAAATCTGTCCCAAGTGCAGACGATACAATGAAGAGATGCAACAGTGACTTTTTTTTGTAACATAAACATTTGTCTTTGAACATTTGACTTTGAATATTTGTCCTTGAACTTTTTGTTTGTTCTTGAACTTTGTCATTAAAGTATTTTTTTTTTCTTATTTATATATAAAGGGCCAACAGTAAACTAGTTACATTTCAATCATGTCTGTCGAATACGTAAGAGGTGATCTTTTGACTTTAGATGTAGAAGCCATAGCGCACGTCGTCAATTGTCTTTGCGTTCGTCCCCATGGATTGAGTTTAACAATTGCCCAAAGGTATCCAGAGTCCGATGTATACGGTCGGAGAAGGTCACAAGGGGGTAGAAACTTGGCTGTCTATCCAGATAGAGGCACACCAGGTACCATCGTCACATATTACAGTCACCATAAATACATCGTATCCCTCTTAGCACAATGGGATTACGGTACAGCACACCAAAGACATAAACGTCACATTCCTCCCTATCGTGATACACGGGAAGAACGTACTCAATGGTTTCGAGAATGTTTAGAAGCATTAGGTGACCTTGAGGTAAATACTATTGCTTTCCCGTGCAAGATGGGATGTAACCTGGGCGGACAACCTTGGCCTTTGTACGAGCAGCTAATTGGACAATTTGCGCGCCAAACTGGAAAGAGAGTACTGATTGTTCAGAAAGTCGGTTAGGGGCTTTCCTCGACGTCCGCAAGTACTAGCATAAATAGGAGAAGAATCTTTTAGCCACTTCACACAGACTTTGAGATCGACGATGAGCAGAATGGAAATGAATGTAGAGGCGAGATTGACAGAGGACGAGGAGGCCATTTTAAATTTGGTTTTCATTATGGAGAGGGAGGACGGGGCAGAAACATCAGCCCCACCACCACCACCTCCACCAGCAGCACCCCAGCCAGCTGCCCAGTCACCACCACCACCATCAGACGAACAGATGACCAACCAGGAGATCATCGCCTGGTTGGAGGGACTCATCGAAGAAAATAAAGAGTTGAAGAAAGAAGTCACGAGGCTAGAGAGGAGATTATCCACGCAGGTAGCAGTGATGACTAGGCGGAGATCGGGGAAGATGAGAAGAACAGCACGTCACTGTCCCTACTGTTAGTAGGTGACAACAATTCAACGGCCCTTTTAAGGGCCAACCATATTTTAAGAAAAGTAGTCAGAAGTAAGTCCAAAACAAAACACCAGTTCCACATATTTTATTTTACACAACATCTATTCACATAACATTACACATCAAATGTCACTTTTTTCTTCTTCTTTTTGAATTCTTCCACCAAGTCCCGTTGACTTTCGAAACGATCCCAGGCCACGTATTTACACCATGCCACCACTCTGTCTTTGATTTCTTTTTCCAAGATTCTCGAATGGTGACTTCTACAACACTGACAGTAAGCAATGATAGTCATATTGGGGTCTTCGGGATGCACCAATTTCAATCCGTCTTGGGGGTCACTACATTCGTCGTTGAAACATGCCTCTCCCAATCTCACGTCTTCTTCCGTACATGGTACCCAATTCCTTTCGTCGAAAAAAGTATTGACTTTTTGTTCTGCCCAAGTATTGAAATGGTCACCGTCGAAATTGTGGGGATAAGTACGATCTTTCATGATGTAACGTGCGATGGATAAACTATACATCATTTTTTTATTTTTGCGTGTGTGTCTGTCTTGTTTCAATGCAACTTGTGAAATGAACTCTTAGTTGTAAGGGACTGGGGTTTTATATTGATAGCGTCTGAAACCATGGTTACTTTTTCGAAAAATGTGGGTAGCCCTTAAAAGGGCTGTTTTGATATGACTAAAAAGTCATCTACTGGCGGTGGATACACCTCTTCGACTTGCAGGTAGGGCAAGAGGACAGCCACTGCTCCACCTTGATTTTGGCTGGTACTGTAGGCACCTTGAAAATAGGCTCCGGGCATATACTTATTTCCCGCTCCCAGTCTTCTTCTTCATCGATGACCATTGCTGGTGAAGTTGGTGGCTCGACGATTGTACTGCTGGTGGTACTGCTCGGTTCAAACATGCGGTAGCTATACCTTCTCTTCTTGACTTCTTTCTTCTTTTCCTCTGCCCTTATCTCCTCGTCCCAATCTTCTCTACCGGATGGATAGGGATAATTTTCCCGGTAGAGCATCTTCTCCCCCATTGCTTGAAAGAATTTGGCCATGGCCAGCAGCTTTTCGGCATGCTCTGTCAACTTCTGCGACGTCTCGAAATAATCGTAGGAATTCATTTTCGTCTTCTTCTTCTTGGTTGTTCTCTCAAGGAGTGAAGCACATCTGCTCAAACCTCTCCTATTTATGCTAGTACTTACGGACGTGAGAGTACGCCCCAAGTAAACAATGTCTGGTTTTGGCGGGAATTTCATTCTAAAGATATGGTGACTCATCATACAATAAGGTCACACTTTCTAAATCATAGAGTATTCAATCCTATATGTAATCATAAAATAAGGTCACATTTTCTAGAAGTAATAGGACGCATAATAAAAGAAAAGGTCATGTTTTCGTGAAAATTCGTGGTATTTTTGATAGAATACATTAAATGGTAACTTTTAAACCCATATTTTATTCATCAAGTATGCTTTATGTAGATGTATTCTCATGAAAACCGTCACTGTAAAATTTTTTGAAATGTTCAATCCCGCTTGACATGTTTTGGGTTTACGCTCACGTCCGCACTATAGGTTATAAATACAGCACGCACTCGTCAGTTCAGCAGTCTTTCCTGACAACTCAACATGGAAGTAACTGAAAGCGATTTCCCAATCTTGATGTCCATCCTCAACGAACAGCTGGAACTGGACAAACAGACCAATGGCCAACCACAGCAACTACAGCAACCACAGCAACCACAACAAGTCATACCGATGGAGGTACAGAACCTTTATCCGACCCTACCAGCCAAGGTCGAACCACCCAAAAGACCGCCGCAGCCCGACCCTAAGAAGGTGAAACACATAGTGGAGGAGAGGAGGAAATGTTCCGAGGAAATACGAATTAAATTATTACAACAAAACCAAACGGTAATAATATAAGAATTGAAGAAGACCAGAAAAGTACTCAAGACGATGTACTCTATTCTACAAGGGATGCAGAATGCCAGAGCAGTCCCCAGTGCTCCACCCGAGATCAGACACGAAGTTCACTGCTGTCTATGCACACAGTAGAAATCATCCAAAACAAAACGGCCCTTTTCAGGGCCACCTCTATTTTTAGAAAAGTAGTCATCAGAATCATCTAGAACAACACTTAAAAATAGGTCTGGGACTTTCCAAACACTTAATATAATTCTGGGAATTCCCTAGGAATTTACCATGGACTTCCCAATACCTAAAAATAAACACGGAATTCCCCTCGGAATTCCCCCTTTCCTATACACAAAACACGGAATTCCCCTGTTCTAAAAATACTACTGGGCTATCTAGGCGGCTTACACTACTAAGGTTTCTTTGTAGAGCGAGGGAGTCGTCCATCCTTGATATGGCCGCATAAACTACCGTATCGTCAGCAAATAGTCTGACTTGTGACATGATTTTGTCGGGCAAGTCGTTTATGTAGTCCAGAAAAGGGATAGGCCCCAACACCGACCCTTGGGGTACACCAGAGGAAACAGGAGCTGTGTGTGATTGCTCACCGTATTTTGAAGAATTGCAGTAGATTGCAATATTTCTTCCAGAGGGAAGGCATGATAACAAATAAAAACACAAACACTCAAATACAAAATTTTTTGGCCCTTTGGCCTTTATCAAGTGCAAAAAAAGACGATCTATATCAATTCTAAGTAAACATCCATCCTTGCTTCTCTGGCGTTCATTGCAAAATCATCGACAAGGTGCCGAAATATTGTGTATTTGAGCGTTTGTGTTTTTATTTATTTTGAAGAAGTTCATGAATTAGCATTATAAGTTGAGTTTCTCATGATCTTTTTTCTCTAAAACCATGTTGAAGTTCGTAAAGGATGTTATGTTTTTTCTTGCAGAGTACACAATTATGTTTAAAAAAAAAAGTAGTGCGTGCCCGCAGAGGTATAATAATCTTGATAATCTCATTAATGTTAAGCCACCGTTCCACTGCAATCCCGCTGTACCTACGACCATTCCCGACCGCAATTTTGACAAGACCGGGTAAAACTTTCCCGCCCTTTTCATTTTTTTCTTGTGATTACGCTCTATTCCCGACCGATTCCCGATCAATATATGACCGATTCACGTTTCATCGCGGACTTACTCACGCTTTACCCGCTCTACTCACGATCATTTTGCCGACCAAGTCCCGTTCTATCCGATCAAACTCCGATCTATTCCTGACCAAAACCCGATCTATTCCCGATGCAATCCCGATTCATTACCGACTGTCTCCGACGCATTCCCGCTCAAAACATAAATTCTAACTTAAACTGATCTCATTTGTCATCCAATGATCCTATCGGCCAAGAAGAAGCCTATATTTCTCGTTTTGACCAAGCCTTACCCAAAAGTGTCGCGATCAAAATAAAAAAAAACCCTTACTTAAAAATGGCATTGGATAGCCAAGAATCGTCACCGCAACATTTAGATAATAAGTATTTCGAACAAATCAATATCAGTGCGAGAAAATGAATGAAATATGCACAGATCCTATTTGAAGCGTCGTTTTGTCGTAACTTGGTCATATAGAGCGTGAATAGGTCGCAAGATGGTCATGAAAAGGTCTTAGTACGATCAGCAAACATTGAATCTGTAGTGGATAGATCGTGGTAAGAGCGTAGAATAGACGGATAAAGATCGGGAACAGAGCATAATTAAAACGTATCTTGTGCGTGAAGAGAGCGGGGTTAATTTTTATGCCGATCAGACCACGCTCAAGCCACGCTCTTTCCCGACCAGGACACGATTAACCTAGGCTGTACCCCCGACTATCCCGACCAAGCGCCGACTATTTCACGACCAAAAAGAGAGCGGGAAAGTTTCCCGTATTTTTTCAACCGGTTGAAAGAATACGGGAAACTTTTCCCGACCTCTAAAGCGTGCCCGCTCTAATACCGATCGATTTTGGACCAACATACGCTGTACCAGATCAAGATACGACTAAGAGCCGTTCTCTCCCGACTTGGCAATTTTCGAGGTCGGGAATGAACGTAGGTACAGAGGGATTGCAGTGGAACGGGGGTTTTACCAATTCATTCCATCCATAATTCTGCGAGAAATAATTATGATGATTAAATTTTCTCATGCTCCTCTATCACTCTGATTTCAGAGTATAGATCTAAATTAGAATAAATTCAAAATTTCAGATTGTTACAGGAGACGCATCAATGTATTGCATCAACAAGTAAATATGACTTTTTAGCTCACCTGAGCAAAGCTCAAGTGAGCTATTGTCATAGCGCACCGTCCGGCGTCCGGCGTCCGGCGTCTGTCCGTCGTCCGTCGTAAACTTTTAAACATTTTCGACTTCTTCTCTAGAACCACTGAACAGATTTTCATGAAACTTGGTAGGAATGAAGTACTCATGGTCCCCTACAAGTGTTGTTGTTTTTCGTTCGGATCCATCAACAGGTGGCGCCACCACAGGCAAAAGTAGGTCACAGGGGGTACCCTCCTTTGACAAACTTCTTCTTCAGGACGGAATTACGTATTGACAAACCGAAAGCATCAGGATGATCTAGAGAGATGTCTTAAGAAGTGTTGTTATTTTTGGTTCCACTCGGAAGTCAAATTTTTGACGAATTTTTGACGTCTTTTCGGACTTTGTCAGAAATGCACATTTTTGCACTATTTCTTTAAATAACTCAATATGTGTATGATTTTACACATTCATTTACTGCACATTTATCACATTTAAGTTACTAAATGCTTTGATATGTATTTTATACTGAAATTTTTATTTTTTGATTTTTTATGAATTATTTTCTTATGTGAAAAGGAAAGGGGGGGGTGATTTTCATACATATTCAACTTCTTCTCCAGAACTGCTGAACAGATTTTTATGAGTATTTTTTCAATCATGAATAGATATGTTTACTGTGAACATGGACCCAAGGCTTGTGGGTTCAAGTTCTGGTACCCTGGTAACTTTAGTTTCGTATAAGTTGGTACATGGTCATGTATGCAAGAGTTGTCTTTCTTTAATATTGATATATGTTTTTGAGGTTTAAATTTTTTGATTATCGATTCATTTGAATGTTATACATTCAATAAGTATGGAAAAGGAAACTAAATAATTTTAAAAAGATGAATAAGTATTTTCAAATTTATCTTGTGAAGACTTAGATATACAACTTTGAAATTACAATATTGAGAGCAGCTCAAACTATTAATGTAAGAACAGATCAATGCTATCAATAACACAGTGAAAGGAGGGGAGGGGGAGCGGGCTGTTATTTGCTTTAGCTTCTGTATAACTATCTTTCTTGGATAACTTAGATTACTCAAGAAGAAGGGGGGGGGATGATTTTCATACATATTCAACTTCTTCTCCAGAGCCACTGAACAGATTTTCGTTAAACTTGGTAGGAATGAAGTAATCATGGTCCCCTACAAGTATTGTTGTTTTTAGCTCACCTGAGCGAAGCTCAAGTGAGCTATAGTCATAGCGCGTCGTCCGTCCATCGTCCGTCCGTCCGTCCGTCCGACGTAAACTTTTAACATTTTCGATATCTTTTCTGCAACCGCTGCACAGAATTTCGCAAAACTTCACAGGAAGCAAGTACTCAATGCCTTCTATAAAGTTTCTGTTTTTCAAGCCGATCGGAAATCCAAGATGGCCGCCACAGGCTCTGATTGGCTGACACATTTTCGACTTCTCTTCTGAAACTGCATCACAGAATTTCATGAAACTTCACAGGAAGCAAGTACTCAATGCCCTCTACCAAGTTTGTGTTTTTGGGGCCGATTGGAAATCCAAGATGGCCGCCACAGGCTCTAATTGGCTGACACATCCCGACTTCTCCTCTGAAACCGCTGCACAGAATTTCATGAAACTTCACGGGAAGCAAGTACTCAATGCCCTCTACCAAGTTCGTGTTTTTCGAGCCAATCGGAAATCCAAGATGGCTGCCACAGGCTCTGATTGGCTGACACATTTTCGACTTCTCTTCTATAAACACTGCACAGAATTTCATGAAACTTCACAGGAAGCAAGTACTCGATGCCTTCTACCAAGTTAGTGTTTTTCGAGCCAATCGGAAATCCAAGATGGCCGCCACAGGCTCTGATTGGCTGACACATTTTCGACTTCTCCTCTCAAATGGCTGCATAGAATTTCACAAACCTTCACAGGAAGCAAGTACTGATTGCTCTCTACCAAGTTTGTGTTTTTCGAGCTGATCAGAAATCCAAGATGGCCGCCACAGGCTCTGATTGGCTGACACATTTTCGACTTCTCCTCTCAAATGGCTGCATAGAATTTCACAAACCTTCACAGGAAGCAAGTACTGATTGCTCTCTACCAAGTTTGTGTTTTTCGAGCTGATCAGAAATCCAAGATGGCCGCCACAGGCTCTGATTGGCTGACAAATTTTCGACTTCTCCTCTGAAACCGCTGCACAGAATTTCATGAAACTTCACAGGAAGCAAGTACTCATACACTCTATCAAGTTTGCGTTTTTCGAGCCTATCGGAAATCCAAGATGGCCGCCACAGGCTCTGACTGGCTGACAAATTTTCGACTTCTCCTCTGAAACCGCTGCACAGAATTTCATGAAACTTCACAGGAAGCAAGTACTCATACCCTCTATCAAGTTTGCGTTTTTCGAGCCTATCGGAAATCCAAGATGGCCGCCACAGGCTCTGATTGGCTGACACATTTTCAACTTCTCCTCTGAAACCGCTTCACAGAATTTCTTGAAACTTCACAGGACGCAAGTACTCATTGTCCTCTACTAAGTTTGTATTTTTCGAGTTGATTGGAAATCCAAGATGTCCTCTATAGGCTCTATTTGAATGACACATTTTTGACTTATCCTCCTAAACTACTGCACAGAATGTCACCAAACTTTACAGGAAGTTACTTGTATACCTTGTCCTTCTCAAAGTTTCACTAAAAGCGATTTCCTTCAGGTCTTGACTTTGATTGAAAACATACATACAGTCTCCTCAGGTGAGCGATGTGGCCCCCTTGGGCCTCTTGTTTCTATTTTTTCGGCACCTCACATTTTCATTTCAGAAGTGCAGCCTACAATAAATTTCGTTTTCATCTAGAATTTTTATAACAATGTTCATCTTTAATAAAGTCGGAAATTGTCGCTTAATATCGAAAAGTAAGATTTAAAATTTCTCCTAGGTCTAAATTTGCCCCCCCCCCCAATCACTTTTGATTTGCTTCCTATGTAAATGAGCAAATAAGATTCAAATTTAGTTGTACATACACACCATGTATACATATGATATATAATGATAATGAATTGTAATGATTTTGCCCTTCTATAAGTATTTATCTTATGTGGACGTGGTGTCCCCCCCCCCAAAAAAAATTAAGTCGCAATATGTACATGTTGTGATGATCTATTCTAACAGGGAAAAATACATTTTACTTTATTAAGCATTTTCATAAAATCGTTATGTATTAGGTAAAAAAGATGCTACTATCCAAAACACTCATTTGCATGTATTGGAAAATCAGTCACCATTTATCTTGGAAATATCTTGTTTAAACTTACAATATTCGATAGATAAATGCTAAAAGATCAACCATCTCTATAAAAAGATATTCATTTCATATCAAAATATACAGCGATTGCACTAATGTATCATCATTTTCAAAAATTATATACTATTCATTCGCAATCGAAAAGTTTAAGGGAACAACTAGTCGATTGAGCCATTTTGATAAATATGCAAGTTTCGGACCCCACCCCTTGAGAAATCTTAAGGCGGAAGGGGAGGGGGGTGCTGCGGTTTCAATTTATCCACATAGCCCCATGGGTAATATGCTGATCCCTCAGGACTCGTGAATGCCTCCTGTTATTTTCGAGAATGCTTAACACAGCAGACGGACATTGGCAGTCACTGAGCACGGGTTTGAGCAAGGTTCCTACCAATCTTAACAATGTTTGAGCACATACTCAACTTTGGACACGTTCTCCAACTTTAGACGTTTAATAACCTCAAATATTAGAGACGATCTCATATTTGAGCACGCTAACAGAGTTTGAGCACGGAGAACGTTCTCAAAACAGTTTTATAACTTTGGACCCAATCTCAATTGGCGTTCTCTATTGAGCACGATCTCAAAGTTTGAGAATGAGATTTGAGTTGAGCACGGCAAAACTGGATGGTATCGCAGATTTCTCTGAGTATCATTGGGCAAATCTTATCTTTCTGGCCCGGCTGCTTTGTTCGGCTGAAGAGACTTAAGCAGTTTACAAATACCTTCTGAGCCAATGGTAAAGCTTTGCATAGATGGATATGAACTTGTTTTGAAAGGTATACTGGAATTTGGTAACAGTCAACATGGTCTTGTATAGATTTATGGCACGACTACTGTAAGGAGAGGGTATTTTTAGGTGAAATGATAGACTGAAACTGGTCGTTAAAAATATCAGATTCATCGACTCAATATATTTCTCCCTCCCCATAAAACACTGTACATAATTAATAATTCCTTGCTCCTTCAAGCATAATTCTTTTCCGAAAGATTAGATATCCATATATGGCAGCAATATTTCCTGGAACTACATTGTCGTTTGTGACGTCACGTCTAAGTACTATATATATAAAGCGCGAAAATGTGGATGTGTCTTTTTTACCTAACCATGCCTACAGCGACAGATAAAAAAGAATGCAAGCTGTATTTTAACGTCCCGACCTCCTGGAATCTCTGGCACTCGATATGGATAAGGTAAGTGATTCGGTACATGTACATGTATGATTTAACAATTATTGCAACATGCTTTTTATTCAAGTTATAACGTTAAATTAATAAGAAGCGGCGAAACGTACATTCCCTTATGAAATCTTCGGCATGATGCCATCAATATAG
This sequence comes from Pinctada fucata, assembly GCA_028142955.1. Lineage (NCBI taxonomy): Eukaryota > Metazoa > Mollusca > Bivalvia > Pterioida > Pteriidae > Pinctada > Pinctada fucata. The sequence goes on from AP027111.1 coordinate 1,265,104, forward strand.
AGGTTCCCATTTGTGACGTCATAAATGTCCGTGGAAACTGCATGGAGGACATCGTTCGGATCTATGGAAAGCCAAAGGGGTCAAAATTCTAACATTGCAACTCTGCAAGATTTGTGATTTGTAGTTCTGTAAATATAGATTTGTAACATTGCAACTCTGCAATTATATATTTAAATCAAGATTTGTGATTTGTTGTTCTGTAAAGGTACATTTCTAACATCGGAACTCTGCAGTTCTAACATTGCAACTCTGTAATTGCATATTCGTAAATCAAGATTTGTGATTTGTTCTGTAAATTGTGCATTGGTAACATTGCAGCTCTGCAGTTGTATATTTGTAAATAAATGTCTGTGATTTGTCTTTCAGTAAATGGACATGTGTTCTATGTTCATTATTGAAAATTCATTATGTAAACACAACATGCATCATTCGTACTTCCAACATTCTTCATTCGTAACGCCGTATTATGCTAGTTTTGTATTATCACTACAGATGGCGCTTTAACGGGTCTCCTTAAAGTAGGAAACGAAAACGAAACGAAATGAAACGAAACGAAATTGAACAAAATAAGCATGTTCAGAAATATTTTATCATATTATAGCACGTAAATTATCGACAAATTCCAATGGACCCTACGCTTACTCGGAGCCCCCCCCCCCCCCCTGATTTCTTTTTTTTTTTTGGGGGGGGGGGGTGGTCAGAACTCGGGGAAAATACTGCAAACGTAATACAAAATCAGAATTCACCGTTTTCAATTTGAAACAATATTATGCATTTTTTTTTCTGGTATATACTATATTCTAATAATTTTTTTTTCAAATATTCTCATGGAAATTTAAGTTGCAGAAAACTGCAGAAGCTATGAAACATTAGAAAATGTCATTACATGTACAGAATAGGTATAGTATTTACGTTTGTTTTAATCGGATTGATCCAATTAGATTACCCTATACTCGTGTAGATTCAGCTAAACCATGATATGCTCCACTGGCCAATTTTCAAAATCACCAACAAAACCCCTTCTGTTTGAGGGGAAGTTCAAATGCCCTGCCTTCTTGTCAATTGCGGACAAATAAATAAGTGCTTGCAAGTGTAAGAATAGTAGAATAATGTGTTTTCGATGTGGGCGTATGCAGATGGGTGGACCAAGAACCTTAACACCCGAGGGGGATGGGGAGGTGAGGAGTCAACCAATTTTTGCGGAGAATGCATGATTTGCGAGACTCGAGTGGCTAAGTTGGGGCAGGGTAGGATGTCTCCCCCTCTCGTTGGTGGGGGTTCAGAGGCCTTCCCCGAGAACATTTGGAAAGAATGAAGCTTGGATGTCTCTGAGGCGTATTTAAGCTGAATTTAGAAGGGATAAAGCGCACGATGTCAGCAAACAATGAACCGTATGTATGAGAAGAAGTAAAACTTTCGATATGAACATGATATGCTAATACTGTTTCAGATACTCGATGAATGAAAGCAAAAAAAAAAAAAAAAAAAAAAAAAAAATAGAAAAAAATTTAGATCGTGAATAACTCAGGTTCCCGTTTTAGGTTGGGGAGGGGATCCCTTTCTTTGTCATCTTACTGAGTCAAAAAATGCCTTGACATTCAGGAAGATAAGATGAAAATATGATCCTGATGACACGTACCATTTTATTTCATTTTTTATTTCAAAAAATTCCCGCGGGAGCCCCTACGGGAAGGGACAACCCCTTCACATCCCTCCCCACTTCGGGCCTCGAATCGGCCCTTTGGGCCGATACTACCCCCCCCCCCCCCCTTCCCCGTTTCCCATTCTCGGCCCCACGGCAAGGAATCCCCCAGATGCTAATTCGAGTAAAGGTGCTCTTTTACAGGGTAGGGTAAAGGTAAACGACACCAAACAGACATAAAAAAGATATAAAATCTTTCTTTTGAACTGTTTTTATACTGTTTAAAAAAATGGCTGTTTGAATCTTTCCATTTCGTTTCGTTTCATACTTTAAAGGGACCCTGTGTTAATATTTTTTATAGTCTGTTTCTGTGAAGGAATAGTTAAAGCGCAATCTGTAGTGATAATACAAAACTAGCATAATACGAGATTACGAATGAAGAATGTTGAAAGTACGAATGATGCATGTTGTGTTTATATAATGAATTTTCAATTATGAGAACAAATGTACATTTACTGAACGACAAATTACAGACATTTATTTAAAAATTGAATGTTTATTTTTGCCATTTTATTGGATGATGAAATGTCAGTTGTCGTATCACAAATTGTGTAAAACCGCGTAGCGTAGCGAAGCGGTTTTACGCAAAATTTGTGATACGACAACTGACATTTCATCATCCAATAAAATGGCAAAAATAAACATTCAATACTTATAATTACCAAACATATGAATTTATTCCGAATTCGTACAAATTATAAGGAAAATAAACGATTGAGTACGTGGCGTATGAAAATATTAAACTGGTACGAACTAGTTCCCTAACAACAAAAATGTTCGAGAGGAAAAAAATCAAGCCTTCATTTAATCTGGAAAAAAAAGCATTTCCCCCTTCAGAACCTCAGCATGTTTTACCTATTTGCACTTACTGCTGTACTGTTATGACGTAATTTGTGACGCGTTGCTTATCAAAGGCAGCAGACATGACAGTTGAAAGTACATGTAGAACATGAAGCACTTTGTGTTGGGATTTATACGGACTCTCAGACAGCATTTCTTGTACCTGTAGATCTTATGTGTGAAGAAAAAACACGTTGTTAAGATCTACAGGTATCGGAATATCAGCTGTAAATTATTTCTTAGGAATCAGAACGAAATCGGCATGACAGGTTTGGTAAGTCGCGATTGCGTAGCTTTTACGCAGTAGCTCTACAGTACTTTCAAATTTATTCATCCCACATATTGTATATCCATGTGTATTAATAATTACCGGTAGATTAATTTCGATGATTTTAGAAAAATAAAGGACAAGTTTTTTCATGCATTTCTAATAGGTCAATCAAAATTTCTCTAGAAACACAAGAAATCCGTCAACAAACTGCCGTTCATGTTCACTTGTTACAGTTTTCAAATCATTCGCGTAGCAACCGATCATATGTAATCTCTGCAAACATTCACAGTACTGTACTGTGCTGTGATGTTTATGAGTCGACACATGGAACTGTCTCTACTTTTAATGGATTATTTGAGACCATTTGTATTGTTCATTTCATGCGTTAGACAATTCTTTGATTTCTGTTGCGTTAGTGTGAAAGTAGTTCCGGTCAATTTTGACATTTTATCATCTCATAACGGAAGTAACAATAAATGCGATCGACCAATCAAAATGCTTAGAATCAGATAAACAAACACATTTGGTAATTATTTAGAAATATAGATCACCAAAGTCAGAAATGTACATTAACAGAACAACAAATCACAAATCTTGATTTACAAATATGCAATTATAGAGTTGCAATGATAGAACTGCAGAGTTGCAATGTCAGAAATGTATGGTGGCTGATTTGTGCCATGTCGCGTTGTCGCGCCGCGCTTTGTCGCGTTGTCGCATTGTCGCGTTGTCCCGTTGTCGCGTTGTCGCCTTTAAAATGATAGCAGGAATGTATTTTCAACTGTAATTGTTTAGATAGATTCATTCATAAATTAAATGTTTTAAACAAAAAAGGTATATTTTCTACATTATCTTGGGGCAAAATGCCTGTTTTCTTGTTTAAAAATAACATATTCATTCATAATTCATTTAAATCAGTATTTCTTCAAATTAATCTGCCTTTATAATATACATCTTTTTTTGCCCCAAAATATCAAACAAATTAACAAAGGATACCTAAAACTCATATATCTTAAGGACAAATTATGATATACCCAAGGTTACACTTTTGAATATCATAAATAATGTAGCATTTCATAGTAATAAAGATTTTCCAGAAATCGGCGATTTTAAAATAAAAATTCAGGCATTCACCCCAAAATAGCAAAATAAGCAAACCAATCTTTTCTAGCTAATTTCACATGATTAATTAAATGCCATTACCTAATAGGAAACCTCTCCTGCTTAGCTTTACTAAAGTATATGAATTTTAAAAATCATTCGAAGAAATAAGTTATTTTTGCACAAAAGTTAGGGGGTATTTTTGCCCCAAAATAGCATAGAAATTGAATTCCAGTTCTCACATTAAATTCCTATACCTACATAATAAGAAGCATCCTATCAAAGCTAAGATGTGTCAATTCAGGCAGATTAAAAGAAATAGTAACTATTTTCTCAAAATAAGTGGTTTTTGCATGAAAAAAAACATATTTACCCCAAAATACTGCTTTAAATGAATTATTACATTCTTTTTACTTTCATTTGATAAGGTGATTTATTTTCTATATGAAAGTAGCTTTGAATCTCTAATTCTAGTTAAGATAATGAATTTATAGAAGTTGTCCAGAAATCTCTTATTTCTAAACAAGAAAACAGGCATTTTGCCCTAAAATAAAGTAGAAAATATACCCTTTTTGTTTAAAACATTTAATTTATGAATGAATCTATCTAAACAATTACAGTTGAAAATACATTCCTGCTATCATTTTAAAGGCGACAACGCGACAATGCGACAACGCGACAAAGCGCGGTGCGACAACGCGACAAAGCGCGGTGCGACAACGCGACAAAGCGCAGTGCGACAACATAACAAAGCGTGGCGCGACAACGCGACATGGCACAAATCAGCCACCATAGAAACGTACATTTACATAACAACAAATCACAAATCTTGATTTACGAATATGCAATTGCAGAGTTGCAATGTTAGAATTTTGACCCCTTTGGCTTTCCATACGGATCAGCCTCGACCTTTTCCTTCGAAAAAAATACTCGGACGTCAAACGGCGCAATTTTAAAAATAGTTCCCCGTTGATCTATTAGTTTTATAAATCTATAATCTATTGTGAATTACAAATTCCAACACTGGATCGTAACTGACAACATTACTCACTCAAGTTGAAGAATTTTGAATGTTGAAAAAATGCCTTTTTACTTTTACATTGATTTAATGTAAAACCTTCCATCATTGGCATCCAAGTCTCTTTATGCCATTACAAATAAAGGGCGAGGGGATATAAAACACACAACTCGTTTCATAATACATCGTATGAAATGAAATTCACTTGAGATCCTATATTTCTGATATAAAGATAATATCCAAGCGGCATGCTGTATCATGGGGGGGGGGGGGGGTATATTCTGGATGATATTGCCTAAAAATGTGTATTTCTAACTAATCAACGTTTCTGAGAACTAGAGGCGAATTACACCGTGGCATAGAAGTTGTCTGCTACGCCATGAGAAGTAGTTCCTCCATCGTGTAGATATTCTGTGCGTAAACGAAAAATATTTCAAATTTTTTTAATGTTTTAATGCAGTAATTAATTTAACAACAACAATTTTAATCATTAATATTGAATCCGCGTCTGAGTTTAACAATTGACCGATATTTGAAAGGTCACACTTGTCAAAGTTTACCAAACCTGACCAATCGCATTCAAGCAGAGCGATATGTAACGTGTTATCATATCAGATATTTATGAAATGGCTTTATGAAACTGCATAAAAGGTGCATCATATGATAAAATCTATTTATTGAATTTATATTTTACATTTTATTTCACAAAAAAAAAAAACATATTGTTGTAACTCGAAAATGGTCTATTATTACTGGATCCGAAATAGTATACAAATATTACATGTTTCGAATTTTGCCTAATTCTAAGATGTTAAATAATAGTTAAGTTCAGGGTGTCGACTGATTATAGAAATGAGGTAGAAGAAAGATGGATATGTCTACATGTAGAGGAACATCTCCTCGAACTATTCAGACGAAAAAATCCAAATTTCCTTGTCTCGTTTTTTGGATATAAAAGTCCATTTTCAGCCTATTTTAACATTTTCGTCTTTTCAGAGACTTTATATACCTCTGCAACGCACAAAATTTCGTGTATATCCTTATTTTTCGGGATCCTTATAGCTTTGTGTTTGAATTAAAGGGTTTTTTTTTGAGAAATTCTTATAAAATAAACAGCTCTAAGGAGAGTGTTTTCTAATAAATACAATTTTGCTGGTTGCCGTGGCAACAATTCTATTAATAGCCAGACGGTCGACAGTTGCACATTTTTTTCTACGTCATGTATCTATAGAGCTATGGTATTACTTTATATCCTTAAGGTTACAATAGCATAAAGATTGACCTCAAAAACTGGTGCTCTATACCAAAGAGCTGACGTCATTATGGCTTATATAGAAAGTGATATATCAAAAGAAAGATCATTTTCTATAGATTTCATTGGAACTAAATGATTTATACCTTTCCAATACCATCTTCACTCTGAAAACGAAAGTGAAAGTGAAATTAGAGAAACTTTGACACGTCATTCAAATGGAAATTGGTCCCATTTTGACCATTATTCAATTCTAAACATAAAAATTATGGTGATTTGAAGGCCATATCTGTCGCTCAATTATAAATGAAAATTTAGGGTTTCGCCGATTCAGTTTTGAGAAATCCGCAACGCCTCTTGAAAACAGAATTTCTGAAGTCCCCATTCTGAGCCCCTCGCCGGAAATCGCCTCTACGTTGTGACTCCTTCCAGTTTGATACTTATATATGCATATGCAAGAATAAAACACATGAAAATCTTACAAAAATCTTACAAAATCTAATGGTACCTTAAAACTTACCTTCCTTTTTCTTATCATAAACACCCTCAATTAACCGGCCTCTGACTCTTAATTTAAAGAAAATTGTTCAGGGCCAAATTAGCTTAGAGGCTATAGGGTTAATACTATTAATACCAAACCAAAGCATGACTGTTTCTATAAATAGTACAGTAATATGCTAGGAAATAAAATCAACAATTTGACCGCAGAACATAGAGTTTAACTTGAAGTTGGAATTTCTAATGATCTCACTTTTAATAGCATATATGCAAGAGTAAATTTTCTCCTATTCTCGGCGATTTTTCGTTGAAAAATATGCATTGTTCCCAAAAATACCCAATCAGCAATGAAAAGGAGCTGATAAGATAAGACGTGAAATCTGCCTAAAAAGTGGAATTTTGAAAATGGAAATTTTAAGAGAAATTGTTTGTTGAATTATATACGGTATCCCATAAAAACCTGAAGTTATTTTAGATCTATTATGCATAATATTGCTAATATTTGGGTCAAAACTGGTCTTTTTCCCATAGAAATCAATAGAAAATGGAAAAGTTTTTTGAACATTGTTCCCCCCGGAGATACAGAACACCACTTATAATTGAGGTGTATATCAATGATACAAAATTTCTGGAAAAGTGGGGTTCTGTATCTAAGCAGTAACAGCACTGACTCTTTCTACAAATAGTACATTTAAATGCAAATATAAAAATCATTGAAGACAAAAGATTATTTGATTCGAACCATACGATATGAATACAACATACCTTAGTCTTAGTCTTAAATTGTATGGTTCAAACTTGATATATTATTAAACCAACAGCATGGTAACATCAAAGACAAGTTTAGTAACAGGAAATACAACTTTTATCTAGATGTCAAAGATTTATTTGATAAATATAGCTTGCAAATGTTTTTTATGCCGATATGAAAGTATGTTTGAAAGATAAGATGGTTCTGTTCTAAGAGATGAATCCAGGTTGAATTGTAAGCAAGATTACATGAGTAACAGTAAAGACAACTTTTAGTAACAGGAGAGACAAATAAAAAGCAGAGGACATACTTCTTTGATAGATACATTTTAAATGCATTGTTAACAATGATGTCTATATCCATTTGGAATGATAAATTTCACTATTCCTAAAACAAAAAATGAAACGTACACACATATTTACCAAAAAATATCAGAGTATTTAAGTGTATGGGAATACAGAGTAACAGCAAAGACAGCCCTAAGATGTTAAAAACTCGTTCAGACTTGAAGCAATGAATTACAGGTGTTATATAAACTTTTCAATGCATAATAAAAAGCAAATCCGCCAAAAAGAACCCATCCATTTTCCAAGAGACCAACAGATGAAAGTCATTGAGTGTCATTTACTTCTTGTAGTAAAAGTATTTGCTGTTACTATCATATGTACAATATTAATGAAAGATTTTGGACCACATTACATGTAAAAACTCAAAGAAAAAATGTTTATGTTATATGTCAATGTGAGAACTATTGATTAATATTTTTACTCAGCTATGAATAAAGCCAGTGATTAAGTTTATTTCAATTTAATGAAATATCTTCGATATGAAGTTTTTGTCAATGCTGTTACCAGAATTTACAATGCCTATGCAATAGAATATTAGAAACTGTAAAAATATGCTTTAACAAGTTTGTTTGACTGTGATAAAAATATTGTTGATCAGTGAAAATACTTTGATTCAAATGGCGTCTGTTGGAGTTATTAACGGTTTTTATGTATAACTGTCTGTCATGTTACTATACACTGGTCTTTGCTGTTACAACCAATATTAGATACCGAGAAATGTGCCAGAAAAAGGCAAGATTTAAGAAAAGCACTTGTTCTTATTAATATTTAGATCCAATTATTTTATACATTTATCATTTTTCAAGTAAGAATTACTTTATTTTACTAAAACAAAGATATATGAGGTAAGTGTCAATGATGTTATGACTTCAGTCTATCCTGTTACTTTTTTGAAAAGTAACAGGAAATACAGTAACAGCAAAGACATATTTTGCTTAAATTGGCATCAACTGACGTAATGGCGGATCACATGGTTGGAAAACCAATATGTATTGCTTTGTTGTTCTGTTTATGTACATTTTTCACATGAAGGTATTGTGTGATTATACTTATGAAGTCCTATAATCAGGTAACAGTAAAGACATGAGACAAAAATACTCAGTCAACAAGGGCTATAGTTTCAACATTTTTTTGATTTTTCCTTCCTCTTCAAATAACATCGCACCAAAAACTTTATGTAGAAGGTAATGATGCATAAGAATACACGAAGGATAAATCTTATAACATACGAACGATAACTCTTACGCCGCATAATATTTTGTGGTAACAGGACAGACAAATTATTTTGGACATATGCTTAAGTCTTATTTTTTTCTTAAGGTTACATGGAAATGAGTTATTTCTAAGTTCAGAGAGTCATTATTTCGCATATTTACTAATTAAGTCATTTGATTTATCAGTGTTTGCAAATTTTAGCCACTCTTCTTTGTTCTCAATACGAATGTGCTGATTTGTGACATGCCAAAACTGCGATTTTTAGTGCATTTCTGATGCTATATCTCAAATTTTTCAAGTTGAGGAGGGACATTCTTAGTATCAAGAAACTGGAATGACATGAATTGATATCAAGTGATAGAAAGAACGATATATTCCAATGATTTTTATCATTTTTTCACAATGGACATAAAAAAGGACTTTTTTTGAAAATGACCGACATATACGGTATCCCATAAAAACCTGAAGTTATTTTAGATCTATTATGCATAATATTGCTAATATTTGGGTCAAAACTGGTCTTTTTCCCATAGAAATCAATAGAAAATGGAAAAGTTTTTTGAACATTGTTCCCCCGGAGATACAGAACACCACTTATAATTGAGGTGTATATCAATGATACAAAATTTCTGGAAAAGTGGGGTTCTGTATCTCCGGGGGAACACTACCCCAGAGACGAAAAACCAAAAAAGGAATGGGGGTCCATTTGTTAAAGGATCGATCTTTTTAAATATGGAAAGTTTGACTATTTTTCCTCCCTAATCCATCGAAAAATGTGTTCGAAATACGATCCAATGAAAAATTAGAAACGAAATAAGCAGGGGCGATGTAGATTTCTCCGCTAATGTGTATTTCGCGCTAAAAAGCTTCTTTTATAGACATTACATACAAAATAAGACCGTGTTTTGAGTTCCGGATTTCATTATTTACCGATTAAAGGAGATACAACTTTCGAAATGTATTTCTGATTTACAATGTAGATATATATGATATATTTTAGTTAATATTTATCCATTTTAGGCAAAATATTCTGAAATTTCTACGTTTTTAGGTTGATATTATTAGTTTTATTACCCGAGTACTCCCTACCTCTTTGGACCTTCATTTTAGAATCTTCGGAGTATTTCATCGAAAAGTAAAACATACAAAAAGTCTTCAAAAACATTCTCTACAACATTACTTTTGATATATGTTGCCCAGGCTGAGCTATAGATTCATTCATAAGCTGTAAAGTTATCTAGGGGAAATGACTGTCTGGTGTTCCGTAACGTACTTTGACGTCATCAATGTTTGGTATATGTCACCAAAAAATCATCATAAATCCTCATAATATTCATTATACTATATATAACTCTGACCCGTTTTCAGTCAAATTTCAATTGGTAGTTATTAATATCATAGAAAGTACTGTAGATGCTCGAGCATTTTTTAAGGATTCCGACTTTTCCGTCGGAATCCTTTCTGTTATTGTATTGTCTTTTCTTTATTCTTATTAAGGATTCCGACTTCCGTCGGAATCCTTTCTGTTATTGTATTGTCTTTTCTTTATTCTTATTATTCTTATTATTATTCTTACCCCCAGACGTTCCAGACACTTTACAAAAAAGTACCGCAAAATATGATAAAGTGGAAAATACCATGTGAAAGAGCATATCAAGATCTCAATTCAAATTTTTTTTTCTTGCCCAAAAGTTCACATATGCCCCCGCTAGAGGTCATCAAAGGTCAAATCTTTAAACTCTCATAACTCCTAAAGTAACAGTACGATTTGAACGAAATTTGTTTTATATTGTTCTTTGGAAAATTTGCAAACTTTTATATTCGTACATGCTCGATGAAATATTTACGGTTTTCGCTCTATTACGAGTTGAAAATGGAATTTTAAATTGGCACAGTGCCAATTCCCTCAGTTTTTGAGATTTTGAGTTGAAACTTGGATGGTAGATGACTTATAGGTAGTCATTTAATGTTGACCTTGTTTCAAGGTCAACTTTTGCTTCTCAAGGTCACAACAAACTTTTGCCTATAGAACAAAGACGGTTTGACCTTGAGAGTTCAAACTTCACACATATCATAGTTCAGTCAAGCTCTTTCACCCTGACCTTGACCCAAGGTCAAATTCTCATTCTCAAGGCCACAACAAACTTTTGCTTGTAAAACAAAGACTGTTTGATGTTGAGAGTTCAAACTTTACACAAATATTCCATGCATCAAGCTCTCTCACCTTGACCTTGACCCAAGGTCATTTGTTCGATTTCAAGGTCACAGCATACTTCGGTTGATGAGATACTGAACTTTGATCAGTTTAAGATCAATTTTGATGAGAATAACCTCCAATACTTATCTTTTATCTGTGACATTGGTTCAAGGTCAAATAATCATTCTCAAGGTCATAACAAACATTTCCTCTTGTAGAATTCACATTTCTGGTCCTATACTATTTATTCTTCACACAAGTAGTCCTTATTATTTGAACTTAACATAGTATAAGAAAGATAACTCTTTTCTTCTTGTTTTCTGTTTCTTTATTTTTTCTTAGTATCATTACATATCTGTACTTTCATGTTGTTGTCATTTTCTATTAATAGAAATTATCTCATTGCAAAATCATTGTGCAATTCTGTTTTGAGAGTGTAATTGTAAAGGATTTGATATAGAGCATGGAGTTTAAAGCTTTCGTAAAAATGAAAGGTATTTATTATTTTTTCTTCTATTTTGTTGATAAATAAATAAGAGTCCCAAATTAGACATAAGCTCTTTTGACTCATGTGCTGAAGTGAATAAGGTACGAAAGCAACTATACTTTTTACCATCATCTTTTTTCGGATTTTAACACTTCAGTTCCGAGGAAGGTCTAATAAAGGAGGAATCCGTCTGTTGCTTGCAACAGTAGCCATCTAGTTATTATTCTTATTATTATTATTCTTACCCCCATATCGTTCCAGTCACTGTACAAAAAAGTGCCACTTCTTATGATAAAACAAATAGTATCATGTGAAAGAGCATATAAAGATCTAGAGGTAAAAAAATTTTGTCGTCGAAAAGTGCACGTATACCCCCGCTAGAGGTCACCATAGGTCAAATCTTTAAACACTAATAACTCCTAAACTAACCGTGCGATTTGAACGAAATTTGTTTTGAAAAGTTCTTTGGGAAATTTGTAAACTTTTATACGCTTACATGCTCGATAAAATATTTACGGTTTTCGAGTTATTCCGAGTTGAAAATGGAACTTTAAATTGGCAAAGTGCCAATTTCTACAGTTTTTGAGATTTTGAGTTAAAACTTGGATACTAAGTTACTTATAGGTAGTCATTTGATGCTGACCTACTTTCAAGGTCAAATTTTCAATCTCAAGGTCACAACAAACTTTTGCCTGTAGAACAAAGACTCTTTGACCTTTAGAGTTCAAACTTTATACATAATATCGTTAAACCAAGCTCTTTCACCTTGACCTTGACCAAAGGTCAAATTTTTATTCTCAAGGTCAGAACATACGTTTGCCTATAGAACAAAGACTATAAGACCTGCAGAGTTCAAACGTCATACATATCATTAAACCCAGCTCTTTCACCTTGACCTTGACCCAAGGTCAAATTTTGATTCTCAAGGTCAGAACGAACTTTTACCTATAGAACAAAGACTATTAGACATTCAATGTTCAAACTTCATACATAATATCATTAAACCAAGCTCTTTCACCTTGACCTTGACCTTGGTCTTAACAATTATTTACTTTTGTAGAATTTACACCTTTTGTCCTATACTATTTATTCTTCACACAAGTAGTCCTTCTTATTTAAACTTAATATAGTATAAGAAAGATAACTCTTTTATTCTTGTTCTCTGTTTCTTTTTTTTTTTTTCTTAGTAGCATTACATATCTGTACTTTCATGTTGTTGTCATTTTCTATTAATAGAAATTATCTCATTGCAAAATCATTGTGCAATTCTGTTTTGAGAAAGTAATTGTAAAGGATTTGATATTGATAGAGCATGGAGTTTAAAGCTTTCGTAAAGATGAAAGGTACTTAGTATTTTTTCTTCTATTTTGTTGATAGATAAATAAAGAGTCCCAAGTTAGACATAAGCTCTTTTGACTTATTTGCTGAAGTGAATAAGGTACTTAAGCAACTTTTCTTTTTTCCATCTTCTTTATTCGGATTTAAACACTTCAGTTCCGAGGAAGGTCTAAGAAAGGAGGAATCCGTCTGTTGCTTGCAACAGTAGCCATCTAGTTTTATTTCTTATTGGATTGATCCTGCTCCGAGGCCTCTACCCTTCTTGTATCAAGATGGTTTATGTCAACTTGATATTTTGGGGTGTTTTTTTTCTGTTTCTAGATGTTTCCCTTCATTTTTAGAAAATTTCATTCACATTCGACTTGAAATGTGATATTTAAGGCACACGTCCGCGAACTTTCGGAACAAACCTCGTATAATAAGCGATCTGTCCTTTAGGAGCCGACAATACCGACGTATAAAGAGAACCGGAACAACAAAAGAGGAAATGGAAGCATGGAATGGATATACTTTGAATAAGTACATCGGAACTTTGACGATGGATGAATTTCGCACTCTCGATTCTATCAATGACGGATCATACATAATCCAGTCCGGGACCCACTATGTGGCTGTCTATAAAAATGGCGAAACGAAGTACTTTTTTGATTCTCTCGGGAATGCACCACCATACTCGCCGATAATACAAAAGATGGGTGAATTGGAACACAGAGACATCGCCTACCAAAGCAAGAGAAACGGAACCAGTGGAATATATTGCATGTATTTCCTCTATTTATGTGAATGTGAGCAAGATCCCTTTAAAGAAATTGGTGACAAATTTAACACAAAAAGAAGAGAAAAGAACGATCAAATTGTATTGAAATGGTTTGAGGACCGTCGCCTTCCTGATCTAAATTTTCCATGAGTAAGAAGAATGTATTAGTCACGAGAACTCAATTAAAAACTTATCAAAAATAAAACAGTTTATTTACAGTTCTTGTAAAAACATCTACAAGTCTTAAACAAGTTTCCTATTTACCGCCATGACTGACGGTGCACTGTAATCACGAGTGACCTACCTTCACGGATTGAATATGTCTTGGCAATTTGATTGGTCGACATTTTTACATGTAAATCCAAATACTCATACTTTACTTTCTTGTTCGAGGACAGATTATGCAGAGTATAGGCTTTCTTTTATTCAGGTCGGCAAAAGATTCTATGTGTTACGAATTACGACTTATGTCTTATAAGTATCGCTATTCGGAAAGCGCATCGACTGAAAAGATGCAAGTACAGAACCCGTTGACTCAATTATGTTTGGCATGTAGATGGGTATGACAAACTGAAACCCTATGGTTTTTGCATACATGCTGCTATTGATGGTTATGGCAGAAGAATACTTTGGTTAAGAGTTTCACGGAGTAACAGCACTCCCTCAGTCATCGCCATGTATAATTTGGAGCACTGAAGACGCCCAACACTTAGAACTGCGTTGTGACAATGGGACAATGGAACAGAAAACTCAACTCTACATGTATCTCTACTCCAGCCGTAGTATGTCCGGTTGTAGAAGCTTTGTGTACGAGAAAAGTGTGACTAATCAACGAATAGAGGCTTTGTGGGAACTATGAGACGTCAATGATTAGAGTGATTGATTTGCCTTGATAGTCTTGAGTGTTATGAATTGAATCCTCTGCATGTCGAATGCTTGAAGTTTTGCTTCACTAACTTGATTCAGGGCAAATTAAACTTGTCAGAAAAGCAGTAGATTTGACTGGGACCTGCATTCCATACGAAGTGCACATATGAATACAACGGAAAGCCAGATTTGACGTATTTTATTCCTGAAGTATTTTGAGGAAATGATTTTGGAAAGAAAGTAGACCAAAAAGACCTTTGACTTTGTATATGTGAAATGTACGATTCACCAAGGACAATCTGTTGTCAGGAATTTCAAGACTTGGCTTTTTCAATCAAACCTAACCTTCAGATTCCCATAACAACTGTACTTGTAAGGCGCACTTGAGCTATACCACAGTGTAGGAACGCTTTTGTACGAAATAAGTTCTTTTTGCGATTCCGAAGCTAGAGATTTACATGTGTCAATTCAATATCCATCTATCGCGTAAACACTAGAAGGTATACTGTTATAGATTCAGTATAGAACATTTCCTTAAGACTGATACTTCATAGACAGGTAGTACTTCGTGATTTAAAATAAATTAGATTGTCGTGAAATTGCAACCTAAAGAATACGATCAATGGAATACAGTGAGATTCCGTCGTTTGATTGTATTTAGGTCTTCCGACTTCCGTCGGAAGACCTATTGTTTTCGTAACCGTGGAAAATTGGATCAGCGATTTCTCAAGAACCCTGTAAGCTAGGACAATGAAAGTTCTCCAACGTTACGTTTGGAGTAAAAGCTAGATTGGTCTTTTTTATTTTTGGTCCCTGTTATTTTTTTATCATGTTTTTTTTTAGTAGATTCAAATATTTGACGGGAGCGTCGAATTACTCAAAAGGACCGAAAATTTCATGTTTTGCTATTTGTAAGCTTAAATATCTCGTATTTTGCTATCTACAATTTCCATTCTTTTTGAAAGTCGACAGCCATGCAAGATATGAAATGCTAGATGCACACTGTAACGATTTAATACGATGACGTCCTTCACCGTCCTTCATATTTCCAAATTCAGAAGTTCATAGGAGGAAGACACTTTTTTGCTTATAATAGTAAACAAAAATTAAGCTTATGAAGTTTCCTAAAAATTTCAATATTATTATTTTTTATCCATATATCTGTCTTATTTAGTCTTTCAGATTTTTCCTATCTCTTACTGTTGAAAAGATATGAGCATCGAAATTTTGAGTTGGGTATTTCGATACACCTTCACGCCAACAGATCGGGCGCACACTAAAATTGATAGTCCGAGTCCGACTCGAGAAAAGCAGTGTTGAGATTTTCAAATTCCGATTTCACGGCAATGATGAATATGCATTTCATAAATACATTTCGATATACACAATTTGATTTTAAAACAGTTGATTAATTTAGAAGAGATCAGCTACAAACCAGAATTTACACACAAAAAGTGGTAGTTTGATTCCGATTTCTAACCTACAAACCTGTTTCTAAACTTCAATAACTATATTTTGAACATTAAGTTTAATTTCTAATTCTAGCAAACGTTCGAACATAATTTTCGGTTGGTTTATTTACAAATTGATGAACAATTTCTCCAACATTCTTCCCTCTCCTCGTTTTTCGAAAACAGTTCTGTTTATATTGAACGATGTCGCCATGATGGAAATTCAAAATAAACTTTGAAAAAAGGGAAGGGGGGGGGTCCAAATTTGAACCTGCACAGCGAGAACCTCATGGTATATATATATATATATATATATATTGAACGTAACTTGTTATTACCATTTCTCTTCTCAAGAAAATTGGTTCTACAGCTACGAGCTCGCCTTTTTTATGGGGGAAGGGGGCAGGAAGAATTTGCAAAAAAAAAAAAAAATCCCGGCTCTGAAAAATGCTGAAAAAAATATTCCGGCCCAAAGGGCCGGCAATTTTTTTTTTCCCGGACCATGCAAAAGTAAGGATACATTGCATGATATGGAAATTTTTGCTGGCCCTTTGTGCCAGACAATTTAAAGTCAAAAAATTAATTAATATAAATACAAACTGTTCACATAGCTGTATCTACCAGAGACCTAATACGCATAGGCACAAAAATCTAGAAAAGGTTCTATTTAAACATCATACAATCTGTCTGAAATTCGCTAATTGCAAAGAGACATCTGAAGGAACGGTTATTAACTCATACTCTGTAACAGCGGGGAGTTTAACTTACACAGACATTCACAACATTTGACAATTTGTTTAAATCCGGCCCGAAGAACCGGCGAAAATTTTTCTCCGACTCTGGTAATGGCTGAAAAAAATGGCCTGCTCAGAAAATTGCTGAAACAATTTTACCGGCTGGCAATAGAATTCCTAAACCCCCCCCCCCCCCCCCTCCCAAATCAAATGGTTGCTCACCAACAATTATCGGTTTGAAAATTTAATGTTACTGCTATTTGAAAACTTAAATATATATTATAAATACATGTAATGTGACGTCCTTCATATTTCCAAACCAAAAATTGTATAGGAGGAAGACACTCTTGTTGCAACCGCAACAAGAAACCTTTCTAGTTTTTTAGTCCCGTTGTGTGTCCACAATGACAAGTTCCATATTAAAGGTACAAATAGTCTAGCAGGGATTAAACTGTCAATAATGAAGTTTTACCGTAAATGGCTTTTAAGTACTACCATTTGAACATCTATATATTACTTGCATAAAATATATCTCATGTTTTTGTTTTACATACGTTTTTACTCTCTAGTACACACGATTTCGGTAAACTTCGGAAATTGTTATTTGCATATATAGAATGTAGAAATATGTCACGTTTTACTCAGGTCAAAGTTAGCACGCTACCACGATCAGCCAATCGCTTGAATGAACTTCACATCGTGTGATTACTACGAAACATGTAGTAAATCGCGTATACAGTCTTTTTTAAATTCTCAAAGAAAACTTACTTTAGGTCGTACCAATATTTCATTAATTGCAAAAAATACAAATATAGATATCATGTTCTGTTCAAATAACCATTTTGAACGTGGATAATCGAACACTTTCAAATGACTAACAGCGTGTAAAGATGTAGTCTGCTATACACATGTGCGTTTGTTTACCAAATTTTGAATGCAGATTAACCTTTTTTTTGTTTTTTTTTTTAATATTTGATAAAGACTGTGAATATATATAATGTATTATATATACACATATCAAAATTACTGTGGATATATATATATATATACATCAGACATACTTGTGTCCGAACGGAATGAGGGACGTACTGTCCCTTGTTCCGTCTGGATACAAGTACATATTCGTGTATCCAGAGGGCTCAAGGGATCATATTTTATTGGCACCTTACACAACAGTAAATTTCGCTAAACTTCATTATTGGGGGTAGAAAACAACATAATTATAACACTGCAGAATGGCTAGTTGTAAAAAGCGCGACGCGCGTTCACTTGCGCAATTGATCGACTATAGTATTTTACAGAACATTTAAAAATAGGAACAAACCGAAAGCTAACAAACCGAAAGCTATGGGAATTAGATTTAATATATATTATATAGGCATCATAGATCTGTTCGCATGTCATTATCCATTCGTCTGTCGGTTTCCAACTATGTTCACTCCGTCTGTACGTCCCGTTAGTTTTTCACACTTTGACGTTTTTGGGTATCTCTAAAAGTACAAACACACCGAAAGATAAGGGAGCAAACATGATGTATGCATTCATGTTAAGGGTTACTATTTCATTAGAGAATGCTACATTGGATGCATGTTTCTTAGGCTGCATCTGACCTACTTTTTCTGCATCAGTGATAATGTTCAATTGTAGACTTACTGTTAGTGGTAAAAAAAACTTTCAAAAATGGTTCTTTAGAGAATGCTGAATTGGATGCATGTTTTCGTAGCTGCATCTGACCTATTTTTTCTGCATCGGTGATTATTCACAATTTTGGACATACCGTAAGTTGTAAAAAACCCACATACCGTAAGTGGTAAAAAACCCAAACTTTTAAAACTGTTCATTAGAAACTGTTCATTTAAAACTGTTCATTAGAGGATTGTGAATTGGATGCTTATGATGTAAGCTGCATCAGACCTTTTCTTTCTGCGTCAGTGATAATACTCAATCGTGGATATACTGTAAGTGGTTAAATTCCAGACTTTTAAAAAGTGGTTCATTAGAGGATGCTGAATTGGATGCATATGACATAAGGTGCATCTGATATACTTTTTCTGCATCAGTGATTTTTTTCAATTGTGGGGCATACCGTAAGCGGTAGAAATACCAATCTTAAAAAGAAAAGTTCATTCATAGATGCTGAATTGGATGCATATTTTGTAAGCTGCATCTGACCTTTTCTTTATGCATCAGTGGTAATACTCAATCGTGGATAAACTGTTGTTAAAATACCAGATTCAAACAAATTGTTCACTACAGGATGCTGAATTGGATGTATAAGACGTAAGGTGCATCTGTTATACTTTTTCTGCATCAGTGATGATACTCAATAGTGGACAAACCGTAAGTTGATAAAATACCAATCTTAAACAAAAGTCAATTATTAGATGCTGAATTGGAAGCATATTACGTAAGATGCATCTGACCTATTTAATAGTCTATTGTGGATATACCATAAGTGTTAAAAATACCAAATTTTCAAATCGGATCATTAGAGAATACTGAATTCGGTGCATTGTATGTAACCTGCATCTGACCTTCTCTTTCCGCATAAGTGATAATACTCGATCGTGGATATACTGTAAAGTAGTTAAAACACAAGATTCTTAAAAAATGTTCGGTAGAGAATACAAATTGGATGCATATTACGCAAGGTACGTCCGTTTACTTTTTTTCTGCATCAGTTATAATACTCAATTGTGGACATACCGTATAGGGCTGGGACGATTCAGGTACTCTTCGATTCGGTTCGGTTTCGAATCACAATGCCTCGGTTCGATTAATTTCGATTCGGTTCATTTGAATGAGATAAAATACAAAATAATATGTTTACTGGATAAAATTCACAAAAATGAAAAAAAAATTAATTTGACCAACTTAATTCAGTCTAACTTTATACAGCATAATAATTTGCATATATCTGAAGAATGTATGGGTATATTTAAAAAAAAATCATCAGTTTTACACCCATGATTGTCGTTGATGCATGTGCTCCAACACAACAGCATGTACTATGAGAAAATAAATACAAAGTTGAACACCTCATTTTTCAACAATTAAGTATTGACATGTTTCACAGTAAAATTTTACATTGGACATAGCTTTCCTTGCATGATATTTGGCGGTTACAATCCCCATTTATTCTTGTTGCTACTTGTACAAAGCTTCCTCTGATCTGACCAGTTCACGGAAAGCGAATGTAGATCTACTTTTACTTTCCTTTTTATAGGAGGTCTGCAAGTGGGGGGGGGGGGGGGGGGGGGGAGTGCACGTAAACCGGAGCTATAAGTGAATGTAAGCTCTGTTCTTACTTTCTGGCCTTCTTATATATAATTTCTAAGCTAATTCAAACATTTTCTGGTCACTATTTGGCTTTATTTTACTTTGATAAATTACGTCTGAACCGAATCGAAATCTGCAATTCTACGTCGATGCATCGAACCGACAATGCTAATTTCGAAGCACCGAAAGTATACATAAAAGAAAATCACCAGTTTGAAAAATAAGGGGGTTTGAGGGTCCTTACCCTCTCCCCCTGTTCATCCGCGCAACAGATTTTTCTTGAAATGAGGGACACTAGAAATTATTGAAATATATCAAAACTGTCATTTTCATTATCGCCGTTTTCAATTATACCAAGGTTTGTTTTCTGTGTCTATTTACTCATTCTTTCATATAAGTCGATATGTCGTTCATCTTGTATGTGTTTGGGTTTACTCCATTTATTTTTCTTACTTTAACTTTTTCAATGCATGCTTGAGCATAAAATACTATATGATAGCTATGGGATGCAATTATCGTCTCCGAATTAATGTCCTCGCTTAACATTTGATACCTTATCTAATTATATACCGAGACAAAAGTTTAAGTAGCATATTTATATATAAGATGCAATCAACTGATAAATGTTTATTTTAAAATATATTTGTTATTTCCCTTCATATCTTATTTCTCTTCAATTTGTTTCTCATGAGATAAATCTACATAATGTGCAGCAGAATTAAACAATGGTTTAAAGACAAGATAATGTCGGAATCACCCGTGTTGATAACTTTTTGTCCTGGTATATAATGCATATTACTTTCTCGAGTAGGAGGCAATGTCCCCCCGACTTTAACCAAAATTTAGTATTAGTTTTAGAATACTCTAATTTTTTTTTCTCATACATTCTAAAGTTAAACAGGACATTGAATGCAAATCCATATATAGTGTGGATTTTTTATAGGAAAGAAAGAAGAGAAGCAGTCACTCAGATTTTCTAAATATAAGAAAGATAACTCTAACTTAATTTTGTTTTTAGAAATTGTCCCTGTGTAAATAAAATCCTTTGAAACCAGCTATTATGTTTCAAATCAGTTGCATCCAATCAAGATAGTGTCTTAACAATGAAAATTAAAGAATGAAGTAGTGTCCTCCGTAGGGAAGTTTAATACAATAAATAACAATGAACACTCTATATCCATAAATTTTCGGCCACTCGGCTTTTATCAAGTGGTTTTATGTAAAGCCCCGGTCACACTGCACTCAACGTCCAGATCACGTTAAAAAATCTGCTGGACGTGGTCGTAAGTGGTAATTTAATTTTTGCAATGACTGTGCTTTGTACGGGATATGACCGCCGGCGATTGTTCCACTGATGAAACACTGCCTAAGCACGGCTAACAACGTCCAACTACGTCTAAAACTAAACGCGTTCGTGACAAGACGTTATACACACGCTTTTACCCGTGATACCAACGCGGAACATCCGTGCAATGGCCGTTCTCTGACCGTGATAGACCGCTTAATCTTTCGCGTCTTCTCCAAGTCTTAATCACTGCCGGAACACGGATTACGGTTTCGCGTGCGTTGCACGTCTTTACCACGTACTCTGTCCGAGGTTGTCCGCGGTATAAAATTTTGAACAGTTCAAAACTTCTTTCCGCGTCCAACGCCGTTCAGATTTTTTACCGCGTCCTAGCACGTCTACAAATCGTCTGTAGCGCGTCTTAAAAGCGCACAACAACGTCTGCTTCACGGGAGAACTTTTTTGAACGTGTTTTGGCCGTGATCATGCCGTAAAGCGCAGTGTGACCGGGCCTTAACGTCGTTTTGGCGCTTTACGCATTGTTGATTTTTATGTATGTATTCGTGCTTTTCCACTTGATAAAGGCCGAGTGGCCGAAAATATGTGGATATAGAGTGTTCATTGTAATAAAAATTAAGTTACATGAGAATGAATTGTGGTATTTTTCCCATTTTGCTTCGAATTTATGGGTTAGTCTCTTTGTCTTATAAAAATTTTTTTATTCTATTTTATAGTGACTCTCAATTAAATGAACAAGTTCTTGAATGCGTAGTGTTTTTCTGTAGATATAAAGTTTAAGTATTATCAACATTAAGTTAAAGGCTTTCAACCATCTCTGAAAATCTTTAATTAATTCATTGACTAAATCACATTAAAAAAATAAGTGTTCAATTGTTTCCTAGTCATGTTTGCAAAAAGTACATAGTGAGTTGTCATTAATTGAAATATAATGTAAAAATTCATTACATGTAGTTGCAATTATTCGGTGTACTACTCTGTATTGGAACCAAATTATTTGAGTGTCTTTTGTGCTTTTATTATAAAAGTATTTTCATTAATAATCTTCCATTGGTCTGAATTTTCATGTTTAGGGTTTTTTTTATAGATATTGCTGATAAAAATGTCGTTTATTGATTTGGATCCCCTATTCTGTTTACATATTATTTCAATAATACCGGTATTATTTTCTAATTCAAGTAATTTTGGCCACTTTTTGACTTAGGAATCACTTTGTCCGTTGTCCGTCTGTCCGTCCGTCTGTCCGTCCGTCTGTCTGTCTGTCACACTTTGGGTGTCACAGCCCATAACTTTTGATTGGTAGGTGATAGGGCTTTGATATTTCACATGTGTATTCCTTGTGACAAGACCTTCCTACACATACCATAATTTTTGACCTAGTGACCTTGACCTACATATTTGACCTACTTTTCAAAAAAATTAAGAATGGATATATCTTTTGATTGGTAGGTGATAGGGCTTTGATATTTCACATGTGCAATCCTTGTGGCAAGACCTTTCTACACATACCATTATTTTTGACCTAGTGACCTTGACCTAGATATTTGACCTACTTTTGAAAAAAAAGATAAGATTCGCTATATCTTTTGATTGGTAAGTGATGGGGCTTTGATATTTCACATATGTATTCCTTGTGACAAGACCTTCCTACACATACAATAATTTTTTACCTTTTGACCTTGACCTACATATTTGACCTACTTTTCAAGAAAAATTAAGAATGGATATATCTTTTTATTGGTAAGTGTTAGGACTTTGATATTTCACATGTGCAATCCTTGTGGCAAGACCTTTCTACACATACCATAATTTTTGACCTTGTGACCTTGACCTAGATATTTGACCTTCTTTTGAAAAAAAGATTAGATTCGCTATATCTTTTGATTGGTAAGTGATAGGGCTTCAATATTTCACATGTGTATTCCTTCTTACAAGACCTTTCTACACAGACCATGAAATCTGACCTTTTGACCTTGATCTAGATATTTGACCTACTTTTCAAGAAAAGTAATATTGGCTATATCTTTTGATTGGTAGGTGATAGGGCTTTAATATTTCACATGTATTTTCCTTGCTACAATGCCATTCTACACATACCATTATTTTTTTACCTTTTGACCTTGACCTACATATTTGACCTACTTTTCAAAAAAATTAAGAATGGATAATTTATATCTTTTGATTGGAAAGTGACAGGGCTTTGGTATTTCACATGTGTATTCCTTGTGACAAGACCTTTCTACATGCGATGGTCTATTAAATAAGGAGGAGTGTGAAAAGGCTGTATTTAAGATGAAGAAAAATCGTAGTCCCGGAAGCGACGGAATTTAGTTTAAACTGTATTTATTTCAGACATTGGTGACATATACATTGAACAAGCATAAATCAAGATATATATTGAATAGGATCTGGAAACAAGTGAAACTTATATTAATCCGTCTCCTAATTTTTTTTCATTTACAGAAATATACATGAATGACCTTTAGCCTTTTTTAATTGAAATATATATGTGTATATATGCGAATGCCTTGTATTATCATGATTATGAATTTTAATTGTAATACAAAATTCAAAACAATTAAATCAAATTAAAGAGATTAACTGAAGATTTAGAGGTACAGAGATAAAAGGAACAAGAAAAAAAGAAAGAAAAAAAAAAAGAAAAAAAGAGAGTATTCTTGTATAAATGAAGATTTATGCAAAGAATCATATATATATTTAGAAGAAGAAATTAAGATTGAAATGAAATTGAGTTTTGGCGAACATGCTGTAACTTTTATCATGCTTTATTTTTAGAAAGATCAACAATGAAAGGTTATATGAAACGTTTTGTTTTTATTATAAAGTCTTGAACTATGGCAAAAATCTGGACATTAGTATCATAAGAAAGATTATCATCTCCAAACAATAGTAATTCACATGTAATTGGAAAATTGATTTCATTGAATACAAGTCTTTCATGACTATATTTTTGGCAATCAAGAAGAAAGTGTGATGTGGTTTCTATTTCTCCACAAGTACAATGGGGGTTGTCTTCAATATTTTTTAGAAATAAATGCTGCTTGAGGGAACTACATGTCATTCTTAGTCTTGCATGAAGAATTTGGCCCATACGTGACCCTTCAAAGTAGTATTTTGGAATTTTAGAATTAAGTGACAATTTTTTCTTAAAGATATTTAAAGAATCTGACTGTTTAATTTCGTTTGGGAGTTCGTTCCAAAGTCGTGTTGTAGATGGTATGAAACTATTGTAGTGATGTGCAGTTCTGCTTGTGGTGTATGTGTAGTTGTGTGCATTACGTGTGTTGTAGTTGTGGATGTCTGTGTGTTGGTGTGGCAAAATTTCATTTAGATGTTCTGGTGTTAATCCATTTACAATTTTAAAATACTGAATAAGTTTATGATTATTTCTTCTCTGTTGTAGTGTTTCCCATCCTGTTTCTCTATATAAAGAATTAATACTAACCAATTTGGTTGCCCCTGTAACTATTCTTCCTGCTTCAATGTTTAATTTTTCTAATTTATCTTTTAGGTAGTAAGGACAGTTATCAAAAATAATGTCAGCATATTCTAAAGATGGCCTAATGTATGAAAAATAAAGAGTTTGCAGGGTTTTTCTATCAAGATTAAATTTCAGTTTTCTTAATATATTTAATTTTGGTGTAGTTTTATCTATTATTGATTCAATGTGATCTCCCCAATGACATGTATTATTAAATGTTAATCCTAAATGTTTATGCCTATCGACTTCTAATATTTGGTTATTGTCCATGAAAAGGGTAGGGTGATCCGTTTTAATTAATTTCCTGCTTACAAGAAGTGTTTCAGTTTTTTGAGGATTAAAATTAACTATCCATTGCTTTGACCAATTACTTATTTTTTCGAGATTACGATTTAAAATTTCGGCACCGGTTTGTGGATTTTCTATTGTTACATATATTGTTGTATCGTCAGCAAAAAGTTTAATTGAACAGTTAACTTCAAAAATAATGTCATTGATATAAATAAGAAAAAAGAGGGGGCCTAAAATTGATCCCTGGGGGACACCAGCATTTATATCTAAAATAAGCGACTCTTGACCATTTAAGACTACTTTTTGTTTGCGCTGAAATAAATAACTTCCTACCCATTCTAATAAATTTCCTGTGATTCCTACATTTTCTAATTTAAACAAAAGCCCCTTATGCCAAACCCTGTCAAATGCCTTACTAATATCGAAAAAAACTAATCTTACTTCTTTACCTTCATCTAATGCTTTTGATAATTCGTTTGCCAAATATAACAGTTGATTTACCGTAGAATCCCCTTTTTGAAACCCAGACTGATGATTTGAAAGAATACTGTTTGAGATAATATGGTTATAAATATACTTGTATATACACTTTTCAAAAATTTTGCTGATGACACTCAAAAGTGCTATGGGTCTGTAATTTGTAACCATTTTTGGATCATTTTTTTTAAAAACTGGAGTTATGTTTGCGATTTTCCATTGATCTGGGAATATTTTTTCTTTTAAAGATAAGTTGAAAAGCATACAGAAAGGAATACTTAATTCTTTACAGCCTTCTTTTATCATTCTAGGGCTTATTTTGTCGGGACCTGATGCTTTATCTAATTTTAAACATTTTATTGCATCTTTTACATCTTCCTCAGTAATGTTTATGTTTGAAAGTATTATATCTGGAAAAGATTGAGTTGAGGGAAGTTGGTTATTTGAGTCATCAATAGTTGATTGTGAACAGAAAAATTCATTTAATATATTTGCCTTTTCAGTATTGTCGTAAATTAATGTATCTTTATCTGTTGAAATCACATTTATATCTTTAGGGTTGTGTGTAAATCCTGAAATTTTATTAATGAGTTTCCACCAATCTTTTGATGAAAATTTGTTTTCTTTTATATCTTGGCAGATTTTATTAAAATAATTTGCTTTAGC
Source organism: Pinctada fucata (assembly GCA_028142955.1). Lineage (NCBI taxonomy): Eukaryota > Metazoa > Mollusca > Bivalvia > Pterioida > Pteriidae > Pinctada > Pinctada fucata. The sequence goes on from AP027111.1 coordinate 1,291,448, forward strand.
AGATCTTAAAAGTTCAATGACCTTGTTTCGAGTTTTCCTAAATTTTTCCCAATCACTTGCTTTTTGTGTCTGTTTTGCCTTATTTCTACGTCTATTTCGCTTTCGCATTAATTTTCGAATTTCATTTGTTAACCAAGGGAGGTCAGTTTGGCGAACAGTTATTATTTTGTTTGGTATACTTTGGTTTGCAGCATTTATAATTTCATTCGTAACATTACTGACATTTTCTTCCAAAGAATTATCATTAAGTATAATTGTTGTCCAATCTATGTTTCCTAAAATATTTCTATACTCACTATAATTTCCCTTATCGTATAACCAAATTTTACGTTTAAAGCTATTATTTATTTGTTTTTCTGATTTTACAAGACAGACAACTGGACAGTGGTACTTCACATTTACATTTAGAAAAGGTTCACAAACATTACAAAAAGCAATATTATTAGGTTTATTTGTAATTATAAGGTCGATTAAAGTAGAGGTAGTTGGGGATATTGAAGTAGGTTTATCTATTAGTTGGTGAAGTCCATATTGAGAAGTTAAATTGTTTATTTTAGAGTGAGGGTTTATTAGTTGGTTCTCATTGAAATCACCTGTAATGATAATTTGTTTTGACCTTGCATCAGATACTGTATCAAATGAATATTCCAATAAATCCCAGAAGTCTGCTGTGCTGTCAGGGGGTCTATAGTAAGTGCCTATCAATATTATATCATTTTTTATTCTAATTTCTATCCATACACATTCCAACCCTCTTACTTCAAGATCATATCTTCTTTTGCTGCATAAATATTCTTTGGTATATACTATTACCCCTCCCCCCTGTCTGTCTTTCCTATCATTTCTAAATGGAGTATCAAACCCCTTTAACAAGATTTCTGAGTTTGAAATATCTTGGTTAAGCCAGCTTTCTGTTAGACAAAGAACATCAAATTCTAATAGGTTTGCATTTAATATATCTAATTTTGGTTTTAAGCTTTGAATGTTGTAGTTTATTATAGAGAGATATGATTTTGAATTTTTCATTAGTAGACTAAGATCTGAAATAGGGTCACTAGTATTGGTACTGCTAGTAGAATCAAGGCTTTCCATTGAAGTGCTGTCAGTTGTGGGACCAGGATTTGTCTCTATATCACCACTTCTAATTAAGTGAAGGTGACACAAAAACAATAGAATACAAGTATGAAATAGAATGCATGAAAGGAAATGTAGACTAGGTGTGAATCCTAACTCATAGTGTTTATTTTTTTCTACATTTATAGATTGGTTAATAGTAGAGGACACAATTTGCAATTTTGATTCTGAATGTAAGTGTAAACAGTGTATGAGTAAGAGTGTCAAGGGTATAGCTTTCTCATCAAGTAGACAAAAAAGATTTATCAGAAGTATAAATATAAAATCAACAATATTTTTAGATTTAGCTTTGGATGCTTTACCATAGAATAATCCTATCCTAAGTCTGTGTGATTCCAGAGATACACCCATGATTAGGTTATTTTGCTATCTTTTATGTCATATGTGGATAGGATAGGATACCTACAGCCATCATCAATTGAGTAGGATTTTGTTTGAATGTGTAGGTCTACATAGTTAGCGACATTTATTTGAGTTGAACATGTTCGCCGCAATAAGAGGAGAAAAGAATAAAGGAACAGATTGCATGTAAGTGAAAAACAATGGAAAAATGCTGAAACACAGCAAGAACATAAACAAAGAACATGAAAGTATGTACAAATTTCGAAATCGAAACTAGTGTAACGTGACCGAGGTAGGGGTCACCAACTGATATATAAAATTTACGGTAGGAAAACAATACAAATTCAAATATCAAAATACTTTCCTTCAGTTACTTGACTGACTAGACGATTCGACAAATGATTGACCAATGATTGAGCAAATGATTGGTACATGAAACAAATCAAATGTATAATTACAGAGGGGAGATTATTTACACGACAATGACGACACTCTGTCACCTGTCTCTTGCCTCTGACGATTGCCTCTGGTACTTGCCTCTGACTACTGTATAGCCTCTGACACAGTACCTCTGACACTCGCCTCTGACAATAGCCACAGGTTACTGTATAGCCTCTGGCACGCACCTTGCCTCTGGCACAATACCTTATTACCAAATGCTACCTATCGATCGCTATCAACCTTATGCAGGTAATGTTTAGCGTTACTATATTTAGAAACTTACACCTCGGTAGCTTGACAAAGAGTGTGTCACGACGGACGCCGCTTCCTTATATACTGGACGGATACACATAAGCACATACACCGATCTCGTCAATTTAAAGATATAAAAAAAACATTACATTGCTCCCCTCTTAGCTTCATTCGTCCCGAATGAAGACAACAACAATACTAACCAAAAAAGTCTAGTGAACACTAACAATAAGACAAATGTATTTACATATTTACACACTGCTTACCACTCTATGTAGTAACAAAGTCTGTCATCCAGACAGGAGGACGTCGATGGCGTTTGCCAGTGTCCATCAGCACAGAATCTACAACAGATTCTTGATCTGAGCCTTCTTGCTCCTTGTTACTGGTGTCAGATGACGGTATTGCGACATCGTCACCTTGCTCTGTGTCATCTGAGCTTTCTTTGGTGTTTTGGATCTAGCTCAACCTGCCAATATCCTGAGATGAGATCAAGAGTGGAGAACCAAGAGAACCCTTTCATGTGGTCTAGCGCCTCGTCAATTCTTGGGAGGGGATAGGGATCTTTCACTGTGCATGCAGTCAGCCGCCTATAATCAACACAAAACCTGATCGTATTATCTTTCTTTTTCGCCAGTAAAACAGCTGAGGCCCAGGGACTAGTCGATGGCTCTATAATATTTTATTCAAGCATCTCGTCAATATTCCTTTCTATTTCACTGGTGAGATGTACGGGTACTCTACGGAGTGGCTGCTTAATGGGTCTTGACGTCCCGGTGTCAATCTTGTGTTTGACCAGTGTCGCTTTACCTAGTTCTTTATTACTTTTAGCAAACATGGCACGATGCTTGTAAAGGAAATGTTTTACTTGTGACTGTTCGTCCTGTGTCAGATTACGAGAGGATTCACTTGCCAATTTCTCTAGCTCTTCATCTAAGATTTCATCTTGGCATTGGGACACCTGTACTTCTTCAGCACTTTCCAATTGCCCTATATCAGTATCTTTGTATACTACCTTAGATGTATCTTCGAGATTGAGAAGTCTCACCGGTATTATTCCCGTATCATCTGTTGCCACTAGTACTCTGGCAGTTAGTGGTCTAGAACTTGTCAGTGACTTCACAGACGACTCGATAATATCTACCGAAGGCAATGTCTCATTAGGTTGTTTGTCAATTTTCCCTTGAATTACCATCTCGCTCCTTGGTGGTATGCTTACCGTCTGACAAGATGTAATCCTGAAACAACCTATCCTACCTTCAAATGTCAAAGGTAATGTATGACTCATGTCTTTGGCAATGAATCTTGCATCACTGATATCGAGTAAATAGCCACACTCTTTAAGAGCATCTAATCCTAATATACCTTGTGCTAGAATACTAGATACTACTGCTTGTATCTTTACCTGTTTCTGGCCAAGTGTTATGGTAACTTCTGTGAAACCATCTATCGGCATTTCTTTTTCGTTTGCAGTAAATACCTTCATATCTGTGTCATGCAATACCAGGTTCAGTTGTTCGAAATGTTCCCTAGAAATGATTGTAACAGTTGAACCTGAATCAACTAGAAACTTACCAGGGACCCCATTTATAAGGACTTCTACATATATACCAGCACCACCTGAACAATTACCTAGAGATGCAGACGCGTGCTTGTTACTACCTACTCCTGGTGTTGGAGCCTTGGACTCGTCCTTGTGTTCATTTGGGCCTTTGATAGCCTTAGGACATTTCTTTTTCACATGCCCTTTCTCGTGACAATTGTAACACTCTAGGCCCTCTAGCTTCTTCCTGCGTCTCTGAAACTGTTGACCTTGATTACCTTTTGCCTGAGACGTTGCAGTTTTTAACTGTTGTATTTCCTTACCCATAGTTTCCACAGAACTTTGCAATTTCTCAATCAGACGTTTCATGTCGTCTGACTCGTTTGCTTCACTTGTAACCTGACGCTGATAGCCTTTACTTCCAGTTTTATCCTCTGCTCTGAGGAAAGCCTCTAGCTCTACTGCATGCCTTATTGCATCATTCAGATCCTTGGGACGAGCCTGTTTAATTCTAATTCGCATGTCAGAGTCTGGTAAGGCATCAAGAAACTGTTCCCTAGCAAGGGTTTCTCTTACCTCTGGCGGTGCACTTGCGTAAGCTAAATTTGTAAGTCTACGTATAGCTTGACCAAGTTCCGGGATGGTCTCTGTCGCACGCTTACGCCTTTCCCGCAGTTGAACTCTGTATAATTCTGTTTGATTAGGTGGAAGGAACCTATCTTCAAGAGCTTTGATCAACGACGTGTAGTCATCCTTCTTGGAGTCAGGGAGATCACCAAGTACAGCTTGAGCATGACCCCGTAATGATGCTGCGAGGTAAAGCCCCTTGTCATCATCAGTCCACCTGTTAATTTTACTTACCGACTGGAAATGTGATTTGTAATCAAGCCAGTTACCACTACCATCGTAAGTGGCAGGTTTTACCTCTCTCCTTCTGTCAAAGGCAGGAGATTGTACACGATTATTTACCTGACCTGGTGTCGGTACATTGCTTGTTACAGTAGGTGTCTGTACATTGCTCGTTGCCTGTCCAGTAGGTGTATTATTACCTACGTTACCTTGTTGTCTGTTTGTATTGTGTCTGTACGTGACACCACAAGATAACTGACCAATATTATCAGAGTTTGCAAAACCAACTCTGCGCCTGGTACTTTGACTGTTGGTACCACGGACATCTGGGACAGAGGATCTGCGCATTGTAACAATACCAGAGTCGAATGAGACATGACCCGAACCGTTACCTTGTAAGTGAGTATTAGGAGTCGAGTTTGATTAGGTGGAAGGAACCTATCTTCAAGAGCTTTGATCAACGACGTGTAGTCATCCTTCTTGGAGTCAGGGAGATCACCAAGTACAGCTTGAGCATGACCCCGTAATGATGCTGCGAGGTAAAGCCCCTTGTCATCATCAGTCCACCTGTTAATTTTACTTACCGACTGGAAATGTGATTTGTAATCAAGCCAGTTACCACTACCATCGTAAGTGGCAGGTTTTACCTCTCTCCTTCTGTCAAAGGCAGGAGATTGTACACGATTATTTACCTGACCTGGTGTCGGTACATTGCTTGTTACAGTAGGTGTCTGTACATTGCTCGTTGCCTGTCCAGTAGGTGTATTATTACCTACGTTACCTTGTTGTCTGTTTGTATTGTGTCTGTACGTGACACCACAAGATAACTGACCAATATTATCAGAGTTTGCAAAACCAACTCTGCGCCTGGTACTTTGACTGTTGGTACCACGGACATCTGGGACAGAGGATCTGCGCATTGTAACAATACCAGAGTCGAATGAGACATGACCCGAACCGTTACCTTGTAAGTGAGTATTAGGAGTCGAGTGGCTCATACTATTTTCCTGAATACTACGTTCAATAAGTTGAATCTCAGCCTCTAACAATGTCACCTCACGTTGTAAATCGTCAGCAGACATACTACAACTAATCCTACTGTAAATGGAAAAAATCATCCCACCGCTGCCACCAATTTTATGTAACGTGACCGAGGTAGGGGTCACCAACTGATATATAAAATTTACGGTAGGAAAACAATACAATTCAAATATCAAAATACTTTCCTTCAGTTACTTGACTGACTAGACGATTCGACAAATGATTGACCAATGATTGAGCAAATGATTGGTACATGAAACAAATCAAATGTATAATTACAGAGGGGAGATTATTTACACGACAATGACGACACTCTGTCACCTGTCTCTTGCCTCTGACGATTGCCTCTGGTACTTGCCTCTGACTACTGTATAGCCTCTGACACAGTACCTCTGACACTCGCCTCTGACAATAGCCACAGGTTACTGTATAGCCTCTGGCACGCACCTTGCCTCTGGCACAATACCTTATTACCAAATGCTACCTATCGATCGCTATCAACCTTATGCAGGTAATGTTTAGCGTTACTATATTTAGAAACTTACACCTCGGTAGCTTGACAAAGAGTGTGTCACGACGGACGCCGCTTCCTTATATACTGGACGGATACACATAAGCACATACACCGATCTCGTCAATTTAAAGATATAAAAAAAAACATTACACTAGAAATAATCGTAAACAATGAAAATAGATTTACCTCCCTTGATATGAGATGGCGTGTATTTGTAGATATATTTCGACCAGGGACATATATGTGTACCTTGTCATTAAAATAGGCACATCTAAATGTCTCTGAGTCGAAGAAAAAAGTTCTGACCAAGCTATGTTGGGCTCAAATTTCAGATATTTCAGTTACTTACAAACACGCTTTCCCGGAGCTTGCCGCCGAAATCTTCCGATGAACAACGGAAAAATCCGGGAATGCGCAATTTGCGGATTCAAAAAATGGAATATTAATATAAATAAGTATTAAGATGTCAATTCTTATCTAAATTGAACATGAAAACAAGATAGTATGCCAAGAAGTGATAAATATATGAAGAAAAAAACACGTCAATAATTATAGCGGGGAAAAACCCGAGCTGAAGCTCCTAGCCAATCAGTGGCGGTGTTATTGTAAGCATCCTATAAATAGAATAAGCACGTGTATTTTTTTCAACCAGATGTGCTGTCCTGGATGTTCGAGGGATTCTCGTCTGTGTTGGTATATCCAAACGGGAAAAGATCATCTAGACATTTGACAGCGTGCTTTTTTTCATTTGCATCAACTAAGAAAATTTTCCCATCGAACACAAATGTAGATTTGGCGTGACCTTTTTTCACTAGTTGACGTGCCTCGTAGGCAAGCTTCGCGCGACGCTTAGTAAGGTCCTGGTTTATGGATACCCTGGACATACCCTCGATATTACGGAGCTTCTTACTTCCTTTGAGAAGCAGATGACGAGCTGAATAACTAGTTATCCTGGCAATGATGGGCCTGGGTTTATTTGTATTTGACGGACCGACTCGGTGGGATACGGCGATATCCGACTGCTGTATCGGCACTTCAAGTTTACGTCCGAGTTCTAAGACGACTGCATCAGTGTCCGTCTTATCTTCGGAAACACCAAAAATTCTCACACAATTTTTACGACCGTATTGCTCCAATTCGTCGATACGATTATGCAGAAATTTGTTTTCTTTCACCAGGTTGTTATAGCCATCTCTAAATGGCGCTAATTGGGAAGCGACGGAATTTCGTTGGAGTTCTATCAGAAATTTTGGAAAATACTAGAAGAAAATATGGTTAATTCCTTAAATGAAGGGTATACAAATGGCGAATTATGTAGATCACAAAAACATGGAATTGTGTCTCTCATCTTTAAAAAAGATGATCCGTGTAAATTAAAAAATTGGAGACCGATCAGTCTTCTTAATACAGATTACAAAATTGCGGCTTATGCTCTAGCTACGCATCTGAAAAATGTAATGCCTAAAATTATAAACAGCGACCAAAACGGATATATTAAAAATAGATTTATTGGATATAATATAAGATTAATACAGGATATCATCGATTATTCAGAAAAATTCAATTTAGATTCGTGTATTCTCTTTTTGGACTTACACATAGAATGGGATTTTATGCTGAAAACATTAAAAAAATTCGGGTTCGGGGATTCTTTCATTCATTGGGTGAAGGTTCTATATACAAATATAGGTGTAACTACAGGAAATCATTTTAGCAGGGAATCCCTTCCCTTTTGACTGGTGAACCGGGCTGAATAAAAGGTGTCACCTCATTGGTCAAAACTATTGAAAATTTAAAAATAGCACATGAAATCGATGTATGATTCCCTGCTGTCTGGAGAAATTGAGTTTTGAACATAGTTTTGCCTTTTATGTAATCAATAGATCGATTTGAAAATGTATAAAAATTAGCAAATTTTCAATTCGGAAGGAGGGGTCATGTAAAAAAGTGAATTTTGCAGAAAAAAGGTATGCATGACCCCCCTTTTTTATTTCGTTTTTATGCGTGCCAAAGATGTCCTAAGCCAAAAAGACCAAATTTATAAGCTTTGAAGCATTTGAAGTCACCGAAATCGAGCTAAATGATTAATCATACAAAGAAGGTTTTTTTTTCCTGTAGTTACACCTATAGGGGAAAATGGGCCAAAACCAGTTATTCGGTGTTTGCTGCAGTTTATTACACGAATTGCAATGTAAAGTTGATATATGTTACTCAAACTAATAATGTATCACCTTGGTGACATTTTTGAAACGTTATCGATAAATGATCAAAATAAACGGTCATACTAATTAAAGAACAACAATGTTCTAGCATGTACATTCAATACATGCTAAATATCGAACATCAAAATGAGACAATTTCTCGGAAGAGGACTTACATACTTCCATTCATTTCTCTGCAGGTATTTCTGTAAGTGTTAATCTTATTAAGAGCCCCGCTGTGCAGATAAACACAGATAAACACGTAAAGAGCTAGTACAATCAAGTATCAGGATGCAACTTCTGTATGCATTTTAACGCCATATAAGAGTTTGATTGGCTTATAACATGATCTAATTATTGGTCAACATCTTTGTTCATCTCTGCAAAAGTGCATTTTGGTATTTTGTTCATTAAAATTCATTCCATTGAAACGATTTCTCATTAAATTAGCAGGAATCTAAACATTTTACCATATATGGTCTTTTGTCTCCTAGAATAAGACAAGTATGAGTCTTTCGTGATTTTTCTTCGTGTATAATGATAGAAAACGTTTCTTTCCCTCTGATTCAATCAAATTTATGCCTTATTTTAAAAGAAATGAAGTTTAATTCAATACAATCACATGGTTCTTAAAGAAATGAAGGCAACAGAAATAAGAAATTTGTATAAATAGGGCTTTCACAAAAAGGCCAATTTCTCCTCGGAACATGGTCCAATCAAAACAAAAACTGTTGGTGCGGATGTAAAATGCTTTATTTCAGATTTTTATGGTTTGAAATTATTATGAAAGTATGAATTTGAAGAATCTATAGGTGTAACTACAGGAAATCATTTTAGCAGGGAATCCCTTCCCTTTTGACTGGTGAACCGGGCTGAATAAAAGGTGTCACCTCATTGGTCAAAACTATTGAAAATTTAAAAATAGCACATGAAATCGATGTATGATTCCCTGCTGTCTGGAGAAATTGAGTTTTGAACATAGTTTTGCCTTTTATGTAATCAATAGATCGATTTGAAAATGTATAAAAATTAGCAAATTTTCAATTCGGAAGGAGGGGTCATGTAAAAAAGTGAATTTTGCAGAAAAAAGGTATGCATGACCCCCCTTTTTTATTTCGTTTTTATGCGTGCCAAAGATGTCCTAAGCCAAAAAGACCAAATTTATAAGCTTTGAAGCATTTGAAGTCACCGAAATCGAGCTAAATGATTAATCATACAAAGAAGGTTTTTTTTTCCTGTAGTTACACCTATAACAGCAAGCGTAAAAAATAATAACTGGCTTACAGAAAACTATCAATTATCTCGTGGAATCAGACAAGGTTGCCCGTTATCGTGTCTTATCTTTGTAATAGCAGCAGAAATTTTAGCAATTAAATTACGATCTAATGTTCATATTACAGGAGTAAAATTAAACAAAAAAACATGTTAAAATTGCACAACTCGCGGACGACACTACTTTGTTTTTAAAATATTCCGAAATACCACTTGCGCTTAAAATCGTAGAAAAATTTGGATCTGTATCAGGTTTGAAATTAAATAAAGAAAAAACAGAGGGAATATTTCTAGGGAAGAATAAAGGAAAAAGTAAAACGCATGAAAATATCAAGTGGGTGGATCATGTCAAATCTTTAGGTTTTCATTTTGGAGCAAATACAAAAGTTACATATCATATGAACTGGAAAGATAAGATATGCTCCATAGATAAACTCATCAAAAATTGGAAAAAAAGAAAATTAACTCTCATCGGAAAGAATGTCGTAATTCAAAATTTTGTTATTCCGAAAATTACGTATGTAGCTAGTGTACAACCGATTAAAAACGAACAAATCAAGGAATTGGAAAAAATAATTTTTAAGTACATATGGGATGAAAAAAATGAAAAGGTTAAAAGAAGTGTAATGATCAATGATCCAGAAAAAGGAGGACTTGGAGTGAGAGATGTTACAGCTCATATCGACATGATACTTATATTATGGGTAAAAAGAATAATTGAAAATAACTGCGAGGCAGGTTGGGCTCAATTGCCAAACTTTTACTTTAATAATTTTGGAGACAATTTATTGATATTTAAAATGAACATAAAACACATTAAAAAGATGCCCAAATTGAATATATTACCTGAATTTTATCTTTATGTATTAAAATCTTGGATAAAACTTAAACAAAATACCCCAGAACCAAAAAGTAATAGTGAAATTCAAAAGGAAATTATTTGGGGAAATGATTGTATAAACTTCAAGGGAAAATCGCTTATCTTTAGTAATTGGATAAAAGCAGGATTAATCTATATCAATGATATAATAGGCAAGAAAGGAGACATAGATCAAAACCTGATTCTCTCTAAACTTCATGATAAATCAAATTGGATAAGCGAATTGAGTATCGTAAAGAATTCAATTCCGAAGGAATGGAAATGTAGAATAAAAGGTGAAAATAAAATAAAACTGTTACCAAATGAAATTTCAATTTATTGTTGGTATAAAAAGAAACATATTGAACTGAAGAAAATTCAAAATAAAGTCATATATAAAATTTTAAGAGGTTTACGCTGCACTAAAAGTAAAGGCGTAGAAAGGTGGAAAGTAAACCTATCACTATTAAATGAAAAAAAAATAGTAAATACTTTTTATTTTATAACATATTGCATCACTGATAACCAAGAACGAATTTTTCGATGGAAATTACTTAATAATATTTTACCGAACGGGGTTCTTCTCCATAAATGGAAAATAGTCCCTTCAGCCAATTGTCTCAAATGTAATACAGAAGAAAACTATCTACATTACTTTATTTTATGTAAAGAATTAGAGATATTTTGGACTTTCGTTAGACAATTTTTCTTGACAATCGGATATAATACGGAAATGAAATCACTAGTTAATATTGTTTTGGGTTATAAAGTTGGAACAGAGGGACACAAAGAGGTTAATTTATTGCTATCTCTGATTGGATATGTCATATATTATAATAAACATTACCATAAAAGTGAAAGAAGAAATAATTATTGTAACATATTCCTTATACTGAAAACAGAGTTGAAAATTAGGTCAAAATTATATAAAAAAGTACAAATTTTTGAGCAATTTGCAAGATATCTAAATCTGAACTAATATGCACACACATGATCACTTTAGTAACAAAATCTATATAGTAACGTATATATATTAGTATGTTGTAATTAATCATTATTTGTAAGAATATTGCTGAATAACTTGAAATAAAAGAAAAAAAAAAAAAAAAAAAAAGATGGTTGTGCTATGATGAAAAGGCTCAAATATCTATTTTAAAACCTTTCAATAATCTCAATGTCGCACTGCACAACTAACGAATAACTAAATACAACTAATATCACATATCTGTTTCAATATATATTATATCAAGGTATTGCCATGATGTATTATTATATACTGGTAATATCAAGAGCCAAATCTGAGCACAAAAAAAAAAAAAAAAAAAAAAAAAAAAAAGACCTTTCTACACAGACCATAAAATTTGACCTTGATCTAGATATTTGACCTAGACCTCCTTTTCAAGAATTTTGATCCACTTTCTAGAATAATAATCAAACCGCTTCGCAGGCGACACAAGCATTCCTTGGATTGCTATTTTTCAAAATAACTTGTTTTAATCCATAGAGAAGAGTAAATGCATAAATAATTGATTATTTTAAACAGAAAGTTTCAAATTTCAGGAATTTGCCATATTCATCAATTAAATCAGCTATGATAATTACCCCTTTATCTTCCCATAATTTATAATGAAAGCATCCATAATTAATTTTTATTTCAGAGTTATGCCAAAGCGATACTCGAAGTAGTTCATTTACATCATCATACTTCTTCAAAATATTTTGATATTCTTCAAGGTGTTTGAGAACATCAATCCAGAACAGATTTGACATTGTTTTTAAACATGTAACTATATAATTTTATCTCCAAATTTCAGTAAGCATTCCAAATCAATCTTCTGAGTATCTAAGCATAAGTTTATCCATTTACTTGATTTATTGTGGTTGATAATTCTTCTTATCCATAGGATTTTTAAGCTTTTAATGAAAAATTCTATGTTCACCGTTTTACAACCCCCCAATTCATATGGTTGCACTAAAAATTGCGTGAAATTCTGTCGTTCTTACTTTTCCATACGAAATTGAAGAAAATGGTCTCTAGCTTTTTTATGGTTTCTTTTGAATGTGTTGGCAATGATAAAAATAGGTGTGTAAGTTTGGCAGGAGGAGAAATTAATAATACTCTAAATTTTTGTACAAACTATATCTTGAAGAATGCATCATCTGATATGAGTTAAAAATAGTCTCTCACTGTGCGACTTCAAATATTCGAATAAGTGGGAGGTTTGTGTGCACGTAATCCGGATAGCCAGACCATCTGGTATAACTATTCTAAAGACGGCACCAGACCATCTAATATAGCTATTCTAAAGACGGCACCAGACCATCTGATATAGCTATTCTAAAGACGGCATCAGACCATCTGATATATATAGCTTTTCTAAATACGGCACCAGACCATCTGATGTAACTATTCTAAAGACGGCACCAGACCATCTGATATAGCTATTCTAAAGACGGCACCAGACCATCTGATGTAGCTATTCTAAAGACGGCACCAGACCATCTGATATAGCTATTCTAAAGACGGCACCAGACCATCTGATATAGCTATTCTAAAGACGGCACCAGACCATCTGATGTAACTATTCTAAAGACGGCACCAGACCATTTAATATAGCTATTCTAAAGATGGCACCAGACCATCTGATATAAAGCTATTCTAAAGACGGCACCAGACCATCTGATATAGCTATTCTAAAGACGGCACCAGACCATCTGATATATAGCTATTCTAAATACGGCACCAGACCATCTGATATAGCTATTCTAAAGACGGCACCAGACCATCTGATATAGCTATTCTAAAGACGGCACCAGACCATCTGATGTAACTATTCTAAAGACGGCACCAGACCATTTAATATAGCTATTCTAAAGATGGCACCAGACCATCTGATATATAGCTATTCTAAAGACGGCACCAGACCATCTGATATAGCTATTCTAAAGACGGCACCAGACCATCTGATATAGCTATTTGCTTTGTTCCTTGGTCTGTGGGAGTATTTTAATTGTATCTGTTCGTTTGTCTGGTTGCGGTATATCTATTATTTGTAACTATGTCTAGGCTAATTTATATTTATACATTGAGGGTCACAAGTTATCAGTGTTCACGTTCACTACATACATCCATATCCAGTGTCTACTTTTGGCAAAGCCTGCCAAACTTTCATATCCATTTAAATGTAGAGTTGTCTCATTGATACGATACAGCCTCTAGATTGATATCCCACCGTTGGAGCATTTTCCTAGCCTCAATCACGTGACCATAATCCGACAGAAATCATTTGTTTACTCTACTTTATCGTTTTATATGGATTTGTTTCTAAGGTGCTCCATCAACCATAGTTTCCTATTTTCAGTCTGTCATCTTTCAAAGGTGTTATGCACTGTTTGTTTGTTGGTTGGTTGTTTGATTTGATGTTATTGTTCTCCTATCTGTTTGCTCACGTACTAGGTTTTACGTTTTTCCACCTCCGAGTTGTTCCTTGTCCGTGTGTGATCCGCTCTGATCACTGTAACTCCGACTTGCTTTGAACTTCTTCTTATTCATTTGCTAAACGTACATTTCCATTTTTATCAAAAAAAATATGATAAAAAAAGATTTTTCTTCTTGTTTATTAACAAAGCAAACAACATTGATACGATAACAGGAAATCAATAATAAGCAGAGTTATCTCCACATAATATACTAAGCAGATTTTAGAGTTATCTCTCTTTCCTCGTTGACTAGCATCATAGAGTGCATTGTGTATTGCACCGAGCGTTCCTCCACTCCGATATCGCTCTAATTTGCCTATTTTGCATACAATTTGTAAAATTAAAGCACCTCGGGAGTAAAATTGTGTTGAAAGATTAATTAATAATAAATTTTCGCAAAGTCTTATGCCTGCTGGCATGTTTCCTTGAACTCTCCACTTGGTGAAGTTTTATATTATCACAGTCATCGGTAGTTACTATTGCACTTGACACGGTCACCTTAGAGGACTACCTGTAATTAAAATGGAAAATACAGTCAATTATTAAAAATGAATTACGAAGATTTTGCACTATAAGAAATACTTTTAATTTTGATACAGATTTTAATTTCAATCTTGAGTTTCAAACATTTCTGAGTGCAAAGCTTATTAAATAATGATGTCATAAAGTCCGTTACGAGCATGATACGTTTCTCAAATACATTAAAAAATCAATACAACATCAACATAATATCATACAATTCTTTTTTCATTTGTAAAAGAAATCTGTGTAAGCGCGTACCTGTCACGTTACAACGGGGTTTCCTTTTTCAGCGGCAGCCCGTTGGGTCTGGGGGGGCCTTGGTGTGACGTCACGTGGATTTGCCCCGTACCTCCCCCATTCAGCTGATTGTAGCCACACCCTACGATCGTGTCGTCCTCGTTGTGGTAATTGGACAGTTTACCAGTCAGAGAATTGTTTTTAGCGTGTGTGACGTTCGGATTCGTCACGATTCCATTGCGCTTGCGTCTCATTTCGGGACTTCTCAGGGCGCACTGTCCCATGATTAGTTTGCTAGGCTGTTCTGTCTTGTTTTCGGGTTTCTGGCTGAGTCTTAGTTTTTCTAATTCACCTTTCATACTTTTGAAATGCATAGGATTTACTTGCCAGATCGGTTCGTCTCCTAAATCGGCGTTTGGATTCGTTATTATATTGATTGTGGCTTTAATCTCGCTTTGTTTACAGTTCGAAAACTTCACCGGAGATGGCGCCAAAATGTTCAAATTTCTCTCGGTAATAGGCGACACCTGGTGTAGCTTATTGTTAACACTATTATGGATTTCTACCATTGGCGACAGGGGAGGGGACTGAACGGGGGTCTGTGGCTCACTGACAGGAGAAAGAACTCTGCTAACGGGGCGTGTACGGTTCCTGGTCATTGAACATTGCTGAAGTTGTTGGGTAAATGTCAAACAGTCCCCGTTACCATGGTTACCCTGTAACTGAGCACTCTGGTTACTCTGATTGGTAGATGACGTGAAGTTACTGGAGGATTTTGACGAGTTATTGGAAGCGTAAGACTTCCGTCTGTCAAACGTTGAATCAGGAGAGTCTGAGGGCGAACTAATTAACTGACTTCCATTAACCACCACGCCGGAAACCGGATTTACAGCGGAGGATATGGAGGGTCGTGTCTCGTTACTGGACGTGGAAGAATTACTCCGACTTTTAGACCCAGACGGGATAACGGCACCGTAATCCTCAAGAATTTTACAGACGTTCGTGTGACCGCTCTTTAGAGCGACCCTCGCAGGCGTACGTCCGAATTGATCTGCATGGTTGGGATTAGCTTTATAATGTAGAAGTACGGTCACTGTATCCTCGTGCCCTTCTTGTGACGCGATACACAGGGCCGTAGCGCCTTGATTACACGTGTGGTCAACATTTGCGCCTTTTTCTAACAATAGTTTGACCACATTTTGATGTCCTTGCCACGCGGCAGATTGTAACGCCGTTCTTTTGTCATTATCCACCGCATTCACTTCCGCCCCGTGTGATATTAATAGCTCGGACATTTCATAATGACCTTGCCAACACGTCACATGTAATCCAGTGCGGCCCTCTAAATCTGTACACTCAACATCAGCGCCATTTTCAATCAAATATTGCGCCAATTCAACTTTATTTTCAAGCGCCAATAGATACAGTGTTGATCTACCATCGGCGTCTTTGTAGTTTATGTTCGCGCCACAGGTCATGAGAAATTCCACGACGTCCTTATGACCTTCCATGGCAGCCACTCGTAAAGCAGTTTTCCCGTCATGCGACCTGTGATCCACCAATGACCCGTGCTGTACCAGACTCTCCACGACAGACAGGTGCCCTTCCTGAGCCGCGTGTATGAGCGGATGGCGACCATCGTTGTCCGTCTCGTTAACTTTGGCGCAAAATTCTATCAAGCACTCGCAAACCTGCAAGGAAAAAGGAAAACATGTATATAAAATTTGATGAGATTTGTTATCTGGACATTACAAAATAACTGAAATAGGAGAATATAAATAAATAAATTCATATGACGCAAGTATGATTTGAATAAAAGAATGGTACAGGCGAAAGACATCTTGCATTTTTTGAAATGAAAAATCAAGAATTATATTAAATGATTCATGAAATTATAGTGTTTATATCTATCTTTCTCGTATTTCTAATGTATTTTATGTTTAAAAAAACGTTTTTCATCATTTCATCCTTTAGCAAGCTCTAGAAAATCATGTCATGATAAGACGTACGGATCTTATTTCATTTCTATTGCGTAAAAATGATAGACAATTAAATAAGGCCTTGAAATGTTCTCTTAGATACCAAGATATGTCCTATGTAAGAATACACATCCGTTTACAACACCCCGCCCTAACCATGATCATAACAGCGGCGTAAAATACGAATACCTATCGTATCTGACAAGTGTTCTGTCAAATAAGTTAATTACCACGTCCCATCACGACAGAAAACATCAAATAAATAGGTCAGCCAATGATAAATACTGACCACACATCGACCTGGCGGGAGATCATTTCTCTACCTTCTGAGAATACATGTAGATTTGAACAGATATTTTTTACTTTATATGTGATTATAATTGATCGGGAAAGTGGCGACATCTACCAGATGGATCAGAAGGTACGATGGCGCCATCTACATGAGCTTGCTAGAGGCTTCCCATTGCTTCTATCCCAGACAAAGGGGAATCAGTTTGTTCATCTTTGTGTATTGGATACAATATGAAAGACTTCTCTTTGTAGATAAATTTTGACAAGTGTATGATAAATCAGGAGATAAATTACCCCGCCAACAGCACTTCACCACAACTTATCAATATGAACATAGCCAATTATTTACTTTCTATATCAACTCAAACAGTGAACAGTTCAGATGTGTATTAACCCCCATGCTCCATTCGATAAACTACCTCAACAGTTTTCATTGATGTACGACATAGTGATGAATACGGACCATTCATATCGCTGGAGTAGGAGCAATTTATTCGAGAAATGGGTGAAATTGTTAATTTAGAGTGGGATTTATACAGCAACATCAAATCTGACTTCAAATCAAGATGAAATTCCCGATAAAGAAGGAATTTCACAAATATAGGGTTAACCCAGACGAAATTAATACATTGTTCCCATAACCTAAATTTCTATTGAATAGAGTTACTGGAGTAAAATACTTCAACTAATATAGTCTTTGTTGTGATATCAATTAGGATCCAAATTGACACACTTTAGCTAAGCAGAAAATTTGGGTCGGGGACGTTTCGCAGCTGTATACTTCATTACAGATCATATATAATTAGGACAAACCGTGATACGACATAATTCATTAAATAGATGTAATATAAAAATCAAAATTGAGCTCTGAATTGAGGTGCATTATATTTCTATCCTTTTCATGCAAAAGACCAACCAAAATGTTTTTGTTGACAAACTTTTAAATGCAGACTTTAAGCCCTGACAAAAACACTTTTATACCATATTCCCGATATACTGCCAAACACTCTGTCCTTTGTCCTTAAAAGACTAGCTACGATTAAAATCACAAAGACGATAAAATTTTTAAAACTACCACAAAGTGTTTAATTTCTATTGGCTTCCAATTTCTAATTTCTCTCAAAAAAGGAGTCAAAATCCAATTACAGAGTCCCCGATCACGCAGCTGTTCAATTATTCTAGTCCTCTATAATTATAAAACTTTCTATGGGGTTAACAGTTTTTAAATCCCGTAAATCAGACTGCCATACTCTTCGGGTCTGTAAAATAAAAAAAAATCATAAAAACATGAATTATCCTTGCACGATCTGGGTTTGGGTCGAGAAAATTTAGAAATACCCTAATGGAATACAGACAGTGCAAAACCTATGTTAACAAAGACAATCCATATATACCATCGTAATAGTGCATTGTAGACATTTCTGGGTGTCTTATGAATCAGTCATTTGTACGGGTTTCACCTTCAGACTTGCTAGCTGAGACAGAATCTCAATTCTAAAGGTATGAAGGATCATAAAGCTGCAAGCCTACCATCTTGCCGTTCTCACAAAAATAAGAGAAAGTCATAACTAGTGCATAAATAATTGATATGTTAGTTTGTTGAGGCACGTACATTACTTTCTATGACATAATTCTGTCGGAGATTCTCATCTCACCGTCTGTATCATACAGCGCCGACACAAAAACGGACATGGCCAAGAAACAACACAATAACAAACACATCTGCTTGTTCCTAGCCCAATCTACATACATCTAAAACATTCTGTAATTTCTCACAGATGCACTTTGTGTTTTTTTTCCCTTCTGATACGAAAGCTAAAGTCTCAAAATTTGCAGATTTCAGTCGTCCCGTTATAACAGAATCTGTCAATTTGATCACCGACCCCGGTATCCCTCCCCTCTCCTTCACCCCTTTTGCTTTTGCGTGCAGAGAAGGTTCTTTTTGCAACTTACGCATGCACCAACCATATCACTTCTTTTGCTTGAATTTTATCAAAGCCTTTTGATAACATTACTGAAGTCGAGGAAAAAGCCATTTCATAACACGCAAACTGCATTCATTTCACTACAAATTCTTTCACTCAATAATCATTTCAGGTCAAATTTGCCCCTCATAAAAGTAAAAAATTGAAAATTACTTTTAGGCTGGTGCTGAAAGAGTCTAGACGCAAGTCACGCGACAAATACGCCCCCCTAGACGGAAGTACGGTCCTACCACGCCCCCTATTGGACGGTAAGTTATTAGAAGGGGAACTTGACCGAGAAACAAACAAAGGACGGACACAATGATTACTTTAATAAAAGAAAGTGTTCTCTTGGCGATCTATCCTGGGAGAGATCAATAGAGAGTGTTCTCTTGGCGATCTATCCTGGGAGAGATCAATAGAGAGCAGATCCCACAACAACCACAATAGAAACACTTGGATCAGATCGAATCTGCGTTTTTATTCGTTATCCGGTCTATTACAGGGGGTGACGTACGTATCACAGGGGTGAGGTACGTATCACAGGGGTGACGTACGTATCATAGGGGTGAGGTACGTATCACAAGGGTATCATCGCTTGGTCACAAACCCTTTCCTCTAAACAAACCCTTTCTTCTATGTGATTTTATATATAAACATATAGAAGAAAGGGTTTGTATTGAGGAAAGGGTTAGTGACAGACCAAGCGATGATACCTCACCCCTGTGGGTCGTATGCGATCAGTCTTTCTCAAACATTGAAATCCCTCCCCCCCCCCCCCACCCTTTTATAACCTCTCTTTCAGGTTCCCAATTTCCTACTTATCATATCCGATTAGAGAAGGTCAGAAGTCCTTTTGTCATTCAAACATGTAGTACTACATGATCCCTTTATGTCTAATAAGTTTCTGGCAATATTGATTCATACACTTAGGTTTATGATAATATTTGTACATCGTCATAAGTTCTCATACATGTAACGTGCAATGATTGGTCATGCTGGAAGGATGGCTACCCCCACATTGACCTCGTGACCTTATGTTCCATGTACAGGTATACCCAACTTGACCAGACAGGTGATTCATTTCCTGTCCTACCACGGATTCCGACGCTGGATCCACCCCGGAACAATAAATCCCCTGGGTACGTAGCCTGATGTATTAACTCAAGAGTAATCAATGCCATGACTCACCTGTACCTTGCGAGCTGTCAGGCCGTGGTAATAAGGAAATGGACAGAATTTTTTATGCAAAAGATGCATTGGTAACCAATGCATACCAATGGACAATTTTGCAATTTACAAATACTAGTAGTTTAGTTTCAAATTTATAACATGCATTTTACATTCATGTAATGATCTGGAAATGAAAGGGGCTTGACCAACTGGCAGTAATGGAAGGGGGGGGGTTTATATACTCCACTTCCCCCACATTTTCAAGCAGGATTTAGATCAGTACATATGTCGATCAGCAAAATGTTTCACCAGGCCAAAAGCAACTGACTACAAAAAGAGGACACATCAGTTATTATATATACAATGCTGTCACTATAATGTTGACTCAATCCACCTTCGTTACAATATTACACAAAATGACTCATTTCTGTCGCTCCAGCGGCAAAGGAATCTGAGCAGAAAAAAAGAGGTTACCTAGCAGTCTCATGGACTCTCACTGTAGTGAAGGCAAACAATCCTGATTAGATTTATATCAACTGATGACAATAGCCATTCAATGGAAGGGATCGATCAAACTGAAAGGTGATACATCACACAGAGAGCTGATACAGAGACGGAAGAAATAGTCGGTCAAGGAAATATTTGTTTATATCATATATTGGTAGCTGGTACATGTATATGTATCATATCATAATTTCCCAGGACATTAGTTATGTAACATTAACTCCCATAATGACAGGGAATTATGAAAACTTGTTTATCAAATTACAAGAAAGTCCCTAATTAACGAAAAACATTCATGACATCTGGGGTTTCTGACGAGAATATTAAGAACCAGTAGTACCAGGCCATATTCTGCAATTCTGGTATGTGTTTCCCACAGAAGTGGTAACTTTTGAGACAAATCTTGAATATTCTTCATTCTACACATATGAAGTTGCCCTAGTGTTATGTAATATTTTAATGCCACGTTTCCTACAATCAGAGACCGAATTATCATGACAATGACAAATCCGGAAGGAATCAGAGACGTAACGATTCTGCATTTATCATACTTCCGTCTTTTTCCCCAGAGTGCAATTTGTTCAAATCTTGATAATTAATCCTATTGTCAGACAGATCCAGACTTCAGCAACTCGGTTCGTGTTTGATGAAGAGGAAAAGACTTTAAAATTGACAAAAATATCTCCATGGCAACAGACACTACACCGTCAAAGCGACAATACAAAAAAAAAAACCCAGCAGGACAAAGAGTAATCAAGATCACAACATAACCACCTAAACCTTGAATGAGATAACAAATCCGAAATAAACAATAAAACCAAAGAAGATGACAATCAGCAATCCAAAGATGTCAACATATAAACTGAAGATGACAGAGTGACAACACATATACCAAAGATCTCAACACCAAATCCGAAAATGAGCACAAGAGAACTTACATCGCAATTAGCAGAATTTCACATGGCAATGATACAGAAGTTGCTCTTATACCAAAAAAAAGAAAAAAATACTGCTACAAAAAAAGAGGAAATTATCTTCACATGTTCTGTCAACTGTTGGTCTATGTCGGTTCTCAAGTTAATCTTCGGCTTTGAAGTGTGTAAAGATAAAAACTGATGTCAAAATGTGAAGTGCACAGGAAATTGATCAGGAGGTACTCCACTTATGAAAAGTGGACTTATCACGGTATGATACTCTGAGTGATTGAATGATCCCTGTGTGGGGATAAGGTCGAGAAGAGATGGAGAGAAGACTAGTATCTTCACATATTTACAGACAAAGACGGGGATTTTAGAACTCTGTACAACAAAACAAAGACATATATTTTGGTTGTCTAGAAGAGAGTAAATCTGCCGAAGTTGACATTCCCGCCTGCTAATCAGCCATTTTAACTACCTAACTGACAACTCATCCCGTAATATTAGATAAGCATCTAGGTTCTTAATGGGTTTTTAATGTTAGAACTCTCAGACGAACGTAATAAACTGTCGACAAAATACATAATTTAACAAAGATTAAAACATGCCTGTCTGGATCAAAAAGGTCA
This sequence comes from Pinctada fucata, assembly GCA_028142955.1. NCBI lineage: Eukaryota > Metazoa > Mollusca > Bivalvia > Pterioida > Pteriidae > Pinctada > Pinctada fucata. Next base: position 1,313,592 of record AP027111.1, read on the forward strand.
GAAATAGTCATTAGTTATCCATGTTTAACATGAACCAAATATCACAAAAAGTCACGTGGAGACAAATATCATTGAAATTCTAATGGAGCGAAATATCACAAAAGTCAGTGGAACGAAATGTCTTGAAAAGTCCAACAAAGACGACGTTTCAATGAAAACAACCAAGCCATAACAGCAACAGACATATGAAGACAATGAAAAAATATCACAAAACTATCACAAAAACTCACGCGGAACCCCAAAAATACCTCAGAGAGTCACGTGGAAAGTCGCACGCAACTTCACGTTGTATTGTAAAAAATATGCCAAATTTGCATGTAAATATCACAAAGTTATCGGAATGAAAATTCTGTACAAATGCAGTCTTGTCGAAACAATTCCAAACAACTATCTGACAAAGAATAATGTTCTAAAGTCATATTGGGAAAGACGCATGCTGTCGGGAGAGGACAGGTGATGGAAAGCAATTCTTTATACCATCTCATGGACTAGGCAGTGCTGGGTTGGCTTAGTACACAAACATTACCATGGACTAGTACCTTGTAGTCCCTGTTTTCTACAAGCTGTGGTCACTACAGACAGATAAAAAAAGTCAAAGTTCGTATATAATACACTTGTCCGCATTATCGTTGAAGCTCTTTATTCCATACCATTTTGTATGTTGTCAACTCTCTGATCTTTATGAACGCTGGTCTGTGGAGACCTTATCATGGCTGTAATAACTTTCACCATGAAATGACGGTTTGACACCTTGGTACATTAAGTTCCCAGTAAGTGTTCCCATGACGGCCTTATTAAGCTCTATCTGTATAAGAACCTCCCAGGATGGCTTTATATAGCCTCCTCCCCGGTGCAACCTTAACTTTCCCATCTATTTCATGTATATATAACTTTATACCACATTCATTTCACAATCGATCGGGGCTTATGTATAATGCATAAGGAAAAACGAGCAAGGTCGGCGTAGCACATTGTCTTGTGTAATTTTCGTTAATGGACGCATTTTTTAAAGTGTTCATGTAAGCTTAACAGCCTGTTTCATTGCATGCGTGATCATTTTAAGTAAAAATGCCTAAAACTATCAAAAAGCATTAGACAAGCGATGAAAATTATAAAAAATGTAATTGCAAATAAAATATTCTGAATTTTTAGAGTATGAGACCCTTTACAAGATGGATTAACCAAATTTTCAATTTCTTTTTTATCTTGGCTTGTAAAGTTGACAGGACCTAGATTCAGGTTACTACAATACAAGTGTAGCCGCCGTACACAAAGTAACACGTCACCGACCAAGTAACATCACTGACATCTGTTTAAAAAAGATTGATCTGAACGCTGACAGTGGTGACCTAAAAACACTGTTATACTCCATAAATATGTTACTTTTTATAGTGAAGTTGAACTTTATCTTGTTTACGCTTTTACAGAGTGTATAGAATGAAATTAGGTTGCGAACCAAACCAAAGCTCCAAACCATGTGAAATGCTTCGTATCCATCTATACCTATAGTCGCGTGCTTTTTCGGGGACTTAGGTCTCCGATTGGTAATGTATACACCCTAATAATAAAAAAAAAAACCTGCGACCACTGTTAGCCAAATCTTGTGCATAACAGAGACATGCTTCGAATATTGCGTGCAAGTTGTTACATATGTATATGCAATATGATGTTTCGTAACATCACTTCGCCGATTTGCCGACAATTAAAACTTTTTAAAAAGCTGATAATTTGTTAAAAACTACGCATAGTAAATAATTAATCCCGTTTGATGTTAGCGCCATCTGTTCAGCGTTATATCTGTCGTCGTAAGTTAACGTAACATCGGAAGCTTTCATTCTCAAACTTTTATTAACTTTCAGCAGCCGTTTCACACATTTCGGCACGTATCCCCTTGGTTTGATATAGAGTTTCCCGAATCAGTTACTTCCTATACTAAAATACGGACGTACAAACAAACAATCCCTAACAACATGCGTGTGTGATGTAAACAAAGCAAGCACCGATTGTAAGATACATCGCAAGTGTTTATAATCATATAAATGATGAAGAAAGAGGGGGGAATGCAGGCGCGGATCTATAGACAAAGGATCCAAAAGGGAGGAGAGAGGGGGAATGCAGGCGCGGATCTATAGACAAAGGATCCAAAAGGGAGGAGAGAGCTAAGCTCAATCTGGAGAATTAGAAACCTACGATTTTTGAGAATCTGAAAAATTAGATTTTTTTTGTAGCAAATTCAAGCGAATGACTACATGGACCCCGGCCCCTCCCCTGGGCCCGCGTATTGGATGCTCTGTCTTGTTCCCACAGCACCAATGCTCGGTCTCTGATCTAACCAGCAGACGATTTTCCCAGGAGAGTCAACTTACATGTTCATATGTAACGTCATTTTGTCTCATTGAAGCTGACTTTTTTTCATGCAGAAAATGAACTATAATTTTCAACCACAGCAACTGATGTTAGCAATTATGTATGGTTATACAGATGGTGGTATGAGCAATTCTAATTCCAGGGATTGTTCCCAAAAATTACGTCTACGTGAAAATAACTTCTTACAACATGTACAAGGGGACATTAATTGTCCTTTTTGGTCATCATTTTTGTTTCAAATACTGTTGTTCATTATAAGCACACCAAATGTATTTCATGAAGATCTACTAACATTTATCGGTAAATTGCCGTTATCCTCAATATGACGTATTTAAATGTCCATCAAATGTGATCTGTCAGATGAAAGATGTATCAGAAGCTTGCAGAGCTGCAGAGCTCATTTATGATTGTATCACCAAAAATGTTCTTTGAAATTCCATGTCAAGTCTGCAGGCGACAGTGTAGTCACGTGACGGCTATGTATCAGACGACATTGATCATGACGTCTGTTGGAACGACCGTGTTATGTTGCTTACGAACTCTTGCCAAACTGTCTATAAGATAAGTAAATATGCCACATATCGCCTCTGCTTGTACAAGGAACTCCCATCTCTACCTTACATCAATGAATATGTTGTATAGATTATGAGATACAGTGGATAAAAGAAACCATAATACTCCTTTTTTATGGCGTCTGTGAAATTCTGATGCCAACTCTCGTTTCTCATACTGAGCATTTTTGAAATATACTGATAAAATTCCTGACATAGAAAGAGTCGTGCTTGTAAAATTTATTTTAAGGAGTTCTCTTGCACTAGGCGATGTAAAGATTAGCTGGAGTCGTTTAAGATAAATCTAGATATCTTAATTATGAACAAGCCTATCCTTTCAAATTCATGATTTATAACTCTCCTTTTCATTTGAAATTTTTATTAATTATTAAATAACATTAGCAAAATCAACTTAATTGTTGTTAAAGTCAGACTGTGACAGAATGACTACCCTCAAAGCCAACGTAAGCAATAAACCGGACATACATGTTTCGGACCGTCATCCTTCAGTGGTACATTACATTTGAACGAGCTAAATATATATAAAATTCCAACTAATCGCTCCATTGAAATAAACAAAAAATGGCAGTTTCAAAAAGTTAAACTTGTCAAAATCCATCTACTGAATCAAAGACATGCATATTCATACATGCCTTGGTAGAGATTCAAGCCGGTGTGCAGGGTAGATGATCCCGATAAGTCTACCATGATAGTGCCAATTGGTTCACCCATTGGAATTCACATTAATTATAATATGGGGACATTCTAACCTGCCCCTTTTAACCCGTCTATATGGGGGTATATCTTAATGAACAAAGAAATATAACACCTTACGTGTATGCATATAGATTTTAAGCTGATTAAAGCCTTTTTGGTAGTTGATTTGATTTCTTTGTTACGAAGTCCCCACAAAAGAATCGGTGAGATCAAAGAAATATTTCTCTTGACTTTAAATTAAAAGCCTGTACCAGGTAATGAAGAGAAGGAATGCTAATATACACAGTGTGACTTCTTAATGAACCATTATCAGATAAAGTCAGAGTTATTTTTAGACATTATAATAAATGTAGTACCTACTATCTAGCTAGACAGGTCAATTTTTCTCATGATATTTATGACGCATTTTACTGACGTTAACAATTTTAACAAATTAAAGAAAATTTGACTTAATCAGTTCAATAATCTGAATTTAATTCAATTGGCTATTATTGTACAATTACAGCAGATTAACAATCAGCTGGGTAGGACGCGAGAGAAAATTGTTACCATAGAAACAATCTTTTTTTCTTCGTATAATACGCCATTTTTCGTTTAACATTTGATTCGATTCGATTACAGACAGCCAATCTTAGTAACTGACAATACAAATATCGGCACATGCCGTGATGGGTTTACGATTTGTGAAGACATAATGTAGAAAGTGCCCTTTCTGATCAATATCCTCTACCCTTCTGATCCCACGAGCTAGCGTCATTTTTAACTCAACCAATTGCCAGAGTCGGAAATAGAAACTTTCTCTATTCATAAACATGATAAAACATTCTTTATCATGCGGAGAAAAAATGAGGATCGACTTGTATTTGCATTTGACGTCGAAATGACTTTCTGAATTTTAGTACTGGCTTGCAATGCAAATACCACTTCCGGTAGAGCATAATCTACCTTTATTTACAAAATGCATACACCCTTTCCATAAGATTTCAACGGTTCTCCATGTTCTCCATACCTCAAATATTGAATCTATAAAGTACTTCAAATTAAACCTCAGCAATCCTTCAATACAAGGGTGTCTACCTTATGAATGAATGAATGAGACATTCCTCTATTACATAATAATGTGACTTCTGATTGTCTATGGACGTCACACATCGATAAATCTTTAATATTTTCTTACTAAGAGCTTAATTAGTGAGGTGTATGTAGGTACCATCTTACAAAGAATTATAAATATCTTCCATAAATCGGCTGACCCAGGATTATTAACCGACTAGCCTGTGGTTTTCTTGTTAAACCGTAAATATGTATGTAAAGAAGTCAACTCGACCTCTGTTTGTGTCTGACGCAATATGATAGTAGGTAGAAACGACTAAAGGTGCGAAAATAAGCCAACATACGAAAATACAGATAACTCCCCCATCAAAGGGGTATGGTCGTGCAGACGTTGCGACAACTATATATAATTTCATTATTTTGAAATCCTGCACACGAAATGAAGTACTATACCTATAGATCACATATTAAATTAGCATGATTTGGGAATTTTTCTTTTCTCTTTGAAATACGAAACTGTGCAACTAACCTTAAGATGTCCTTCATAGGCAGACATGTGTAATGGCGACCACCCTGCATTGTCCTTATGCATCTCGTCTAATCCTCGTTCTAGTAACTGTCTGACAATGTTAGCATTCCCCTGGGCAGAGGCGATACTTAGCACGATCCTACCCTCGGAGTCTATAGTATCCACAGCACACCCCCACAATAAAAGCTGGTGGACAATGTCCGTGTGACCCATGGATGCTGCGGCCAGTAATGGCGTACGTCCACTTTTGTCCGCGTGGTCAATATCGGCGTCCCACTCCAAGAGAAGTTCACAAACATCGTGATGACCCTCAAACGCGGCCACAAGAAGCGGCGTCATGCCATCTTTGTCCTGATGGTCAACTTCGGCTCCTTGCTCAAGAAGCAAACTGACCACATTTTCATGACCTTCACTCGCGGGAATACAAAGGGCGGCAACCGATAACGCAGTCCTACCATCGCAGTCCTCATGGTTTATGTCGGCGCTATAGTCTAACAGATGTTGCACTATTTCTGCATGTCCCATATACGAAGCAGCTATCAAGGCAGTCCGACCCTCATTGTCTGCTTTATTTACATTTGCACCATGCTGTAAAAGTTTAATCACAATATCGTCGTGTCCACCCCATGCCGCGGCTCTTAAGGCGGTTCGTCCATCACTGTCAGCGCGGTCCACTTCCGCCCCAGCATCCAGCAATAAACTAACAACGGAAGTATGACCTCCCCATGCCGCCGATCTTAAGGGCGTCCATCCCTCACAATCGGCTGAATCTACCGGCGCATGCGCATTAAGCAGAACAGCCACTATGGCGACATGTCCTTGACGAGCGGCAAGATTCAAAGCAGAGTATTTATTTTTATCGACCGCTGCAACGTCAAATCCCTTCGTTAAAGCCAATGTGACGTGTTCATAATTTCCCTCATGTGAAGCAGTATGCAGGAAATTCCTTTCATTAACATCAACTTGATTCAGTTGAATATCGAAATCGTCCACTTTTTTGGCTTCAGATTCGGATTCTTCTATCATACTAGCGTGTAGACTGGCTGTCTCAGCCTCCGGAACGTCAACTGGCATTTTGGCACCTGCATCGATGAGCAATTTTATCACTTTCTGCTCCCTTGGAACACCTGCCGATAGACTATCTTCTACGTTAGCACTGCTCGTTAACAGCCACTGGATCAAATCTGAAGTTTGTAGTGGCTCATCTACGTTCATTTTCAACAAATGTAATGCGAAATCCTGAACTTCCGCGGCACTCAAATTAGGGGCATTTAAAGTATAGTGCATGGCAATCATGCTATGACCCTCCACGGCAGTACACAGATACTTCTGCGTACAGTGTTTTACATCCAATAACCACTCTGCAAAGCTATGATGAAATAAAATTTTACAATTGTTTTCACCGTTGATCAATATCTTCGATAAAGTCTTTATTCTCTTATCAAAATCCTCTCTTGTCAGTTCCAGATTGCGCGTTCTGATACAACAAAACAAATCCTCCTCCGACATCGGTCGCCTGGCAGCTAGAATCGCGTTTAATATTGGCTGAACTTTGGCGAACTGCTTACGAACGAACAGTCTCTGACAGAGCCACAAATATAGTCCGTTCAGTGTTCCCGGAATTTCCCGAATTTCACGAAGCATGATGAAGCTCTCTGCGACGCCATCAAGAACTTTTTCCAAGTATAGAAAGCAGCCATTACTTTTGATATGGAGTTGATTGAGCATCTCGGCGGTATCACGGCTCAAATGCTGACGTAGCTCCTCCTCCAAGTCCAGTCTACACAATATGTACTGCTGTACGTCACGAACAACATGTGACTTCCGGAGGTCGTCCAGGCTGATCTTTCTGAAGCCGGTAAACATTCGGGTTACGCTTTTACTTTGTTTTCTAGATGAGCAAACCAGCAGTAACCAACGCGGGAAATTTGGATGGTTGTTTGCCAAGAGCTCCGCGATGGTTCGACTTCCAACTGTCCGTTCGTTCAGCGACTGTAGATACGACTCGTCGACGGAGTCCACAAGAATGTAAACAGTCTGTGACGGAGCTGTCAAGGCGGATAACGGATTCAAAACTAATTGTTGAAAAGCTAAATCAGGAGTCCGTTCAATCTCGGCGGGATGGCGTAATTTCCGTAATTCCGGCGTATTTATCTTATCTTCATACCCTGTTATTAGGTCAGATCTTGACAATTGATCCACTAATCTCAACACAAAGTTAGATAACGATAAACTCTCCAGATCGTGTGCCTGACAAAAGTGGTAGGACAGTAGTCTTTTTCGCAGTGATTTTTGTTTTCCCTGGCTTGCCGTGGGCCACACCAACTCGCTGCACACCGCCGTCTTTCCACATCCGGGTCCTCCCATGATCAGGGCCCCACATGTCTTGGAGGACGGTCGACTCTCCAAACAATGGTTGATTTTACTAAACGTCCATTCACGACAGAAGAAACGTTTGTCTCGTAGTAAACAGGTGGCCATGGTTTTTGTACGTCAAATGTACGTAAAAAATCCTACACGTAGGTAAACCAAACGTCTACTCAATCTGGTAGGTCACATAATGACATTGCCGTCTGCATGATAATCTCGTACACTCCAATTAACCACGAGTTTGACCTGGAAAATACCAAAGAATTATTTTTTAAAATGTGCATGTATAAAATTTGAATAATTTCACGATATGAGGACGAATTTAGATAAGTTTTTATTAATAATGATGCGCGTGTCAAATTTCTGTTCCAAAAACAGTAACAGCATGTTTTATTGGAATTTTGTGAATCAATTTTAGAATTCAGTTATCTCCTCGAATGCACCAGACACAGAGATATACCGTATACAAAATCTGAACATAGTGTGCTTTATTATACAGTGTTTGCTGAGGGAGCAACCTGCAGCATGCGATGTAAATATCCCCTGGAGGGAAAAATCAAAATTATTGTAAAATGTTTAGAAGTATCGGTAATATTGATCTTATATAGTTGAGCTGTAATCTCTTAAACCAAGCAAGCTAAGCTCAGCGCCAGGCAGTCCTATTGATTGGGCTGAGACGGGACGATCTGAACCTGCAGAAAATAACATCCAATAGTCTTAATGAACACCTGGGTTCCCACTACAAAGTCATTTACTTATTTCAAAAACTTCACAGACAAGACGCTATCGATTTAAAGGTATTTAGGTTATTTTTATACATAGGACCCCTACATACTGTTTGCATGATAAGCAATTATTCAGTCATTCGACACGAGCAATAAGCATGCTGAATATGTGCCAGGCTTCTCACATTCTTGGACCCAAGTCTGGAATATATAGTCTTCCATTTGGCTATAGGCCACGACTCCTACACGTAGCCGCTACGATGCTGCACGCAGTCTGGAATAATTTGCAAGCATTGGCTTAAGGCCACCACCTCTTGGTCACATTTTCTAGCAGTTACGCTGCTGTTTGGCTACAGGCCACGGCTCCTAGCCGGTAAGATGCTGTACACATTTGACAAGAGAGGTTATGATTTAATAAAGGCCTAGCCATCTGAAGCTGATAGCTGGTATCCCCATTAAAACACAAAGACGACCGCTTTACCACGCATCATTTCTCTGGTGAGACAAGCAAGTGGTTTGGAAAGAAGGAAACACTAAATCATTAATAAGGTACGGCTTCTGGAGAGAAAAAAACCCCAAGGCGCGGAAATAAAACGGAAAAAAAGGAAACCTGGAGATTCTTTATATTCCAAAAAAACTAAGTGTTATCAGATCAATTAGAGAAATTGAATCGCTGTTCGAATTTAAAATCTGTTAATTTAAAAACGTAGCATTGTTCCACTCCATTACTTGAAAGCTATGTGATATACTAAGATTACTTCTATAAAGTGTCAGGATTTTTATACATTTTTTATATAAAACTACGGAAATTGTATCGTGGGAACATACGTGTACGGGTTGAAGGCTGTAACCAATGCAAACAGTGAAGACATTAAATAATTATTTTGACATTTTCATGTCATTTTCCTTGTTTGACGGAATAATGACATCCCCTGTCAACTGACGTACAGTATATGATGTACAAATGCTATAAAAGAGGGTAAAAAAAAATGTGACCCAGTTTTCAGCGGAGAGACGGGATGTATAGCAACCTCTGGATTCATTCATGACCCCTACACGTGCAATAAAATGCAAGACGAATAAAAATCGATAAACTTCAAACAAAGAGAGTACAAAAATGTCCCGGTCCGTGTTACAGAGCTACCGATATACAATACATTAAAGGTCCTCAAAAACCCTACAAACAAACTATCAAACAAAAGATAAAAGTCAAGTCGAGTCGCGTTCATCTGACCTGGTCAAGTTTACAGATATGGTTTGTGTATTTGATTATAGACAATGATAATCAAAAGGGGAAAATAAGGTTACATACCATGCACAGAATTTCATGTAGACATTATTAACTTCCAAATAATTGCTCCAAGTTTTGCAACACTAAAATTTTAGTTCATCCATCAAGTACGTGCGAACACAACAAACGCTTATTGCATAAATAAATATTGTCAATACACACTCGGCGCTGTCCATTCAATATTTCCCATGCGGTAGAATGTTATTTTTATCTCGCTGCCGACAAAGGCTGGAAATATGCATCGAAGGCGGGGCTTAAAGCGGTGTCGACCAATCAAATTGTGTTAAACTATGATGGTAATGAATATTAATATCTGACAGACAAAAGTATATGAAAATTGAAAGTGCACCTCTTGTCGATAATTTAGTTTCTCCCTCGATCGTTTCGAACTAATCCTATTTTAGAGGACATTTCAACTTTTCTAACTATTTCCCTCGAGGTAAAACTAACCGAGAAAGATCGCTATGTAAGAAGTGTCACCTTACCATATCAATATTTATATACGCGGAACGAAAAATTGTTTCACAATATAAATACACCCGAGAGCGATTTCTGGCGTTTACTTTTCTCGTGATTAATAATGATACAAAAGCGAAAGAAATGTTGACTTTGTAATAAAGAATTAAAATGAAGTATATATATCAATTCTTATGTATTATTGTTAAGTTTTAACTTTGTATGTGACTCGTACAAATTATAATTTAAATTTCAAATGTACAAGCATTATAGAAAAGTAAAGTTATTTTTTGATAATTTAAAAGTTTCTGTTTCTTTCATAAATAGCTGACTTGAAGAATGAAATATTTTTGAAAGTTTTTAAGCTGAATTTCAATGATATACAAAGGCAGATACCGTTAACAATACAGAGAGGGGGGAGGTCAGGAACCCCTTTTTGTTTATGCATAAATTAATGATCGAATCCCTGGATATCAAATTGCTCCTAAAATCAAGGTTCAACAGAGAAAGTAAAGATACACTTACCAAAGAAAACAGGCACAGGACAAAATGTGACATAACCCCCCTGCCTCCCTCCCTCCCAACAAACAAAACTGCATTGAATCTGTCTATAACTTTGTCTCTAACAGTAGATCAGTTCTGTAGGACATACAAATTAGGACAAAATAAAAGTATGAACATTATCATCATGGCACAAAGGGTATTACATAACAAATCTCATTAACATCATGTCCCCGCGTGTCGGCGGACACTGCGGCTGTCATTAGGTCTGTGCGGTGACACATTAAGGCTAGATTAAGTATCATTTTATCTTTGTACTTTCCTTGTGGGGAGATTTATAATTGCTCTCAATGTTCTCGACACCTTAAAAATCCGATGATCATACACATTATGTGTGTCTAGTAGCTCACGGATATATTATACGGAGAGAGATCAATATTGTTGGATAAGGAAAAAAGTTTTGTTCGGGGAGGGGGGGGGGCATGAGGTTTCTTCTCTCTTATGCGCGACATGGACCTTTCCACAAAATTTTGTCCTTTCTGATGTTCTCGGTCCCCCAGCTGACTTCATTTATATATTTATAGGTTTTAATTGCACTGGGGTTTTTTTCTTTCTTTGAGAGGAGGGAGGGGAGGGTCCTTGAATGAAAGTAGAGTAAAATATCGATCACCTAACTACAGCAAACTAAACTCCAATTAATCAGTTTATTTATACTTAGATTCCAATATAGGATATGCACTCCCTCAGTTTGACAGAGTGGCGATTAGCCCTTTAACCGCTATTTCACTTTATTCACCGCATTTTATGCTAATATCACAGGTATTTTACGCAAGGTTTTCTTTTCATTCAGTCCGAGTATTTGTGCATATACTTATAAACTTCACACAGGAGTGGCTAGTGGTTATTTGCCTAATTACCTGCGGGTTGAATTGCCAGGTATTAATGAATGAATGAAAGCCAGGTGTAGAGTTTCTCCGTATAACGTGTTAACCACAAGCATGTCATCTGCCTGTTTTATGGTCAGCTTCCACTATCTTGTCTTACCATTTTACTTGGTAATGGAGTAGTTAACGAGCTTACTATATGCTTGATCTTGTCCAGGTCTATAATCACCAGGAAGGTCAGAATGATCGATCCTGAAGCCTGATTACTCCTGTACTAATGTAACCTGGTCTACACTAAGCCTTGTACTAATGTAACCTGGTCTACACTTTGACCTGTACTAATGTAACCTGGTCTACACTTAGCCCTGTATCAGTGTAACCTGGTCTACACATTAGCCCTGTACTAATGTAACCTGGTCTACACACTTAGCCCTGTACTAATGTAACCTGGTCTACACTTAGCCCTGTACTAATGTAACCTGGTCTACACTTAGCCCTGTACTAATGTAACCTGGTCTACACATTGGCCCTGTACTAATGTAACCTGGTCTACACATTAGCCCTGTACTAATGTAACCTGGTCTACACTTAGCCCTGTACTAATGTAACCTGGTCTACACACTTAGCCCTGTACTAATGTAACCTGGTCTACACATTGGCCCTGTACTAATGTAACCTGGTCTACACTTAGCCCTGTACTAATGTAACCTGGTCTACACTTAGCCCTGTACTAATGTAACCTGGTCTACACTTAGCCCTGTACTAATGTAACCTGGTCTACACTTAGCCCTGTACTAATGTAACCTGGTCTACACTTAGCCCTGTACTAATGTAACCTGGTCTACACTTAGCCCTGTACTAATGTAACCTGGTCTACACATTAGCCCTGTATCAGTGTAACCTGGTCTACACATTAGCCCTGTACTAATGTAACCTGGTCTACACACTTAGCCCTGTACTAATGTAACCTGGTCTACACTTAGCCCTGTACTAATGTAACCTGGTCTACACTTAGCCCTGTACTAATGTAACCTGGTCTACACATTGACCCTGTACTAATGTAACCTGGTCTACACATTAGCCCTATACTAATGTAACCTGGTCTACACTTAGCCCTATACAAATGTAACCTGGTCTACACTTAGCCCTGTACTAATGTAACCTGGTCTACACACTTAGCCCTGTACTAATGTAACCTGGTCTACACACTTAGCCCTGCACTAATGTAACCTGGTCTACACTTAGCCCTGTACTAATGTAACCTGGTCTACACATTGGCCCTGTACTAATGTAACCTGGTCTACACACTTTGCCCTGTACTAATGTAACCTGGTCTACATTTAGCCCTGTATCAGTGTAACCTGGTCTACACATTAGCCCTGTACTAATGTAACCTGGTCTACACACTTAGCCCTGTACTAATGTAACCTGGTCTACACATTGGCCCTGTACTAATGTAACCTGGTCTACACATTGGCCCTGTACTAATGTAACCTGGTCTACACATTAGCCCTGTAATAATGTAACCTGGTCTACACACTTAGCCCTGTACTAATGTAACCTGGTCTACACACTTAGCCCTGTACTAATGTAACCTGGTCTACACATTGGCCCTGTACTAATGTAACCTGGTCTACACACTTAGCCCTGTACTAATGTAACCTGGTCTACACATTAGCCCTATACTAATGTAACCTGGTCTACACATTGGCCCTGTACTAATGTAACCTGGTCTACACTTAGCCCTGTACTAATGTAACCTGGTCTACACTTAGCCCTGTACCAGTGTAACCTGGTCTACACTTAGCCCTGTACTAATGTAACCTGGTCTACACTTAGCCCTGTACTACTGTAACCTGGTCTACACATTAGCCCTGTACTAATGTAACCTGGTCTACACTTAGCCCTGTACCAGTGTAACCTGGTCTACACTTAGCCCTGTACTAATGTAACCTGGTCTACACTTAGCCCTGTACTAATGTAACCTGGTCTACACTTAGCCCTGTACTAATGTAACCTGGTCTACACATTAGCCCTGTACCAGTGTAACCTGGTCTACACTTAGCCCTGTACTAATGTAACCTGGTCTACACTTAGCCCTGTACTAATGTAACCTGGTCTACACTTAGCCCTGTACTAATGTAACCTAGTCTACACATTAGCCCTGTACCAGTGTAACCTGGTCTAAACATCGTACAGGGATGTAAAGAGGAAACGATGGACCTCCAAAAGGAATTGGTTGCAACATCCTCAGCAAAACAACAAAAATACAAAGTAGAAACACAAAAAAAGACAAGGAAGACCAAACACCTGAATACGACATCAAAACACGAAACTCAAAAACTATACATAAACTAACGGGAGGAGCACAGGAGCTCGATGCCAACAACCTTCAATGACACCCGCCCCTTCCCATCTCTCAAAGGATAGGAAAGTAGATGCGTATATATTCTTGTGGATCGTTGACATCGAGCTCCTGTGGGGAGGACGACCAATAGAAACAGAAAGCAGCAATAATTGATTTCGGTACATTATGGTTGAACGTGTATAGATTTTAAATAGGTATAGGAGACTGTTCTATTTTTATACCCCTACTGACATTCTTTCAGACTATGTATATAAAAACTTGAACTATAATGTATGTTTAAAAATATTATTTCTCATTCTGAGAAACATACCCAAAATTACAACATACCCAGACGCAGACAGGTGTTTTTACTGTGCCATATAGACTGTCACATATGGATCCAAAACTGATAGATGAAATTACAGGACATAAAATTGTCCAACAAATTATGAGAAGAATGTCATAAAATATTTCCCTGTCTATCATATATCATCCCACGTTAGGGATGGACAAGGAACTTTGAATGATGAAACTTGAGGAAGTCATTTGTCTTACTGAAATAAAGTGATACTAAAATAACTTTTATGCAATGTCTTAAAAAAGAAGACGATACTTAAAATCTCTAGAACAAAACAAAAATGTAGAAAATTTGACAGGAGCGTCTTCTATTTACATATACGCATTTCTTATACAATATGAAAAACCTTTTAAGAAGAAAGTTGACTTGTACATGCATTGCGAAACTCCATGTAATAAAAATAATATGGAGGAGGAAAATCTAAGTAAAAAACGAAATATGTTTCAGTCTAATTTCACATATATCATCATTCAAATATAAAGGGACATAATATATATGTACCGATTATGAACAGACATCAATTTCCTCTCTTACTTTGGGCCCCTTCCCGTAATCCCATTCAGTATAGCACATACAGAATACTCCATATTGTGCTCAAATACTGAAATTTCTGAATAAACTGAGGTAAAAACTCTACATCAAAAACATCAACAATATATCATCATATGATTGGTGTATGACACGCGACATGTATGATCATTATATAGGAATTAATTACAGGTAAAGTGGACCAGGCTCAGGTGAAAATCTCAAACTTGTCATGATTTATATTTTATACCGGGGCGTTGATGCTCCCAGTGTAACCACATGGACTAACGTACAATGATACACCTTATTTCAGATAAAATCATTATCCAAATTTAGATTCTAAATGCATGTCACCAAGGATAAGTAAAATTGAAGAATCAGGTCCACAAAATCATTCTGTTCCATTCAAAAAGGTACATGATTTCTCTCAGTCTCACAAAGAGATTAATCCATTATATAACAACTAAACAAACCTATAAAAAACAGGAATAGAAACCGGCACTAAAGCATAGCACATGACAAACGAGCATTATATTAATATTAAAATTTTGTTATTATTTTTTTTCTTTCCTTTCAAAATACATGTTTGACATTTTCCTGTCAATATTAAAATGAATAAGATTTTTTTTCTTTTGTCCATATATGTACTTAATGTTTCCGACAACGTTCTTTACAAATGAATCAATTAGAAAATAAAGCAGTAGACACGATTTGTGCTTTGCTGATTGGAGCAAGTTCAGGCACTTTCTTCTAGGAGTCCGATGTATACAAATTGTGTTTACGAATTTATTTGATTGAACAACTTCGAGTTTGAACAGTTTGGCCTTATATTCTATCATTTCCACGAGGAGGGTCATTATATTAAGTAGAGATGATTAATTGGCTATACATGATACATATTTTGTGCTTTTCTGCAGAGAAAAAAAAATACTGTCAAGAAATGATTTACGTTGCAAATATGAAAAATAAAACTTACTATGACATGTATCTGAAAAGTTGAAGTCTATAAGAATATGACATTCAACTTAACTTATTATTGTCGATCGCTTTTGAAGAAGCAAAGCTACAGTATTTCAGAAAGTTTTTGGAGCCACAGATATAAAAAGAATTTAACGAATAATACAATCAGAGTGCATTCTGGTGTGGTGTTAACGGGTACTTTCACTCCAGGGTGACTTTTTAATAGAATTATTATTACTTCATTATCTGTAGCCTCCATGAAATGATTTGTAATGCTGTTTATGGGGATAAAAACACCCTTTATCAAACCAAAACAAAGGCTTTTGATTTTGACAGCGCGGATTCTTAATGTAAACAACTTACTTGACGCCTCGGGAAACAGTATCTTATCTACTTTTTTCTTGTTAGTAAATCAAGCGAAATGGCTTATAAGATTTCACTGAAATTTATTTTACCGTCAAGGTGTAAAATTCTGCACCAAAACACGTCTTTATGAAGTTCACGAGGTCTGTTGATATCCTGGGACCGATACGAACCGTCGTTACTCAATATCATGATCACGTGACCAAACATGACAGACGACTCTAATTCGATACGCGGAAGACTATACTATAAATGTTTACTATAAATTAAGAATTTTTTACAATGAACCACAAAGGCTGCCATCCTCGACCTTATAGCATCTCACAATCAGATAGGGACATCGGGGTTCAAAATATCCTCATATTTACAGCTATATACCCAAAATGGCGAGGTTCAAGAACATGTGCATTGTTTGTGTATCAGATAAACACAAAAACATGTCCTAAACAACAAAGACCTATTCTGGTGGCGACGACAAGCATGTGACATCTTTGGCACCTCCTGGTACAAAAACAGGTTGTTTTGGTACGTGTATCCGTACTGGAAACTCGTCCTGGATCTGATAGGACAAAGTTAGAACCAAAAACGGTTTGGACTGCTCGCCAAATCACCGAATTATTTCTGTTATGATAATATTGTAATGCGCAGGAATTCCGAAAAGACAAAAGAATTCCCACGAAGACCTTTGCTCAAGCAGAATTGTCTTCATTACATAATAAGGCAAACGTCTTTATGACAAATACCTGCAATAAGGCAAAGGTATCTCGGCCAAAACGTATTTGGAACACGTGAATATATGCAGTATATAACAAATAAGTACATGTACTCCTCTTATAATTAGAATATCAAAACGAAACATAAGAAACGCAAAAAAGGAACCAAAAGAACATAAAAACAAATAGTAAAGTAAATAACGAAAAACCCAAAGAGCACGAAAAAGAAACCAAAAACAATGAAAAGAAAACCAAAGAACATAAGATTTTCTGGATCCACGAACATCATTTTATATAAATATATATCTATATCACTTTCGAAAAAGCTTTAGGATCCAAAAGCATCTTGTTGCCTTATCTTCAAAGAAACTATATGCATACTATACAATTTTCCAATAACATGACGAGTTAGCTTGAAAGATCTTAGAGCTGAATTCCTTGTCACGATACTATATGGATTCCCATACGTAGAGGACGTCACTAAGCTAATATTTCCGAATTGTAGAATGCTTTAGGGACCGTAGACAGACGCCAAGAAAAGAGAAGAAAACCCGTGAGGACATAACCTACGCGGCTTTTTACATGGCGTTTTACTGGTTGTCCTTTGTCGAACATGAGATTTCGTGTGTTCAGAGATTAACAAGCAACATAGAATACATGTACATATAAATCTGAATCGACAAAATCTACAAACGTGTATTTCTTTTTTAGAAAAAGTGGTTGAAAAACAAAAAGAAATGATAACAAATACCATAATTTTGTCGATCTTCTAGTATCTGTGGTAGACGTTTTAGGAAAGGACCTGGAGCTATCCGGTCAAAACCTCTTGAGAGCGTATGTTCACATGTTTTATCCACATGTCGATTTTCAATATATCTTATCTTATCCTTTATAGTAAAACAAAAACAAAAAAGTTCGAAGTCCTCTAAAGATTGGCTCATTTTCTTTTAAAGTCTAATTTGAGTCTTTTACAAGTAAACTCCAAAAGAAAACGAGCGATATCCATTGCAGTGCCTTATCTTGACCTGTATTTCTATTCAAGAAAAGATCATGGTCAAATTTCAGTTCACTTCCTAAACACGTTGCCAAGGTCCAGAAAACTGGACTGCAGACATACGTACAGACTCCGATGACATCTATTATTCCTTTACTTTTATCGGCGGGGGACATATTTTAGGAGAAATGTAAGTCGATAAGTACATATAAAAGTTCATTATATTTCCGCAAGATGTCAAAAATGCACATCACAGAAAACAATTTTAAAAGCAACATGGGAAAGTCTGCACTAAATTGACATCGTAAGAACTTTTATTTACTTCAATAACATTTGTTTTTAAATTTGAAATATAACAAGGTAAAAGTACACAGAAAGTACGTACACTTACACGGTCAGGTAGTCCCATATGAGCTGGACTTTTTACAGTTTAACAAGCTTGCACGTTATCCCAATTAGTCGTAAATAGTAATACTCCAGTATCAAATCATTCAAGACAGTTCAATATAATGACAAATGAAATGCTAAGTCGCATCATTGTATTTGCTTATTGGACAAATTAATTCAAGCGGCAGATGTACCCGGATGTTTAGCGAAAAATCGTGGTCTCCATTGTGTTTGATCGAATGGACGTTTATTGTTGACGTGTCACATCGGCCAGCTTTGTTCGCGTATCAACCTAGATCGATCCGTATCAACTACATCTGATGAGTTAAACTTCCGAAACAGTGTTTTAAATTTCATACTTTTATCACTCGATACGGCGTAAAGAATCTTAAAGTATAATTTTTGCCAAAACAATTTAAAATTGTAGGCATACCAGGCGAGAAACTGCATCGGGTGAACTCGCGTCCAACGATTGGTATCAAACATAATTTGTTCATCTAATAGATATCGTTACCCACCTGTAGTGAAAATAAAGTCGAAAGCATTAGATTTGAAATCTTATCAAAATTACGAATTAAATGAAGGTAATATCGATGCTTTAAACTGCAGCATTTGTTTTCTATTGGCGGGAATCACACGGCGCGTTCTTGGCGAATCTAAACACAAATTCGTACAAGATGCAATCAATGTTACATCAATGCTACATCGTGTTTTATCAAGTTTCTCATTATAGAGTCAGAAACAAAGTGGAATTTGAATCGATCAGCTGTAAACTCATAAAAGCTGAATGGCAGAGGTGTTAACCGAGAATATAGGTAATGTTTCTTTATAATAAAATTTGTTGTAAAAGAAGTAATTCGATATTCTAGAAGGTTGCAATACTTAAAGCTGAAAGCCTACATTAAAAACTTTGATGAAATAGTAATTTTTTTTTGGGACGGAGATTGTTAGATATAGACTCTAACAATCTCCGTCCCATGACATAGAAATAAGCTATAGCGACCCTTCACACCTGCTGACGTATGCATACTAATGAAGGTACGACCTAAAATCCAGGTACATCGCTACAGCGCGGGTATATAAGACGAGCTTCAAACTCGTCCACCGTGACATTTAGTGATGAGAAGTCTGGGAGTAAATACATGTAACACCTGAAATGAGAAATGAAGTTATCTGATGAAATAATCAATAATTATTTTGAGAAATAGGCAAAAAAATGTACTTTGAATAAAAACTTGAAAAATAAAGCTTGCAGTGCATATCTAGGGCGGATACAAGTACGGAAAGATGGGGGGGGGGGTTACATTTGCTCTTGAATAAAGTCAATACTATTTACAGTAGTTTCAATAAGGTTTTTATCTTTGGGGAGGGATTGGGTCGTACATCCAGTTTCCTTGCTCGATGACTAAATTTTGCAATTTTGTCCAACTAAAAATGATTCAGCTTTCCTTTCAACTTTTCAAACAGTGCTGGATCCGCCTATGTAAATTCGTACTTTTCCTTTGATATGCCGTATGAATGAAGACGGTATGTATATACAGCATTATGGTAAATTGAAAATTATATTCAGGACGGACAGATTGAAGAAAAAAATAACATCGTATCTCACCTGATAAGAAAATAAATCCTGATGCATCATCAATCTGACACTTGTTATGCTACTTCCGGTATTAGTTTATCATGCACTGAGAGTGTTCGTTTGGAAACAATAATATATATATTTCAATTGAACTGCCATCTGGACTTTTTTATGTATTATGATAAGGAAAAAAAACCATAGTTATTACACATGTAAAGAATACTGACTTCATAATTCTAGAGTTTTTGGTATTATTGGTATTATGTTTTTTTTAGTTTATCTATAATGCATTAATTTGATATTTCGTATGATCTTATTCATCATTCACTTGTAATTTTCCTGCATAGAACTAAAAGTTATCAGATGATAGAAATAAGGCACCCATATGTACATGTAGATGTAATCCTACTTCTTTGTCAAATCTATATATATACATATGTGTGTGTGTATCATATAGGATGTGTTGATCTCTCTCTCTCTCTCTCTCTCTCTCTCTCTCTCTCTCTCTCTCTCTCTCTCTTCTATATCTTCATTTTGCCGTCGGTCAATATATATTTAGAATAGCTTTACAGCCTTCCATGAAATTTTCAGTTTCAAGGAAGTGCCAATAAGATTCATTTCCTTTTAGATAGGATGGGAAAGTCGAACATCATTTTACTAATTTATTTACAAGATCAGAGGAAAATATTTTCAAAGTCTCATTTTCGGCGGCCTTCTTCATAACACTATGTGCCATGCCCCAGATTTCAGGTACTTATATTTGTCATTCAAATAACTGATTCTTGTGACCACATCCTTTACAGATGTTTGAATGGTGAGAGAGTACCAAATGCAGTTTACGAGGGGTCGAAAGGTCAGCTAACCCCCTCCTCTTGGAATCTTACAACCATAAAAAGATGCCCGATCTCTTTTTTGCTATCATATTCTTTTGAAAAAAAAAAAGAATTTTTGATGAAAATACTTATTGAATTTCTTTTTTGGTTTATTTCGGTTGGCGTTTGATAATTGCATCCTCTATATCATATATTAAACATGTCCAGTAACAAGGACATTTCCCAGGATCGATGAAACTAAACATGTTGAAAAAAAAAAAAACGATAGAATTGGCATACAAATGTTAGCCGACTCGCCATCGCAGCCATATATTGCTTTTGAAAATAATAATCAAGGACCACAGGTTTTTTTCAAACACAATAGCTAGAACAACCCCTCCTCAAATGGCTAGGAACCCGTAGAAAAAAATCTGGATTCGTCGATTGATAAATGAGCATTTGAAAAAGACCCTTACCATCTTTCCCCTATTTAGATCCGCGCATATTTTTAATGAACTTATATATTTATCATCTGTATTTCTTGAATAAAAAATGAAAACAAAATGCAATCATGGAAAATAAGTAATACATGAACGTCGGATAAAATGGAAAAATAAAAATTTTGAGGAAAGAAAATTAAATTAATTGTATTATAAAATTCGACAACAAGAGTTCATCCTTTCTATTTCTTTGAAGAGATTACTAAGAGTACTAAGAATCGACAAAACAATGAAAACATAATCTTAAGTTGTATATTCTTAGCTGCATTTGTTTGTCAGAATTTACCTTATACCCTATATATTTTAATTTCTAACTGGTATTCACCGAGAACAAGGCGGGAGGAGTTCCTCAGCCTCGAAAATGTAGTGAACGACACGTTGTTATTCTAACCAATGCAAACGAACACTCTCAAAATGTCAGTTATACCGGAAGGGATGAATTCGTCTTGTATACAGGAGGGCAGACATGGAATCTAGTGAATTTATTTTCTAGAGGTAAGATAAAACAATTAATGGGCACACATTTCAGATGGTTTTTTGTTACTATTTCAGACGAAAAGGCCGAATTCAAAACTAGTATGATATCCAAGTAGAAACCAACTTAGGATTGGGGAAGGGGGGGGGGGCTATTGAAGAAGTATGTGTTTTGCAGGGCAGGGGGGGGGGGGGGGCATGAAAAGATATGGGGTCTTTTCACATGTAATTCGTTAATGCTTCAACGTAGGTAAATCTTTGTAGCATAAAGAGCTTCTTTTTACATTGGCGTTCTTACAATACTGACTTTATAGACGTCGGGAGGGAGGGTTTTTTTAAGTGTATGTAATAAATATATTCATAATTCAAAGATATAGATATTAATGCCTGCTTTTGAAATCGATTATTGATTATTTCATCAGATAACTCCATTTCTCATTTCAGGTGTTACATGTATTTACTCCCAGACTTCTCATCACTGAATGTCACGGTGGACGAGTTTGAAGCTCGTCTTATATACCGGCGCTGTAGCGATGTACCTGGATTTTAGGTCGTACCTTCATTAGTATGCATACGTCAGCAGGTGTGAAGGGTCGCTATAGCTTATTTCTATGTCATGGGACGGAGATTGTTAGAGTCTATATCTAACAATCTCCGTCCCAAAAAAATTTTACTATTTCATCAAAGTTTTTAATGTAGGCTTTCAGCTTTAATGGATGATAAGAATGGGACATACAATCACAGGGGTTAATCGCGCTTCCCTTTTGCTTAATGTATTATGGGTTACTCATTAAATCTATTTATTTATTAAATAACCCATAATACATTAAGCAACCGGGAAGCGCGATAAAACCCTGTGCATACAATCTGCATCAAAATGTGTACTCTCCATTTGTTCAGAAGCGTAGTAGATTGGACCGGTATGTGACCAGAGACTTGAGTGGTAGATTGGACCGGTATGTGACCGGAGACTTGAGTAGTTGATTGGACCGGTATGTGACCAGAGACTTGAGTAGTAGATTGGACAGGTATGTGACCAGAGACTTGAGTAGTAGATTGGACCGGTATGTGACCGGAGACTTGAGTAGTAGATTGGACAGGTATGTGATCAGAGACTTGAGTAGTAGATTGGACCGGTATGTGACCAGAGACTTGTATAGTAGATTGGACAGGTATGTGACCAGAGACTTGTATAGTAGATTGGACAGGTATGTGACCAGAGACTTGTATAGTAGATTGGACAGGTATGTGACCAGAGACTTGAGTAGTAGATTGGACCGGTATGTGACCAGAGACTTGTATAGTAGATTGGACAGGTATGTGACCAGAGACTTGAGTAGTTGATTGGACCGGTATGTGACCAGAGACTTGAGTAGTAGATTGGACCGGTATGTGACCAGAGACTTGGGTAGCTGATTGGACCGCCAGAGACTTGATTAGTAGATTGGACCGGTATGTGACCGGAGACTTGGGTAGCTGATTGGACCGGTATGTGACCAGAGACTTGAGTAGTAGATTTGACCGGTATGTGACCAGAGACTTGTGTAGTAGATTGGACCGATATGTGACCATAGATTGGACCGGTATGTGACCAGAGACTTGAGTAGTTGATTGGACCGGTATGTGACCAGAGACTTGTGTAGTAGATTGGACCGATATGTGACCATAGATTGGACCGGTATGTGACCAGAGACTTGTATAGTAGATTTGACAGGTATGTGACCAGAGACTTGAGTAGTAGATTGGACCGGTATGTGACCGGAGACTTGAGTAGTTGATTGGACCGGTATGTGACCAGAGACTTGAGTAGTAGATTGGACCGGTATGTGACCAGAGACTTGGGTAGCTGATTGGACCACCTGAGACTTGTATAGTAGATTGGACAGGTATGTGACCAGAGACTTGAGTAGTAGATTGGACCGGTATGTGACCAGAGACTTGTATAGTAGATTGGACAGGTATGTGACCAGAGACTTGAGTAGTTGATTGGACCGGTATGTGACCAGAGACTTGAGAAGTAGATTGGACCGGTATGTGACCAGAGACTTGGGTAGCTGATTGGACCACCAGAGACTTGATTAGTAGATTGGACCGGTATGTGACCGGAGACTTGGGTAGCTGATTGGACCGGTATGTGACCAGAGACTTGAGTAGTAGATTTGACCGGTATGTGACCAGAGACTTGTGTAGTAGATTGGACCGATATGTGACCATAGATTGGACCGGTATGTGACCAGAGACTTGAGTAGTTGATTGGACCGGTATGTGACCAGAGACTTGTGTAGTAGATTGGACCGATATGTGACCATAGATTGGACCGGTATGTGACCAGAGACTTGTATAGTAGATTTGACAGGTATGTGACCAGAGACTTGAGTAGTAGATTGGACCGGTATGTGACCGGAGACTTGAGTAGTTGATTGGACCGGTATGTGACCAGAGACTTGAGTAGTAGATTGGACCGGTATGTGACCAGAGACTTGGGTAGCTGATTGGACCACCTGAGACTTGATTAGTAGATTGGACCGGTATGTGACCGGAGACTTGGGTAGCTAATTGGACCGGTATGTGACCAGAGACTTGAGTAGTAGATTGAACCGGTATGTGACCAGAGACTTGAGTAGTAGATTGGACCGGTATGTGACCAGAGACTTGAGTAGTAGATTGGACCGGTATGTGACCAGAGACTTGAGTAGTAGATTGGACCGGTATGTGACCAGAGACTTGTGTAGTAGATTGGACCGATATGTGACCATAGATTGGACCGGTATGTGACCAGAGACTTGAGTAGTTGATTGGACCGGTATGTGACCAGAGACTTGTGTAGTAGATTGGACCGATATGTGACCATAGATTGGACCGGTATGTGACCAGAGAGTTGTGTAGTAGATTGGACCGATATGTGACCATAGATTGGACCGGTATGTGACCAGAGACTTGAGTAGTTGATTGGACCGGTATGTGACCAGAGACTTGAGTAGTTGATTGGACCGGTATGTGACCAGAGACTTGAGTAGTAGATTGGACAGGTATGTGACCAGAGACTTGAGTAGTAGATTGGACCGGTATGTGACCAGAGACTTGAGTAGTAGATTGGACCGGTATGTGACCGGAGACTTGTGTAGTAGATTGGACCGGTATGTGACCAGAGATTGGACCGGTATGTGACCAGAGACTTGAGTAGTAGATTGGACCGGTATGTGACCAGAGACTTGAGTAGTAGATTGGACCGGTATGTGACCGGAGACTTGTTTAGTAGATTGGACCGGTATGTGACCAGAGACTTGCTCAATCCACTCAATCTCTATTTTCGTGAATCAAAATTCCAAACATTATCCTTTGCAAGGACAACAGTACTACAGAAATGTACGCATGATGCATGCATTAAGTTTGCATACATTTTCTTCTGTCTTATATCATCTTAATAAAGAGGACATTGAAAACAATTATTATTCTTTGGTTTTTCTACATCAGCAGAAATATTTCATTGTGATTGATCCTTGTTTGAACACAGTAGATCCCATTGTCTCAAGCATATTTTAACATATATCTTGTCGGTTAAAAAGGTCTATCTATATTAAAACCTGCGGCATACCTACATGATTGGCGCTATGATACACGTGATGGGTGGCCAAGCTCATATCATATTGTCCTCAATACAAAGCTAGATTATATTCAGATCAGCAGGGGCCGTAGGTCACGTGACTTATACATACCTCTCGGATTCTCATTCATAAACGTCAAATTCTGTCTTATCTACAAAGTGGACATTGTTTTTATGTTGTATACATCAATGCTACATTTTTCTAGTTTGCCTGGTCAGCTATGTTGGTCAGTTTGCGGTGTGCGGGAAATCTCACGGCGAAGAAACATACATCATAACACAGAGAATGAACACGTTTTATCTGGTTTTATCATCAAAGGTTTTTAGCGTGGTTAGGATTATAAAAGAGATACATAAATCACATACCATAGTGAATGATGGCCAAATTATCACACCATTCAAGTACGTATGGTCCATTTCCTAGCAGGAATCCGTGGTCAGTTAGATGCCGTGGTCAGTTAGATGGTCATTTTACTGTACATAAGAAAATAAGAAACAGATTTGATGCGTCTAGCTTAGTAGATCTAGCTATGCGCCCATCGAAGCTCAAAGAAGAAGCAACATTTTTGAGCGAAATACAAAAAAAAAAAAAAAAAAAAAAGCTAAATACAAATTTACGATAAACAATAGCTAATATTTTAGCAAACTAACTTTAAAACCTAGAATTTTCATCATAAATCCCATATTGGTCATTATACTTACCGATCTATGAAACCATGTCCATCCGCCATGCACACATTGACGACTTGATTCGACTTGGCGTCTTTTTCATACTGTGTTATATCAGTATTTCTTCAAAGCTTGTCTTTCCCAAGAAGCAAACATCGATCGTTTCTTACCACACTCGGTTCTTGTATAATATATCAACAGAGTCTTGTATACATGCCAAAATAGTCAAATTTCCCCTGGGTTTTATCCTCAGTTCTGATTGATTTTCTTACAATGGGATGAGTACAATACATGTCACTTTCAGTTTACAGACCCAGAAATTTATGTATAACACTAGTTCCTGACAGATTACAGATAAAAATGAGATGTTGCAGATTTATAGAAATTATTTCTCTATTTCCATGGTGATGCCGCTGTAATGAATGAAGAAATAAAATGCTCAGCAAGAAATTTCACGACGAACACGAAACAAAACTGCATGCTGCATTAGAAGACATTTTCAAGATGTTCTAATATTAGACATTTCCATTTTAAAACACGAAAATAAGTTTTCACGAAATTTTGTTCCTCTATTGTTAATCTTTTATTGAAATTGTTTTCTCGTATCTCCAATGACTTCGATCCGACGTGTCTATATAGAATTCATTCAACATTCAATACTATAATTTTACGTTGAAAACCTCTCTGAATCTGCTATATCGAATACATGGAGAGAGTATCTATTAAATTGTGAAAACCTTTTTATACATGTAGTTATATGTCCAATCCTTTTTGCGTTTGCAATGATATAAACTGTGTAATAAATAAATTATTCTAAATTTCGATGACGAACGTTCTGTGTGACCACTTGGATCATTACTGTAAATCTTGGAATAAAAGGTAATGTGTAGCTATCGGAAAACTGGATAAAAGGATAGCATTATATCTTTTTCTTTCATCGACTCCTCAGAGTCAATCGTATGGCCCCAGACACTCTTCTATT
Organism: Pinctada fucata; assembly: GCA_028142955.1. Classification (NCBI taxonomy): domain Eukaryota; kingdom Metazoa; phylum Mollusca; class Bivalvia; order Pterioida; family Pteriidae; genus Pinctada; species Pinctada fucata. The sequence continues at coordinate 1,340,306 of AP027111.1, forward strand.
TCGATTGCGATTGACGGCCATGAATCTACAGGAGAATACCAGATCTAAGGTTTACCTTATTTGTGTTCCATGTATTAGCAAAATTCCATAGCTGTCTCCTCGTCACCCTCCAAACTTGTATCAAACTTACTATGAAATCAGATTTGACTTGACGTTCCGCATTCAAACTAGAAAAAAAAATATATTCGAAATATTTTACACGTGTAAAAATGAAAATCTACATGGTATACTGATAAGGAAATGTCTGATCTACGAAAAGCAAGTAAGTGTCTAAAATGCTACATATTCTTATCCATACTAAACATTTCTAGGGAAGGTTTTCTAACAGATCGTCGGTATTCCCATGAGAACCAATTGTGCTCCGATTCTGGCCACCATGTTTATCTACGCCAAAGCACCCATCTATCCCAGTGACCTAAGAATTTAAAGAAACTGCATGAAATACCTGATGCAAGCTAACAGTTCAATAGTCATCTGAACATTCCACTTATTGCAAACGTGACAATTTCAATTTCAACACCATAGCTTAAAGCATCCATCACTGCATGACTTCACTTTTGTTTACATCTCAAGACGTATCCCGATAGCTCCAGTTACATAGACTTTGTTCTGACTGTGATGCGTTTTTCATATAAACTTTTTGTGTGATTTGACATTATCTCTGAATTTCTAGGACTTGTATGAGAACTTATCAATCCACATATGACGTCACGGCATGTTGTTCTATCAATTTCTGAATTTTTGAATATTAATTCTTTTGTTTATGTATCTTTCTTTTTGTTTCATTTTAATTTCTTCTTGAAATTTCTTGTTCCATTCAGCATGTTAGCATTAATTATGGTCATTTAAGGAACGATTGAAGGGCGTGGCGCGAGGGCGCATTTTCAGTTTTATTCATTTTGTGGTTCCTCCTTCAACCAAGCTTTTTGGATATTTGAAATACCCTAATTTTTGATTGGTTGTCTTGTTCTTTACATATTCTTGGGATTTGTTTTGCTTTGTTGATGGGGTTGTATTGAATGCTCGTCTTTTTCTTTGTAAATTTGTTCTATTCTTGTGGCTCGACATTGAGTACAACTTTGTCAAGTTGGATATATTTCTGTCCAGAACGCACACAGGAGCGGACGATGACCATCAAAATGTCGTTGATCGATCATTTATCATATGAAAATCTTAAACATCGATCCCGGGATTTGTCTAGATCGGCAACATCTCAATACTCCAAACTATAATTGGATTTAAAGACTCTGTTATATCGAACTCGTGATGGAGACTGACAGAAAGCATAGGCGAGTTCCCTAAACAAATATCTTCTCATGAGAGAACTGACAGATCAACTATTGTTCTTTTCTTTTATATGAGCAAAACTGAAATTGAACGCTAGGTTATTACCATGAGAAATATTATTTGATCCAAATAGATGATTCTGTCTGATTCGTGCCGTTCTTTTTGCTTGTATATATTATAACGAGATGATTGTAAACTTTTTCCAATTATTTGATTCCATATCTCCAAATTAGATGTTCCACTGTTGCATAAGCCGAGATCGATTTCTGGTTTTATGATATTTTTCGAGATTACATTAAAATATTTGAAAGTCAAAATAAAAATTATAATATTAAACTGCATGTACTGAAGTTGAAAATAATACCTTTTCAAGAGCAGATGAAATCTCCGGTGAGTGCAAGAGAATGGAATTACTTCATTTAGTATAAGGCTATAAATAAGTATAACTACCAAGGGAAATGTTCCGGCTCCGTCACCGATCCCTCTGCTTATACACGCCGGAGTGTCAAATGATGTAAAGAGAGATTTTAGCTAATCTATTAGATGGAGTAAAACACGGACAAAGCTTTATAATAATGAGATTGTCTGTCTACTGACGGTATTTGATTCTATTCAGGTCCATGATACCAATGTAGCGTTATATGCATGCCTTTTATTAGTGCAAGAAATTCAGACCGTGGTTCTTTTAAAATTACCATATTGCGCATTAGAACAAAGTTGCCATCTCTTACATAGAATATTTTGCCTATTTGCTTGCTTCCCATTTTGCCGTCTCTTTTTCGTCTATTCGCTTATTTCAAATTAAGACGTTTGCCAGCCCATGTTTCATCTATAGAATGTTTCGCCTATTTGCTTATTTCCAAATTTGCCCTCTCTCATCTATAGAATGTTTCGCCTATTTCCTTATTTCCCATTTTTACCCTCTCTCATCTACAGAATAATTTGCCTATTTGCTTATTTCACATTTTGCCCTCTCCCATCTCACAGAGTGTAAACGTTCGTTTATTTGCTTATTTCCCATTTTGCCCTCTCCCATCTCACCGAGTGTAAACGTTCGTTTATTTGCTTATTTCCCATTTTTCCCTCTCCCATCTCACAGAGTGTAAACGTTCGTTTACTAGTGTATTTGCTTAAACATCACTTTCTGTTGTTTGCTATACTTGGGTAACTATATGTAGTTTTGTAGCTTCTGATGAATTGTGTCTTCCATACAATTCTGCGTTCTCAAAAACCATCAACGAGAACAAGACAGAGTTCTTCCTTTGGAAATATGGAACTTATTAAAGCTGCCATATATTCTGTATTCTGTATTAGGTAAATATACTGTAGGGTTTATGTGATTTTTTTAAATTATTATTTTGTATTCGGCTTTCAGTTTTAATGACTCTACGTTTTAGAGAGATCTCAAGACCATTTAGAACTCAACAATGATATCGATTGACTATTTCTTGGATTGGTTTTCCAATTAGGAACATCTCGGCTAATGTGATTTGACTGTTAATTCTGACACTTTATGAATGGCATGAAGATGTTCCTGATATCAGTCAAGCTGAGACAACCATGTTCTTTGTCTGATGACCTTGTGTCGCTACTTTAATCAAATTTGTCACAAGCGTGAACTAGGAAAAGTCCTTAGCGGATCGCACGGGTTCATTAATTGGAGTTTATGGATACAGAATTATACGACAATGTAGTGTTAAATGATAGACTATTACATCTTCCTTTTGTAATTTGGTGATCAGAAAAAAACCCCCAGAAATTGTGAAGAAGCATTGTATTAAAATGATAGAAAAACATGTATTCAAAGATAAAGACAAGATGATAGAAAAACATGTATTCCAAGATACATTTACTTGACATGATAACAAAGACAACATGTTGTACTTGGTATTGTTTTTGTTGTTGACGATGTTGGTGGTGGTGGACCTAATTAATAGATTAATCATTTAAGATCAATTTCCACTTTTTCCAGCAAAAGAGATAACACTATCAAAGCTCATGGATTATGCGATTTTCAAAGATAACACGTCTTTCTTGAGATTTATTTACCATTTATGTATTGATTTTAAACATAGGCGGACAATGAACAGGAAATAAGAAGGCAGGACTGTCAGATCCTCATTGGTGGTCATTGAAACATTAATATAAAATCAATACTGTATGCAGTCCAGAACATTCAATGTTTGCTATGAATGTCTGTAAAACTGACGATCCCTAGAACATACTGTATGATGATATTTGGAACTGTGTATTGGAGAGATTCTGAACAGATGAAGGAACTTTTTAAAAAATGTTGGGACACTCAAAATTCAGACTATCGTGATGAAAGAATAAATTGGAAATTCGACTCTACTTCTCGCTAATAAATCCCAACTTGTCAAAATTGGGCAAATTGTATAAACCATAAAATTCCTTATTTCATTATATCCTACTTTTTCATGTTGTAAATCGATGCCCGTTCCACACACGTCTAATTCTCTTTAGTTATTATTGTGCAATAAATCATAAAGGAAACGAGACGTTTTATGATGCAATTCCAACTAATTGCAGAAAAAGATCGAAAATTTGTGCAAGTTTTTGATCGACTTTCTAACAGTTAGCGTTTTCTGTTACGAAATTGCCGGCAAGTTGAATGGCTGAGTGCAAGTCTAGCACTTCATTATCATTCAATAAGCGTGCAAGCTAATTAACCATTTGGTGATTCTCTAGATTTGATGTAATGTATTTGAAGAATTGTTCCTAGAGGCCGGGTTTAGCGCTAATTATATAAATCTTTGTCATCTACCCTGCAGATTCAGTCATCTTGAATACTTTGATACCCATGCAGGTACCTTCTTTTGTTAATCGCATCGGTTATTTTCAAATCATATCTCTAATTTTTAACATTGCCCGCAAAAATAAATTCTAGTAAATAGATAAATAGAACCGCTCAATGACAAATTAATAGAGATTGCAAAATATCTGAAATCTTGTAGGAGAAAGAAAATAATGTTAGCACAAAAAAGGAAAAGAAAGGAAGCGATAGGTATGGTATGTTATCTAACTATGTCAGTATGTCAGTCAGATAGGGTAGGTAAAACTTCGCAGGTGTTACCGTTAAATCCATGCAGGGTTGCATGTCAAATGCACAGCACACACATGTCTTCGGAGAAGGTAAGATTACAGTTGAAAAGAGCATGAAAGATAGAGATCAAGAGCTGTGGTGAACCCCCTCTGAAATCAAAGGCCTTGCATTTTATATTTTCTGCCGTGTGAGTCTTTTCAGAGACATGTCCTTTATATAGATTATACATTCATCAACGTCTAGACTTTCATAAAAAAGAAAACAATCTTCAAAATCCGGACCCTTCTATATGATAATATTGACATAAGTGTTCTTTGTGCTAGATTCACCTTTTGATAAAAACAAAAGGAAGATTAAGGTCTCCCTGTCGCACACCTGTGAAAAGGTGGACGGCCGGACGAACACACTTTAATAGTAGTCATGATGATATCGGATTTTATAAAATGATATAACCTATACTTGATTTTTATGCGATTTTCTAAATGCACGTATTTCAATCTTTAATTTTTGTTTCACTATTTTTGCATCACGGGGTTTTGACATGGAGATTCTGTTTCCCGTATTATACCGTACAAAACGTAAAGTTGTAAACACTATCTAAGATAATTAAAAATGTAGATATTTCATTTTTAGCCTCGATATGGAATGGCGATAGGTAGTCAAATATTAGTGCTGTATATTGATATTGAAATATTGAAGAGTATCGATATTTTGAGATTTTCAATACGTATCGATACACAAATGCTGAGTATCGATACTTTCAATACATTTGATAAAAATTATATCTTTAACCTTTGATTCGTTTTTTATGCCCCCGGAATCAAAGATTCGGGGGCATATAGTTTTTGGCCTGTCCGTCTGTTTGTCTGTTTATCTGTTTGTCTGTTTGTCTGTTTGTCTGTTTGTCCGAAAAACTTTAACATTGGACATAACTTTTGAATGGGAAGTGATAGGGCTTTCATATTTCACATGTGTATTCCTTGTGACAAGACCTTTCCATTGATACCAAAATTTTTGACCTCGTGACCTTGACCTTGACCTTTGACCTACTTTTCAAAAACTTTAACATTGGGCATAACTTTTGAATGGTAAATGATAGGGCTTTCATATTTCACATGTGTATTCCTTGTGACAAGACCTTTCCATTGATACCAAAATTTTTGACCTCGTGACCTTGACCTTGACCTTTGACCTACTTTTCAAAAAACTTTAACATTGGGCATAACTTTTGAATGGTAAGTGATAGGGCTTTCATAATTCACATGTGTATTCCTTGTGACAAGACCTTTCCATTGATACCAAACTTTTTGACCTCGTGACCTTGACCTTGACCTTTGACCTACTTTTCAAAAACTTTAACATTGGGCATAACTTTTGAATGGTAAGTGATAGGGCTTTCATATTTCACATGTGTATTCCTTGTGACAAGACCTTTCCATTGATACCAAAATTTTTGACCTCGTGACCTTGACCTTGACCTTTGACCTACTTTTCAAAAAACTTTAACATTGGGCATAACTTTTGAATGGGAAGTGATAGGGCTTTCATATTTCACATGTGTATTCCTTGTGACAAGACCTTTCCATTGATACCAAAATTTTTGACCTCGTGACCTTGACCTTGACCTTTGACCTACTTTTCAAAAAACTTTAACATTGGGCATAACTTTTGAATGGGAAGTGATAGGGCTTTCATATTTCACATGTGTATTCCTTGTGACAAGACCTTTCCATTGATACCAAAATTTTTGACCTCGTGACCTTGACCTTTGACCTACTTTTCAAAAAACTTTAACATTGGGCATAACTTTTGAATGGGAAGTGATAGGGCTTTCATATTTCACATGTGTATTCCTTGTGACAAGACCATTCCATTGATACCAAAATTTTTGACCTCGTGACCTTGACCTTGACCTTTGACCTACTTTTCAAAAAACTTTAACATTGGGCATAACTTTTGAATGGGAAGTGACAGGGCTTTCATATTTCACATGTGTATTCCTTGTGACAAGACCATTCCATTGATACCAAAATTTTTGACCTCGTGACCTTGACCTTGACCTTTGACCTACTTTTCAAAAACTTTAACATTGGGCATAACTTTTGAATGGTAAGTGATAGGGCTTTCATATTTCACATGTGTATTCCTTGTGACAAGACCTTTCCATTGATACCAAAAATTGTGACCTCGTGACCTTGACCTTGTCCTTTGACCTACTTTTCAAAAACTTTAACATTGGGCATAACTTTTGAATGGTAAGTGATAGGGCTTTCATATTTCGCATGCGTATTCCTTGTCAAGACCTTTCCATTGATACCAAAATTTTTGACCTTGTGACCTTGACCTTTGACCTTTTAACCCAGTGACCTCACATACATGTACTTAACAGAAAATAGTGTTCATACTAACAAAGATGCCACCGGGGGCATTCGTGTTTCACAAACACAGGCTTTATTGGTCTTACTTTTATATTTCCTCTGAATGATGGACGGACGGACGGACAACGTTGACGCCGACGACACCGGCGGACGGACGACGGATGGATTGCTTTGGCAACAGCTCACTTCAGCTTCGCTCAGGTGAGCTAAAAAGAATAAACAAGTACAGAGAATCAAAGAATGATAAGATGGCGCCACTGTAATAGAGGAAAACGCAACGTAGAAGTGAATTTAGGTGATCTCTAAATAGTATGAAAGGAGGACAAGGGACAATTTTATCAAGGGTTTGGAGATAAAACGAGACCAAGATAAATATATTTATCAAATATTCGTATTACCTTTTTCTTCACGTGGACATCTTTTCTTCGATAAATGAAGCGAAAGATAACTCTAATTGAAAGATGACCATGTTTAGTGGAATAAATGCCACCTTTTCTGCCTCCCTAACTCGGCGATACTTCAAGGTAAAGATTCACGTTTTCTACTTATTCTTTGACTTGCTTATACTTCTTTGCTGTCTCTCGTTGTTTGAAACTTTCACAAAGTGGTGTCATAAGGACCTGTACATCCGGATGACCACAGGGTCTAAGTCTACTATATATATAGTCAATTTCATTCTTGAGATATGGTGTACGCCATTATTTTACAATATGTAATGTACTTATAGTTAGTAAGGATACCAAAAACTGTATTGTTTCATGTTTGATAAACAGAAATCAGCCGGTAAATAGCTTACTAAAGTTTATGTTATACATGTACTGTTAAGACCTGTTAAGCTATGCCAGACTCTAAAATATAAACATTATCTGATTTAATTATTTGACATCTCAGCTAGTTACATGTACAATGTATATCAAAGGATCAATTATTGATCAGGAAAAATTACATACAGTCAAGTAGAAAAAAGAAATCGCATTACATCTTATGTCTTTGATTTTTCATCCAATTTTGTCGTTAATAAGTAAGAATTCCAATCAAAAAGCCAGCCAGGAGAAAAAGGATAAATAACACCAGCCAGCCAGGAGAAAAAGAATAAGAGATACATCTACCAGCCAGCCAGGAGAAAAAGAATAAATGCCACATCTACCAGCCAGCCAGGAGAAAAAAAAATAAATGACACATCTACCAGCCAGCCAGGAGAAAAAGAATAAATGACACATCCACCAGCCAGCCAGGAGAAAAAGAATAAATGACACATCTACCAGCCAGCCAGGAGAAAAAGAATAAATGACACATCTACCAGCCAGCCAGGAGAAAAAGGTTAAATGACACATCTACCAGCCAGCCAGGAGAAAAAAGGTTAAATGACACATCTAACAGACAGGCAGGAGAAAAAGAATAAATGACACATCTAACAGTCAGCCAGGAGAAAAAAAATAAATGACACATCTACCAGCCAGCCAGGAGAAAAAGAATAAATGACACATCTACCAGCCAGCCAGGAGAAAAAGGTTAAATGACACATCTACCAGCCAGCCAGGAGAAAAAGGTTAAATGACACATCTAACAGACAGGCAGGAGAAAAAGAATAAATGACACATCTAACAGTCAGCCAGGAGAAAAAGAATAAATGACACATCTACCAGCCAGCCAGGAGAAAAAGAATAAATGACACATCTACCAGCCAGCCAAGAGAAAAAGAATAAATGACACATCTACCAGCCCGCCAGGAGAAAAAGAATAAATTTTGACTAAAACCATTAAAACCCTACAATAAAAAGTATATATATTTTTCAATTACATGTAATGCATTGAATAATTAATAATGACCAAAAAATAATTGTTCACAGTCGACTCTTTTCACTGTTTGTGGTTCAAAGCCTAAGTTCACGAGGATGTACAACAAACAAAATCAAAAGATGGCCTAATCCCTAGGAAGGTCATTAATTTAAGATTTCATCAGATGCAATCCTTAAATAAAAATCTCGTTATAGAAGGGGGGGGGGGGTAATAACACAAACGCATGGTATAGCTTGCCAATAAACGATTGATATAAAAAGTAGGAGAAGCAAAGATGCATCTGTTTCATCAATTCCCGATTTCAAAATTATCGCAAGAAAAAATCGCGTTTGACTTATTGTCATTTCCCAAGCTTGCGTGTGTAATTATTGCATAAAAAAATCGATAGTTTATGATACAATTTCTAAGCACAGAAAATAAACTATAAAAAAAACTGGAGATTAATACCGTTCTTTGTTTGGATAATTTCATATCAACAGCGATTTTTTTTCTTTGGAGGTAATGCATTGCAAACACTATTAATGCTGCCATTACTGTTCACGACATCTTTTTATGAGTATTTTTACTGGTATTTATTCACTGAAACACCAGTTTTCATCCATATTTATAGCACATTCCTGCCTTTATAACTGCCTCATTAATCCTTATTATGGTTTTAAGAAACTAAACATACTTCTGGTTAACCTTCTATCGCTTATTGCAAGTTTTATCCCGTGCTGAAATGGGAATGCAAGTAGGGTTCTACATTAGAAAATCATGAAAATAGTACTTCCAAATAGAGATGATTTTGGATTCAACATAGTAAATTTCCCCTGGCTTGAGGTGATGTTCCCAAACTACCGTCATACGGTATTTACATATCACAGCTCATCCGGTACGCTAGAACATGTACTATAATATTTTTGATTTTCACTGTAGAAATTTACGAATTACCAAGAATATTTCAGGTCAAGGAATCCGATTTCATAAACTAGTTAAGACTTTCTGGACATTTTTCTGATTGTTTCGTGACAAAATTTCTGGAAATTTTGTTGGTTTATGTGTCGTTTTTTTTTTTTTGTGTTTGATGTTTCTATGTTGTATGTCTCTTTTTTCGTCTTTTGCTCTGATTGTCTTAAAAAGTTTGTGTTTTCGCATAGGGTGTTTTGCTGTTGGTCTGTTTGGCGATCCCCTCCCTTCTTCCACACATGCAAACCTAGGTACAAACGTATCCACAGTCTGTTTTCAGTAAGAAATAGAAACTTTATTCATATTTATTCAATTACCTTATGATTTATCTATTAATTTTTCATTTATTTATTATCTTTTTGTTAGATATTTTGCGTTCGAAAATTCCTCTTTTCAGAATTTAGGAATTTGAGAAACTCGACATACATTTAAGTAAATCCCAAGTGTTACAGTTGAAGCATTGTCAAATGTGCCACATTTCAAATAGTGGAAATTATTTGTCAGCCATATGCTCGACTCGTCTAAAGTAGTAGCACAAGGCAGGGGGAAGTCCGGGTAATCCAGTTAACCAAACCTAATAGATTCAACTCCGCTTATATGTATCTCACTCAAATTGAAATGTTTCATGATATATAACGTTTAGTGTTGTCTGTATGGTGCAAATGTTTAACGTCTTCAAATTCATTAGCATCATTTTAGAGCAGATAAATAAGTAGTTTTAGTGCTTTGATGAAGAATTGTTTGACACAGACAATTTCTTTTCTTTGATTCTAAAATTATAACTATTACGCATGTTATGTCACAGAAAAGTTTCTTTTATCTATCTTTATGTGTTTTGTGGTCGGTGTTACATAATTATGTATTTTGTATTCAGATTTTGGCACACTCTACAGCCCTTTCTGGATACACGCATCTTTTTACATGATGTCCTTTACTTTTTTTGTGTTTGTTGTGCATAATAATTTGCAAAAAGAGTCTATGTAAAACTTCTGTCTTTTTGTTTTAATGATCTTATCTTGCTTCTCTATCTTGTGATACATGTATAAGCGGAGTTTATAGTGTAAAATTACTAATTTAAGACTGTTTTACATTCTTCATCAGAACAAAAAGAGAACGATGCTTGTGCTTTCAAATTTGTAGCCAGTTTCCTCTGTTATGCTAGATATATTGATAAAATATCTTGTTTATATCATTACGACTGACTGTCAATAAAAATAAATTTCAGATCTATATATATTTCACTTTTATTGCAACATTTTAGAAATCATTAATTGCATTTATTACAGACATAAACCATTCAGAAAATTAAATAACAATTTTTAATTGAAAAGACCAGATATGGTAATGAGAACGGATTATTACATATACATGACTAAGATATCTCAATACTTTCAAAGAATGAAATAAATATATCATACCTGACAAGTTTTTTTTTCCATAAAAATGGTAGTTTTAACCTAAAGGATGTTAAAATCTCCTCTAAAACTTATAAAATTCATAGTATTGAATCTTTGTACATGTAGATGTTGAGAAAAAATTAAAAAGTTATAACAATGCAACCATTTTACTAAACATAAAAAAATGCAAATGAAAACAGTTATAATTAGCAATTGAATCAAGAAACCTTCAAATATCCTTAATGGAGTGTCAAGATGTATTACTGAAAAGAGTCTTAATGCACCAATGCAACGGACATGAACAAAATCATTCGCAGTTAACAGTATCAATAAATGTAACGCCACCAGTTCAGTTCTAATTGTTCTTATTCTGTGAATTCTACCTTTTCCTCAGAATTTTCTTCCTCTGTTTCATTCTCGTCGTCCTCTGTGTTGTTATCCTCTGTGTTGTTGTCCTCTGTGTTGTTATCCTCTGTGTTGTTATCCTCTGTGTTGTGGTCATCTAATGACATGGTTATATCTGTTTCTGTCCTCTGTTCGCCATCATCATCAGGCCATGTAACCTCTGATTCCGATGTTTTCTGCTCTGGAGATATATCGTCCCTGGCATCATTTGATACAGAATTAACTGTCTCTTCCTTCTCATTTGATACGGTTGGCTTATTTTTGTCGTCGTCATCGTCATTCATAAACGGTGCTTCAAGCTCCAGTGTGCCCTCGCTGTTCATGCGACATTTCAAGTTATCAACATCAACATTTGTTGGCAAAGAAATTATTTTTGTCATGGTTAGAGATGATTCATCGCTTTCTGACATTTTCATTTCCCCTTTAATGGTAACTAGATTGTCTCTTACACTTACTTTGAGAAAGTCTTTGTTGAAACCTTTAAGGCAGAATCTCCGTTTCCACAGCGTTGGTAATGCCTTTTTCTCCGTTTCCTTCTGATCCTGCTTTTCTGTTGCTTTAGATTGTTCCTTTTTTCCATCCGATTTTGCCCGAGTCTCATTTGGAACCGTTTTTTCATTCGTTTCCTCGATTCTGAAAGGTGCTTCCAGCGTCAAAATGCCATTCACACTGACTTTACATTCTATCTTCTCAGTGTCCAGGGTCCTAGGAAGGACAAATGTACGTCTGATTTCTGTACTTTCTCCATTCTCAGAATCTCCCGTCTCTCTCACTGCTCTTATATGTGCTTTTTCGCCATTAACTTTCAATGAAATACTTTCAGGATCGCATCGGGGTATTTTAATTTTCTTTACCCACTTCTCTGGTTTCTTGTTCATTTCTTGTAGTTGTTGTAGACATGATAAAGTCTTGAGAAGATCGAGGGTAGCTAACATGGCATCGTCGTTGTACATTGGTTCAGGTTTTCTTACAGGTCGTGTATGAAAAGGCATGACCGGAATTCGTAGTGTATAGACCATATTTGATCTGCTACTGAAGTCTTTCTGCTCACTTACTATTGTATGATAATACTAATGCTTCAAATTCGAACTCCTTTTATAGTTACGCTCAAGATTCTTGAATATTCTATTCTTATATAACGATGATTGGTCAATTTTTCTACAAATCGCTCTATATAAAGTATCTATAGATAGAGGAAAGATAACTCGAGAATATTCTCGAATAAGGGCACATTCTAGAACATTAAGTTTATCAATATACCTTTGAAGTGGTATATTGTCATTCTTATCAAATATATGATTAAATTCTTTTTTGTACCAAGAAACCTTTCAAAGTTACAAATGTATCGCAATATAAATAATATGTATTACAGATTATAAATAGGTACTTTGTATGTTTTCGTGCACTTATGTTGTACACAATTCATATGAGTTGGTACCAACTGGTCATCATTGTATATACATGTATAATTATCTTTTCGAGAATGTCTGCAAGCTTTGACAAATTGACACACTCAAAATTAGAAAAAAAAACTACAAAGACTTCGAATGTTTAACGTCTTTTAATTCAATAGCATCATTAAAGAACAGATAAATTTGTAGCATGGACTAGACATGCACGTTTCGGGTACTTAACCCTCGTCAGTGATCCTCAATCTAAACAATGTAATATGACCAAAGATTGTGAAAATTATTATGTCCAAAAATTGGTACCGAAAGGCATAGCAGGATGGGTGGGATATGATGCTTGTCTGCAAGCTTTTGACATGTTGATACACTCAAAAATATTTTCTAAAATCTGTTTTCGTGTGAAATTATCATTTATTTCTCATGGATAATTTTTCTGTAAATTAAAGGGAACAGAATTCTACTTTATTGTCACTCAAATTAAAAGTTTGTTGTTTGCTACTATGCCTAAATTAACAACACACCATTACCCCATTCTGAAATAATCCTAAATCTTGATTTCAAGTTTTGTAGCTGAAGTCCATTCATAGCAACATATCAGCAAACAGCAAACATTTAATTTGAATGAAAATAAAGTTTCTCTTCTCTTTTTGAAAAGAATATACATGAGAAATAAATGATAATTTCACACGAAAACAGATTTGTTTGTGGGTCAGAATTTACATTTCCTGAGTTTTTGTATCTTTATGGATCAAATCAACGCAAATATAATTGACCGAATCAATTGCTGTTCTCATTAGATAAAACCACATTAACTGTTCACTGGGATTATTATTATTTTGGTTTGATGTATCATTTTTTCATTCAATATTTCTATTGAAATTTTGTCATTCCTTTTTTTTCATCATCTCTGATTGATTTAAATTCATCTTTGAGAATGACCCATTTTCATTTTTTCTTTCAGATCTCACAATCGTACATCTTTATATCGAGAATATTCTAGAGTTATCTTTCCTCTAAGTTTAAATCCTTCTACCACACGACTCATTGTAATAGAGAATGTTCTAGAGTTATCTTTCCTGTACCGTAAAATTCTATTTATGACAATCATTTCATAAGATAGAATATTCAAGAATCTTGAGCGTAACATATAAAAGGAGTTCGAATTTGAAGCATTAGTATTACTGTACAATAGTAAGTGAGCAGATAGACTTCAGTAGCAGATCAAATATGGTTTATACACTACGAATTCCGGTCATGCCTTTTCATACACGACTTGTAAGAAAACCTGAACCAATGTACAACGACGATGCCATGTTAGCTACCCTCGATCTTCTCAAGACTTTATCATGTCTACAACAACTACAAGAAATGAACAAGAAACCACAGAAGTGGGTAAAGAAAATAAAAATACCCCAAGTCGATCCTGAAAGTATTTCATTGAAAGTTAATGGCGAAAAAGCACACATAAGAGCAGTGAGAGAGACGGGAGATTCTGAGAATGGAGAAACAACTGAAATCAGACGGACATTTGTCCTTCCTAGGACCCTGGACACTGAGAAGATAGAATGTAAAGTCAGTATGAATGGCATTCTGACGCTGGAAGCACCTTTCAGAATCGAGGAAACGAATGAAAAAACGGGGGTCCCAAATGAGACTCGGGCAAAACCAGAGTTAAAGGAAGTACAATCTCATGTAAAGGAAAATGATCAGAAAGAAACGGAGAAAGAGGCTTTACTAACGGTCTGGAATCAAAGATTTTGCTTAAAAGGTTTCAACAAAGACAGTCTCAAAGTAAGTGTAAGAGACAATATTATTACCATAGAAGGGGAAATGAAAAGCGATGATTCATGTCTATCCATGACCAAAATAATTTCTCTACCAACAAATGTTGATGTTGATAACCTGAAATGTCGCATGACCAGCGAGGGCACACTTGAGCTTGAAGCACCCATCATGCATGACGGCGACAACAAAAATAATCCAACCGTATCAAATCAAATGACCAGACAGTCGGTCCTGTATCAAACGATACATTGGAAGAAATGCCTTCAGAGCCTAAAACATCGGAATCAGAAGTTAGAGGGACTGAGGATGACAGCGAAGTAAAGACAAAAACAGATAAAACCATGTCATTAGATGACCACAACATAGAGGACGAAGAGAAGGATACAGAGGGAGAGAATCCTACGGAGGAGGTTGAATCCGACATTAAAAGAAATGAACATTAGATTAAAAGTATGAACATATTATCCTCCTGAGAGAAAAATCATGGCCATAATTAATATCTTAGGTGATATTTGTGCTCCTATGAACCTTGATGAGTGGGGTGGGGTTGTAAGACTTAACAGTATGCGAACTTTTAAGGAAATATATTGAGGCAAAAAGGGATTGATCTATTCGAATTGTTATTGCGTTTCCATTTAAAAAGAGAGATTAATTGAGCAAGCACAATTACTATATATTATCATTATTTTGGTTTGATGTATGAAGATTGTAAATTTTGATTTAACAAGGAATACCTTGTCATTATATATATGTTTTTAAACTTTTTCCATTGAATGTTCCTTGAACCATTTTGAAAAATTTCATGCATTGATGATGTTCCGTATTGTAGTTGCATATTCATTACGTGCTGTAACGATATTTTCTTGTTTTACTTTCTGAATGAAGGTTTTATTCATCAAATGATTGTAAAGAATAAATCAATAAAATTTAAAGGTAAAAAATTAATATCTCTATTTCAGTAGTTATGTTTATCAGATTAATAATTTTTTGTTGATCCATGTATATAATATATATATAACTAGGACATATTGTACGCGAACTTATTTGAAGCGCAAATGAATTGAGCGGAAAGAAATTAACCATATCATTTACGTATCATATAAGCGCAATCTTGAGAGCGCTTTTACCTCAAAGATTTATCTATATAAATACATCTGAGGAACGTTAAAAATTGAGTGAATGCCAAACACGAAAATAAATTCATATTGCAACAAAACCAATGGACTTACGAAATCAAGAAAAATACAAATAAAACGAAACCAATGGACATACGAAACCAAGAAAAATACAAATAAAACCAACGGACACAGGAAACCAAGAAAAATACAAATAAAACGAAACCAACGGACATACGAAACCAAGAAAAATACAAAATAAAACAAAACCAACGGACATACGAAACCAAGAAAAATACCAATAAAACGAAACCAACGGACTTACGAAACCAAGAAAAATACAAAATAAAACAAAACCAACGGACATACGGAACCAAAAAAAAAATATAAATAAAACGAAACCAACGGACTTACGAAACCAAGAAAAATACAAATAAAACGAAACCAATAGACATACGAAACCAAGAAAAATACAAATAAAACGAAACCAATAGACATACGAAACCAAAAAAAATACAAATAAAACGAATCCAATGGACATACGAAACCAAGAAAAATACAAATAAAACAAAACAAACGGACATACGAAACCAAGAAAAATACAAATAAAACAAAACCAATGGACATACGAAACCAAGAAAAATACAAATAAAACAAAACCAACGGACATACGAAACCAAGAAAAATACAAATAAAACATAACCAATAGACATACGAAACCAAGAAAAATACAAATAAAACGAAACCAATGGACATACGAAACCAAGAAAAATACAAATAAAACGAAAACAACGGACTTACGAAACCAAGAAAAATACAAATAAAACGAAAACAACGGACTTACGAAACCAAGAAAAATACAAATAAAACGAAAACAACGGACTTACGAAACCAAGAAAAATACAAAATAAAACAAAACCAATGGACATACGAAACCAAGAAATATACAAATAAAACAAAACCAATAGACATACGAAACAAAGAAAAATACAAATAAAACGAAAACAACGGACATACGAAACCAAGAAAAATACAAATAAAACGAAACCAATAGACATACGAAACCAAGAAAAATACAAATAAAACGAAACCAATAGACATACGAAACCAAGAAAAATACAAATAAAACGAAAACAACGGACTTACGAAACCAAGAAAAATACAAATAAAACGAAAACAACGGACTTACGAAACCAAGAAAAATACAAATAAAACAAAACCAATAGACATACGAAACCAAGAAAAATACAAATAAAACGAAACCAATAGACATACGAAACCAAAAAAAATACAAATAAAACGAAAACAACGGACTTACGAAACCAAGAAAAATACAAATAAAACAAAACCAATAGACATACGAAACCAAGAAAAATACAAATAAAACAAAACCAGTGGAAATACGAAACCAAGAAAAATACAAATAAAACAAAACCAATGGACATACGAAACCAAGAAAAATACAAATAAAACAAAACCAATAGACATACGAAACCAAGAAAAATACAAATAAAACGAAAACAACGGACATACGAAACCAAGAAAAATGCAAATAAATACAACGGACACAGGAAACCAAGAAAAATACAAATAAAACGAAAACAACGGACTTACGAAACCAAGAAAAATACAAATAAAACAAAACCAATGGACATACGAAACCAAGAAAAATACAAATAAAACAAAACCAATGGACATACGAAACCAAGAAAAATACAAATAAAACAAAACCAATGGACATACGAAACCAAAAAAAAATACAAATAAAACGAAAACAACGGACTTACGAAACCAAGAAAAATACAAATAAAACAAAACCAATAGACATACGAAACCAAGAAAAATACAAATAAAACAAAACCAGTGGAAATACGAAACCAAGAAAAATACAAATAAAACAAAACCAATGGACATACGAAACCAAGAAAAATACAAATAAAACAAAACCAATGGACATACGAAACCAAGAAAAATACAAATAAAACAAAACCAATGGACATACGAAACCAAGAAAAATACACATAAAACAAAACCAGTGGAAATACGAAACCAAGAAAAATACAAATAAAACGAAAACAACGGACATACGAAACCAAGAAAAATGCAAATAAAACAAAACCAACGGACATACGAAACCAAGAAAAATACAAAATAAAACAAAACCAATGGACATACGAAACCAAGAAAAATACAAATAAAACAAAACCAATAGACATACGAAACCAAGAAAAATACAAATAAATACAACGGACACAGGAAACCAAGAAAAATACAAATAAAACAAAACCAATGGACATACGAAACCAAAAAAAAATACAAATAAAACGAAAACAACGGACTTACGAAACCAAGAAAAATACAAATAAAACAAAACCAATAGACATACGAAACCAAGAAAAATACAAATAAAACAAAACCAGTGGAAATACGAAACCAAGAAAAATACAAATAAAACAAAACCAATGGACATACGAAACCAAGAAAAATACAAATAAAACAAAACCAATGGACATACGAAACCAAGAAAAATACAAATAAAACAAAACCAATGGACATACGAAACCAAGAAAAATACACATAAAACAAAACCAGTGGAAATACGAAACCAAGAAAAATACAAATAAAACGAAAACAACGGACATACGAAACCAAGAAAAATGCAAATAAAACAAAACCAACGGACATACGAAACCAAGAAAAATACAAAATAAAACAAAACCAATGGACATACGAAACCAAGAAAAATACAAATAAAACAAAACCAATGGACATACGAAACCAAGAAAAATACAAATAAATACAACGGACACAGGAAACCAAGAAAAATACAAATAAAACGAAAACAACGGACTTTCGAAACCAAGAAAAATACAAATAAAACAAAACCAATGGACATACGAAACCAAGAAAAATACAAATAAAACAAAACCAATGGACATACGAAACCAAGAAAAATACAAAATAAAACAAAACCAATAGACATACGAAACAAAGAAAAATACAAATAAAACGAAAACAATGGACATACGAAACCAAGAAAAATGCAAATAAAACAAAAACAACGGACTTACGAAACCAAGAAAAATACAAATAAAACGAAAACAACGGACTTACGAAACCAAGAAATATACAAATAAAACATAACCAATAGACATACGAAACCAAGAAATATACAAATAAAACATAACCAATAGACATACGAAACCAAGAAAAATACAAATAAAACAAAAGCGATGGACATACGAAACCAAGAAAAATACAAATAAAACAAAACCAACGGACATACGAAACCAAGAAAAATACAAATAAAACAAAACCAATAGACATACGAAACCAAGAAATATACAAATAAAACGAAACCAATAGACATACGAAACCAAGAAAAATACAAATAAAACGAAAACAACGGACTTACGGAATCAAGAAAAATACAAAATAAAACAAAACCAACGGACATACGAAACCAAGAAAAATACAAATAAAACGAAAGAAACGGACTTACGAAACCAAGAAAAATACAAATAAAACGAAACCAACGGACTTACGAAACCAAGAAAAATACAAATAAAACAAACCAATAGACATACGAAACCAAGAAAAATACAAATAAAACAAAACCAACGGACTTACGAAACCACGAAAAATACAAATAAAACAAAACCAACGGACATACGAAACCAAGAAAAATACAAATATAACAAAACCAATGGACGTAAGACACCAAGAAAAATACAAACAAAACAAAACGAATGGACGTAAGAAACCAAGAAAAATACAAATAAAACAAAACCAATGGACATACGAAACTAAGAAAAATAGAAATATAACAAAACCAATAGACATAAGAAACCAAGAAAAATACAAATAAAACAAAACCAGTGGACATACGAAACCAAGAAAAATACAAATATAACAATACCATTGGACGTAAGAAACCAAGAAAAATACAAACAAAACAAAACCAATGGACGTAAGAAACCAAGTAAAATATAAATAAAACAAAACCAGTGGAAATACGAAACCAAGAATAATACAAATAAAACAAAACCAATAGACATACGAAACCAAGAAAAATACACATAAAAGAAACCAACGGACATACGAAACAAAGAAAAATACAAATAAAAGAAACCAACGGACATACGAAACCAAGAAATATACAAATAAAACAACACCAACGGACATACGAAACCAAGAAATATACAAATGAAGCAAGACCAATGGACATACGAAACCAAGAAAAATACAAATAAAACAAAACCAACGGACATACGAAACCAAGAAAAATACAAATAAAACAAAACCAATGGACATACGAAACCAAGAAAAATACAAAATAAAACAAAACCAATGGACATACGAAACAAAAAAAAATACAAATAAAACAAAACCAATGGACATACGAAACCAAGAAATACAAAAAAAAAACCCAAAACCAATAGACATACGAAACTAAGAAAAATACAAATAAAACAAAACCAATGGACATACGAAACCAAGAAAAATACAAATAAAACAAAACCAATGGACATACGAAACCAAGAAAAATACAAATAAAACAAAACCAATGGACATACGAAATCAAGAAAAATACAAATAAAACAAAACCAATGGACATACGAAACCAAGAAAAATACAAATAAAACAAAACCAATGGACATACGAAACCAAGAAAAATACAAATAAAACAAAACCAATGGACATACGAAACCAAGAAAAATACAAATAAAACAAAACCAATGGACATACGAAATCAAGAAAAATACAAATAAAACAAAACCAATGGACATACGAAACCAAGAAAAATACAAATAAAACAAAACCAATAGACATACGAAACCAAAAAAATACAAATAAAACAAAACCAATGGACATACGAAACCAAGAAAAATACAAATAAAACAAAACCAATGGACATACGAAACCAAGAAAAATACAAATAAAACAAAACCAATAGACATACGAAACCAAGAAAAATACAAATAAAACGAAAACAACGGACATACGAAACCAAGAAAAATGCAAATAAATACAACGGACACAGGAAACCAAGAAAAATACAAATAAAACGAAAACAACGGACTTACGAAACCAAGAAAAATACAAATAAAACAAAACCAATGGACATACGAAACCAAGAAAAATACAAATAAAACAAAACCAATGGACATACGAAACCAAGAAAAATACAAATAAAACAAAACCAATGGACATACGAAACCAAAAAAAAAATACAAATAAAACGAAAACAACGGACTTACGAAACCAAGAAAAATACAAATAAAACAAAACCAATAGACATACGAAACCAAGAAAAATACAAATAAAACAAAACCAGTGGAAATACGAAACCAAGAAAAATACAAATAAAACAAAACCAATGGACATACGAAACCAAGAAAAATACAAATAAAACAAAACCAATGGACATACGAAACCAAGAAAAATACAAATAAAACAAAACCAATGGACATACGAAACCAAGAAAAATACACATAAAACAAAACCAGTGGAAATACGAAACCAAGAAAAATACAAATAAAACGAAAACAACGGACATACGAAACCAAGAAAAATGCAAATAAAACAAAACCAACGGACATACGAAACCAAGAAAAATACAAAATAAAACAAAACCAATGGACATACGAAACCAAGAAAAATACAAATAAAACAAAACCAATAGACATACGAAACCAAGAAAAATACAAATAAAACGAAACCAATGGACATACGAAACCAAGAAAAATACAAATAAATACAACGGACACAGGAAACCAAGAAAAATAGAAATAAAACGAAAACAACGGACTTACGAAACCAAGAAAAATACAAATAAAACAAAACCAATGGACATACGAAACCAAGAAAAATACAAATAAAACAAAACCAATGGACATACGAAACCAAGAAAAATACAAAATAAAACAAAACCAATGGACATACGAAACCAAGAAAAATACAAATAAAACAAAACCAACGGACATACGAAACCAAGAAAAATACAAAATAAAACAAAACCAATAGACATACGAAACCAAGAAAAATACAAATAAAACGAAAACAATGGACATACGAAACCAAGAAAAATGCAAATAAAACAAAAACAACGGACTTACGAAACCAAGAAAAATACAAATAAAACGAAAACAACGGACTTACGAAACCAAGAAATATACAAATAAAACATAACCAATAGACATACGAAACCAAGAAATATACAAATAAAACATAACCAATAGACATACGAAACCAAGAAAAATACAAATAAAACAAAAGCGATGGACATACGAAACCAAGAAAAATACAAATAAAACAAAACCAACGGACATACGAAACCAAGAAAAATACAAATAAAACAAAACCAATAGACATACGAAACCAAGAAAAATACAAATAAAACGAAAACAACGGACTTACGGAATCAAGAAAAATACAAAATAAAACAAAACCAACGGACATACGAAACCAAGAAAAATACAAATAAAACGAAAGAAACGGACTTACGAAACCAAGAAAAATACAAATAAAACGAAACCAACGGACTTACGAAACCAAGAAAAATACAAATAAAACAAACCAATAGACATACGAAACCAAGAAAAATACAAATAAAACAAAACCAACGGACTTACGAAACCACGAAAAATACAAATAAAACAAAACCAACGGACATACGAAACCAAGAAAAATACAAATATAACAAAACCAATGGACGTAAGACACCAAGAAAAATACAAACAAAACAAAACGAATGGACGTAAGAAACCAAGAAAAATACAAATAAAACAAAACCAATGGACATACGAAACTAAGAAAAATAGAAATATAACAAAACCAATAGACATAAGAAACCAAGAAAAATACAAATAAAACAAAACCAGTGGACATACGAAACCAAGAAAAATACAAATATAACAATACCATTGGACGTAAGAAACCAAGAAAAATACAAACAAAACAAAACCAATGGACGTAAGAAACCAAGTAAAATATAAATAAAACAAAACCAGTGGAAATACGAAACCAAGAATAATACAAATAAAACAAAACCAATAGACATACGAAACCAAGAAAAATACACATAAAAGAAACCAACGGACATACGAAACAAAGAAAAATACAAATAAAAGAAACCAACGGACATACGAAACCAAGAAATATACAAATAAAACAACACCAACGGACATACGAAACCAAGAAATATACAAATGAAGCAAGACCAATGGACATACGAAACCAAGAAAAATACAAATAAAACAAAACCAACGGACATACGAAACCAAGAAAAATACAAATAAAACAAAACCAATGGACATACGAAACCAAGAAAAATACAAATAAAACAAAACCAATGGACATACGAAACCAAGAAAAATACAAATAAAACAAAACCAATGGACATACGAAACCAAGAAAAATACAAATAAAACAAAACCAATGGACATACGAAACCAAGAAAAATACAAACAAAACAAAACCAATGGACATACGAAACCAAGAAAAATACAAATAAAACAAAACCAATGGACATACGAAACCAAGAAAAATACAAAATAAAACAAAACCAATGGACATACGAAACCAAAAAAAAATACAAATAAAACAAAACCAATGGACATACGAAACCAAGAAATACAAAAAAAACCCCCAAAACCAATAGACATACGAAACTAAGAAAAATACAAATAAAACAAAACCAATGGACATACGAAACCAAGAAAAATACAAATAAAACAAAACCAATGGACATACGAAACCAAGAAAAATACAAATAAAACAAAACCAATGGACATACGAAATCAAGAAAAATACAAATAAAACAAAACCAATGGACATACGAAACCAAGAAAAATACAAATAAAACAAAACCAATGGACATACGAAACCAAGAAAAATACAAATAAAACAAAACCAATGGACATACGAAACCAAGAAAAATACAAATAAAACAAAACCAATGGACATACGAAATCAAGAAAAATACAAATAAAACAAAACCAATGGACATACGAAACCAAGAAAAATACAAATAAAACAAAACCAATAGACATACGAAACCAAAAAAATACAAATAAAACAAAACCAATGGACATACGAAACCAAGAAAAATACAAATAAAACAAAACCAATGGACATACGAAACCAAGAAAAATACAAATAAAACAAACCCAACGGACATACGAAACCAAGAAAAATACAAATAAAACAAAACCAATGGACATACGAAACCAAGAAAAATACAAATAAAACATAACCAATAGACATACGAAACCAAGAAAAATACAAAGAAAACAAAACCAATGGACATACGAAACCAAGAAAAATACAAATAAAACAAAACCAATGGACATACGAAACCAAGAAAAATACAAATAAAACAAAACCAATGGACATACGAAATCAAGAAAAATACAAATAAAACAAAACCAATGGACATACGAAACCAAGAAAAATACAAATAAAACAAAACCAATAGACATACGAAACCAAAAAAATACAAATAAAACAAAACCAATGGACATACGAAACCAAGAAAAATACAAATAAAACAAAACCAATGGACATACGAAACCAAGAAAAATACAAATAAAACAAAACCAATGGACATACGAAATCAAGAAAAATACAAATAAAACAAAACCAACGGACATACGAAATCAAGAAAAATACAAATAAAACAAAACCAACGGACAAACGAAATCAAGAAAAATACAAATAAAACAAAACCAATAGACATACAATACCAAGAAAAATACAAATAAAACAAAATGACAAAAGAAAACATTCGATGAAGGAGCAAAAGTGCATTCCCAATGAAGATAAGATCAAGTTTCTGGGGGAGTTAGCATCTCCTGTTTGCACATCCGACACCTGACATTTTAACCGTGCAGAGAGAGGAATATGTCAAATTTATATAGTACATTAAATGCACAAATTCAAATGAATAGAGGCGAAAGAAACAGTGCTATAAAACGTATGGTCCGAACTTGAGAGTGTAAAAAGAAATACTAGTAAATTTCTAATTAAATTCAATAGGCGCGTGCTGGACAAAAACGGTGAACACCAGACTAGCACGTTATGGAATATTCATCCTTTCATTGGTACCGTTATAAAAACGATAACCTTCATCAATAACGTGATCACCAGACTAGCACGTTATGGAATATTCATCCTTTCATTGGTACCGTTATAAAAAAGATAACCTTCATCAATAACGTGAACACCAGACTAGCACGTTATGGAATATTCATCCTTTCATTGGTACCGTTATAAAAAAGATAACCTTCATCAATAACGTGAACACCAGACTAGCACGTTATGGAATATTCATCCTTTCATTGGTACCGTTATAAAAAAGATAACCTTCATCAATAACGTGAACACCAGACTAGCACGTTATGGAATATTCATCCTTTCATTGGTACCGTTATAAAAAAGATAACCTTCATCAATAACGTGAACACCAGACTATCACGTTATGGAATATTCATCCTTTCATTGGTACCGTTATAGTAACATATCACAATATGATAAACTTCATCAATAACGCCATCTACATCTGGATTTGTTAAAAATTCAAGGAGAATTTCATAAAGTTTGAGCATCTTTAAATCTTATAAAGAAACTTACCAGGATTGTTTTTAAAGAAATATGAAGGGGAAAAATGCATTGATGGAAAGTAACCTCCTATGACTTTGACATTGAATAATACAAAATCTACGACATGACGTTCAATAGAAAAGTGAAAAATTCAAATGCTTAAATTCCTCTTCCAGAGTATGAAAGTGAGTTATTCTAATGATTTTGCCTTACCTTCTCGACTTTGAGACTGAATAACTGTCAGGGTACTTCTTTGATTTTTTTTATTATTAAAAAAGGAGACAGTTAAGAAAGTTAAGAAATTGTCCAAACTGATGAAATACACCATTGACAGATGCGTTATCCTCAATTATTTGACAAATGTGTTGTTTGAAGGATTCTTGAGAAATGAACATCACCATCTACCTCGGGGAACTAAACGTCATTTTTAGTAAACAAATCCATGTAATTAACGAGTGCAGCTCCTTTATTTACGTCTTAATTTCGATTGAAAACGAGGTGCATCATAATATTTTGTGTTTTGCCGTATTAACAATAACCGGGATTAACATTATTTATACAAAATGTATGTAAAAGGCATGCACATACGCGCATTTTTTCCTCAGGCGCCCATCATCCCAGTCAAATAGAGAAGACTCGCGTATGTTGTTAAACAAGATATTCGTAAACAAAATACAAATGTATATGACGAAAATAGGCTTGGCATCATCACGTAAGTTAGAATATTCAAGAAGCCAAAACAGTATATAAAAGGGAATTGATTAGTTGTAGAAGCATTACTTAAGAAAACACAGAAAACTATTTCAAACGTCAAAAATGGTGAGACAAGATGGCTTGTTTTACAACGAATATGCCGTGTTGGCAGCCTTGGACATTTTCAAGAGGACGCCATGTCTACTTAAATTACGAAGACTGAAAAGGAAACGCGAGAAGTGGGCAAAGAAATTAAGAATACCAGGCATTAACCCTGAAAGTGTCATATTGAAAGTAGATGGTGAAAAGATACATCTCAGCGCAGTTAAAGAGATGGGGGATTCTGAGAATGGGGAAACAACTGAAATCAGGCGGACATTTGTCTTACCTGAGAACACGGACACAGAAAAGATAGAATGTAAAGTTAGCGAGAGAGGCGTTTTGAGGTTAGAAGCACCTATCATAAATAAGAACAAGGCTACAGAAATGAGTCCAGAGACTGCTGAAACGACATCACATTTTCAAAAAAGTTTCAAGTAACGGATGAAAAATTGAAAGCAAGGGAGACGATGTCATTTCCACCTGTCTGGAAACAGAGGCTCTGCTCAAAAGTTTTCACCAGAGGATCTCTAAAAGTCACCCGAAGATGTCAGGAATAGATGACTTATTAAATGCATTTTGTGTCAGAAAATGCAGATGTTGATACACGTAGTTTGACATGTTGGTCGGGCAGCGATGATACTCCTGACCTTTTATCCGTCTATCACATAAAGAGATCTATAGTAGCAATCAATATAAGTGAGGGAACATTGAATTCTTCAACGGATTGTACGAAGGTTTTAAAAACGTCTAGAGACAATGAATGACAGAAAAGGACCTCTGAACCAGTAAGTTAAAGAAGAATGAAGACAATGAAACTCCGATGAAGACTGTTAAAGATGAAGTTTTACAGAGAATTTCAAGCAGTGTAGGACGATATTCCTTCATCAGAAAAGGTGACCATATGAATCCATGTCTCTATGTGAATCCATGTGACTATGTGAATCCATGTGACCATGTGAATCCATGTCTCTATGTGAATCCATGTGACTATGTGAATCCATGTCTCTATGTGAATCCATGTGACCATGTGAATCCATGTGACCATGTGAATCCATGTCTCTATGTGAATCCATGTGACTATGTGAATCCATGTGACTATGTGATTCCATGTGACTATGTGAATCCATGTGACTATGTGAATCCGAACTCAAAAGCATTTTGAACGACGAATGTTATTGTATTCCAGATAATTTATGGAATAACCAACAAATATCATTGACACTTACGTTTGTAGACTCAGTATATATATTGTTGTCATATAATCCTTCTCATGCTTTTGGGGTACAATACATGAGAGATTACTTTTTTACAAATAACTTGCTTCAGGCATTTTGTCAAATGTTTTTATCATAGATATGTACACTTTTAAATTACCTCTTATATGCAAGATGTTTGTGAATAAAATGTCAGAAATAGGAACCGTTTTTCGATTGTTACTGATTTAACAATTATTAGAGTATTGGCATCCTACTTGCGAAAATCAATAAAAACAAACTTAATAAAACAAAACTCTGAAGATAAAGGTCTCACATAAGACAACGTTTCGAGTTTAGCAGTACAATATACAGGGTTATATTACACAACGGCTGGAATCATCATTGAGGAAGTTCCTTACATGAGATCCCTCTTTCCAGAATAATCAGTGGCATTCTTTTTTGCGACTGAATGGCTGTCAACATTATCAAACAAGACTTTACACCAATATGTACATCGAGACAATCACCTAATTTGAAAAGTTTTCATAGGTTTTGTATGCATTTGGATTAAATGTATGAACATTATCCTCCTGAGAGGAAAATCATGGCCATAATTAATATCCTAGGTGATATTTGTGCTCCTAGATATTGGTGACTGGGGTATTTCTGGAAATTTCGTTGGTTTATGTGTCGTTTTTTGTGTTTGATGTTTCTATGTTGTATGTCTCTTTTTCGTCTCTTGTTCTGATTGTCTTTGTGTTTTCACGTCGGGTGTTTTGGTGTTTTGCTGTTGGTCTGTTCGGAGATCCCCTCCCTTTTTCCACACATGCAAACCTAGGTACAAACGTATCCACAGTCTGTTTATATTTATTCATTGACCTTATGATTCATCTATTAATTTTTCATTTATTTATTATCTTTTTGTTAGATATTTTGCGTTCGAAAATTCCTCTTTTCAGAATTTAGGAATTTGAGAAACTCGACATACATTTAAGTAAATCCCAAGTGTTACACTTGAAGCCTTGTCAAATGTGCCACATTTCAAATATGGAAATTATTTGTCAGCCATATGCTCGACTCGTCTAAAGTAGTAGCACAAGGCAGGGGGAAGCCCCGGTAATCTGGTTTAACAAACCTAATAGATTTAACTCCGCTTATATGTATCTCACTCATATTGAAATGTTTTCATGATATAACGTTTAGTGTCGTCTGTCAGGTGCAAATGTTTAAAATCCTCAAATTCATTAGCATCATTTTAGAGCAGATAAATAAGTAGTTTTAGTGCTTTGATGAACACTTGTTTGACACAGACCATTTCTTTTCTTTGATTCTAAAATTATAACTATTACGCATCTTATGTCAAAGAAAAGTTTCTTTTATCTATCTTTTTGTGTTTTGTGGTCGGTGTTACATAATTATGTGGTTTGTGTTCAGATTTTGGCACCCTCTACAGCCCTTTCTGGATACACGCATCTTTTTACATGACGTCCTTTACTTTTTTTGCGTTTGTTGTGCATAATAATTTGCAAAAACAGTCTATGTAAAACTTCTGTCTTTTTGTTTTAATGATCTTATCTTGCTTCTCTATCTTGTGATACATGTATAAGTGGAGTTTATAGTGTAAAATTACTAATTCAAGACTGTTTTACATTCTTCATCAGAACAAAAAGAGAACGATGTTGGTGCTTTCAAATTTGTAGCCAGTTTCCTCTGTTATGCTAGATATATTGATAAAGTATCTTGTTTATATCATTACGACTGACTGTCAATAAAAATAAATTTCAGATCTATATATATTTCACTTTTATTGCAACATTTTATAAATCATTAATTGCATTTATTACAGACAAATACCATTCAGAAAATTAAATAGCAATTTTTAATTGAAAAGACCAGATATGGTAATGAGAACGGATTATTATATATACATGACTAAGATATCTCAATACTTTCAAAGAATGAAATGAATATATCATACCTGACAAGTTTTTTTTTTCCATAAATATGGTAGTTTTAACCTAATGGATTTTAAAATCTCCTCTAAAACTTATAAAATTCATAGTATTGAATCTTTGTACATGTAGATGCTCAGAAAAAAATTAAAAGTTATAACAATGCAACCACTTTAATAAACATAAAAAAATGCAAATGCAAATGAAAACAGTTATAATTAGAAATAGAATCAAGAAATCTTCAAATATCTTTAATGGAGTGTCAAGATGTTTTACTGTAAAGAGTCTATTGTACCAATGCATTGAACAATGAATAAAATCATTCACAGTTAACAGTATCAGTTTTGATTAATTCAATAAATGTAACGCCATCAGTTCAGTTCTACTGGTTCATCTTCACTTCTTCTCATTCTGTGAATTCTACCTTTCCCTCAGAATTCTCTCCCTCTGTTTCCTTCTCGTCGTCCTCTGTGTTGTTATCCTTTTTGTTGTTGTCGTCTAATGACATGGCTATATCTGTTTCTGTCCTCTGTTCGCCATCATCATCAGGCCATGTTACCTCTGATTCCGAAGTTTTCTGCTCTGGAGATATTTCGTCCTTGACATCATTTGATACAGAATTAACTGTCTCTTCCTTCTCATTCGATACGATTGGGTTATTTTTGCCGTCGTCATCGTCATTCATGAACGGTGCTTCAAGCTCCAGTGTGCCCTCGCTGTTCATGCGACATTTCAAGTTATCAACATCAACATTTGTTGGCAGAGAAATTATTTTTTTCATGGTTAGAGATGAATCGTCGCTTTCTGAAATTTTCATTTCCCCTTCTATGGTGACTAGATTGTCTCTTACACTTACTTTGAGAGTTTCTTTGTTGAAACCTTTAAGGCAAAATCTCCGTTTCCAGACCGCTGGTAGAGTTTCCTTCTCTATGTCCTTCTGATCATGTTTTTCTGTTGCCTTCCATTGTTCTTCTTTTCCCTCTGATTTTGCCAGAGTCTCATTTGGGACCCCCGTTTTTTCATTCGTTTCCTCGATTCTGAAAGGTGCTTCAAGCGTCAAAATGCCATTCACACTGACTTTACATTCTATCTTCTCAGTGTCCAGGGTCCTAGGAAGGACAAATGTCCGTCTGATTTCAGTTGTTTCTCCATTCTCAGAATCTCCCGTCTCTCTCACTGCTCTTATGTGTGCTTTTTCGCCATTAACTTTCAATGAAATACTTTCAGGATCGACTTGGGGTATTTTTATTCTCTTTACCCACTTCTCTGGTTTCTTGTTCATTTCTTGTAGTTGTTGTAGACATGATAAAGTCTTGAGAAGATCGAGGGTAGCTAACATGGCATCGTCGTTGTACATTGTTTCAGGTTTTCTTACAGGTCGTGTATGAAAAGGCATGACAGGAATTCGTAGTGTATAAACCATATTTGATCTGCTACTGAAGTCTATCTGCCCACTTACTATTGTACTGTAATGCTAATGCTTCAAATTCGAACTCCTTTTATATGTTACGCTCAAGATTCTTGAATATTCTATCTTATATAACGATGATTGGTCAATTTTTCTACAAATCGCTCTATATATAGTAGCTATAGATAGAGGAAAGATAACTCGAGAATATTCTCGAATAAGGGCACATTCTAGAACATTATGTTTATCAATATAACTTTGAAGTGGTATATTGTTATTTTTATCAAATATAGGATTTATTTTTCTTTTTGTATCAAGAAACCTTTCAAAATAACAAATGTATCACAATGGAAATTATATATATTATAGATTATAAATAAGGAATTTGTATGTTTTCGTGCACTTATGTTGTACACAATTCATATGAGCTGGTACCAACCATCATTATATATTATACGTATACTTGTCTTTTTGAGAAAGTCTGCAAGCTTTGACAAATTGATACACTCAAAATTAAAAAAAACAATTTTAAAGTTTTTGTAGTTGATTTCGAATCATAGCAACATATTAGCAAACAGCAAACATTTAATTTGAATGAAAATGCACTTTCTGTTCCCTTTAATTTGAAAAAAATATTCATGAGAAATAAATGATAATTGTACACGAAAACAGAATATTTTTGTGGGTCAGAATTTACATTTCCTGAGTTTTTGTATCTTATGGCTCAAATCAATGCAAATATAATTGACCAAATCAATTGCTTTCCAATTAAAACTTTTAGATAAAACCAAAATAACTGTTCACTGGGATTATTATTTTTTTGGTTTGATGTATCATTTTTTCATTCAATATTTCTATTGCAATTTTGTCATTCATTTTTTCCACATGACAAATATGGACAATGACCATATCCCTGCATACAGCACAAAATCGATTACACAGCCAATTGTGCCTCATATGAAATTTATGTGAAATTTACATGAAATTTACATGAAAGTTCACATGAAATTTATGTGAAACGAGCACGAACATGAAATTTACATGAAAATTTTCACATGAAATTCATGTAAAGATTTTTACAAGGATGTTATGCAAATTCAGTTTCATGTGAAGGTCACTAAGAAAAATTCATGTGAAATTCATGTGAAGGAAATTTATGTGAAATTCATGTGAAATATTTTTCACATTAATCTGATGTGAAATTTATATGAATTTTACATGAACTTTCATGTGAAATTCACATGATACTCATTTCATATGAATTTCATGTGAGGCACAATATTGGCTTTGTATATGTATCTGATTGATTTAAATTCAGCTTTGAGAATGACCAATTTTCATTTTTTTTCTTTCAGATCTCACAATCGTACATCAATTCAAATATACTTTATATCGAGAAAGTTCTAGAGTTATTTTTCCTTTAATCCATGAACCACACGACACATTGTAATCGGGAATGTTCTAGAGTTATCTTTCCTTTCAGTTTAAATCCTTGTACCACACGACTCATTGTAATCGAGAATGTTCTAGAGTTATCTTTCCTGTACCGTAAAATTCTATTTATGACAAAATAGATTTATCATCATTTCATAAGATAGAATATTCAAGAATCTTGAGCGTAACATATAAAAGGAGTTCGAATTTGAAGCATTAGTATTACAGCACAATAGTAAGTGAGCAGATATACTTCAGTAGCAGATCAAATATGGTTTATACTCTACGAATTCCTGTCATGCCTTTTCATACACGACCTGTAAGTAAGCGTGAACCAATATACAACGACGATGCCACGTTAGCTACCCTCGATCTTCTCAAGACTTTATCATGTCTACAACAACTACAAGAAATGAACAAGAAACCAGAGAAGTGGGTAAAGAGAATAAAAATACCCCAAGTTGATCCTGAAAGTATTTCATTGAAAGTTAATGGCGAAAAAGCACACATAAGAGCAGTGAGAGAGACGGGAGATTCTGAGAATGGAGAAACAACAGAAATCAGACGGACATTTGTCCTTCCTAGGACCCTGGACACTGAGAAGATAGAATGTAAAGTCAGTGTGAATGGCATTTTGACGCTGGAAGCACCTTTCAGAATCGAGGAAACGAATGAAAATACGGTTACAAATGAGACTCGGGTAAAATCAGAGTTAAAGGAAGTACAATCTCATGTAAAGGAAAATGATCAGAAAGAAACGGAGAAAGAGGCTTTACCAACGGTCTGGAATAAAAGATTTTGCTTAAAAGGTTTCAACAAAGACACTCTCAAAGTAAGTGTAAGAGACAATCTAATTACCATAGAAGGGGAAATGAAAATGTCAGAAAGCGATGATTCATGTCTATCCATGACCAAAATAATTTCTCTACCAACAAATGTTGCTGTTGATAACTTGAAATGTCGCATGACTAGCGAGGGCACACTTGAGCTTGAAGCACCCATCATGCATGACGGCGACGACAAAAATAACCCAACCGTATCAAATGAGATGGACCAGCCAGTCGATCCTGTATCAAATGATACATTGGAAGAAATGCCTTCAGAGCCTAAAACATCTGAATCAGAAGTAAGAGGGACTGAGGATGATAGCGAAGAAAAGAAAGAAACAGATGTAACCATGTTATTAGCTGACCACAACATAGAGGATAACAACACAGAGGATAACAACACAGAGGACGACGAGAAGGAAACAGAGGGAGAGAATCCTCCGGAGGAGGTGGAGTTCGACATTAAAAGAAATGAACATTAGATTAAATGTATGAACATATCCTCCTGAAAGGAAAACCATGGCCATAATTAATATCTAAGGTGATATTTGTGCTCCTATGAACCATGTTGACAGGATATTTTTGTAAGAATTTACAGTATGCGAACTTTTAAGGAAATATATTGAGGCAAAAAGGGATTAAACTATTCGAATTGTTATTGCTTTTCCATTTAGAAATAGAGCTTAATTAAGCTAGCACAAGATTCTAAATTTTAATTTAAATTCAACAAGAAGTATCTTGTCAATATATATACATTTTTAAACTTTTTCCATATAATGTTCCTTGACTCGTTTTGAAAAATTTCATGCTTTGATGATGTTCCGTATTGCAGTTGCATATTCATTCCTTTCTATAATGATGTTTTCTTGTTTTACTTACTGAATGAAGGTATTATTCATCAAATGATTGTATCTATTAGAATAAATCAATAAAAAGGTAAAAAAAAAAATATATATCTCTATTTCAGTAGTTATATTTATCAGATTGATAATTATTTGTTGATCGATGTATATGTAACGAAGACATAGTGTACGGGGACTTATTTGAAGCGCAAATGAATCTGAGCGGAAAGAAATTGACAATATCAGTTATGTATCATGTATTATCTCAAAGATTTCTCTATATAAAACAAAATGACCAAAGAAAACATACGATGAAGGAGCAAAAGTGTATTTCCAAAGAAGGTGAGATCAAGTGCCTGGGGGGAGTAAGCATCTCCTGTTTGCACATCCGACGCCTGACATTTTAAACTAGCAGAAACCGAGGAATATGTCAAAGGAGCTGTTAAGATAAGGCGTAAAATCAGCCCTGAAAAGTGGAATTTTGAAAATTGAAATTTCAAGAACCTTTTTTTGGTAAAATGTATACCTATACGGCATCCCATCAGAATATGAAGTTATTTTTTATCTGTTTTGCATAATATTGCTAATTGTTAGGTCAAAACTTATCTTTTTCTCATAGAAATCAATAGAAAACGGAAAAGTTTTATTGAATATTGTTCCCCCCGGATATACAGAAAGCCACTTCTACTGGAGATGTGTATCCATGATACAAATTTTTTGGCAAAGTGGGGTTCTGAATCTCCGGGGGGAACACTACCCCAGAGACGAAAAACTAAAAATGGAAAGGGGGGTGCATTTTATAAGAATCGATCTTTTTGACCATTAAATATAGCACATTTGACTATATTTCCTCTTTAATCCATCAAACATTGTGTACTCAATATGATCGAATGAAAGATACAAGAAGTAGAAACGAAATAAGCAAGAGTGATGTACATTTCTCCGTCAATGTGTATTTCGCGCTAAAAGGCTTACATTGTAGCCATTGAATGAAGAATAAGACCGTATTTTAAGTTCCGGATTTCATTATTTACCGATTAAAGGAGGTAGAACGTTCGAAATCTATTTTTGATACACAATGTAGACATATTTGATGTCTTTTAGCTTATATTTATCCATTTTAGATAAAATATTCAAAAA
The DNA here is from genome assembly GCA_028142955.1 of Pinctada fucata. Classification (NCBI taxonomy): domain Eukaryota; kingdom Metazoa; phylum Mollusca; class Bivalvia; order Pterioida; family Pteriidae; genus Pinctada; species Pinctada fucata. The sequence goes on from AP027111.1 coordinate 1,375,091, forward strand.
TGTATACGTTTTTTGTCGATATTATCGGATTTTCTATCCGAGCACCCCTTCCTCTTTCGACCTTAATTTTACAACCTTAAGAGTTCCTTAACATAATGTAAAACATGTAAAAGGTCTGCAAATACATTATATTTCAATAATGATTCATGTTTTTCTGTATACGATTCGCCATGCGGAAGAAGTAAGTCACGAGATTCAGGGCTAAATACGGCCCTTATCTTAACAGCTCCTTTAAAATTGCATTTTAAAAATACACAAATTCAAATGAAAAGAGACGGAAGAAACAGTGCTATGGAACGTATGGTCCGAACTTTACTGTAAAAAAAAGGTTAACACCAGACTGGCACGTTATGGAATATTCATCCTTTCATTGTAACCGTTATAAAACCGATAACCTACATCAATAACGCCATCTACATCTGGATTTGTTAAAAAAAATTCAAGGAGAATTTCATAGAGTTTGAGCATTTTAAATCTTATAAAGAAACTTACCAGGATTGCTTTTAAAGAAATATGAAGGGGAAAATACATTTTTGGAATGGCAGATGGAAAGTAACCTCCTATGACTTTGACATAGAATAATTTAAAAAATATACGACATGACGTTCAGTAGAAAAGTGAACAATGTAAATGCTTAGATTCATCTTCTAGAGTAAGAATTTGAGTAATTCTAATGATTTTTGCCCTACCTTCTCCACTTTGAGACTGAATAACTGTCAGGGTACTTCTTTGATTTTTTTTATTATTATTAAAATAGAAACAATTTAGAAAGTAAAGAAATTCGAACCGTCCAAATTAATGAAATAAACCAATGACAGATGCTTTATTCTCATTTATTTGACAAATGTGTTGTTTCAAGGATACTTGAGAAATGTACATCGCCATGTACCTCGGGGAACTTAACGTCATTTGTAGTAAACAAATTCACGTAATTAACGAGTGCAGCTCCTTTATGTACGTCTTAATTTCGAATGAAAACGAAATGCATCGTAATATTTTGCCTTACTCAACAAATTATTTCTATGTCAAAGGCACATGCGTGCATTTTTTTTCCTCAGGCGCTCATCATCCCAGTTAAATCGGACGATGTTAAACAATATATTCGTAAACAAAATACAAATGTTGATGACGAAAATAGGCTTGTCATCATCACGTAATTTAGAATATTCAAGAAGCCAAAACAGTTTGTATATAAAAGGGAATGGATTTGTTGTAGTAGCATCACTTTAAAAGAAAACATCTGTGCGCACAGAAAACTATTTCAAAATTCAAATATGGTGAGACAAGATGGCTTATTTTACAACGAAGATGCCGTGTTGGCAGCCTTGGACATTTTCCAGAGGACGCCGTGTCTATTAGAATTACGAAGACTGAAAAGGAAACGCGAGAAGTGGGTAAAGAAAGTAAGAATACTAGGCATTAACTCTGAAAATATCATATTGAAAGTAGATGGTGAAAAGATACATCTCAGCGCAGTTAAAGAGACTGGGGATTCTGAGAATGGGGAAACAACTGAAATCAGACGGACATTTGTCTTACCCGAGAACATGGACAAAGAAAAGATAGAATGTAAAGTTAGCGAGAGAGGCGTCTTCAGGTTGGAGGCACCTATCATACATAAGACCAAGGCTACAGAAATGAGTCCAGAGACTGCTGAAACTACATCATATTTTCAAAAAAGTTTCAAGTAAAGGATGAAAAATTAAAAGCAAGGGAGACGATAGCATTTTCACCTGTCTGGAAACGGAGACTCTGCTTAAAAGTTTTCATCAGAGGATCTCTAAAAGTCACCCGAAGATGTCAGGAATAGATGACTTATCAAAGCATTTTTGTGTTAGAAAATGCAGATGTTGATTGTTTGAAAAATGTTGGTTGGGCAGCGATGATACTCCTGAACTTTTATCCGTCTATCAGTGACAATTTTGACATAAAGAAATCTATAGTAACAATCAATATAAGTGAGGGAACATTGAATTCTTCAAAGGATTGTACGAAGGTTTTAAAAACGTCTAGAGACAATGAATGACAGAAAAGGACCTCTGAATCAGTAAGTTAAAGAAGAATGAAGACAATGAAACTCCGGTGAAGAATGGAAAAGAAGAAGTTTTACAGAGAATGACGATTAGTACAGGACGATATTCCTTCATCAGAAAAGGTGACCATGTGAATCCATGTGACTATGCGAATCCATGTGACCATGTGAATCCATGTGACCATGTGACTACTTAGTATGTGAATCCATGTGACCATGTGAATCCGAACTCAAAAGCATTTTGAACGACGAATGTAATTGTCTTCCAGATATTTAAGGAATAACCAACAAATATCATTGACACTTACGTTTGTAGACTCAGTATATATATTGTTGTCATATAATCCTTCTCATGCTATTGGGGTACAATACATGAGAGATTACTTTTTTTACAAATAACTTGCTTCAGGCATTTCTGTCAAATATTTTTTTTATAGATATGTACACTTTTAAATTACCTCTTATATGCAAGATGTTTGTGAATAAAATGTCAGAAATAGGAACCGTTTTTCGATTGTTACTGATTTAACAATTATTAGAGTATTGGCATCCTACTTGCGAAAATCAATGAAAACAAACTTAATACACAAACAAAACTCTGAAGATAAAGGTCTCACATAAGACAACGATTCGAGTTTAGCAGTACAATATACAGGGTTATATTACACAACGGCTGGAATCATCATTGAGGAAGTTCCTTACATGAGATCCCTCTTTCCAGAATAATCAGTGGCATTCTTTATTGCGACTGAATGGCTGTCAACATTATCAAACAAGACTGTACACCAATATGTACATCGAGACAATCACCTAATTTGAAAAGTTTTCATAGGTTTTGTATGCATTGAGATTAAATGTATGAACATTAACCTCCTGAGAGGAAAATCATGGCCATAATTAATATCCTAAGTGATATTTGTGCTCCTAAATATTGGTGACTGGGGTATTTTTGGAAATGTCGTTGGTTTATGTGTCGTTTTGTGTTTGATGTTTCTATGTTGTACGTCTTTTTTTTTTCTTCTCTTGCTCTGATTGTCTTTGTGTTTTGGCATCGGGTGTTTTGGTGTTTTGCTGTTGGTCTGTTCGGAGATCCTCTCCATTCTTCCACACATGCAAACCTAGGTACAAACATATCCACAGTCTGTTTAAAGTAAGAAATAGAAACTTTATTTATATTTAAAACATTGATGTGACGTCATGCCTTTGTTCGAACAGTCCAAAATTTACCTTTGACTGCCCAGTATCAAATCTAGGTCGCGTTTATTAGAAAAAAATATACGCGACCTAGATTAAATATTGGACAGTCATAGGTAAATGTACTTTGACATCTACAGGAAAACCGTTACAGTCCTTATTTAGAAATCACGTGACAAGAATTCCATGTATCGTGGTACTGACTATTGCAATTTTTGCTATTTTTTCCGGAGTTGACAGAACCCAGCGCAATCTTATATATATAAATAATCTGCCGTTGTGTCGGAAATGATAATGTAAGAGGCACTATAGTTCAGTCCGTTCGTTTTTTTTTTTTTTTTTTTTTTTTTTTTTTTTTTTTTTTTTTGTTTTGTTTTTTTTTTTTTCGGTCTTAATTTATTTCCATCTTTTTAATTTTACTTTTAATTAAGAATTTTGATCAACTTCTTCTAGTCCGAAAAACCTTACCTAAATCCAGCCTTTGACGGTTACTTAGACCCAGACCCCACCCTTCCCCCGGTGCAAATAACCGTCAAAGGCTGGATTTAGGTCAGATTTTTCGAACTAAACTCCTTCAAAATATCTTCCTGAATTGTTTCTTTCATTTAACCTTGCATATAATAAGTTGAACGTACCCACTGATTTCTTTTCGGTATTTCGGCACTATATTATTTCTTGCTTGTTCGGAAAACGACTATTTTAGAGACACGCCCTTTTATTCTATATCTCCAAAGAAGCTTCAACTAAATCGTCATCACGCAAATATTCTCGTTGATTTTATTCTCAAAAATCGCATCCAATTTCGTCTTGGTTTGCGGAATCTGCGTCATAATTTGTCACAACTTTTTTTTAATTGAAAATTTCATCTGCGTTAAACGACTCCCTACTGCTAATAGCGAGAATGTTAAAACCTGGAGTGATTACATTTCGTTACAGTAAAGGCAATTAACATAATAAGAACAAAGTCAAAGGTCATGCCACTTTGAATAGTGATCAATGTTTTAAGTACGATATACGCCTCAAACAATTCATTCTTAAAGATATTGGACAATTTTCGGCCCTGAGGGCCTCAAACTGTCCAATATCTTTAAGAATGAATGGTTTTCGGCGTATATCCAATACTTATTCATTGACCTTATGATTTATCTATTAATTTTTCATTTATTTATTATCTTTTTGTTAGATATTTTGCGTTCAAAAATTCCTCTTTTCAGAATTTAGGAATTTGAGAAACTCGACATACATTTAAGTAAATCCCAAGTGTTACACTTGAAGCCTTGTCAAATGTGCCACATTTCAAATAGTGGAAATTATATGTCAGCCATATGCTCGACTCGTCTAAAGTAGTAGCACAAGGCAGGGGGAAGTCCGGGTAATCCAGTTAACCAAACCTAATAGATTTAACTCCGCTTATTTGTATCTCACTCAAATTAAAATGTTTTTATGATATAACGTTTAGTTTCGTCTGTCAGGTGCAAATGTTTAACGTCTTCAAATTCATTAGCATCATTTTAGAGCAGATAAATAAGTATTTTTAGTGCTTTGATGAACGCTTTGATGAACACTTTGATGAACACTTTGATGAACACTTTGATGAACACTTTGATGAACGCTTGTTTGACACAGACAATTTCTTTTCTTTGATTCTAAAATTATAACTATTACGCATGTTATGTCAAAGAAAAGTTTCTTTTATCTATCTTTTTGTGTTTTGTGGTCGGTGTTACATAATTATGTGGTTTGTGTTCAGATTTTGGCACACTCTACAGCCCTTTCTGGATACACGAATCTTTTTACATGACGTCCTTTACTTTTTTGCGTTTGTTGTGCATAATAATTTGCAAAAACTTCTGTCTTTTTGTTTTAATGATCTTATCTTGCTTCTCTATCTTGTGATACATGTAAAAGTGGAGTTTATGGTGTAAAATTACTAATTCAAAACTGTTTTACATTCTTCATCAGAACAAAAAGAGAACGATGCTTGTGCTTTCAAATTTGTAGCCAGTTTCCTCTGTTATGCTAGATATATTGATAAAATATCTTGTTTATATCATTACGACTGACTGTCAATAAAAATAAATTTCAGATCTATATATATTTCACTTTTATTGCAACATTTTAGAAATCATTAATTGCATTTATTACAGACATAAACCATTCAGAAAATTAAATAACAATTTTTAATTGAAAAGACCAGATATGGTAATGAGAACGGATTATTATATATACATGACTAAGATATCTCAATACTTTCAAAGAATGAAATAAATATATCATACCTGACAAGTTTTTTTTCCATAAATATGGTAGTTTTAACCTAAAGGATGTTAAAATCTCCTCTAAAACTTATAAAATTCATAGTATTGAATCTTTGTACATGTAGATGTTCAGAAAAAATTAAAAAAGTTATAACAATGCAACCATTTTACTAAACATAAAAAAATGCAAATGAAAACAGTTATAATTAGCAATTGAATCAAGAAACCTTCAAATATCCTTAATGGAGGGTCAAGATGTATTACTGAAAAGAGTCTTAATGCACCAATGCAACGGACATGAACAAAATCATTCGCAGTTAACAGTATCAATAAATGTAACGCCACCAGTTCAGTTCTAATTGTTCTTATTCTGTGAATTCTACCTTTTCCTCAGAATTTTCTTCCTCTGTTTCATTCTCGTCGTCCTCTGTGTTGTTATCCTCTGTGTTGTTGTCCTCTGTGTTGTTATCCTCTGTGTTGTTATCCTCTGTGTTGTGGTCATCTAATGACATGGTTATACATGTATCTGTTTCTGTCCTCTGTTCGCCATCATCATCAGGCCATGTAACCTCTGATTCCGATGTTTTCTGCTCTGGAGATATATCGTCCCTGGCATCATTTGATACAGAATTAACTGTCTCTTCCTTCTCATTTGATACGGTTGGCTTATTTTTGTCGTCGTCATCGTCATTCATAAACGGTGCTTCAAGCTCCAGTGTGCCCTCGCTGTTCATGCGACATTTCAAGTTATCAACATCAACATTTGTTGGCAAAGAAATTATTTTTGTCATGGTTAGAGATGAATCGTCGCTTTCTGACATTTTCATTTCCCCTTCTATGGTAACTAGATTGTCTCTTACACTTACTTTGAGAGTTTCTTTGTTGAAACCTTTAAGGCAAAATCTCCGTTTCCAGACCGCTGGTAGAGTTTCCTTCTCTATGTCCTTCTGATCATGTTTTTCTGTTGCCTTCCATTGTTCTTTTTTTCCCTCTGATTTTGCCCGAGTCTCATTTGGGACCCCCGTTTTTTCATTCGTTTCCTCGATTCTGAAAGGTGCCTCCAGCGTCAAAATGCCATTCACACTGACTTTACATTCTATCTTCTCAGTGTCCAGGGTCCTAGGAAGGACAAATGTCCGTCTGATTTCTGTACTTTCTCCATTCTCAGAATCCCCCGTCTCTCTCACTGCTCTGATGTGTGCCTTTTCGCCATTAACTTTCAATGAAATACTTTCAGGGTCACACTGGGGAATTTTAATTTTCTTAACCCACTTCTCTGGTTTCTTGTTCATTTCTTGTAGTTGTTGTAGACATGATAAAGTCTTGAGAAGATCGAGGGTAGCTAACATGGTATCGTCGTTGTACATTGGTTCACGTTTTCTTACATGTCGTGTATGAAAAGGCATGACAGGAATTCGTAGTGTATAAACCATATTTGATCTGCTACTGAAGTCTATCTGCTCACTTACTATTGTACTGTAATACTAATGCTTCAAATTCGAACTCCTTTTATATGTTACGCTCAAGATTCTTGAATATTCTATCTTATATAACGATGATTGGTCTATTTTTCTACATATAGTATCTATATACAGTATCTATAGATAGAGGAAAGATAACTCGAGAATATTCTCGAATAAGGGCACATTCTAGAACATTATGTTTATTAATATAACTTTGAAGTGGTATATTGTTATTTTTATCAAATATAGGATTAAGGTTTTTTTGTACCAAGAAACCTTTCAAAGTAACAAATGTATTACAATGGAAATTATATATATTATAGATTATAAATAAGGATTTTGTATGTTTTCGTGCACTTATGTTGTACACAATTCATATGAGTTGGAACCAACCACCATTGTATATATATGTATACATATTTTTTCGAAAATGTCTGCAAGCTTTGACAAATTGTTGCACTCAAAATTAAAAAAATTATACATATTCTAATTTTTATTCAAAATTTTTGTAGTTGAATTCCATTCATAGCAACATATCAGCAAACAGCAAACATTTAATTTGAATGTAAATAAAGTTTCTGTTCCCTTTAATTTGAAAAAAAAAAATCCATGAGAAATAAATGATAATTTCACACGAAAACAGATTTGTTTGCGAGTTTGAATTAACATTTCCTGAATTTTTGTATCTTTATGGATCAAATCAACGCAAATATAATTGACCAAATCAATTGCTTTCCCAATAACTCTTCTAGATAAAACAAAAATAACTGTTCACAGGGATTATTATTATTTTGGTTTGATGTATCATTTTTTTCATTCAATATTTCTATTGAAATTTTGTCATTCATTTTTTTCGATATATATGATTGATTAAAATTCAGCTTTGAGAATGACCCATTTTCAATTTTTTCTTCCAGATCTCACAATCGTACATCAATTCAAATATACTTTATAACGAGAAAGTTCTACAGTTATCTTTCCTTTAAGTTTAAATCCTTCATTGTAATCGAGAATGTTCTAGAGTTCTCTTTCCTGTACCGTAAAATTCTATTAATGACAAATAGATTTATCATGATTTCATAAGATAGAATATTCAAGAATCTTGAGCGTGACATATAAAAGGAGTTCGATTTTGAAGCATTAGTATTACAGTACAATAGTAAGTGAGCAGATAGACTTCAGTAGCAGATCAAATATGGTTTATACACTACGAATTCCTGTCATGCCTTTTCATACACGACATGTAAGAAAACGTGAACCAATGTACAACGACGATGCCATGTTAGCTACCCTCGATCTTCTCAAGACTTTATCATGTCTACAACAACTACAAGAAATGAACAAGAAACCAGAGAAGTGGGTTAAGAAAATTAAAATACCCCAGTGTGACCCTGAAAGTATTTCATTGAAAGTTAATGGCGAAAAAGCACACATCAGAACAGTGAGAGAGACGGGAGATTCTGAGAATGGAGAAAGTACAGAAATCAGACGGACATTTGTCCTTCCTAGGAACCTAGATACTGAGAAGATAGAATGTAAAGTCAGTGTGAATGGCATTTTGACGCTGGAGGCACCTTTCAGAATCGAGGAAACGAATGAAAAAACGGGGGTCCCAAATGAGACTCGGGCAAAATCGGAGGGAAAAAAAGAACAATGGAAGGCAACAGAAAAACATGATCAGACGGACATAGAGAAGGAAACTCTACCAGCGGTCTGGAAACGGAGATTTTGCCTTAAAGGTTTCAACAAAGAAACTCTCAAAGTAAGTGTAAGAGACAATCTAATTACCATAGAAGGGGAAATGAAAATGTCAGAAAGCGATGATTCATGTCTATCCATGACCAAAATAATTTCTCTACCAACAAATGTTGATGTTGATAACCTGAAATGTCGCATGACCAGCGAGGACACACTGGAGCTTGAAGCACCCATCATGCATGACGGCGACGACAAAAATAAGCCAACCGTATCAAATGAGATGGACGAGACGGTCGATTCTGTATCAAATGATACATTGGAAGAAATACCTTCAGAGCCTAAAACACCTGAATCAGAAGTTAGAGGGACTGGGGATGATAGCGAAGTAATGAAAGAAACAGATATATCCATGTCATTAGATGACCACAACACAGAGGATAACAACACAGAGGACGACGAGAAGGAAACAGAAAAAGAGAATCCTCTGGAGGAGGTGGAGTTCTACATTAAAAGAAATGAACATTAGATTAAATGTATGAACATATTATCCTCCTGAAAGAAAAATCATGGCCATAGTTAATATCCTAGGTGATATTTGTGCTCCTAGATATTGATGACTGGGGTATTTTTGTCAGACTTTGCAGTATGCGAACATTTAAGGAAATATATTGAAGCAAAAAGGGATTAAACTATTCGAATTGTTATTGCTTTTCCATTTAAAAAGAAGAGAGATTAATTAAGCTAGCACTATTACTATATATTATCATAATTTTGGTTTGATGTATGAGGATTGTAAGTTTTTATTTAACTTCAACAAGGAATATCTTGTCAATATATAAATGTTTTTAAACTTTTTCCACTGAATGTTCCTTGACTCCTTTCGAAAAATTTCATGCATTGATGATGTTCCGTATTGTAGCTGCATATTCATTCCTTTCTATAATGATGTTTTCTTGTTTTACTTACTGAATGAAGGTATTATTCATCAAATGATTGTATCTATTTGAATAGATGAATAAAAAGGTAAAATTTTAATATCTCTATTTCAGTAGTTATATTTATCAGATTGATAATTATTTGTTGATCGATGTATATGTAACTAATGAGTTCAAGAAGATCCTGACGACAATCCCAACAGCAAATAGAGAAACAAATTGAGCATCGACGGACCCCTAGCGAGCTAGAGGTGGGACCAGGTGCCCGGGAGGAGTAAGCATCCCCTGTTGGCTAGCCGCACCCGCCGTCGATTTTCATGCACGAAAATGAAAACTATCTATGGTTTCGTCTATATAGAAAGTGCTATGGCGACCATGTCAGGGAAAAATATTCAAAACACTTACTGTCAAACCCCTCGCGGGGAACTTTTTACGAGCTCCACACGGCAAAGGGCATAAGTGTGACACAAATTGAGCATCGACGGACCCCTAGAAAGCAAAAGGTGGGACCAGGTGTCCGGGAGGAGTAAGCATCCCTTTTATCTAGCCGCAACCGCCGTCGATGTTCATGCACGAAAATGAAAAATATATAGAAAGAATACATGTACTATCAGTGGTTTTGTCTATATAGAAAGTGCTGTTGCGACCATGTCAGGGAAAAATATTCAAAACAATGATAAACCCTCGCGGGGAACGTTTTACGAGCTCAAGTGTGACACAAATAAGTTTAAGAAGATCCTGACGACAATCCCAACTGCACTCACAAAATAAGACATATTGTACGGGAACTTATTGGAGGCGCAAATTAATTTAGCGGAAAGGAATTGACATTATCTTTTATGTATCACATAGGGCAATCATCAAAGATTTCTCTATATAAATCCATCTGAGGAACGTTAAAAAAATCGTAAATACCGAACACGAAACCCAAATCATATTTCAACAAAACCAATGGACATACGAAACCAATGGACAAACAAAACCAAGAAAAATACAAATAAAACAAAATGACAAAAGAAAACATTCCATGAAGGAGCTAAAGTGTATTCCCAAAGAAGGTGAGATCAAGTGCCTGGGGGAGATTAACCATCTCCTGTTTGCACATCCGACACCTGACATTTTAAACGTGTAGAAACCGAGGAATATGTCAATTCTAAATATTACATTAAATGCACAAATTCAAATGAATAGAGACGAAAGAAACAGTGTTATGAAACGTATAGTCCTAACCTGAGAGTGTAAAAAAAGAATAACTAGTAGATTTCTGATTAAATTCAATAGGCGCCTGCTGGACAAAAACGGTGAACACCAGACTAGCACGTTATGGAATATTCATTCCATTCCTGGTACCCTTATAAAAAAGACAACCTTCATCACTCAATAACGCCATCTACATCGGGTACCTGTAAAGTGCGAAACGAAACAAAAACGAAACGAAACAAATCGAAACGAAACGAAACGAAACGAAACAGATCGAAACGTAAAGAAACGAAACGAAACGAAACGAAACAAAACCTACAACTTAAAGAACTTAGAGAAAAGGCCATATAGAAGGGGAAATGCCGCCGAGACTGATTACGTAAAGTCAAAATCTGCATGTTATTGCTTTTGATACTTCAGCTCTAGATAATAACTTGAGGATTTCTTGAAAGAGTAAAAGTTGACGTTTAAAACATAAATGTTGTGATAAATTCCATTATATAATCGCATTTGAGAGGATTAAATTGGGGAGATGATTGATGACCTCGTCATGGGCAGATGAAAAATATCATTTAGGAGGGAGGAGTCTAGGTCTAGTACAGAGGAGACGGTACTGTTCAATTCTGTATTTTTAAAAACTTTATCAAGAAAAATGAGGGGGATGACATATTTTGCTTGAAAAGGGATGATGCTTTTTCCTGTAATGTGCTCCCCCGATTTATTTTCTATTACGGTTTCATAACGAGGTCATATATCCCCTCCCCCTTAATCCACTAGAATACATCTATGGCATTTAACATTTATGTTTCTAAAGGTCAATTTCGACTATTTCAAGATACCCTCTAGCCACTAGAACGTATTGTCTTAAATGTTTGTTCTCAGCAATGATTCCTCTTTATTTTTTTTCCTCAAGTTCTTTAAGTTTTATGTTTTGTTTCGTTTCTTTTTGATCTGTTTCGTTTCGGTTTTTTTTTTTTTCGATCTGTTTCGTTTCGTTTCGATTTGTTTCGTTTCGTTTCGATTTGTTTCGTTTCTTTTCGATTTGTTTCGTTTCGTTTCGATTTTTTTCGTTTCGTTTTTGTTTCGTTTCGCCATTTACCCCTAGGGACCCATCTACATCTGGATTTGTTGAAAATTTCAAGGAGAATTTCATAGAGTTTGAGCATCTTTAAATCTTAGTAAGAAACTTACCAGGATTGTTTTTAAAGAAATGTGAAGGGAAAAAATGCATTGATGGAAAGTAACCTCCTATGTCTTTGACATTGAATAATACAGAAAATCTACGACATGAAGTTCAAAAGAAAAGGGAACAATGCAAATGCATAAATTCCTCTTTTAGAGTAAGAAAGCGAGTTATTCTAATGATTTTCCCTTACCTCTCGACTTTGAGACTGAATAACTGTCAGGGTACTTCTTTGATTTTTGTATTAATAAAAAAAAGAGACATTAAGAAAGTAAAGAAATTCCAATCGTCCAAACTAATTAAATAAACCATTGACAGATATGTTATTCTCATTTATTTGACAAATGTGTTGTTTTTAAGGATACTTGAGAAATGTACATCTCCATCTACCTCGGGTCATTTGTAGTAAACAAATTCACGTAATTAACGAGTGCAGCTCCTTTATGTACGTCTTAATTTCGAATGAAAACGAAATGCATCGTAATATTTTGCCTTACTCAACAAATTATTTCTATGTCAAAGGCACATGCGTGCATTTTTTTTCCCTCAGGCGCTCATCATCCCAGTTAAATCGGACGACGTTAAACAATATATTCGTAAACAAAATACGAATGTATATGACGAAAATAGGCTTGTCATCACGCAAGTTAGAATATTCAAGAAGCCAAAACAGCATGTATATAAAAGGGAATTGATTTGTTGTAGTAGCATTACTTAAGAAAACATCTTGCACACAGAAAACTATTTCAAAATTCAAATATGATGAGACAAGATGGCTTATTTTACAACGAAGATGCCGTGTTGGCAGCCTTGGACATTTTCCAAAGGACGCCATGTCTACTAAAATTACAAAGACTGAAAAGGAAACGCGAGAAGTGGGTAAAGAAAGTAAGAATACCAGGCATTAACCCTGAAAGTGTCATATTGAAAGTAGATGATGAAAAGATACATCTCAGCGCAGTTAAAGAGATTGGGGATTCTGAGAATGGAGAAACAACTGAAATCAGACGGACATTTGTCTTACCTGAAAACATGGACACAGAAAAGATAGAATTTAAAGTTAGCGAGAGAGGCGTTTTGAGGTTAGAGGCACCTATCATAAATAAGAACAAGGCTACACTAATGAGTCCAGAGACTGCTGAAACGACATCACATTTTCAAAAAAGTTTCAAGTAACGGATAAAAAATTAAAAGCAAGGGAGACGATTTCATTTCCACCTGTCTGGAAACGGAGGCTCTGCTTAAAAGTTTTCACCAGAGGATCTCTAAAAGTCACCCGAAGATGTCAGGAATAGATGACTTATTAAACGCATTTTTGTGTCAGAAAATGCAGATGTTGATTGTTTGAAATGTTGGCTGGGCAGCGATGATACTTCTGAACTTTTATCCGTCTATCAGTGACAATTTTGACATAAAGAGATCTATAGTAGCAATCAATATAAGTGAGGGAACATTGAATTCTTCAACGGATTGTACGAAGGTTTTAAAAACGTCTAGAGACAATGAATGACAGAAAAGGACCTCTGAACCAGTAAGTTAAAGACGAGAAGACGATGAAACTCCGATAAAGACTGGAAAAGATGAAGTTTTACAGAGAATGACAAGCAGTACAGGGCGATATTCCTTCATCAGAAAAGGTGACCATGTGACTATGTGAATCCATGTGACTATGTGAATCCATGTGACCATGTGAATCCGAACTCAAAAGCATTATGAACGACGAATGTAATTGTATTCCAGATATTTAAGGAATAACCAACAAATATCATTGACACTTACGTTTGTAGACTCAGTATATATATTGTTGTCATATAATCCTTCTCATGCTTTTGGGGTACAATACATGAGAGATTACTTTTTTACAAATAACTTGCTTCAGGCATTTTGTCAAATGTTTTGATCATAGATATGTACACTTTTAAATTACCTCTTATATGCAAGATGTTTGTGAATAAAATGTCAGAAATAGGAACCGTTTTTCGATTGTTACTGATTTAACAATTATTAGAGTATTGGCATCCTACTTGCGAAAATCAATAAAAACAAACTTAATAAAACAAAACTCTGAAGATAAAGGTCTCACATAAGACAACGTTTCGAGTTTAGCAGTACAATATACAGGGTTATATTACAGAAAGGCTGGAATCATCATTGAGGAAGTTCCTTACATGAGATCCCTCTTTCCAGAATAATCAGTGGCATTCTTTTTTGCGACTGAATGGCTATCAACATTATCAAACAAGACTGTACACCAATATGTACATCGAGACAATCACCTAATTTGAAAAGTTTTCATAGGTTTTGTATGCATTTAGATTAAATGTATGAACATTATCCTCCTGAGAGGAAAATCATGGCCATAATTAATATCCTAGGTGATATTTGTGCTCCTAGATATTGGTGACTGGGGTATTTCTGGAAATTTCGTTGGTTTATGTGTCGTTTTTTGTGTTTGATGTTTCTATGTTGTATGTCTCTTTTTCGTCTCTTGTTCTGATTGTCTTTGTGATTTCACGTCGGGTGTTTTGGTGTTTTGCTGTTGGTCTGTTCGGAGATCCCCTCCCTTTTTCCACACATGCAAACCTAGGTACAAACGTATCCACAGTCTGTTTATATTTATTCATTGACCTTATGATTCATCTATTAATTTTTCATTTATTTATTATCTTTTTGTTAGATATTTTGCGTTCGAAAATTCCTCTTTTCAGAATTTAGGAATTTGAGAAACTCGACATACATTTAAGTAAATCCCAAGTGTTACACTTGAAGCCTTGTCAAATGTGCCACATTTCAAATAGTGGAAATTATTTGTCAGCCATATGCTCGACTCGTCTAAAGTAGTAGCACAAGGCAGGGGGAAGCCCCGGTAATCTGGTTTACCAAACCTAATAGATTTAACTCCGCTTATATGTATCTCACTCATATTGAAATGTTTCATGATATAACGTTTAGTGTCGTCTGTCAGGTGCAAATGTTTAAAATCCTCAAATTCATTAGCATCATTTTAGAGCAGATAAATAAGTAGTTTTAGTGCTTTGATGAACACTTGTTTGACACAGACGATTTCTTTTCTTTGATTCTAAAATTATAACTACTACGCATGTTATGTCACAGAAAAGTTTCTTTTATCTATCTTTTTGTGTTTTGTGGTCGGTGTTACATAATTATGTGGTTTGTGTTCAGATTTTGGCACACTCTACAGCCATTTCTGGATACACGCATCTTTTTACATGATGTCCTTTACTTTTTTTGAGTTTGTTATGCATAATAATTTGCAAAAACAGTCTATGTAAAACTTCTGTCTTTTTGTTTTAATGATCTTATCTTGCTTCTCTATCTTGTGATACATGTATAAGTGGAGTTTATAGTGTAAAATTACTAATTTAAGACTGTTTTACATTCTTCATCAGAACAAAAAGAGAACGATGCTTGTGCTTTCAAATTTGTAGCCAGTTTCCTCTGTTATGCTAGATATATTGATAAAATATCTTGTTTATATCATTACGACTGACTGTCAATAAAAATAAATTTCAGATCTATATATATTTCACTTTTATTGCAACATTTTATAAATCATTAATTGCATTTATTACAGACATATACCATTCAGAAAATTAAATAACAATTTGTAATTGAATAGACCAGATATGGTAATGAGAACGGATTATTATATATACATGACTAAGATATCTTAATACTTTCAAAGAATGAAATGAATATATCATACCTGACAATTTTTTTTCCATAAATATGGTAGTTTTAACCTAAAGGATGTTAAAATCTCCTCTAAAACTTATAAAATTCATAGTATTGAATCTTTGTACATGTAGATGCTCAGAAAAAAATTTAAAAGTTATAACAATGCAACCACTTTAATAAACATAAAAAAATGCAAATGCAAATGAAAACAGTTATAATTAGAAATAGAATCAAGAAATCTTCAAATATCTTTAATGGAGTGTCAAGATGTTTTACTGTAAAGAGTCTATTGTACCAATGCATTGAACAATGAATAAAATCATTCACAGTTAACAGTATCAGTTTTGATTAATTCAATAAATGTAACGCCATCAGTTCAGTTCTACTGGTTCATCTTCACTTCTTCTCATTCTGTGAATTCTACCTTTCCCTCAGAATTCTCTCCCTCTGTTTCCTTCTCGTCGTCCTCTGTGTTGTTATCCTCTGTGTTGTTGTCGTCTAATGACATGGCTATATCTGTTTCTGTCCTCTGTTCGCCATCATCATCAGGCCATGTTACCTCTGATTCCGAAGTTTTCTGCTCTGGAGATATTTCGTCCTTGACATAATTTGATACAGAATTAACTGTCTCTTCCTTCTCATTCGATACGATTGGGTTATTTTTGCCGTCGTCATCGTCATTCATGAACGGTGCTTCAAGCTCCAGTGTGCCCTCGCTGTTCATGCGACATTTCAAGTTATCAACATCAACATTTGTTGGTAGAGAAATTATTTTTTTCATGGTTAGAGATGAATCGTCGCTTTCTGAAATTTTCATTTCCCCTTCTATGGTGACTAGATTGTCTCTTACACTTACTTTGAGAGTTTCTTTGTTGAAACCTTTAAGGCAAAATCTCCGCTTCCAGACCGCTGGTAGAGTTTCCTTCTCTATGTCCTTCTGATCATGTTTTTCTGTTGCCTTCCATTGTTCTTCTTTTCCCTCTGATTTTGCCAGAGTCTCATTTGGGACCCCCGTTTTTTCATTCGTTTCCTCGATTCTGAAAGGTGCTTCAAGCGTCAAAATGCCATTCATGCTGACTTTACATTCTATTTTCTCAGTGTCCAGGGTCCTAGGAAGGACAAATGTCCGTCTGATTTCAGTTGTTTCTCCATTCTCAGAATCTCCCGTCTCTCTCACTGCTCTTATGTGTGCTTTTTCGCCATTAACTTTCAATGAAATACTTTCAGGATCGACTTGGGGTATTTTTATTCTCTTTACCCACTTCTCTGGTTTCTTGTTCATTTCTTGTAGTTGTTGTAGACATGATAAAGTCTTGAGAAGATCGAGGGTAGCTAACATGGCATCGTCGTTGTACATTGTTTCAGGTTTTCTTACAGGTCGTGTATGAAAAGGCATGACAGGAATTCGTAGTGTATAAACCATATTTGATCTGCTACTGAAGTCTATCTGCTCACTTACTATTGTACTGTAATGCTAATGCTTCAAATACGGTTACAAATGAGACTCGGGTAAAATCAGAGTTAAAGGAAGTACAATCTCATGTAAAGGAAAATGATCAGAAAGAAACGGAGAAAGAGGCTTTACCAACGGTCTGGAATAAAAGATTTTGCTTAAAAGGTTTCAACAAAGACACTCTCAAAGTAAGTGTAAGAGACAATCTAATTACCATAGAAGGGGAAATGAAAATGTCAGAAAGCGATGATTCATGTCTATCCATGACCAAAATAATTTCTCTACCAACAAACGTTGCTGTTGATAACTTGAAATGTCGCATGACTAGCGAGGGCACACTTGAGCTTGAAGCACCCATCATGCATGACGGCGACGACAAAAATAACCCAACCGTATCAAATGAGATGAACCAGCCAGTCGATCCTGTATCAAATGATACATTGGAAGAAATGCCTTCAGAGCCTAAAACATCTGAATCAGAAGTAAGAGGGACTGAGGATGATAGGGAAGAAAAGAAAGAAACAGATGTAACCATGTTATTAGCTGATCACAACATAAAGGATAACAACACAGAGGATAACAACACAGAGGACGACGAGAAGGAAACAGAGGGAGAGAATCCTCCGGAGGAGGTGGAGTTCGACATTAAAAGAAATGAACATGGCCATAATTAATATCTAAGGTGATATTTGTGCTCCTATGAACCATGTTGACTGGATATTTTTGTAAGAATTTACAGTATGCGAACTTTTAAGGAAATATATTGAGGCAAAAAGGGATTAAACTATTCGAATTGTTATTGCTTTTCCATTTAGAAATAGAGCTTAATTAAGCTAGCACAAGATTCTAAATTTTAATTTAAATTCAACAAGAAGTAACTTGTCAATATATATACATTTTTAAACTTTTTCCATATAATGTTCCTTGACTCGTTTTGAAAAATTTCATGCTTTGATGATGTTCCGTATTGCAGTTGCATATTCATTCCTTTCTATAATGATGTTTTCTTGTTTTACTTACTCAATGAAGGTATTATTCATCAAATGATTGTATCTATTAGAATAAATAAATAAAAAGGTAAAAAAATATATATATCTCTATTTCAGTAGTTATTTTTATCAGATTGATAATTATTTGTCGATCGATGTATATGTAACGAAGACATAGTGTACGGGGACTTATTTGAAGCGCAAATGAATTTGAGCGGAAAGAAATTGACAATATCAGTTACATGTATGTATCATGTATTATCTCAAAGATTTCTCTATATAAAACAAAATGACCAAAGAAAACATACGATGAAGGAGCAAAAGTGTATTTCCAAAGAAGGTGAGATCAAGTGCCTGGGGGGAGTAAGCATCTCCTGTTTGCACATCCGACGCCTGACATTTTAAACTAGCAGAAACCGAGGAATATGTCAAATTTAAAATTGCATTTTAAAAATACACAAATTCAAATGAAAAGAGACGGAAGAAACAGTGCTATGGAACGTATGGTCCGAACTTTACTGTAAAAAAAAGGTTAACACCAGACTGGCACGTTATGGAATATTCATCCTTTCATTGTAACCGTTATAAAACCGATAACCTACATCAATAACGCCATCTACATCTGGATTTGTTAAAAAAATTCAAGGAGAATTTTATAGAGTTTGAGCATTTTTAAATCTTATAAAGAAACTTACCAGGATTGTTTTTAAAGAAATATGAAGGGGAAAATACATTTTTGGAATGGCAGATGGAAAGTAACCTCCTATGACTTTGACATAGAATAATATAAAAATATACGACATGACGTTCAATAGAAAAGTGAACAATGTAAATGCTTAGATTCATCTTCTAGAGTAAGAATTTGAGTAATTCTAATGATTTTTGCCCTACCTTCTCCACTTTGAGACTGAATAACTGTCAGGGTACTTCTTTGATTTTTTTTATTATTATTAAAAAAGAAACAATTTAGAAAGTAAAGAAATTCGAACCGTCCAAATTAATGAAATAAACCATTGACAGATGCTTTATTCTCATTTATTTGACAAATGTGTTGTTTCACGGATACTTGAGAAATGTACATCGCCATGTACCTCGGGGAACTTAACGTCATTTGTAGTAAACAAATTCACGTAATTAACGAGTGCAGCTCCTTTATGTACTTCTTAATTTCGAATGAAAACGAGGTGCATCATAATATTTTGCCTTTATCAACAATAACCGGGATGAACATTTATATGTCAAAGGAACATATGCGCATTTTTTTCCTCAGGCACCCATCATCCCAGTCAAATAGAGAATTAAGACTTTCCCGTATAAACAAAATACAAATTTATGTGACGAAAATAGGTTTGTCATCATCACGTAAGATAGAATATTCAAGAAGCCAAAACAGTATGTATATAAAAGGGAATTAGTTGTAGTAGCATCACTTAGGAAAACACCTGTGCACACAGAAAACTATTTCAAAATTCAAATATGGTGAGACAAGATGGCTTATTTTACAACGAAGATGCCGTGTTGGCAGCCTTTTCCATTTTCCAAAGGACGCCATGTCTACTAAAATTACGAAAACTGACAAGGAAACGCGAGAAGTGGGTAAAGAAAATAAGAATACCAGGCATTAACCCTGAAAGTGTCATATTGAAAGCAGATGGTGAAAAGATACATCTCAGCGCAGTTAAAGAGATTGGGGATTCTGAGAATGGGGAAACAACTGAAATCAGACGGACATTTGTCTTACCCGAGAACATGGACACAGAAAAGATAGAATGTAATGTTAGCGAGAGAGGCGTTTTGAGGTTAGAGGCACCTATCATAAATAAGAACAAGGCTACAGAAATGAGTCCAGAGACTGCTGAAACGACATCACATTTTCAAAAAAGTTTCAAGTAACGGATGAAAAATTAAAAGCAAGGGAGACGATTTTATTTCCACCTGTCTGGGAACGGAGGCTCTGCTTTAAAGTTCTCACCAGAGGATCTCTACAAGTCACCCGATGATGTAAGGAATAGATGACTTATTAAAAGCATTTTTGCGTCAGAAAATGCTTAATATGTTGATACATGTAGTTTGAAATATTGGTTGGGCAGCGATGATACTCCTGAACTTTTATCCGTCTATCAGTAACAATTGTGTCATAAAGAGATATATAGTGGCAATCAATAGAGGTGAGGAAAAACTGAATTCTTCAACGGATTGTACAAAGAATTTTAAAACGTCTAGAAACAATGAATGACAGAAAAGGACTTCCGAACCAGCAGTTAAAGAAGAATGAAGAGGATGAAACTCTGATAAAGACTGTAAAAGTTTTACAGCGAATGACAATCAGCACAGGACGATATCAGAAAAGGTGACCATGTGAATCCATGTGACTACGGTATGTGAATCCATGTGACTATGTGAATCCATGTGACTATGTGAATCCATGTGACCATGTGAATCCGAACTCAAAAGCATTTTGAACGACGAATGTAATTGTATTCCAGATATTTAAGGAATAACCAACAAATATCATTGACACTTACGTTTGTAGACTCAGTATATACACTGCCATCCATAAATAACTATACAAACAAGGAAATCATTCTAAATTCTGAACTTGAAAGAATCATAATAATTGGCTTCACATAATTCAAAATTATGAATTGTGGTAACAAAAAAGTAAAAAGAAACTTTTCTCATCTGCACAATTTTTTCCAAAAATTGTCATTTTTATATAAAAAAGTTGAAAAATTCAAAAACTTCAAATATTTGGGTCAAGTTTGTTACAAATGATTTCTATAAGGTTCATTATTAGAATCATACAGCAATGGATTTGAAACTGTTCATTTTATAACAGCAGAATGAGTAGAAATAGTGTATACTAATTTATGGATGGCAGTGTATATTGTTGTCATATAATCCTTCTCATGCTTTTGGGGTACAATACACGAGAGATTTCCTTTTTAATTTACAAATAACTTTCTTCAGTCATTCTGTCAAATGTTTTTATTATAGATGTGTACAGTTTTAAATTCCCTCTTATATGAAAATGTTTGTGAATAAAATATGCAAATAATTTGGATTTTTCATTATGTCAGAAATAGGAACCGTTTTTAGATTGCGAAAATCAATGAAAACACACTTAACAAACAAACAAAAACCTGAGGATAAAGGTCTCACATAAGACAACGATTCGAGTTTAGCAGTACAACATACAGGGTTATATTACACAAAGGCTGGAATCATCATTGAGAAAGTTCCTTACATGAGATCACTCTTTCAAGAATAATCAGTGGCATTCTGTATTGCGACTGAATGGCTGTCAACATCATCAAACAAGACTGCACACAAATATGTACATCGAGACAATCACCTAATTTGAAAAGTTTTCATAGGTGTTGCATGCAAATAGGAGACGCTGACTTTCCCCGGGCACCTGGTCTCACTTCGGAATATTGTTCCAATGGAAATTCTAAAGATTTTCCCTTACCCTTTCGACGTTGAGACTGAATAACTGATGAGTACTTCTTTGGTGTTTTTCTATACACCCAAAACAATGTTCATCAAGACTCTTATTACAAAATACAACATTCACAGTGACAAAATCAAACAGTACAACACGTACGTGTTCATTGTTACACGAAAACATAAAAAGACAAGGCATGGAGTGCAGAGATCACTTCGATTAATCACGTTCTTTTACTCGAGAAATAGCCCATTGAATAGCAAATAAGAAGAATTACATGCTAACAAGCCTCAATACTGCGCCAACTGCGTACAAGTATTAATTCTGTTCAAAACGGATGGTTCTGTGCAGATTACCTGGATAGCCACACAATTTGTCTATTCCATAATGAATGTCTGTTATAAGGCAATCCGTGTTATACTCTCTACATTTTATATATTGTCTTATATATGACGTTCTGTTTCCATATATTTTGCGTTTTGTAGTCCCAATGCGCCTTTTGAAAGTTGTTTTGCAAGTATACTACAAGAAGGGAGGGGATCTCCAACCAGACCCTGCTGCAGCACCAACATCAAAACACCCGATGCGAAAACACAAAGACGAGTACACTAAGAGACGAAAAAGAGACACACGACATGTAAACATCAAACACAAAAAACTACACATAAACGAACGAGACCAATGGGCAACCGGTGCCGACTTTGGACGGCCATTTGCCACACCAGTAGCAAATGGCGTGGTTATCCTGGATTACGTGCGCACAACCCTCTCACTTCTCCGATTACCCAGAGGTCTCGAATAAAGTACAATTGTGGTGTAAAACAACCTCCTAAATGTTAGATGACCACACACAAACAAGACCGCAAAACGCAGGGGCCCAAGCAACACAGATGAATATGTAAATGGATATAAAAAGAGGGCGTACATAATACAGTCCGTGCTCTGTCGGCTGTAGCTAGCTCAAGTTGTGCTCTATTGTAAGTGCTGTTGAGATTATAGTCAGGATCTTCTTTAACTCATGTTATCAACCGAGGAGTTCGACTGACATTCAGAGAGTACAGGCATTTTTAAAAGTCAATTTTGGGGAGATACTATAGTTGTCTTTACATGAGAATCTTCAGAAATACCTCCAGTACAATGAGTAAACTCCAGGTTTTTCATAATATCTGAAGTATAACGCTTATCATGATTAATATTTCTGTCTTCTCTAGAGACAACAAGTGCATACTAGTAAAACTCAATGATAAGATTTTATCCGACTGTCTCCTGTATAGGACTGTTGTTTCGTAGACTATCTTGATTAGGACGTGGATAATTCTTTGAGGGGATCTTCAAAACACCTGGCCATGCATTTTTTAGATTGGCATGTCATGGTGCTGTTGATTGCGTTTATAAATTTGAATAAAGTTGACGGAGAAGAAAAATGAATACTTATGAACAACCTTGACCAAGCAAATCTCCAGCAGCAAGTACGAGACATGGAGGCAAAACTCCTCAACATGGAGAGACTTGTTAACGACCTCTCATCAAAGGTCTGAGGCTCAACTCATCAACATGGAGAGACTTGTTAACGACCTCTCATCAAAGGTCGGAGGCTCAACTCATCAACATGGAGAGACTTGTTAACGACCTCTCATCAAAGGTCGGAGGCTCAACTCATCAACATGGAGAGACTTGTTAACGACCTCTCATCAAAGGTCGGAGGCTCAACTCATCAACATGGAGAGACTTGTTAACGACCTCTCATCAAAGGTCGGAGGCTCAACTCCTCAACATGGAGAGACCTGTTAACGACCTCTCATCAAAGGTCTGAGGCTCAACTCATCAACATGGAGATACTTGTTAACGACCTCTCATCAAAGGTCGGAGGCTCAACTCCTCAACATGGAGAGACCTAATAACGACCTCTCATCAAAGGTCGGAGGCTCAACTCATCAACATGGAGAGACTTGTTAACGACCTCTCATCAAAGGTCGGAGGCTCAACTCACCAACATGGGGAGACTTGTTAACGACCTCTCAACAAAGGTCGGAGGCTCAACTCACCAATATAGAGAGACTTGTTAACGACCTCTCATCAAAGGTCGGAGGCTCAACTCATCAACATGGGGAGACTTGTTAACGACCTCTCATCAAAGGTCGGAGGCTCAACTCACCAACATGGAGAGACTTGTTAACGACCTCTTATCAAAGGTCGGAGGCTCAACTCACCAACATAGAGAGACTTGTTAACAACCTCTCATCAAAGGTCGGAGGCTCAACTCATCAACATGGTCAGACTTGTTAACGACCTCTCATCAAAGGTCGGAGGCTCAACTCATCAACACGGGGAGACTTGTTAACGACCTCTCATCAAAGGTCGGAGGCTCAAATATCTACGGTACCGTACAGTAATTTCATCAGCCAATCTCTTTTCTTCTCACAATTTAATATAACGATGATTAAGTAATATCAAATAAAGAACCTCATCCTTTAAAATACAATGATATATTTGTAGGGTCGACGATTTATGTACACTGGGGAAGCAGGACTTGCCCTTACAATAACTCTGTCATATACTCAGGTATCTTTATCTTCTGGAATAGTCATTGCCATTTTATCTTCTTTACTATCTAAGATTAAGATAGATTTCGATGTATTCAGAGAAGGGAAGATGTCGTAATAGTTACAGTAAAAGCACATTGACGACATTTCATGTAAATGATACTTGAACTGAAACAAATGTTCATCTATGCTGAGAGAGAGCAGCCTCTTCTTGACAAAAAAATACAAATACGGTGCACTCCACCAGCATGTTTTGGATGGTGAATCCTCATGAAGTGTTTCATTTTCCAGTAAACTTTACATTCATGAGAATGATTTTAGGGAACAAGTGAAGAGCCTGAAATTGTGACTGTTAAGTCTTTGTCAGAATTTTCTTTGAGGCCCATGCATGATTTCATTTTGCTCACGAAAATATTAACTCGCATCAAGCAAGGTCTTCAAACATCCTGCGAGACAACATATTCCAGAAATGGAATCAATCAGATGTGGATCCTAAATAATTCTTAGAAACTTTTGGAAAATTTAAAAGCCACCAATTTCAATCATATTACCAGCATAAAGTCTTTCTTCCACATAACTTAATTCCTTTTCATGAAAAGCAACATTCCGTCTTCTCCTGCTTATGGCGTTTTTGTTTCTCAGCTGATACGGTACGCCAGGGTATGTTCCAAATAAGAAAATTTCATCCTTAGAGCCAAACGGCTTGCAAGTGATCTACATGCTCAGGTTTATATTACACAACGTCTGAGGTAGTTCATCGGTCGCTACGGGGATATAATAAAAGCACATCAGATCCCCCTTTCCAGAACGATCAGTGACATTCTGGATTGCCATTAAATGGCTGTCATCAACACCAAACAAGAAATATTTACCTGATCTGTACAACAATATGTATATCGAGACAATAACCGAATTTGACCATTTTCATGCCCAGCTGTTGCGACGGGTGTTGCATGCAACCAGGAGATGCTGACTCTCCCCGGGCTCCTGGTCTCACTTGTTCATTCCGGGGTTCGCAACAGTTTCAATGAAAATTCTAATGATTTTGCCTTGCTTTTTTCGACTTTTAGACTGAATAACTGATAGGTACTTCTGATTTATAATATAGGTCAGATAGGGGGAGGTGAATATGACTCCGCTGGGGCAGGTACCAATCCTCTATGCTTGACACACGAACCAATATGGGGCGCTAACCATGCCCCTGAGGGTAACAGAGATATACTGCATGGGGCCGAGTATCAAGACGCTTTCTGGGGATCAAACAAGGAAAATCAAGATGTACCGTGTGCTGTGTGCGAGAGCCATAACGGCAAACATACAATTATGATACCAGGGAGGAATAAATGTATTAAAGGTTGGACGGAGGAATATCATGGTTACCTGGCCTCAAACCATAGAGGTTATGCTAGAGCGGGGTATTACATATGTGTAGACCAGGTCGCCGACGTGTTGGATTCGGGAAATCGTGCTGATTTTGGTTACTGCCTTTTCGGAGTTTCTACAAAATGTGGTTCGCTGCAATGTCCTCCTTACGAGAACAACAAGTCAGTTACAATGTACTTGTGTTGTTTGTACAAAATAAGGATTAAAAATGAATTGAAAAATCTCTCCAAACTTTCTTAATGATTTTTGTATTTTGCAAGTTTTATACATTCCATCCGCAGATCTACATATGTGTAGCCGTTGGCGTTGACATTGGCGTTTACATAGGCGTTTGAACAGGCATTGGTGTTTCATAAACACATCTTGTTTATAGATTTGCTTGAATTTCTTTTATTCATACATGCATCATATAAAATTTATATTGCAACGATTTTTCTTTACTCAGAGGGAAGCTCAGTTCTCCTGGAGTATTTGAATACCCAAACAGTGGACTTGGTGTCCCCTATCCACAGATGCCCCTCTTTATCCAGCGCCAGTGCGTTGGGACCACGGATTCCGTAATTGTCAGTGATCAGAAATCCTATAAACTGTCCACTTAGATCCAGTAGATGGATAGCATGGTTACTCCAATCAGCGACTAGCACGTGACCTTGTTTATCGGCAACAATCCCGAACGGATTGAAAGGTTTCTTCAATGTACCAATATCGTTCTGACCAAAGTACTTATTTTTAACAAACCCTTCAAAGTTGAAAGTTGTCGTATGTACATTGTTTTCTTCCCGATCAGAGATGACAACGTCACCAAGCATGTTCTCGTGTAGCCGGTAGGGGGCGCAGAATAATGGCGCGAAACCGTCATCCTCAATTGTGTCGATGATTTCTCCCTTCTCGTTGATGCGTAGGACCATTCTACGTGAAGCTGATGTCCTCGTTGTAATATAACTGTCCACTGCGTTGACCAGTAGCTCATTTTTCTTGGTCAGAGTCATTCCACCAGGGAACCAATTGAGTTGTATAAAGTCGGAGGCTTTCAAATTCTCATCTAGTTTCACAATTTTCTTACCATCGTAACTGGAAACCAACACTTCCCCGTTCGGTTTAGCTACGATGTCGTCGATTTGGATGTCTAAGGTAGCAGTCCTTAACTTGGTCCCTTCTCTTGTGAACAGTGACATCTGATTGGTACCCCAACCACAGCAGATCCAGGCCTCTTTTTCTGATATCGGCGCGATCGCATGAATGGTATCGGTGATATTAGAGACCCGAAAGCTGTACATGAGTTGTACGTCGAAGTTGAGCGCGATCCTAAGTCCCCACGGCATAGGTAACATCGGCATTTTAATGTCGGTTGTGTCGCAGAAGCCAAATAATTCCTCTAGGTTACTACCGTGGGTTTCACTCGGATTGAAGTTGCTAGTCACCGAGGAGATGAGGCCAGACGTTGGTATTTCTTTATCGGCGTGCTTAAAGCGGTTCTGGAGTTTCTGTGCCATCAAGACGATGTCGCTGTCATTTCCGAGATTAACGACTTCCTCAGCAGAGCTTGTTATGGACGTCACCGAACTCAAGGTCGTCTCGATTTGTTTCAGATGTTTCTCAATCCGACTGTATTCCGCGTTTAGTTTGCTCGTGACGTCATCGATCAGATCGTCCCGGATTTTCAGTAGCTGATCTTGAAGCTGGTTAAACCTTGCCTTGATGTCGGTTATTGTTTCTTCAGCATAGTCGCCAAGAAGCTTCCTACAAGATTTAAGTTCCTCTACGTAGTCCCTTAAGTATGGTAGATACTCGTGCATGCTTTGAATGACGGGTTTGACTTTTTCGCGTTTTTCTTTCGCTCCTTCTGCTATACTTTTATATCTATGGCCTTTATGATCGGAAACCTTCGTCACGCATTCCTTACATATGGGAACTTCGCAAAGAATGCAATAGTGACATGTTTCTTCGTCTTTGTGTTTTTCACAGAATGTTTTATGAGTAAGTTTTGTAATTGTTTTCGCCTCAGGATTAGACAATGTCACAGCGTGATGATCTCTCTTGCCATCGGCTTCAAAATGTTTGTTCATACAGCTCTCACAGAGGTTGGATTCGCATTCCAAGCACCGGAAACAGGCAGGATGCTCGTCGGATTTACAAACATCGCATTTTGAAAATGTAGAAAATGCGGCACTGGCCTGAATGGCTTTGATGTAGTAGTTCTGTTTCAGTCCTTTAATCCCGGACTTTGGTATAGAGATACTAATATTGCACATTGGGCACGGAAACTTGAGTTTGGCTTGTTTCTTGGCAACATACTTATCTATACATTCCCGGCAGAAACTATGGAAACAGTCTAGTATCCTTGGATCTTTGTACCGTTTCTGACATAACCCACACAACATACTACTCATGTCGTCCGAAGACATGATCAAAATAGATGTCAACTTGCCTTACTCAGAACTCTGAATGCTTCTCTATAATCCATCTAACTCCTCGTGAATCTTATTTCCTTATGAACGAATGTAGATATGTCAAGTCAGGTGCATGTATTTTCTATCGAGTTTTGTCCTTGTGGAGTGTCTTTTTAAATGAATGAGTATCACGAATCCTGCGATGGATCAATTTTCCATTGAATTATCAAACATAGATTCCACTAAGCTAAAGATAAAATCGTCGGCGCCACACGGGGATTTAAAATATGAAAAATCAATCTATACACGTACACTATTCCAAAGACAAAGTCAAATCTAACTTCTCATCATGTGTGTATTTTGCGCTTTAAACTGATAATTCAGATCGATACATGCAAACCCTTAAAGTCGCCTTGTTAAGGTACCTCGCTCTATGTCAGGTTCGAACCTGACGAAAGATTGACAAAAGCTGCATTTTAAGGTCCTAATTCTCGTATAAAAGATCAGTTACATTCCGTTGGCTGCTTTATACTAAATGAGTAAAGATCAAGCCGCTAACATTGATTCTATATATGTGTTATAAAACCATTGGATTATATACTAAACTGAGAGGGATTTTAAGTACGTCATTGTTCTTGCACTAGGACACGTTAGAACAATCGACCTTTTGATGTAGATAAATCTGCAAAATCATACTGTAAAGAATTAATTAATAGACACCATGTCCTAATTACACAGCAAGAAGCGTCATATTCGGCGCCTCCGTAGATAGTTACTTCGTAATGTAGACTCTTCTTGAAGAAACCAGTCTTACTACCAAAAAGTCGACTATGCTTACAATTTCAAACTTTCTTCAACCATAAATATTTCGAAATATTAGTTCCCTACCGGCAACGCCGAAGGGGACTCTCAGTTTCCCCTCAAGTGTGGGTTTATAGCTTTACATACGAGATATGTTAGGGGCCTTCCAACAGAAGGAAAAGTACAAATCAGCACCCGTAAACAACAGTACATGGATCACGAGTGGTCTTCACAAATTCATCACGGGACTGTAATCTATGTAAGTTAGCATCAAGAAAACCAGAGTTTCTGACCTTGCAAGTGACTTTGGTCCACAACAAACATGACAATTAACCGGCGTATTGAAATACAATACGAAAAGTAACTCTTAAAGACTAATGTTCACTCGAAGTCAATATCGTGCACGCGCTTGGCCTGGTTATCCGGATTACGTGAACACAACACTTACCGCTTACCATGGAACACAGAAATCTGCGGCATGTAAACATACAAGTCGTGAAATCTCTTGGAGGTGAAACTTCAATATAAACAAAACAAAGAAGGTACTGGGAGAACATGAAATAAATGTAGATGACATCAAGAGTAATTCTTTTAATTACAAATGAAGTCACTGTTGAAATGTTATGAAACATCATTTAGGGACAGTCTACCGATCTGACGTGACGTGGTGTTGATAGACATTCTAGACTCCAGTTGTCTTATCAAATATTTTTCCCTGGCTACCATGCATGCTTTCCTGAGGAACCACTAGCTCTCAAATAATTTTTTTGTATAATTGTTTCTACTTATGTATTGATACAGCCTATACCCTTGTGTTTATACTAGCCTCCTAGCACACTCCACCAACACAGTATTTAAAAGAACCCTAGTTGTGAAACATATCTTTTCGACTTTATAAGTCTAAAATATTTTTGTGATCATGCAAACCAGGTGATAGTCATTATGAAATAAAACGAAAAACAGATTTACTACATTTATTTGGCACATTGGAAATATAATATAATCCCTGAGAAAATACGCATTTTCAAATCTTCATATCTTTAGAAAAGAAAACATTTATAATGCTTCCATTCCATTATGTGAACATCATAAAGTTTCATGACATTCTTAGAATTATAAATGTATATATGGTCATTGTAATGAACGAATTATATTGCACTTACGAGACTGAACTGTCTTATAGACAGCCAAGTTATAGTATGAATAAACCCCCATCCTACCCTTCTCCTAAAATATGATAAGGAGAAGGGTAACTGGTTTCATCAGACAGGGTATTGACCACTATCCTTCATGTGTTCTATCAGACAGGGTATTGACCACTATCCTTCATGTATGAGGTGACTTTGAACTTCACTTAAGTTTCTTATATAATAGCTGAACATTGTCAGTGGTGCAGCCGTAGTCTCGATTAACTAGGATCTAAAGTCGCCTCCATTTCTGAATTTGTCGCCGTCATTCTTTTCTTCGCAAATCGGTTTTACCTCCGACAAAGCTTTTCTTTTGATTCTGCGCTATTCGCACCATTCTCTATCCCAAAAGTATCGCACCTTCCCAAATACAAAGATAGAAGCACGGGACCCTGGGTAGAGAATGCATATGCACTTGTCAGTAAGGAGCTAAGTGACTCAGTCTCCGGTATCACTGTAAACATGTAGTTATAGAACACACTAAAATATCAAATCATATCCATACTATATCCACAGTCACTGAGTAACAGTTTGGATTGTTAGAACTACCACTAGCACACGGACTGCTACTGGTCGAATTGTTCACTGACGAGTTGTCTGTGTCTTTAGGACGCGGGAAAATATGTTCATAAACTGGCGGGCTTTGTTCTTTGTACGGATCTTCCTCTGTATAAGGCGGTAGATGTACTCCGAAAGGCAGTTCAAATGTATCTATGTCATAATCTCTACATCTACCACGCCGCCGGAGTCGATCACGCTGAAATAGTCAAGAAAATTGTTTACAGTGTTGCTAAAAATCATTTTTAATAATAAAAAGAATACAATTTAAAATTAAATTCGTCATAAAATATTTTCGTAAAATTTAAGGTATCCGATGTACAATAGGGCATTTTTCCATGCCTGGTAAGGTACTATAAACTATATATTTTCTGAAAGGTTATGATGCCCACTGCTCAAAATTAATAATTTTGGGGTCAGAAAAATAAAGGGGAATAACTGGTGAAGCATTTATATTGTCCATTTTCTCTATATAACCTATGCAAAATGACAAAGTTGTACAAGAGTTTTTCCCCTTTGATTTTTAAGAAATAAGAGTCTTATATCTGTACTCAGGGCATCATTACCTTTCAGAAAATATATAGTTTATAGTACCTTACTAGGCATAAAATTTACCATACTTTACAATGGAGATGATTAAAACGCTTTGTAAAATGACTATATTGTACAACGGATACCTTAAGAGTGAATTATGATAAAATGTTACATTTGCAGATAAAAAAAAACAAGACAATGTCTATTGAATGCAATTAGAGGATGCCTGAAAATTAAAATTGAGTTAATACCCTTACCGGTTTGTATAAATATTCATATGTTCCTCTTCCTTCTGACAATTCTTGATATTGTGAAACAACACACGCAAAGCAGTAACACTGAAATAGGAAGAGAAGATAACTCAATAAAAATATCGGACAATACTTTGCTAAATGACCAGAGTTATCTCGCTTGAAAGCATAATGAATTTTTCTCTCTGTAGAAGAAAGTGACAGAAAATATATATTATATACTGCTAATCTGTATAATTTTTGTGTATCAAAAAAACTCTTAATAATGAACTCGTATCAAATTTCATATTTAATCTAGAGAATATGGAATTTCATTATCTGTGGTTCGAGTTTCCGATTAGAAGAAATTTATTCTTCAACAATGTCAAAATTCTGTTAATACATCATAAATCACAGTTATCGCCATTTGAGGTATTACTACAAATATCATCAAACCAAAAGCTAATTACTCAGACCAGGAATGACGGGGAAAAATCAATCCGAAGGTTAGGACGAGATGGCGAGTCATAAAACTGAACAAATGAATTCTATAGAGTGCACGTCAAATGCACATGCTGGCATATGGTTTATCTTGGATGCAATTAGTTTGATAAAAGATCAAAATAATTATTCTAGAGAAGACTTTGAATTGTGGGAAGAAAAACGTTAAAGTAAAATGAAGCACCGGTCGGGTATCACTTACGTTGGCTATTAATTTGAAGCAGTAGTAAAACATCCATACGATCTCCCAGGCGTGGAGAGTCTGAAAATCAAGTCAATATCGGTCATTATTTTGTTATTTGCTCCGGGAAAAATTTACATAAAAGTACAATAATTCCACAATATTATTTAAAAATACTGCGTGATGCTAATGTGACCACAGATGTTATCATCGATTAAGAGCTGAGTCTCTATTCATTACATTAATACAATTGTTCAAACTGACAAATTTCGATTTTTTTATTAAATATACAACACTTGATAGTAAAATAATGCATAGTGACGCTTGCATAATAAGAATGCGCGGTTGTGGACGGGTGATATTGGGATAGAGGGACCTAAGCTCTCTTAAGAGTTCATATTTCACCACATGGCATATACTTCACTGACATCACTTGACTGTATGTCGTCCGTTGCATGCTTTACCCGTAATACGTGACCTTGACCTTGAAAGTGACCTTGACTCTCATTTGGCCACTTTAGCTTGATGGGGATGCATTGTATATATCAAACTAGCCATTTTCATTCGGCCCGTTGCATGTTGACCCGAAATCTTGTGACCTTGACCATGAATGTGAACCTGACTATAAATGTGACCTTGACCATGAATGTGACCTTGACAATGAATGTGATCTTGACCCACACTGAGTGGTAAGTCTGATTATGCTTTAGTTTGCTGGATATACAATGTATATCAAGCTAGCCATTTAGATCAAAGTGTGACATTTCGCCCTTGCGTTGCATTTGCCATAAACTTGGAACCCTAGCCCAAAAAGGGTCGGCCTCGGATTTCCTACAAATACATTTTTCATTAACTAACGAAGTCAAGTGATTTTTAGGAGACTGACACAGTGTATTCATAGGCGCCAGATTCCTATATAAGAAATTTAAACTCCCGTTTCTCTTTTCTTTAATCTCTCCTTTAAAGGATAAAGAGAAGAGAAAGAAAGTGTTAGATGGGTTATAATTTTCTCTTTAGGAATCTGGTGCATGTGAGTGTATTATGATGACTACCTTTTCTCTCTCCATGTGGACTGTCGTAAGCAGCGCTATAGACCCCGTCTCATACAGAATGTTCAGAATCAATACATAAATCCATGGCAACAAAAGGTATCTCTTGTCCTACAAAGAAGATTATAATAAAGATAATAATGTATCATACACGACGTAATGACGTCAACATGGCTCATCAGATCTACACAAAGTTCATTTATCAGACTTATAATGGAGATTTCATTTTTTTAATAGAAAGTTGTCTCCTATCCATTTACTTTATTAAGAACGCTTGCATGGGTATCTTACTTAATTACAAAACCAGGAATTCCAGTCATTTAAAAAGAGCTACATTTTTTTTTATCCCCAATCAATAATTTTTACAAATTGCTTTTATCTAGCGGAAATTACGTGAAGCAGTCTCGTGCAGTCAACAAAAAGGTTACCAAGACAACTTGACCTAGCATAACAATTTATATCTATTTTAGAATTAATGATCCCCAAATAAGATGAATTATTCCCAATCCATAAATCGCGCACAATGGAGGATAAATTGATGTATTGTGGTTTTTATAACAGTTAGCCGGGTCTGTACGTCACTCCCAGTGTCTTCTGTAACAACATCTGCCCAGATATATTGTTTTCTATTGATGAGACACTATATAATCAGACGACTGAAATTAGCTTCTCCAATTTCAATTATTTTCCCCACGTAGGACGTATGTGGTACTTATGTTTCTCTGCTATTAGCTTACAAGGAAGTATTGCCTTACAAAATCTACCAGATCAATTTGCTTTTCAAGAATTCAAATTATGATGGTAATACTATATAACAAACGTTACATTTGAAAGACTCAGCGTTTTCTCAGAAATCACATAATGTAGCAAGAGTAAAAGGTGGGCATACTATTATCGCTAACCTGTGTACTTTGATTTTATTTGGAAACACAGAATCCAAAGCCAGGCACAATTTTCACTGTAACTAAATGGCCACCAACTACATGTAACCAGTTGTACACCGGGAATTAGTAGTAATGACATGGCAATCACCAGACAATATAGCACAAAGCCAGCGTACACTATACCCTGGTATCCTTACTAAATACTTACCAGTTGTGTACCGGGAATTAGTAGTAATGACATGGCAATCATCAGACCATATAGCACAAAGCCAGTGTACACTATAACCTGGTTTCCTTACTAAATACTTACCAGTTGTACACCGGGAATTAGTAGTAATGACATGGCAATCATCAGACCATATAACACAAAGCCAGCGTGCACTATACCCTGGTATCCTTACTAAATACTTACCAGTTGTACACCGGGAATTAGTAGTAATGACATGGCAATCATCAGTCCATATAGCACAAAGCCAGCGTACACTATACCCTGGTATCCTTAATAAATACTTACCAGTTGTACACCGGGAATTAGTAGTAATGACATGGCAATCATCAGTCCATATAGCACAAAGCCAGCGTACACTATACCCTGGTATTCTGAAAGAAAAATTATATAAGGTTAAAACAATTCTTTCTGTTAGGAAACACAAGCATTTCGTTCATATTTGTTACACAAAAATGTTGGTGTCATTTTACAA
Organism: Pinctada fucata; assembly: GCA_028142955.1. NCBI lineage: Eukaryota > Metazoa > Mollusca > Bivalvia > Pterioida > Pteriidae > Pinctada > Pinctada fucata. The sequence goes on from AP027111.1 coordinate 1,409,585, forward strand.
TTTTCACTGTTTTGCATGTTTCGTAAAATACAGAATCGTACTATCTTTTGTGTTTGGAATTTAGCTTTTGCGGGTTTCTTATCTGTTTACTTTTTGCTCGTTGTTTTGGGACTTCACTGCTTTCAAGAACTTGCTTCCATGCCTTATTGCGTTTACATTGTTTGAAATATTTGCGGCGGTCCTTGTGTTTATAGTGTTGCTAGTTGTGTTTGGAACCATGATGTGTTACTGTGTTGTCTGTATGGTTTTAGGTCAATATTTGTAATTGTGCTGCCTTACGTGTTGTGGTCATGATGAATTCCTGTGGTAATTTTCGTGTTCTTGAATGAGGCTTGTTCAGTTTGTTGCATCGCTGTACATATACTCAATAGATTAGTAAATTAGCAATGCTGCATATCATATTTGTTTTATATATAGGTCTTGTGTTTCTTCTGTAATATGTCCTGTTTGGGGTGCTGCTGGTCGTGTTTGGTACTTTGTTTCATTTGCTGTCTGTCGTTTTATAGATCGTTGGGGGATTTTTCAATAATTCGTTTTTAAAAGTTGTGTTTCTCGTGCTTTCTGACGTGTCTGAACTTTGTTTCTTGTGCTTTCTTTCTTGTTTGGAACCTTGTTGTTTTTCTTGTGCTTTCTTTCGTGTTTGGAACCTTGTTGTGGTTTTTTGTGCTTTCTTTCGTCTTTGGAACCTTGTTGTGTTTCTTGTGACGCTTGACGAGTTTTGGGCATTGCACAGTGTAGATCATAGTGTCTGTCTGTCTGGTTTTATATCATACAAACCTGGAGAATCCTGTATCAGCTGATATCCCACATATCGGAACAAGTAAAACACCAGACAAACCAAGGAATTGATCTGAAATATATTGAAGTAGACATAAAGTAATGGCACCTTAATTAGCTTTTATAGAATATACTTTTTACAAAAAGAGATAGTTCTGGTCATAAAAATTGACATTTAGAATATAAGAAGCCTATCATGTACCAAACCTACTACAGAAAACTAAGACGGACATATGAAATTGCGGTACATCAACAATTAAAAATTCAACGAAAGGCAGTACTTTGTCAAATTGTGTGTCTCCAAATATCATGATGTATGACCGAGAGGGAAGCAGTTCTAAATAAACTGAACGGTACTCTAACTGATTAGAATTGTGTGATGGCGGATTCCTTAACGTAGCACAGATACTGTATCCATAGTAATATACGTCCATTAATGTAAGTAAATATTAATCCATCTAACTATATAAACCATCATTAGATAGGATATCTACCTCCTCCCCAATTAGTCCCATCACGGCACCTAGGGACACCATACACTGTGTACATACAGATGGCGACAAAGCTCTAACATTTATGTAGTACACGGTAATGATAAAGATATCAACTGTTTTAAAAGCTTTCCTGTCATGTCACTAACCTCCATTAGGGGAATTAAGGTCAGAATTGTGAGGTTTAACGGGAAAATTGAGATAGAATGGACTAAGACTGAGATTGCGCTTTATTTACTAGTACAAGATGTATCCAATAATCACGTGATAAACATATTCCCATCTAAAAATTAAGAGTAGATCAAGGACCCTGTAATCCGGGTAGCCATTCATTCTGTTCAATTTTGGTGCAAGAAAGTGATGAAAATGAAGGATGGAGGTATTAAAATTGAAGTGAAAATGAAGATTTCTTCTTGCATATGTTGTATTATTTTATATATTTAGGAGTCAAATCTAAACTTTGAAGTGTATAGTCTAACGTAATTTGCTCAAATAGCCAAAATAATAATCAAAATTTTCAAGGGATCCCTATTATATCATCCCTCCTTTATATACACCGCTATACCGGTATGGACTTAACGGCTAAACAAGCATATCTGGTGTAATAATCGACACAAATGTTTCTATGAAAAATTTTGACAAGTTTAAATTCGAATGGAAAGAAGTGATAGAAGGCATACCAAATGTATGTCTTTGTCCTTTTGGTATTTTTGACCTGGATTAGAAGTCGACAAGGTTCGCTTCTGCCTCCACCCACCTCTACTTATAATACAAAAGTAAACAACCTAATGTGTTCAATAGGAAATTCGAACTTCCAGTTCCATTGTCATATTGCAAATTGTGTTTTAAAGGGAATCAGATAAAATGGAAGGTTTTGTTAGTGAGTCAACACAGAAAATGTGCAATATAAAGGCTCCCGATCGATACTGGGTGTTCAATGGCCTCGTGTGCAAGTCAGATCATAGAGGGAGAATACAGACCAGACCGTGACGAGGAATGCAGCAATCTGTTTAATCAAATAGATGCAAGGATGCATTAAAATACCAGGTGCAGCTCCGCTAGATGCACTTAAGGCTCATTTCATTTTTATAATATTTAAATTCAAGAGACTGTTTGTGTATTTGAAAGGCATTTACATATTTTCCCATCGCTGTGCCACATAAGCCGTCGGCTTAGACTCAACAACACGGTCCCCAGGCCATACAATATTTTTTCACAGGTATTTTATCGGTCCCGGTTTCTATCTGTGTAACCTTAATGAAATGTTTATGATGAATTTATTACCATTCCCTCTGACATGAAAATCATTGTGTGAATTTTTATAGAGTTATACGATACTGTACGGCTAGACACCGTTTACCTGGATGTACAGATTGAGTGAACCTTTAATAAGAATCAATGGCCATATCTTTTATTCCAAATCTGCAATAATTCAACTTTGAAACTCTAGATCCTGACATCCCCCCTTTTTTTCATGCATACTAGAGGATATCCAAGACGACAAAAGACAAAATTAATTTGGGATGGAATGCGCACCCTTGCATCTGAACACATATTGTGCTGTTTCCCTTTGTTGAGCTTTTTCTTCCATTCTTTTTCGGATGGAGGAGGGGGTTATGACTTATGGCTATAACATGACAGTCACAGAGACAGAAATTCAAATGAATTTATACCGACATGAAATTCCAGAATGAGGTTTAATTGTCCAAAAGACGTCATCACATCATCCAAAGACAAAACTCCAGTGCCAAGCCTAAGATGGATCTCTAGATAAATACGGAGGCAATCAAATTAGAATTTCACCGTATTTTTGAAAGAATTATATATTTCAGTAACTTATAGGTACAGAATTTCTGTAATAAATTAAAGATAGAGTAATCATCATGTACGTATATGCGATCATTCTTGATATAAAGCCTAAAAGGAGCGCTGTCATTCTGGAGGCATATGTGGTCAAATTACATTTATATTTAGGTGAATTAAGATGCTCATGTTTCCCTCTAGGTAAGATTGTCACTGAATAGCTAATATCATCAGCCACTGTTATTAAAATGCCATTTTCTTTCACAAAAGGTGTAACTCTAGAATTAAATACGCTTCAAGTTTTCCAAATGACCGATCTCACATAAGAGGGACCGGGGAGTTGCGGTTTGACGCGCTGGACGTTTGGGTAAGGGCTCTGTTCTACCAGATTTAAAGAAAAATAGTTTTATAGGACCGAGTCTATATATAACTAGATTCTGAACTGTAACAAAGAGAGGTCATTGCGTTAGGAATCATTATCAAAAGCAACTGAAAAATTGTGTAACACAAGATTAAGTTTGAAGATAACATAACTGAACCACATTAAAGGAAAACAGGATTTGAATTTCATGAAAGCAGCTTTCTTTTAATTTGTTTATAATTACGATGAAAACGCACCTGCAACCCACCAAGCGCAAAACGGAAGAAAATATGAGGGCTTAACGAGGAAAAAAGGGGGGACTTAGGACATGCAATCAATTTGAGGAGTAAAATATTCCTGGACAACTTTATTCAATGTTTCGCCACTTCACATGACAGTATGTCATGTTTTACATGTACGTCCATATCTGTGTACCCCAGGGATACGTATGGAGTGTTAATAATGAATGACCATGGACGTAATGATGAATCCACAAACATTTTCATGTTGACAGGAAAAACATGTTTACTATCGGTGTGATCTAAGCGATCATTCCTTGTGCGCCTTGGTCGTAATCTTTGACACGTCCAATAGTGTCTACGAGATCAATGATAATCTACATGTTGACCAGGGCTACCTAGCCATGTACCTTAAATGACCATCATGTCGAAAGGGGGGGGGGGGGGTTTCAGAAAAGTGCATCAATTACAAATGAAAATGTACATCAGATATGCTGAAACATGATCAGACCCTACCCTAAACAGACAAAAGATAATTTATTACAAATTAGGGCGATACAGAATTATGCAGCAATGCTCATTATTTGAAAACATAATTCATGAATGTCACTGTAGGGTGGATACTAAAATTATAAATTATTACGGACAATTTATTCGGTTGATATTATCTTTTTGTGAGCATTTACCATACCGTAAATCATCACTTCTTTTAACAATTACAGTTGAAGAAAATTTCTTTCTTAAATACCATCATGTCAAAATTGAATATATCCTAATTATGATAAACATTTTGATGACACAATTGCCCCAAGTATTACCGCTCCTAGATGGACGATAACCCTAGTTTATTGTCAGCAAGGGGACGTAACTATTGTATTCTTAATGTTATACATACATAGATATATATCTATAAGATTTTCACTATACTTACCGAGGTCACAAGTTCACCTTATTTTTTAACCCACCCCACCCCTTTTTTTTTCCTAGTGACTTTCCATAAATAACACCGTCTTAATCAGAATTGAAGGAAAGGAATGATGAAAATATTATAAGAAACGATTTTGTTTCATACATAGGAGGTCGAAAGGTCAAATAAAAGTAACTTATATTTAAAAAAAAAAAAGATTATTAGAAATGTATTACCAAAAATAGACCGACATTTATCAAATTCAATAAATTATTAAATTTTGATGCCAAATAAATATTGAATTAAGTACAAATGTAGATAATTGATAAAATAAATGAGAATTAATAAATAATAATTAATCATAAATATGAAAGGAAATGTGACTTAAAGAAATACATAAACACTTACCAAGCTGTAGCATCCTGAGACAAGGGCGCCGACCCTGGTGTTGGAAAAACACAAAAATGTCTTAATTATAGCCATGGTCCCCTGTACACGAGTCTTCCTTTCTTTCCTTTATTTATTCTTCCTTATAAAGTCCCCATCTCTCTGTGTCTATCTGTGTGTATCCCCGTCGTGTTAGCTAAGTGACGACGGGACAACTTATTTAGTGAGGCACTTCATATCATCTCAAACTCATAAAAATTTACAGCTTTTCAAAAGGTAAAAATCCCACAGATCCTATAGTTTGTCACAGTTTTTATCTTGAATAATTCCTTCTTCAAAAGCTCATAGATCTCCACCATAAAATTTTACTAATGCAAACATTCCAGTTTTCCTTCACGTCGATTTTATGTGTGCTAAACTCAGGTGTTTTACAGTGAAATGAGTCAGGTGTACGTCGTCACCGGTGTATGTCTACAGCGAGACGCTCCGGTACGGAATGATCATAAAACGACTTGATGTGACACTACATGTACATCTGACAGGGGACTGTAGGAGAGTCCGGGTCCCGGTGGACGTCAGTCTGAGGTATTCCGTGTCCGCTCAATACACTGAACCTGTGGACAGGAAGTTTGTCGCAAGCTTCCCGGATTGATACTGGATCCTTTTATCCAAACGGCGTGTGTATCTCGCTATGTCCGCTTCCTATTTAGTAAAGCTAATTACAAAGACTTTCAACACAGGTTGAACGGCAAAAATAAACTGAAAGAAAAATACCTTTTCTTTCAGTAGATCACGGCGCTCATTGTCCGAGGTCTTTCAAAAAATACCCTGATATTGGTAAAAGGAATGTGGGATTTAAATCTTTAATAATCGTATTACTAACGCTGGAATGTTATTCTTAATTCAAATTTTCGGATCAAGGAAATGGACAATGGAAAAAGATTAAATAGACTCGGCGAAATGTTTTGATAGTTTTATTTAACTGTAAACATTAACACAATATCGGTAAATTACTGGTCAGAATTTTAATGATGTGGAAACATAGTTTATTGGGTTGGGTGTGAAGACAAATAAAGTTAGACTGAGTGTATCCATCTAATGTACGTTTGTAAAAATAGAAGGTGTAAATATACATGTAACATGACTGTCATTTGATTATGTCATACTAAATTCTTAAACAAATAAGGAAATGCTCAGACATGTTTTTCTCAAGCCCCGAATGAATATTGACCGAACCACCAACTTGTGGATTCAAAAGTCAATGAATAAGATATGATTGAAAGGGAAAAAAGGGGGGGGGGCAAAAAAAAAAAAAAAGGAATGAAGAGAAAAGTAAAGAAAAAGAAAACGCGAGTGACCAAATAATACATTTTCTCTCATCTTTTAACCAAAAAAAAAAAAAAAAAAAAAAAAATCGCGGGTAACCAAATTAAATTTTCCGTCACCTTTAAAACAATATTTCAAAATTAGTTATAATACTGTCTTACTGGATATTTTTATTTATTATAAAAATCTGCCATTATGACTATTTAAATAGTCATAATGGCAGATTTTCATAATAAATAAAAATATCCAGAAAGACAATAGTACATGCTAGTGAAAAGTTAAAAATGAAAAAAAAGAAGAATAGGAAATTCGGAGTGCTTTAAATGATGCACAATATTTTGTTAGAAAATACAAAAACGGAAAGCCAATAATAATGATTGCAATAGACTATCATAATTATACAAAATAAATTAATTCAGGGCTTCTTAAATCTATAAGAACAATGTGTGTGTAAGAGGATGGGGAGGGGGGGGGGGTCTGCCTGTCGACATAACAGAACCTAATTTACAGACGGCAGTGTCCGTACCTAAAATCGCTACGTAATGACGCTGTAATGTGCATACTAATGAGGCAGGAATTGATTTTAGACGAGTCGTTATTGCATAATTTCCATTAGACTACACGGATACGACACGGTCTGTAAAAAGAACTATCTTTATACGTGTAGAAGGAAATCTGATTTGACAAGTACACAAGGCCAAACAAGAGCAGAAATGAGAGCCGTGCCACAGGGACCACGGAAGCTTTCTGACCTTCAGAGAGACCCACCCCCGGGAAATTAGATCCCACCCCCGGGAAATCACGGGATATAGGAACATGTATCCTAACATGGGAATCAATCATTGGTCTCCGTATAGTAATGATCCTGTATTATCATTATAGTACAAGTGTTTTGTAAAACATCCGAGATTTCTATTTAATTAGAAAGTCCACATAAGTACTTTATCCAAAAATGGAAAAAAATTGGGGCAAAGGGGAAAGATCACTAAAACACGTCATAAAAGTGCATGCGTTTATCAAACTTTATGCTAAAGACTCATAGGAACAAATCAGTTTTGCCAATAAATGACAGTTTTAGAGTAGCTTTTCACATCACCAATTTTTCAAAAACTTTCCCAAGCTTGGTCCACTCAAGGGCCTCATCTCCTTAAAATTCTGTCTACAGTATGCAGGTGTGATTTTAAGGAGGAGTTTTTCTGTAACGAGATGACCACAATACAATTGTAAAGGGCCGTGGTTGGCTGAGAGCCACCATTTACAATCAAGATTTCAAATCCCTAATCCTTTCCATCTCAGATATTTTCGAAGAAATCATTATCTATCGTAAAATAAATCGAGTCAATGACGAGATATAAATGAATAGTTACAGAAATCATTTACTTCGAACCCCCCCCCCCCCCCCCAAACTCCTTATGGAGTACTATATTCGAGACTGTGGGCGGCGAAAAAAAGTCCTTATTTGAATGTAAAAAGAGAAGAAAGTGTATATGTTTGATAAATGTGTGCATTTTTTGTAAAAATGCAGAATTTAAAAATCCTTGTTTTGAAATATTTCATATGGACTAGATAGACGTCATCAACATAGAATGAACATTGCCAAGAGTCTGTCCTAGTAACCTCATTAGCTTCATCGACAAGAGTTACGCCCCTTTCACAAAGCTGGTAATTTTGTTTGAATTTGGCAGTTAATAATCTCATTTAAATTCTAGAGCTTTGTAGAAAACCGTGTGACAGACTAGAGGGCAATTCACATAGGAATTTTTGTGATTAGATGGCCGTGCATTGTGCCGGAAAGGTGACACGTATTACTAATACGGTTCTGGTCATTGTCTCTCTGGCCATGGCAAGTACAGGTCGGCGATGACCAGTAATATGTGATCAGAGACCAGGAAACTTTCTATGACGAAAATAATTTGAAAGAAATTATGGCAAACTCAGAAAGAATATGCACATGCCCAAACGTAAAAATTACGTTACATGGTTGATTAAGTTATAAGAGTCTCAGAGGATGAATTTGTACAAAGAAATATTAGTTTCAAAAGATAACACCGTTTGTTTTATGTATGCTGTATAGAATAAGTTTTGGCAAACATCTATGCACCAACATATTGAAAATAATGTCCTGAAACATCTCTTACAGTTACTACAACCAAAGACATAAAGATAACCAGGTTAATATTCAAAAGTAAAATTCAAACATTTTATTCATATAAAACAATTAGTAAATTCATGCTATGATTTAAAATTCTGAATAACGCATGCATGTTATATTATCATATGAAGTCTATATTTGACTGCAGTAACACTACTGAACTGTCCGTAACAGACTCTAACCTGGACCTTTCTTCCTTCACCGAAATCGCTCCGTTAGAATCAACAGAATTGGTGCTCGGTGATAAAGATCGTTTTCTCTTTGCAAAATTTGCCCTAACATTCTGGACATTTATTTTCCCGGACTCGTCTTTTTCAGGGAACATATTGGTATCGTCCTCATACGCTGTGGTATTGCCGGGTTGATTAGTGCTGCCGGTAACGTATCTCAGTTCTGACGTCATAGCAGACAGAGCCTCTTTCTGATATTTGGCGATATTGGAGTTTCCTGCCGGTAGTATAACTATGTCATCAGGAAAGCTGTGGTACAGATGTTGGATCAACAAGTATAACTGATCCTCGTCACTGGTAAAGACAAAAACAAAATCTTCTTACAACGAATTGAACAAAAACAATAGTATTTCAGAAAAAAAAGTTTAAGAAAGAAAGACTAAAATAATACTCGAAGACATGCCAAATTGACCGTTTATCATATTTCACCCAAATTTTGGATATAATGTGTGCGTTATGTTATTTCTGGTCAAAACAATAATTATTCAAGCATGGATTTAGTAATTTTCGAACGCTGAACGGATTTTTCACATTCTAGATAATAATTATGGCTTCTTTGAAAATATTGGATATCATACACACAGATCTCCTGCAATCAAACAAGTCTAGAAATGGAAAGTCTGGAGTTGCAGGTCGTGCTGTCTTCATATTATACAAATATATTTATGGACAGCTGACCTCATGTCAAGAGAACAATACTAAAGTGCAAACATATATAACCCCTACCAAGGACTTTTCTAAAGAAATATTAAGCAAATTATAGAAATATTTAATGTTTGAAATTTGAAATATTTCATAAGCACCTTTATCCATTCAGAAAGCATTTAACTTTAGAATAAATATACGATGTACATTTCTAAGCTGACCTTAATCCAATCAAAGCAGATCTGAGACCTTTTGTACCTTATTCTGATAAGAAATATTTAAACAACCATTAATTTCCATTTAATTCCCAGTTTGGGAAAAAGAAAAATATATTTCCATTGTTCAGCATATTCAATACAAATAAATCTGTGGATCTTGTCCTCTTATAAAACCAACATATATAAAACCTTACAGTGTATGGACAGTCACGCGGGCACTGGCGGCTTTATCATATTGGAAATCACCTATCCTAACACCAGACAACGGGTTAGGATCCCTGGTAACATAGGCCTTGTACAATGGGTGGAGGAGGAATCCAGCCCGTGTTCGGAGCCAGTGAGGAACCATTCCTAAGTCTGACCATGCCGACTTCAGGGTGAGAGAGGTGGACAACTGTACGGCCGACATAGCCTCCAAGTCAATCTCAACATCTGTAAAAGTAAAAACAAAATTGACAACGATATGTACTACTTAATGCAGCATCGATATGATAATAGACAACTAGAACACGGCCAAAGTCATGACAGGGATTTGTTTCCAGTAAAACATGGCTCTTATTTCAAGAAAGGAAGGAATCTCCAACAGTGCACGGTGGCAGCACCCACAGCAAACACCAAAATACGAAAACACGGAGCAGACAAGCACAACAGCAAACACCAAAATACGAAAAACCGGAATAGACAAGCACAACTGCAAACACCAAAATACGAAAACACGGAGAAGACAAGCACAACAACAAACACCAAAATACGAAAACACGGAGTAGACAAGCACAACTGCAAACACCAAAATACGAAAACACGGATCAGACAAGCACAACAGCAAACACAAAAATAGGAAAACATGGAACAGACAAGTACAACTGCAAAACACCAAAATACGAAAACACGGAGAAGACAAGCACAACAACAAACACCAAAATACGAAAACACGGAGTAGACAAGCACAACAACAAACACCAAAATACAAAAACACGGAGTAGACAAGCACAACTGCAAACACTAAAATACGATAACACGGAGTAGACAAGCACAACTGCAAACACTAAAATAAGAAAACACGGATTATACAAGCACAACAGCAAACACCAAAATACGAAAACACGGAGTAGACAAGCACAACAACAAACACTAAACTACGAAAACACGGATTATACAAGCACAACACCAAATCACCAAAATAAAAAAACACGGAGTAAACAAGCAAAACAGCAAACACTAAAATACGAAAACACGGATTATACAAGCACAACAGCAAAACACCAAAATACAAAAACACGGAGTAGACAAGCACAACAGCAAACACTAAAATACGAAAACACGGAGTAGACAAGCACAACAGCAAAACACCAAAATACAAAAACACGGAGTAGACAAGCACAACAGCAAACATTAAAATACGAAAACACGGAGTAGACAAGCACAACAACAAACACCAAAATACAAAATCACGGAGTAGACAAGCACAACTGCAAACACTAAAATACAAAAACACGGAGTAGGCAAGCACAACAACAAACACCAAAATACGAAATCACGGAGTAGACAAGCACAACAGCAAACACTAAAATACGAAAACACGGATTATACAAGCACAACTGCAAACACTAAAATACGAAAATACGGAGTAGACAAGCACAACTGCAAACACCAAAATACAAAAACACGGAGTAGACAAGCACAACAACAAACACCAAAATACAAAAACACGGAGTAGACAAGCACAACAACAAACACCAAAATACAAAAACACGGAATAAACAAGCACAACTGCAAACACTTAAATACGAAAACACGGAGTAGACAAGCACAACAGCAAACACCATAATACGAAAACACGGAGTAGACAAGCACAACAGCAAACACCAAAATACGAAAACACGGAGTAAACAAGCACAACAGCAAACACCAAAATACGAAAACACGGAGTAGACAAGCACAACAACAAACACCAAAATACGAAAACACGGAGTAGACAAGCACAACAGCAAACACCAAAATACGAAAACACGGAGTAGACAAGCACAACTGCAAACACTAAAATATGAAAACACGGAGTGTATACAAGCACAAAAGCAAACACCAAAATACGAAAACACGGAGTAGACAAGCACAACAAAAGACACAAAAGGGACAAGGAACACCAAACACCAAAGACGACATCAATACACTGAACAAAACATAAAATGCAATCGGTGCCGACTTAGGACTTCATCTGTCACGTTACATGTAGTAGTAAATGGCGTAGCTATCCGGATTACGTGTGCACAACCCTCACACTCCTCCGGATAACTAATGGTTTTGGAGAGCGCACAATTGTTGTGTATGTTAGCTTCCTCACTGTAAGATGACGAAACTAACAACAAAACGCAACATTTGACTCAAGTTACAAACAGATGAATATGTAAATTTTATGGATATCAAAAGCATAAGGGAGTACGAAAAGCAGTCCGTTCTCTACCGGATTGAGCAAGCTACTGCTTACAATCACCCGAGGACTCCGACTCACTTTCATAGAGGACAGTTGGTCGAGGCAATGTCCTCCCTAACAAGGTTTAGGCAGGACCCGTCATGGAGTCCCGTTGTCAAAGTCAGTCAGGGTAGGACCCGTCATGCAGTCCCGTTGTCACAGTCAGTCAGGACAGGACCCGTCACGGAGTCCCTTTGTCACAGTCAGTCAGAGTGCAAAAACCATGTAGAGTGTCCTGTTGACACTAGGTTCATGTCCACGGTATACAAGGTGGATTTACATATATAGTGCTTCAATGATTTTGACAAGAGCACAAACGCGACACAATATATAGACCAACTACTTTAAAGTTGTAACCTTGACATATGACCTATGACCTCTGATCATGACAATCAATGAGGGGTTTCTTCTTGCGATGAGATGATCCTATATACAACCAGAAACTTTCTGACTTCGATATATTCGCGACTTTTATGACTATACGAAGAGAATTCAGTACATGACGGGGACTGTGTTGCCACTTATAGACCAAATCTTTTAAGATTATTTTTTACATAAAGAATAGGTGAAATAGACATACTCCGTCACTTTGGTTTGTAATTGCTACACTTATGCATAATTGTGGTTCCTAGTACAACCAACTATCATGCGACAAGAAATATGAAAGATGTAGCAGATTTGCGAGGGACTTCGTAGAAGGACAGACGAAGCTACACAAACACAAAGGATAGATGAATTGACATGGACACTTATGACAGATGAACTGACATGAATGAGGTGGATACGAACTGACATGAGAAAACAACACAGACATGAAGAGAGAGGACAATTTTCAGACAAACAAAGAATAGTAAGATGAGGAGAAAAAGAGGACACACAACCTGACATGAAGAGGGAGAGAGACGATCAAGATTGACATGCACAAAGAGAATACAAAACCTGACATGAAACAAACAGGAAAGACGAACTGACATGATAAAGAGGGCAAACAAATTGACAGGAAAAACGAGAAAAGAAACAAATGAAAAAGATGATACCTGGCATGAAAAAAGGACAGACATGTTGACATGAAAGTAGGAAAGACGAACTGGCATGAACAAAGATGACAGACTATCCAAACATGAACAAAGAGGACATACAAAAACAATGAGGACAGACAAACTGTCATGAACAATGATGACAGACTGGCATAAACAATGATGACAAACTGTTATGAACAATGAGGACAGACTGACATGAACAATGAGGACAAACTTGCATAAACAATGAGGACAAACTGTCATGAACAATGAGAACAGACTGACATGAACAATGAGGACAAACTGGCATAAACAATGATGACAAACTGTCATGAACAATAAGGACAGACTGACATGAACAATGAGGACAAACTGGCATAAACAATGATGACAAACTGTCATGAACAATGAGGACAAACTGACATAAACAATGAGGACAAACTTACATGGAAAATGAGAACAAACTGACATGATCAATGAGGACAAACTAACATGAACAATGAGGACAAATTGTCATGAACAATGAGGACAGACTGACATGAGCAATGAGGATAGACTGGCATGAACAATGAGGACAGACTGGAATGAACAATGAGGACAAACTGGCATGAACAATGAGGACAAACTGACATGAATAATGAAGACAAACTGACATGAACAAAGAGGACAGACTGTCATGAACATTGAGAACAGGCTGCCATGAAAAATAAGGACAGATTGTCGTGATCAAAGAGGACAAACTGTCATGAACAATGAGGACAAACTGTCATGAACAGTGAGGACAAACTGTCATGAACAATGAGCACATACTGACATGAACAATGAGAACAAACTGTTACAAGCAATGAGGACAAACTGCCGTGAACAATGAGGACAAACTGACATGAACAATGAGGACAAACTGTCATGAACAATAAGGACAAATTGTCATGGACAATGAGCACATACAGACATGAACAATGAGAACAAACTGTTACGAGCAATGAGGACAAACTGCCGTGAACAATGAGGACAAACTGACATGAATAATGAGGACAAACTGTCATGAACAATGAGGACAAGCTTACATGAAAAATAAGAACAAACTGTCATGAACAATGAGGACTAACTTACATGAACAATGAGGCGAACTGACATGAACAATGAAGACAGACTGGCATGAACAATGAGGACAAACTGACATGAACAATGAGAACAAACTGACATGAAAAACGAGGACAAACTGTCGTGAACAATGAAGACAAACTGTTATGAACATTCAGGACAAACTTACATGAACAATGAGATCAAACTGTCATGAACAAAGTGACATGCACAATGAGGACATACTGTCCTGAACAATGAGAACAGACTGGAATGATCAACAAGGACAACCTGTCATGAACAATTAGGGAAAACTGACATGGACAATGAAGCCAGACTGACATGTACAATGAGGACAACCTGTCATGAACAATGAGGACAAACTGACATGAACAATGAGGACAAAATGTCATGAACTATGAGGACAGACTGACATGTACAATGAGGACAGACTGTCATGAACATTGAGGACAGGCTGTCATGAACAATAAGGACAGACTGTTGTGAACAATGAGGACTAATTGTCATGAACAATGAGGACAAACTGTCATGAACAATGAGGACAATCTGTCATGAACAATCAGCATATACTGACATGGACAATGAGGACAAACTGTCATGAAAAATGAGGGCAAACTGACATGAACAATGAGGACAATCTATCATGAACAATGAGGACAGACTTACATGAACAATGAGGACAAACTGTCGTAAACAATGAGGACAAACTGTCATGAACAATGAGGACAGACTGACATGAACAATGAGGACAAACTGACATGAACAATGAGGACAAATTGGCAGGAACAATGAGGACAGACTTGCATGAATGATGAAGAAAAACTGTCATCAACAATGAGGCCAACTAACATAAACAATGAGGACAAACTGTCATGAACAATGAGGACAAACTGTCATGAACAATGATAACAGACTGGAATGTATAATGAGGACAAACTGACATGAACAATAAGGACAGACTTTCGTGAACGATGAGGACAAACTGACATGAACAATGAGGACAGACTGGCATAAACAATGAGGACACACTGACATAACAATGTAGACAAACTGACATGATCAATGTTGACAAACTGACATGAACAATGAGGATAAAATGTCACGAACAATGAGGACAGACTGACATAAACAATGAGGACATACTGTCATGAACATTGAGGAAAGGTTGTCATGAACAATAAGGAAAGACTGTGGTGAACAATGAGGACAAATTGTTATGAACAATGAGGACAGACTGGAATGAACAACGCAGACAAGTTGTCATGAACAATAAGCACATACTGACATGGGCAATGAGGACAAACTGTTATGAACAATGAGAACAGACTTACATGAACAATGAATACAAACTGACATGAACAATGAGGACAAATTGACATGAACAATGAGGACAGACTGACATGAACAATTAGGACAAATTGTCATGAACAATGAGGACAAACTGATATGAACAATGAGGACAGACTGGCATGAACAATGAGAACAGACTGTCATGAACAATGAAGACAAACTGACATGAACAATGAGGACAGACCACTGGACAGGAGCAGAGATGGCAGACAAACTGACATGAGGAACTTGGACAGAAAAAGAGGACAGATCAACTGACAATAAAGGACAGACAATCCTCATGATAAAGCAGAGGCTGAGCAGTTCAAGATCAGGTAGATTGCCTTTTCATGTTTGAGCCATGTGATCTTGTCCTTACAGGTGACCTTGACCCTAGTTTGGTGTAGAGTCTCATGATGCTTGACAATCTTCAAGTTTCACCATTTATGTGAAAGTGTCACTACTAGGCAGACGGATGGAAAGACAGACAAACAGATGTCAGAGGACAGATAAACTGAAATCATCAAACAGGATAGACAAACTGACATAAGCTGAAATTGAAACATAATGAATAATACTAATGGAAGGCCTCTCCAGTGTGTCACATATCAATATTAGTCAGACTTGTTTGGCATGTTTCAGAAACAACATGCATCTGTTGGCATCTATCTTTTGTATGCATGGTAATTGGTTAGCCCAGGTTAGCCAAGGTAAAAGTTTTGGAATAAAATCAAGGTTATGAAATTATTCAGTAAATTCTTTGCTCAAAATAGTGTAGCATATACAATGTACAAAGATAAAGTTACAACCATCTTCAGATGATCCAGCTCACCACAACATCAGCTGTAAAGCCTGTTCACATAGTAAATAGTTTAACTTCACACCTATGAAGTTGATTGTGATTTCAGTTACACTAATTATTTTGTGTTTTTGAAATGTATCATAAGTATGGTTAATGTCTTGTATAATAAGCATGTAACCATGTGAAATATTGTCGTGTTTTGTGCAGCATGTGTCTGCACTGTGCTCTTGTGTGTAATTGAGAGCATGTCTTTGTATTCAGTGTTCTACTTTATGTACATTGGAATTTTTTCGTGAGTCGTTTGGTGTCTTTGGTTGTGCGTGTTTGTACCTACTGGGTTTTTTTGGTGTTTTAAGTTCATGTTTAATATATTTAAAAGTGTTGTCTTGTATACGTTAGGATTTAAGGTATTTGTTTCTGAGAAGAATGTTTTCTGGATTGTTGACATGTTTGTACTCAGTGTTTCCTCTTGAGTGTTGTGCACGGTATGTCTTGTGTGTGCAGAATTATGTTGATTACATGTGTCTGATTTCTAGTTAAAAAATCTAACCATAAAAGGGAGAACTTCTGAAGAAAACATATTACGGCATCACAAAGAATCACAATATTGTTTAATGAAGTTTCATTTATGAAAACAACTATTGTAATCTGAAAATAAAATTTACTCTTGACATGTTTAAACTTATCTTTCGATCCGTAGTATTAGCCAATGAGTTGTGTGACTACAGAGAAGATTTACTTCAGGATCCAACAAGCAAACATTAAGAAGAATACTTCTATCCATTTTCCCAATCTCCTTACATTACTCTTCCTTCTTTTCATTGAACTGTTTGGGTTTTTTTTTGGGGGGGGGGGGGGGAGGGGGGGGGGAGGGGGGGGGGGAGATTGACAAATTTCTTGTCTGGCTGGACAAGTCTTTTTTTAACAAATCAGCCAATATTATTAGATTCCAACTTACTTTTAATTTTGTCTCAGTCCTTTATTTCTATTTGAATTCCATTATTTTGTATTTGTTAAAATTGAATCAGTATCAGTTCATTTAGTCTCTCATATTTTCGATGTTTTCTGGTTTATATACTGTATGAGGTACCCTTTTAATCCTGGATATTCACTGTCATGCTTAGTTGATATCTATTGGTCATTTTATTTTTAATCCTGGTTTGGAATTATTAAAAATTCAAATTTTACGCTTTCACGAGTGCATGATTTGTATTTGCAAATAGTAATTTAGATTCGATTTGAAATGCATTGTATAATGTATCAAGTTGTGTCTATAGTGTATTGTTAAATGCACATTGCTTTTTACTTGTACATGTATTTTGTATATTTGTCAACATGAATACATTATCAATACATTTTTTAATATAACGGTTGCTTAAGCCGGCTGAGTTTACGTTAAAGTGTTGGCTTAAAATTGATTTCGTGTCACATATTTTAGATTATATAACTCATAAGTTGAATACATTTTTGTTTATTAAATTCACAAGTTTTATGCGATAGCAATAAGAAGGCATTTAGCATTGTCATTTGTATTTAGTACATATCAGGAGTGTGTGAAGCCTGTATACTATCTCCATGCCAGGTTATTAGAGACTGGCTCAAATCTGGTAATTATCTTATTCATTTAGTACATGAAATAACCATTTCTTCTTTATTTGTCAAAATACATGTATTCATAACTTATAATGAAAAATGTTTTTGACAAGAGTTATCTCTCTTTGTCCGCAAGCTATTAATTTAACTGGGATGTACAAAATACATGTATGTTCTAACATGAAATAATGTGTTTTGATGAATATGTGTTAAAAGTATATTTTTGTTAAATGTTATATGTTCCTTATATTATTTACAGGGCTACATTATATGTAACATCGCATAAAGCAAGGAAACTTCCCAGATGTCATGTATCCTTGTGACCAAAAGGGTTTACAATTATGACTGACATGCCAAAGATAGATTTTAAGAATATGGTTTCATGAAACCTACTGTTACTGTCTATAAGTAGTAAAGATTGTTGACAGCTAGTGCAAGGAAAACCATACTTTATCATATAGGATTTAACTTAAATAAAGATTGCTCTTAAAATGGCTAAATTCATGTTCAAATTTACTCAGTTTTATTGTTTTTACAAAATAACATGACAGATTTGATGCTTTTTTAATCGTAATTAATAATAAATGATAAATCCTTTACCTTTTGGACTTTTTACTGTGTTTGCTGAGGCTCCACCTAGATCAACATGGTATTTTCGGCTGATGACATCGGTGACAGATAGAGCTATACTTCCACAGTTCACGGACTGCCAAGTCTTCGGATCGTCCTCGTTATCCTTTCTCCATTTCAAAATAACGTCAAAAGTTATATTCTTAGATGTACTAAACTTTGGAACTTTAGTTACTGCAACCAAACTGACCTGGGAGGAGGGAGGTAACTCTGCTTGCTTTGCATCTGAGTAGTTATCCATGAGTTTCCTCCTCTTGACTGACGTTTCATTGTGTGTACCCACTGTGCTAGGATCCTGTGACCGAGTGTCAGTTTGTGGTGATGTTAGTTTGTACATACTTTTGGAGTAGACTGTGTGCTGTGCGTTGGAGGAGATTTCACTTGGTGAGGTGTGTACAGGACAGAGTACAGGTGAGAAGATGGATCTGTAAAGTAACAAAATTTTATTACACATTACTTTACCTGTCTTACTTTTATAATATGAACATCTGTTGAAATCATGTTGATAATGATTCCTCTCAATTCATATAAAGTTTGCAATATATGTACCTTACATGAAGAGGCAAAACATGCATGCAAACTTGACATGTGATAATGGTGAAAATGCCAAATAGACCAGCAATTAGTCAGTTTCATACCTGTAGATATATTCATACTCATTTCTGAAGCCACGTCAACTTATTTTATACTGTAGAACTTACAAAAATCATTAAAAGGATAAAAGTTGTACTGTAAAATATTACAAATTGAATGTATTTGTGGTTGAAGAATTACATTTATTATGTTGACATTTGACAATTCTAACAAATGCAAAAAGAATTTTCATTGGGGATTATTTATCCTCTAATGTTTCTTATGACCCTATTTTTTATATTAAGAAAGTTATGTGGTACTTAGATATCTAGCAAATTCTATAACTTATCTGATACACAGCCAATTGTGCCTCACATGAAATTCATATGAAATGAGCATCATGTAAATTTCACATGAAAGTTCATGTAAAATTTATATAAATTTCACATAAGATTCATGTGAAAAATATTTCACATGAATTTCACATAAATTTCCTTCACATGAATTTCACATGAATTTTTCTAAGTGACCTTCACAGGAAACTGAATTCACATAACATCCACGTAAAAATCTTCACATGAATTTCATGTGAAAAATTTCATGTAAATTTCATGTTCGTGCTCGTTTCACATAAATTTCATGTGAACTTTCATGTAAAGTTCATGTAAATTTCACATGAATTTCATGTGAGGCACAATTGGCTGTGTATGTTTAAAACAAGACCAAATATTTCTGATATATTCAGGGATTTTAAAGAGATTTGTTTAGGGGGGGGGGGGGGGGGGATGCAGTGATTTAGAAATTTGAGGCAGATCTTTTGAGCAATTTATACAAGTAAAAACCAGGAACAGTAATTTATGTCATATCAGATGGCGATATTTTGTCGGGTACCCACTGTTATTGAAATCATCTCATGATGAGAAGTTATTAATGGACAGACAGTGATGTGAAGCAACCATAAAATGACATAATCAGGTGAAGTGTCGAGTTACAAATGCATCAAAAAGTAATAATGAATTAGTTACGTCATTCTGTAAATTCATATAATGCCTGGCATTTTGATGTCTGCAATTTTAAAAGGTAGCAGTTTCATTTGGCTTTTAGCATCACAATGACTATTTGATGGCAAACACATTCAAGCTTTCTAGTTTTAGACTGCTTAAAATTCAAAGTTTTGTATTTCAAATTTATTCTTCTTCGATGGCTATTCTGTGTTTTTAAATCCAAATGAATGAATTTTGACGAAAATAGGTACCGGTGCACAGATGTCAACAAGATAATAAAATGAATTCTGCGAAATGTTTTCCAAAACTAAGTGAGTTGAATAAGGAGAAATAAATCGTCTCTACTTCGGTGTCGTGTTTCTAATCACCTCACCAACAACTGAATTCTGGGAAATGTTTTCCAAAACTTCTTGAGTTGAATAAGGAGAAATACAAATCGTCTCTACTTCGGTGTCGTGTTTCTAATCACCTCACCAACAACTGAATTCTGCAAAATGTTTTCCAAAATTAAGTGAATTGAATAAGAAGAAATAAATCATCTTTACTTGGGTGTTGTGTTTCTAATCCTCGCACCAACAACCCACTCGTTTCCCACAATCCTTTGCCAAAGTTCTCCACATATCGACAGTTTCTCGTGTTCCGGGTCAGCTTCAGTGGGTACACAGTGAGACCAATTATCATCGTCTTCCAGTAAAGGTACTGATGCTACCTAATTATAAAATACATGGAAGCATGAGGAGTATAGAAAAAAAGATTGAGCAACAAATTATCATTAGCTCTGTAATTAGTAACCTTCTAACAGAATCATAAACCTCTGACCTAGAAAATCAATACATTTCTTTTGTATACTAACTTAGAAGTATTTAAATTTGAAGTAAAAGTTATGCAGAATATAAACAGATGTGATTGTTGTCTAAAGCACATAGAGGTAAAATATTTACACCTTACTGATTATTTCATTAATTTCACTTTTTACAATTTACATCATGTTACATGTAGCAAACTGATATTCTAATATACTGAGCCTTTTACCATACTAACTGAGCCCCAAGCTAGTGCTCTAATGACACATTATTAAGGTAAACTCACAGGAGTTACATATGGTGCTAGTTTGATTCCTTCAGATATACATGTCAGACGGTGCCATGTGTCAGAGATGAACTGTTGTCTCTCCTCTGTCACTTCCTTCTTTTCTTCATTTAAAAGAATCAGGTCACCCTAAAATAATATGTTGTCATTGTACCATATTACTGTTTAAACAATAACATTGTTTCTCTGGAGAATAACAATACAGATTAAATATATTTACATGAAAATAATTACATCATATATCATGTATATGCTTCACCCATTTACATATTATAATTACATGTACTCATTATAACTGATACTTTTTGACCTATTTCAAAAGAGATTTACATTTAAGGAACTTTAAGAACAAGTTAAAAGTCATGTTTGTAAAACATTAATGCCCCCCTACCCCTTCTGTGATTAAAGTCCATCACAACTTTATTTCATTTGATGTGTCTGTACACAAAATTTCATTTCAATATGTGAATCCACTCCAGAGGTATTGAACGGAAACTGATGTCGTGGACCGACGGACCGATAGACAGAAAGTCAGACAGCAGCAAAGCAATATGTCCCCTCTTCTTCAAAGGGGGGCATAAAATTTTTTGATTGAACCCAAATATGAACTTGACCTTTTGGTATTTTTCAAAGTGCAGGGGGCTGTCAAAATTTTTTCGATCGGACCTTAATATGATCTTGACCTGGATTTTAATTTGATGTGTCTGAAAACAAAATTTCATTTCAATATGTAACTCCACTCAAGAGATATTGAACGGAAACCCTGAAATTTTGGTATTTTTCAAAGTGCAAGGGGCATAACTCGGTCAAAATCTTGTTCATCGGACCTAAATATGAACTTGACCTAGTAGATTTTCATTTGATGTGTCTGTATACAAAATTTCATTTCAATATGTAACTCTACTCAAGAGATATTGAACAGAAACCCTGAAGTTTTGGTATTTTTCAAAGTGCAAGGGGCATAACTCTGTCAAAATTTTTTTGATCGGACCCAAATAAGAACTTGACCTAGCTTGTCATTTGATGTATCCGTATACAAAATGTCATTTCAATATGTAACTCCACTCAAGAGATATTGAACAGAAACCCTGAAATTTTGGTATTTTTCAAAGTGCAGGGGGCATAACTCTGTCAAAATTTTTTCGATCAGACCTTAATACGATCTTGACCTGGATTTTCATTTGATGTGTCTGTATACAAAATTTCATTTCAATATGTAACTCCATTCAAGAGATATTGAACGGAAACCCTGAAATTTTGGTATTTTTCAAAGTGCAAGGGGCATTACTCTGTCAAAATTTTGTTGATTGGACCCAAATAAGAACTTGACCTAGATTTTCATTTGATGTGTCTGTATACAAAATTTCATTTCAATATGTAACTCCACTCAAGAGATATTGAACGGAAACCCTGAAATTTTGGTATTTTTCGAAATGCAAGGGGCATTACTCTGTCAAAATTTTGTTGATTGGACCCAAATAAGAACTTAACCTAGATTTTCATTTGATGTGTCTGTATACAAAATTTCATTTCAATATGTAACTCCATTCAAGAGATATTGAACAGAAACCCTGAAATTTTGGTATTTTTCAAAGTGCAGGGGGCATAACTCTGTCAAAATTTTTTCGATCAGACCTTAATACGAACTTGACCTGGATTTTCATTTGATGTGTCTGTATACAAAATTTCATTTCAATATGTAACTCCATTCAAGAGATATTGAACGGAAACCCTGAAATTTTGGTATTTTTCGAAATGCAAGGGGCATAACTTTGTCAAAATTTTGTTGATTGGACCCAAATAAGAACTTAACCTAGATTTTCATTTGATGTGTCTGTATACAAAATTTCATTTCAATATGTAACTCCATTCAAGAGATATTGAACAGAAACCCTGAAATTTTGGTATTTTTCAAAGTGCAGGGGGCATAACTCTGTCAAAATTTTTTCGATCAGACCTTAATACGAACTTGACCTGGATTTTCATTTGATGTGTCTGTATACAAAATTTCATTTCAATATGTAACTCCATTCAAGAGATATTGAACGGAAACCCTGAAATTTTGGTATTTTTCGAAATGCAAGGGGCATAACTTTGTCAAAATTTTTTTGATCGGACCCAAATATGAACTTGACCTAGATTTTTGTTTGATGTGTCTGTATACAAAATTTCATTTCAATATGTAACTCCATTCAAGAGACATTGAACGGAAACCCTGAAATTTTGGTATTTTTCGAAATGCAAGGGGCATAACTCTGTCAAAATTTTTTTGATCGGACCCAAATATGAATTTGGCCTAGATTTTTGTTTGATGTGTCTGTATACAAAATTTCATTTCAATATGTAACTCCATTCAAGAGATATTGAACGAAAACCCTGAAATTTTGGTATTTTTCGAAATGCAAGGGGCATAACTCTGTCAAAATTTTTTTGATCGGACCCAAATATGAGCTTGACCTAGATTTTTGTTTGATGTGTCTGTATACAAAATTTCAGTTCAATATGTGAATCCATTCCAGAGATATTGAACGGAAACTGATGTCGCGGACCGACCAACAGACCGACAGACCGACCGACCGACCGACTGACCGACAGCGGCAAACCTATATGTCCCCTCTTCTTCGAAGGGGGGGCATAATAAGGGCCTGATTTAGTCTCAAATCACTTGATAATTTCTTATTCCTGTGTCCTTATTTTGAGGTACCGGTAGAAGATGGATAGGATAAAAATATAATGTGTTAGAAGGTTCCTTATACCGTAGGTATTTTAGTTTAAAAGATGTGTTGCAAGATTTTTAATTACAGTTTGAAGGGATAGGGGTAACAATGTCGGAAAACGCCAAATAGCGAACAAAAATATACAAACAATGCATTAATTTAAAAGAAATTGATGCATGTTAGGTTCTGATACCCTTTTATCTTAAAAGTGAAAAGGAAAAGTAATTTTGAAGAAAGTATATTCATAAAATCAACAAACTCTGCAATCTGGAAACTGAAAACCGTCTTATTTTGTACTAAACAGCCATATTGTAAGCTTTTAGGCACAAAATACACTGTGTAGAAACAGACAACTTTATTATATCATTAATTTCGTTGGTATCTGTTCTCTATTTCATAAAAATGCACTCAGAATGGTTTATTCCACTAGATAAATAGAAGAAATTGGCAACTTTTATCAATTTAACCGCTTTAAAGATCGATTGTTGAGAAATAGCCCATCCCCCTATTCTCATTTTTTGCATGTGGGACACTGTTCCACCCAAGATACAGAACCCCACTTTGTCAGAAAATCTATTTTTGTGATATACACCTTTGGTGAAATTGGCATTCTGCAACTCGGGGTGGAACAATAGTGTAGAAAAACTTTTCTGTTTTCCATTGATTTAAATTTCTACGCAAAAAACATGCTCTTTAACCCAAATATTGACCTTATTATGAATAGTATATATAACACATGACAGATGTGGATTAAGTTAGTTGACAATTTTAAAACAAAATTTTCTTACATTTTGCATTTTCAAATTTCTACTTTTTCAGGGCAGATTTTACGCCTTATTCTTACAGCTCCTTATAATTACTGGTACTTCATGAGCTGTTTCACAAAGAGATTCAGCCTGCATTTCATTTACTTGTTTTAGTTCACAAATTTTAATACAACTACATATACACAATGTGACTGACACTTAACATAATTTGTCATACTTGTAGCCTCGAGGTGAGCGCCTCAACAGCTGATCTCACATTCTGTTGTATATTCTGACTGATCTCGTCCTTTCTGGTATCCGTCACACCGCAGTCTCGTAGTGTACCATATTCCGATAACGTCCACTGTGTCTCTAGATTTATCTCCCTTTCAATTATGAGAAGCTGGTTACATCCACAGTGAAGAAAATCGTCCAGTAGTACAGCATGTACATCTCTTAATTTCAGAACAACCTGTGAAAATTGTTTTGTGTCAATACTAACAATCAACCAATTAATTTTTTTTTTCTAATGATGAATTATTGTTACAACAAAGAGCTTTCATTTACACATTTTCTAATTGCATGAGGGGGTGGGAAGGAGGTACATTTTGATCCTTATGAATATATGTGCATGTTTTTTATCGTATCATAAACATGATAAAGAAATTATATTTAAAAGAAGATCTCAATAACTCTGAACATTATTCATATCCATAATCGATGTAATACAAGTACAAGTACATGTAATTTCATTATTAGAGAGGTTTAGTTACAAGTTTTAGCGCGACGTGTACGTATGACGTCATCACTTCCTGTGATCTTTGATCAAATGACGTCATGGCGTGACGTATAGCTACACGTTATGGACGTGTAAACGATGCTCTACGCGTGAAGGCTGAACGGGTAACTTCTTTGAAAATTTCCACAATTATTATAGATCGAACTTCCAGTTTTCGGCGTCATAAAGCACATTTAGGATTCTAACTTTCCTTACGTCGAGGTTTTACGAACCTCGATGTACATTTCTCGCAGATTTAATTGATAGAAAAGAAGATAGCTACACGTACACCTTTCTACATAGCTCTACTTAGACCTTCTCCGGTTCGTACGTATAACTAAACGACGTCTTCGTATTGTGACGCCAATCGATGACGTGTACATGTAGGTCACACGTACACGTTGAAAGCACTTGTAACTAAACCTCTCTATTTACTGATTCAAAAATTGGAGGGGGGGACTGAGAGGTGTGTAATTTCCTCAAACTAAGGATTTAATGTATAATTTCTATATCAGCACATCTCAACTTTTTTATCTTACCTGCATCGTTTCTAAGTCAATAACGCACAAATCCTGATTATTCAGATGTGCAAGAAATTCCTTGTCAAAACCAAAGCTATTCCATTTGTATAATTTAGAACCTCTGCTTCCATTTATCTCTGAATTTACAGCACTTTCTACTTTATCACAGTTGAACTTTATTATATGACCCTGTTGTGTAACTGCATATGAAATAATTTTGTGTCTTTCTTTGCTCCTGGATGAACAAACATCAGCATGGGCATGATCTACTATTAAAGTTTTTATATTACTAAATTCTGTAGGAAATAAACATCTTATGTCATTATTTTGTTTGAATACTGAACTTTCAGCACACAATTCTAATATGTAGGTCTTTACAGTCAAATCATTTGTGCTGTCAGGTTTCCCTCCGTACGCTATCACAACCACGTTATCAAAGGCAGAACAATAACCGATATAGAAAATGTCATCAAACGCCATAGCTGCATCATTGATTATACCACTATAAAATGCTGAAGCTACCGAGAAAATTGAATTTGTCTTCCAAATAATACAAGGACCGTCAACAAGCTTAAAATCGGAAAGTTTGAGTTTACATACGATAGAAAATTTTGTCACAGGAACACTTCGTCCTTCACTGTTCAACATTGACAAGTCATATGTATACTTTTTGGATACATGGTCAATTTTCTCTGTGAGGATTGCCACAACGCTTAGACCAGTTTTTAATTCTAACACATCTTGGACCTTGATGATTTCTACATTTTCACTGCATGGTCCGAAAGTGTGAACAGCAGTGCTTGAAAATCGTTTGTTCTTGTAACTTAGAGAGAGAAGTTCTACACGGATTTGTCTGTTTCCTGTTTCTTCACTTTGAATAGATGTAGATAGTAATTTTCCTGAACATGAAGTCAAGTGATCCATTCATACGTGGATAAAAACAGGTGCCCTTTCATTTGTGTGAAATCTTGCTGCAAAAACGAAAGTTGAAAAGTCCGCGAACTTTCATACACTTCACACCCGAGAATAAAAAAAAAATCAGTATCAAGAATTGTCGTTAAATAAATAAATAAATAAATGGATGAAGCAAGGACTTATAAACAGTTTATAAGTCCTTGGATGAAGGAAGGAAGGAAGGAAAAATCATTCTTTGTAATGTGCAAACTCTTCCTTCCTCCCCTCCTTCCAAGTTCTGGTCGGTATTTGCCAACCTCAGATTAAATGACCGATGTAGATATTCTTTAAGGAAAAATCTAAACCTAACAACCCTATCACAATATTCTGAAATGTATCCTCTGTCTTCTGGCAACAACCGTCAATTAAGTCGTGCAGAAAAGAATACGTAAATAAAATTCGGTGGGTTTTTTTTTTTTTTTTTTTTTTTTTTTTTTGTTTTTTGTTTTTTGTTTTTTTAGTTTTTTTTTTTTTGTTTTTTTTTGGGGGGGGGGGGGGGGGTTTAGCTCAAGTCCTAAATTTAACATATTTGACATTTTTTATCTTTTGAGAGTGTTCAACAATGTCCTCTCTACGTGTCAACTACGGAATGAATATGAATTATCATAAATATTTTAAACAGAAACAAATGTAGATCAACACACAGACACATGGACAACGAAACAACACATCGGCAAAAATGGCAACACATTATCAGAAACACAGGTTGATCAGGACACAACAAGAACCAAAATTAACAAGATACATGCAGACTTATAAGGACGTACAAATGGCAAGAAAAGTACTGAGAAATTTGGAGAAGCAAGACGCTAAAATATGCAAGCATATACAAATTAAGGTAACAAACAAACCAGGAGACCAATGATAGTGCAAAGAAAATGCATTCATATACCTACAAACAGATGGCCAAGCAACATGTACCTACAAACAGATGGCAAAGCAACACAAATGGAGGATAATATTAATACATGTATATACAAACATTCATACGACAAAGTCTGGTGTGGCGGGTTATGCAAGCAAGCAGGAGATACTCTCCCCGGGCACCTGATCTGATTTCTCATAATTTATATAATTATTCACTTTTGCTCCTTTTCGGCATATCTCTGTCGTTTTGTTAAGCTTAGCACTTCCCTGGTTTTCTATGATATCATTGTGATTTCTCATATATATTCACTTTTGCTCCCTTTTCAGCATATCTCTGTCGTTTTGTTTAGCTTAGCATTACCCTGGTTTTCTATGATATCATTGTGATTTCTCATATATATTCACTTTTGCTCCTTTTCGGCATATCTCTGTCGTTTTGTTTAGCTTAGCATTTCCCTGGTTTTCTATGATATCATTTATTGTGATTTCTCATATATATTCATATTATGTATTCACTTTTGCTCCTTTTCAGCATATCTCTGTCGTTTTGTTTAGCTCAGCATTTCCCTTGTTTTCTATAATATCATTGATTGTGATTTCTCATATGTATTCACTTTTGCTCCTTTTCGGCATATCTCTGTCGTTTTGTTTAGCTTAGCATTTCCCTGGTTTTCTATGATATCATTGATTGTGATTTCTCATATGTATTCACTTTTGCTCCTTTTCGGCATATCTCTGTCGTTTTGTTTAGCTTAGCATTTCCCTGGATTTCTATGATATCATTGTGATTTCTCATATATATTCACTTTTGCTCCTTTTCGGCATATCTCTGTCGCTTTGTTTAGCTTAGCATTTCCCTGGTTTTCTATGATATCATTGATTGTGATTTCTCATATGTATTCACTTTTGCTCCTTTTCGGCATATCTCTGTCGTTTTGTTTAGCTTAGCATTACCCTGGTTTTCTATGATATCATTGATTGTGATTTCTCATATGTATTCACTTTTGCTCCTTTTCGGCATATCTCTGTCGTTTTGTTTAGCTTAGCATTACCCTGGTTTTCTATGATATCATTGATTGTGATTTCTCATATGTATTCACTTTTGCTCCTTTTCGGCATATCTCTGTCGTTTTGTTTAGCTTAGCATTACCCTGGTTTTCTATGATATCATTGATTGTGATTTCTCATATGTATTCACTTTTGCTCCTTTTCGGCATATCTCTGTCGTTTTGTTTAGCTTAGCATTTCCCTGGTTTTCTATGATATCATTGATTGTGATTTCTCATATGTATTCACTTTTGCTCCTTTTCGGCATATCTCTGTCGCTTTGTTTAGCTTAGCATTTCCCTGGTTTTCTATGATATCATTGATTGTGATTTCTCATATGTATTCACTTTTGCTCCTTTTCGGCATATCTCTGTCGTTTTGTTTAGCTTAGCATTACCCTGGTTTTCTTTGATATCATTGTGATTTCTCATATGTATTCACTTTTGCTCCTTTTCGGCATATCTCTGTCGTTTTGTTTAGCTTAGCATTTCCCTGGTTTTCTATGATATCATTGATTGTGATTTCTCATATGTATTCACTTTTGCTCCTTTTCGGCATATCTCTGTCGTTTTGTTTAGCTTAGCATTTCCCTGGTTTTCTATGATATCATTGATTGTGATTTCTCATATGTATTCACTTTTGCTCCTTTTCGGCATATCTCTGTCGTTTTGTTTAGCTTAGCATTACCCTGGTTTTCTTTGATATCATTGTGATTTCTCATATGTATTCACTTTTGCTCCTTTTCGGCATATCTCTGTCGTTTTGTTTAGCTTAGCATTTCCCTGGTTTTCTATGATATCATTGATTGTGATTTCTCATATGTATTCACTTTTGCTCCTTTTCGGCATATCTCTGTCGTTTTGTTTAGCTTAGCATTTCCCTGGTTTTGTATGATATCATTGATTGTGATTTCTGAAATCTGATCTATGTTCTGTGCTCGACTTTCACTCACTCATGAAGATCTCTAGAGATCGCCATACTGATAAACCCAGGGTTCCACAGGCCATTACATAGCAAGGGAAGACTTATGTTCACATGAAGACATACAAACAGCAAAGCAAAAGACAAGAAAACCATATTATTGAGCTACAGACACAAAGTAAGGACATATAACGGATGACAAAGTTAAAGCAAAGATGAATTACGAAAACATACGGGCTGACGATAATACGGAAGTGGTCAAACTCTTTACCTTCTAAGGCTCCTTGAAGAAATTTTCAAACCAATTTTAATGCACCATACACGTGATTCGGATAGCGGATTTTCTGACAGTGCCAAAGAGGCAAAGTAAAGATGGAATACTAGTATGCATGTTGCTCTGGCGGAAAGGTTTCTAACATGGGGACATTCAGATAGCGAGACACACAGATGGAAAAGGAATAACCGGATCCATTGTGAAGAAGTCACATGAGTACATGCAGATAGACGCCAGAGAAAGAACATGACCCGTAGTGAAGATACAAACACACGAGCAAGATAATGGTAAAGGGATACCGATGTTGGAACAAGACACAAACATACGGAAAAACAAACAGCAACCACACAACTAAAATGTCAAAAACAGAGAGTGACGAAACCATGTGGACATAAAACATATAAGTATAGGATAGAAAGCTAAGCCAAATACATAAGGATATAAAGACGAGAAAAAAACCAACTAAAGAGGTCCGTAGAGAAAGACATTAATAAGTTATGCTGGCATACAAATGACGGAGAAAAACCAACAGACAAGTAGAGGAGCAATAATAATCATACGGACGTACAGACGACAAAACAAACAAGAGGCCCAGGTACCATTCCGCTCAGATGAGAACCCGGGAAATCGTACAGCAAATGTGATTTAGCATACTTTAATTCATCAAAGTTCTCCAAGGGGTTTCAAAGTTGGAAATAGAAAATGTGAAAAGTTAATGGACAGACGGACGATCTGGTATGACAGTAAGTCACTGTGCTCAATATTTATATGATGTCTATTGCATTAGATTTTAGCTCAAGATAGAGCCAATCCAAAATTCTCAAATTGAGTCACTAAAGCGGAAAATATAGGTCACTTGCAGAATCCCATGAGTCCATCTCAGTATATCGATCCTTTATGGATCACTTTTGAAAGTTTGGTTTGAGTTACATCACGGTACAATTGTCCAATACTGGACCCAAGCTTCTTAAACGAATTACTCGAGCAGAATATGAAGGTCAGAAGAAACACCCAAAGCATTAAGAGTCATTCTCTGTAAGCATCAAAATATGTTGGAAATCGCATGTCTCAGATTTTCAAAATTTTTATCGTCATAGGCAAGTTTGACCCCCTGACCATGAAAATGATAATCGTTTTGGAATTTACCAGCCGTTGCCATGGTAACCAGGCATCTTGTTTTTGGCTAGAAATGAAGCTTGAAAAAGTGTAAAATTTGCCATATTCAGGTATCATTTAAATAGTAAAAACCTGGAATTGGCAAAACTGTTTACATATCATAATAAACAATGTACCTAGATCTTTTATAAAAAATATAAACTTTACTTCAATTTTTGGGGGAAACCACATATTTCAGAAGTTAAAGTTACCATATTTTGACCTTTTACAGAAATTCAAAAATTCACATATTTTGGTATAGCATAGAAAAAAATCCCAACATAGGAAAAATGTGAAAACTAAGTCAGATCAATCAGTGATCATTCATAGTCAAAATATAAAAAATCAAGAATTGTGTTTTTTGTTTAAAGAAAATAAATCAAGTTTGAAAATGGTTACCATAGCACCATCACAGTTTTTCGTTATTTCCATTTTGTCGCAAGAATCTGGCATCATTCAAGACGAAACCAAGCAAATATGGTACTGGATAGAAGTGTACAATTTCTGAACTATTTAAATTCCCAAAAGGTCGGTATATAGTAATTGGTTGCCATGGCAACCAAACAATAGGCATCTAAAAACCAGTATTTTAAGCAATTTTTCGGAATTTTTAGAATTTCATGATTATATAAATTGTCTTTTACGGATGTTTACTGAATATCTCTCAACCAGCTGATCAATTTGTATAACTTCAACACTTGTGATTTGTTTTATTGTAAAAAACTTATTTAATTCTCCATAGCAACGGACCTTTACAGCACTACAACTAGAAGAACAAAACACGAAAATGAGATGTCTCTCAATGGTTTTCTCAATTTTCTTGGTGAAGCTTAACACACTCTCTATTTTAATGACAAAGAAATAGTTTGTTGTAAAAGTAGTCAGTATTTTTTTGTGGTTGTCATGGCAACGTTGGTATAACCAGAGACTAGAATAACAAAATTTAAGTAATTTTTCATTATATTTCGTTTTTTGTTGATATAAATTGACTTTGAGGGATATTTATTTACTATATCTTAACCAGCTAAGCAATTTCTTCAAAATTTCCTCAAAATGATTCATTTCTGATTCATTTTCTTGAGAAAAGCCTTATAAATTCTCCTTAGCAACGGATTATAACATTAATATATTCAGAGAAAAAAAACCCTCAAAATCATGAGATATTTCTAGATTTTTTTTTTATTTTGTCTATGAAGCTGAGCACATTTCCCTTTTTATTTAACCCCCCCCATTGTGGTACGAAAGAAGTCAATATTTTGTCTGTGGTTGCCATGACAACTATATATCTGGAAGATAGAGAAACATCATTGTAGCGCTTTTCATCGTTTTTAGAGTTTCATACTTATATAAATTCACTTAAGTTAATTTTTTTACCTTACTTTACCAGCGTAGCAATATGCCTTAAATTGAGTCCATTATTGAATTTGTTTTATTGAAGCATTTTATAGAATTTTCCATAGCAACGGAGGATAGCAACACGTTTTTGATCAAAACTATCAAAGAATTGTACTCTCAGTTTTGTCAAAAAAGATGTACTGTAACACAGTTTGAACATTTTTCATATAAAAACATAAGTAGGATCCAGAAGATGTTAATATTTTGTAACGGGTTGCTATAACAACCATCTTTTTTTTATTCATTTAATAAAAGCAAAAGTCTCATATTCTGAGCATTTTGTTCATCATTTTAAGGGTTTTACATAAATTCGTATTCACTTTCAGGGAAGTTCATCTTAGCTTGTTCACCAGATGTGCAATTCCTTCAAATTAATCACTTTTGATTCGGTTCAAATGAGAAACCTAAAAGAATTCTCCATCGCAACAGATCATGATATAGAATGAAATGAAATACTTGATAATTTATTATCAATGACTTTGATTTATTTCTTAACATTACTACAAATAATCTCCCTTTTTTCATAAAATAAAACAATAGAATGACGTGCAAGTGGTCAACTGTTGGCAAAAGGTTGCTTTGGTAACCATTTAATTTGAAGATAAAGTCATATGCATTTAGCAATTTGTCATCATTATTTCAAGGTCTCTTGTCGATTTTTATCTTTTTTCTAAATGTTAATTGCATCTTTCAACACCACTTCAAATCCTGA
The DNA here is from genome assembly GCA_028142955.1 of Pinctada fucata. NCBI lineage: Eukaryota > Metazoa > Mollusca > Bivalvia > Pterioida > Pteriidae > Pinctada > Pinctada fucata. The sequence continues at coordinate 1,442,821 of AP027111.1, forward strand.
ACTTGAACAGTTCAAAGCAACACTTTATATATATAAATCTGGGAAATTTCAAAGAAAATGATATATTTCTAAATTGTTTTCTTACTTTTGTAAACAAATCTTTATGTAATTTCTTTTTAGCTCCTCTGAACCAAAGGCTCAAAAGAAGTTTTGTCACACCTCATTGTCCGTCGGTCCGTTAACTCTTGACATATCTTACTTCTCCTCTGAAAACCGCTTAGAGGTTTTTGATAAAATTTGGTATGCATAGGGTACCAAGGTTTATTCATTTAGGTCCAATCCCTTCAGGAGTGATCCCTGGATCAGATGTCTTTCTAATGCTACCCCTCGCCTTAAGTTTTCATCTCCAGAAGTGCTGCATATTTTCAAAAATTGAGATGTCGGAAACGAGTCAGACAATCAGTGCCCTAAGAACCATCACAAAAACACAAACTTTGGTAAAGAACCTTGAGTACTTGCTTCCTATAAGGTTGCATTTAATTATGTGTAATGGTTGTAGATGAGTCACTCAATAAGAGCTCTTGGTGACCAAATTTGTTGACAAGTTGGTATAAAAACACACATGGTAGCTTCACACAAGGGTCCTGTAGCATCATATCCCACCCATCCTGCTACGTTTTTCGGTACATTTTTGGACATAATAACTTTCACACTCTTTGGCAGACTGAGTATCACTGACGAGGGTTGAGTACTCGAAACGTGCATGTCTGGTCCATGCTGCAAATTTATCTGTTCTTGAATGATGCTACTGAATTTAAAGACGTTTAACATTGTGTTCGTTTCTATGGCAACATGACCTCAAATCGCAAAAATGAAAGCAATTTTAAACACTATTTAGAGTCCTTTGTTTTCTAGATCATTGAATTTTAATTCAAAGTGATGATAATTAATGAATTCAAGTAGATCTTTCATTACATAAAAGACAGTTTTATTAGAATATTCAGGAAATAGCCCGTTGCTATGGGAACGATTGTTTAAAATTGCACATAGGCCCACTTTGAGTCCTTGGATATGGGCATCAAAAGTTAAGTAATCTGATTTTTAAAAAATCTAATATAAAGTTCAGACTTTGCTTTATCATATATGTAAAAAAGGTTGTTTAAGCATGTTTCGTTTTTTTTTTTAGGAAAAGGCTTCGAAAAACAACAAAAATGCTTATTTTTAGAATGTATGGCCAAATTATTATAGCAACCATTAATTATTTGAAAGTTTTTTCTTGTATTTTGATAGAGGCTTACTTGATCTTCATTAATATTGAATTTGAATTTCCTGGGATTAAAAATTTCTGTTTTATAAAAATAATTTGAAAAATGGTTGCCATGGTAACATATGATTTTGAAAGAGCTCTTTGTGTTGGATATAATCCAACAATTTTTATCTGTCCATCAGGATGCATTTTTTTAAAATAACTCTTAAGTTGCAAAATTGGTAATATTATAGATCATAGTAACCGTTGCCAAGGTAATTTATGTACATAGCAACAAGTGGGTTTATCTTGAATTTGCTCATGTTTTGAAATAAATCCCATTTTCTTATCATATACCCATCAAGAGAGAAGTGCAATTGGAAAATACTAACAGAATTTTGAAATCAATATATCAAAATTAGCTAATTATGTTGTCATGGTAACCAGCCTTTTTTACAATATCAGACACTACTAGTGAGCTTATTTAAAATTTTATGTCCAAATATTTAGGATGCATAAAAAAATCTTCCATTAATGTTGTATATAGACCAAATTATAGAGCTTCAAATTAGCTCAATTTTGCCATGTAACCAGATGACCTAGAAATACAATTTTGGTCTAATTTCCTTTTTACAGGGTTTTCAAAAAAAAAAAAATCAGCGTTGAGTTCTTTTGAATGTTGCTTGGAAATTAAGATAGAACAATATGTCGTAAAACTTAAACATATCAGCATAAAACTTAAGAAACGATTAAATTTGCTGAAATAATGTTATTCTATCTTCATGATATTCATGATATATAGTTGTCATGGCAATCAAGAACCAAATACTGACTTCTTTTTTTAACCACAATTTATGTTTTATGAATAGAGAAAAGAAAGTGTGCTAAGCTTCTTCATAAGCAAAATTATGAAAACAATTGAGAAATATCTTATATTTGGAGTTTTCCTAGGTGTAGTGTTACAATAAATCACTGCTATCGAGAATCTCTACGGCTTTTTCAAGAAAACCAGTCAAAAATTAATCAGTTTGACAGAAATTTGAAGAAATTGCCTTGCTGGCTCAGATTTATTCAATGAATATGCCTAAAACTCAATTTATACTAACTTGAAACACTGAAAATGATGAAAATTTCTTGTATAATGTTATTCTAGCTTCCATATATACCGTTGTCATGGCAACTGCAGAACAAACACTGCTTTCTTTTATAGTACAATTCGTTTTTTAATTGAAAAAAGAAAGAGTATTAAACTTTATAGAAAAATTTTGAGGAAAAAAAGAAATACAGTATCTTATAATCTTAAGGGTTTTTTTTGCAGATAAATTGATGCAATTATCCGTTGCTTAGGAAAATTTTTTAGGCTTTTCTCAAGAAAATGAATCAGAAATGAATTATTTTGAAGAAAATTTTGAAGAAATTGCTTAGCTGGCTAATGAATACTGAGTGCACATCTCTCAAAGTCAATCTATATCAACAAAAGCACTAAATATGATGAAAAAGTACTTAAATTACGTTATTCTGGCCTCTGAAGATACCATCGTTGCCATGGCAACCACAAACAAAATACCGACTTCTTTTACAACAAACTATTTCTTTGTCATAAAAATATAGAGGGTGTGTTAAGAAAATTGAGAAAACAATTGAGAAATATCTCATTTTCATGTTTTGTTGTTCCATTTGTAGTGCTGTAAAGGTCCGTTGCTATGGAGAATTAAATAAGTTTTTTTTTGCAATAAAACAAATCACAAGTGTTGAAGTTACACAAATTGCTTAACTGATTAAGATTTATTCAGTAAATAACCCTTAAAGGCAATTTATATCATCATGAAATTCTAAAAATTACGAAAAATTGCTTAAAATACTGTTTTTTTAAGGCTTATCGTTTGGTTGCCATGGCAACCAATCAATAAACACTGACCTTTCGGGCATTTAAATTGTTCAGAGATTGCATTCTTCTATCTAGTACCATATTTGCTTGGTTTCGTCTTGTATGATTAAAGATTCTTGTGGCAAAATAGAAATAACGAAAAACTGTGATGTTGCTATGGTAACCATTTTCAAACTTGATTTATTTTCTTTAAACAAAAAACACAATTCTGGATTTTTTATATTTTGACAATGAATGATCATTGATTCATGTGACTTAGTTTTCACATTGTTCCTATGTTGGGATTTTTTTCTATGCTATACCAAAATATGTGAATTTTTGAATTTCTGTAAAAGGTCAAAATATGGAAACTTTATCTTCTGAAATATGTGGTTTCCCTCAAAAATTGTAGAATAGTTTATATTTTTCATAAAAGATCTAGGTACATTGTTTATCATAATATGCTAACAATTTTGCAAATCCCAGATTTTTGATATTTAAATAATACCTGAATATGGAAAATTTTACACTATTTCAAGCTCCATTTCTGGCCAAAAACAAGATGCCTGGTTACCATGGCAACAGCTGGTAAAATTCCAAAACAAATACCTTTTTCATGGTCAGGGGGTCAAACTTGCCTATGACGATGAAAATTACGAAAATCTGAGACATGCGATTTCCAACCCCCATTATAATATTTTGATGCTTACAGAGAATGGCTCTTAATAGTTCCTCTCAGTATTCGATCAGGCGCGTAGCCAGAGTACTTTTCTATTCGCTATCTTGCCACTGATCCAATACCATCAAATATTTACTCTCTCTGTATCTCGCATTTTAACAATCAAGCGTACTTGCATGGCTACACGCCTGTCTATGATGAATCTCTTGTCCGAGTATGAGTTTGAATATTGAGCGTCAATACCTCCGAATTTCAAAGCACTCAAGGAGGAAAATGTAAGTCAGATGCAGAATCTGATGCATTGGTGCATCAGTTCACGTGTGTATAAGTTTTGTTATTGTACCGTACCATCAGAACTAATTAATTTGTCAAATACTGAGCTTTTCCATGCAGGATAACGGGGGTATAGCATTGACTAATTCCACTTAATCGTGCAAAGATACCAAACCGTATGTAATCGAAGAAGGAGCTAAACTAAAACTAGAAGTCTCTGACGAGACTGAAGCTCTCCTGGTCGTTTAGTAAAATTCAACTAAGTGACACAACTATTTGTAAGACCCAAGAGTAAGGGGCTAAAAAAGTACATCAGATGCGCAAGTGTAACGTTAGGTGTAAGTCTAAACATAATGCAAAAAACTTTTTATCAGTCATACTTTCTAAGTAATGGTATTCAGAAGATTACATAGATCTGTATACTAGAAAATGACCACATCCATTTTCCAAGACCCTGGAGGTCAGGGGCTAAAACTAATTATCAAGTGGATAATCAAACCACATACTCTTAACATGTATATTATGGAATAAGAATTTATACTCTATCAATTATGCACTCTTGAGAATTGGTGTTAACAAGAATATAAGATATATAATATATACATGTATAGGAGAAAATGACCACACCCATTTTCCAAGACCGTTGGGGTCCGAATCTCAAACAAAACTTTAGGTACATGTACACAACTTGACCATAGACCCATCATGTTGCAAAAAGAATTGACTTTGTATCCTTTATACTTTCTGAGAAATAATGACCACAAAATTACTCATAAGTTATATATATACATGTAGCAGAAAATTACCACACCCATTTCCTAAGACCCCAGGGATCAGGGACTCAGATGAAATATATAAAGGTGCACAACTAGATCATAAACCTTTTAAATTGCAAAAAGAATTAACTTTCTATCATTTATACTTTCTGAGAAATGATGACCACAAGATTACATAGAGTTATAAAGGAGAAAATGACCACACCCATTTTCTAAGACCCTGGGGTCAGGGGCTCAAACAAAATATCTTGTTTACAGCTTGATCATAGATCTATAATACATCAAAAAGAATTATCTTTCTATTATTTATACTTTCTGAGAAATGGTGACCGTGAGATTACATCGAGTTCTTTACAGAAGAAAATGACCACACCCAATATATAAGACCCTGGGGTCAGGGGCTCAAACAAAATATCTTGTTTACAGCTTGATCATAGACCTATAATATTGCAAAAAGGATCATCTTTCTATCATTTATATTTTCTGAGAAATGGTGACCACAATATTATATAATTTATATAAGAGGAAATGACCACACCCATTTTCTGAGACCCTGGGGGTCAGGGGCTCAAACGCAATATCTTGTGCACAACTCAATCATAGACCTATAATATAACAAAAAGAATTAACCTTCTATCATTTATACTTTGAGAAATGGTGACCACATGATTACATTGAGGTCTATAGGAGATAATGACCACACCCATTTTCTAAGACCCCAGGGGTCAGGGGCTCAGATGAAATATCAGGTGCACAACTAGATCATCAACCTTTAATAATTTGCAAAAAGAATTAACTTTCTATCATTTATACTTTCTGAGAAATGGTGACCACAAGATTAGAGTTATATAGGAGAAAATGACCACACCCATTTTCCCCAAGACCCCAGGGGTCAGGGGCTCAGATGAAATATCAGGTGCACAACTAGATCATAGACCTTTAATATTTCAAAAAGAATTAACTTTCTATCATTTATACTTTCTGAGAAATGGTGACCAAAAGAATTACATAGAGTTATAAAGGAGAAAATGACCACACCCATTTTCTAAGACCCTGGGGGTCAGGGGCTCAAACAAAATATCAGGTGCACAACTAGACCATAGACCAATCATGTTGCAAAAAGTGTTGGATCCAGGAGATGTACCACAAACATTATGATTTGTGGGATATGTTTGTATTACCGGTTTCTATCTATTGATGCATGCATGTCAATATATAAAACATTCTGTTTCCAAAAAGATTCCATATCTAAAATTAATGAACAATGACAATAGATTAATATACTCTGTTTATATTTCAAGAATGTTTATAGATAACTCATCAGTCCATAAACTTAAGTATCATTATACTTTTTTTATTTCAAATTTCAGGAATTTATTGAATTTCATCTGTAATAATACTGTTATCCACATAACATACGAAAGAGACATAATACACAACAAATGACGTATGATTTACTACAAATAGTAGATCTAAATGTCTTAAATAGATCTAAATGTCTTAAATAGATCTAAATGTCTCTTAAAATAGATCTAAATGTCTTAAATAGATCTAAATGTCTCTTAAAATAGATCTAAATGTCTTAAATAGATCTACATGTCTTAAAATAGATCTAAATGTCTTAAAATAGATCTAAATGTCTTTTAAAATAGATCTAAATGACTTAAAAAGGTGTATACTTCAGAAAATGCATAGATTTGTAGTATAAAGTAAAATACATTTTTGAATGTATGCATTAGTTTCTCAAGTACATGTAAACCAGAATCGTCTCTAGATCATATAAAGACATAAAATCAGTTCTGACATTATAAATTCCATTGTCCAAAACAATGCATGGTTTTCTTAAACATAATACATCAAACAAAATGAAAATCAATCACACTGAAATTGACAATTAAATGACAATAATTTTGAATCTTTTGCACCACAATATATTTTGACTAAGTTACAAAACATTTTGCCCTGAGTGAAAAAGTCTATTTTGAGTCTTTTAAGACACTCATCTGTTTGAATGACATAATCTTTGGTCTTTTGACCGCAAAATACTATGTAGAGCAATTGTAATGCCATTATGAAACTTAGAACACATCTCATTAAAATCCAAAAACAAAAAATAACATTTTCAACCATCAATGCTCTATTATCTTGACTTTTTGAACCCAAAAAATCAACAAGGCACATCCTTGATTTTTTTTTTCAATTTTGCATTTTTTTATAGATTTTTGCTTCCATAATATAATTATCTGAAAATCTTAGGCTGCCAGTATATATATATGGACATTGCTCTAAAGAAGCTGGTTGGAAAATCTATTTTTCTCATTTTATAACATTCATAAAAACAATAACCAAAAAAATAAGAGTGATCCATATGTGTCACAATGCTTCATCGTGAGACGACACAAAAAAAGGTTTCTACAATTCGACTGAGAAGTTTTCTACAGGCATTACACTAAAATAAGCTAGAAGTGTGTTGTGTTTCAGAGATATGATAACTTTTGTAATGCTCAGTATGAGCTGTAATGCTCAGTATGAGCTGTAATGCTCAGTAGGAGCTGTAATGCTCAATATGAGCTGAGTGACCATATCTACATGTAAACTTGGGATTTGCATTAAATTTACTTTTGACCTATAACTAGTATGTTGGACCTTTCTTTACAAAAAAAGCTTTTTAAAAATCAACAAAACAAACAGGAAACAAACTTTAAAACATATGTTTGTAAAACATAAATGCCCCTGTCAGCATCTCTATCTGAAAAGTAGGTCAATGTCCAATGTCAAGGTCACAAGGTCAATATTGATTCTATAAAAAGGTTGCGCCACATTAGGAACACGCATGTGAAATATGAAATCCCTATCACATAACCATTCACAAGTTTTTCAATAGTAGGTCACGAGGTAAAAAATATTGCACCAATAGAAAAATTGTGCCACAAGGAATGAATTCTTAATTAAAATGTCTGTCTCTTACATGTACAATTTAAACACTATGGCAAACATTATTACTTGTTGCATACAAACAGACAAATGCACAAACTTATATGCCTTTGAATCTCGACCCATGCTGTAGCTGTTCATCTCTGAAACAGTCATCAACCTTGACATACTGACGCAAAAGTAATGATACTATTATTCAACATCTGATATTAAGCACTATCCATATTTCTGAATATAATTTAGAGGGTTGGCACTATAGAAAAGCTTCTTATGACATTTGCAAACCATAACTTGAAGTCTACTTTTCCTAATAGTGACCTTGACCTTTGACCCTAATCAACAAATATGCTATGTTATCCCTTTAAAAAGTACATGTGTATAATTGTAAATCCCAATTTTGTTGGAAGGTTATCATCTGGAAAATCAAAGTGTGACAGACTGACAGGAGTAACAAAATGACAGACTGACAGGAGAAACAAAATGACAGACACATCTGTGCCATTACAGGGTTCAATCTTTGAATCCATGAAAATATAAGAACTAATATATACATGTAAGTAAATTATGTGGAAGATGCAGGAAATTATGAGAAAACTGCAGGAAATTAAAGAAGATCTCTATAACAAGGATACAAATTGTTTTTGTAAGTAACAAGGGCTTTCAAAAAATCATTCATATTCTTCAAAATATCAATGAGAAAATTTTGAGCGAAAAGTTCGTACAAAAAAATAAGTACCAAAATAATTAAGGCACATATCATATGCACTTCCCAGCAACACAAACTTTGTTCATCTAATCTGTAACAGATAGACACATCAGAAAAATACAAAAACAATTATAGACCATAAAGAAAAAGAAATATACATCAACAAATAAACATCATGTAAAGACAAAATTTACATAACAATTTTTCCATCAGAAGACAAAATATACATAACCAATAACATGTATACCATAAGACAAATTATACATAAACAATTGTACAAAGACCAATAGGAGGAGACATAATAACTCTGCACTTATATACTACACCCAGACACCATGTACATATATAATGAATAATTTTTTCAGATTTAATACACAAGGTACATGTATGAAATTGACCCTTCCGATTGCCGGAAAAAAATGCAAAATTTCGTGACGTCACAATGCTTTTACCATGTGTTTACCTCGAACGAACAAGCTTCAAACCTCGGTCAAACATCGAAATTGCATTGTGACGTCATGGAATTTCTCAAATTTTTCCCGCGTTCGGAAGGGTCAATAAAGGAATTATAACTTCAGCTTCTGACGTGATGTTAGTGGCTGCACGTTGTATGTATACTCGGCTCTTATTCTGTTTGTTGCAAATGAATATATCTAGCAAAATTTGTGTCAGAAAACAGACTTTCAAAAGTTAGTCAATGTAAGATCTTCATTAAATAATAATAGCAGCCATTTGGCTAATCAAGTCACACTTCTGTTATTTTCCTTCTAATCAAATTCTACATTTATGCAAACTACACTACTAAAGAACAGTCATGTCACCTGCATTAAGTTTGACTGTATATATGTGACCTTGACCTTTAAGGGACCTTGAACTTTTGGTGATCTTGTTATTTCTATAAATTTGATGTAAGCATGCAGTGAGTTATATTAATTATATAAATTTAGAATGAAAGTGTGAATTTCACTTTAACAGAATGACAGAAGGAATGAAAGAAGGAGGTCAGACAAAGTGATTCCCATGTTGTTTTGATTTCCTGAAGACATAGTTATAATTTAAAGCATATATGACTTAGGAACATTAAAAGTGAGTATCCTCTCATTATACAGCCATAAGTATGGCACGAACAACCAATGAAATTCAATGTTAATGCAACCTTGGATTTAAAAAGGGTTATTTCTTTGGTATAGTTCCTTTTCTGAGCTAGAACTTAATAACTGGTACATATAGGAATGAATGGAAAATTTGAGAAACCACAATTTCATCATTTCATCCTGTGAATTAAGATTGGTTATAGTAACAATTGTATTAATTTAAGCCTTTTTAATATGTCTTATTCCATGCAGACTGTCAAAAAATACTAAGTGAATATCTTAATTATACTAGACAATGACCCACTAGGGAAGGAAATTTTGTGAATGGGTCATTTTCCAAGTTTTCTAAAATTTCAGTGGGACATTTCTGAAGAAAGTTACTGAGACTTCAATGGGCTCCATGTATTTTGCAAATCATAATGGGACTATGGTGCATGGCCCCTGTCCTTTCCAATCACTGACTTAACATCTAGTATTTTTTCATACAAAAATTTTCTTAAGTTGGACAAAATGGTGTCTATACCGATTTACCATATAGCAGTTTTTTTTAAAAGAGTGATAGATTTTTTTTTTATTTTATTGCTTTTGTGGTTAATCAGCAATGACCTGTTTGTCCAACATACGACTATTATTTAATATATCTACTTAAACGGGGATATACTTTATTCCAGCGTAATTCTGTTAAGAAGGTAAAACTAGAAATCGTCAATGAAGTGCTTATTTCTTGATCAGATATTTGAAAACACGCTTAATGATTTTAACAGGATGAAATGACAAACATCTGTGCTCTATCCATAAGTCTATAAACAGAATGATATTTCCATGTAGCTATACCTGTAGCTCTGTCATTCAGAACACAACATGTTGAAAAAAGTAATTTAACTTTTTGAATAATTATTTGGCACGAATAATTATTGCCAAATTTTCAGAAATTGTAGACCAAAAGGGGGACTAATTGCACGTCAGCCAGTGAGTCAGTATATGAACTGTCCAATGAGTCAACGGTTCTCCATGAGTCAGCACCATTTCTCCACGAGTCAGTATTTCGCTATGAGCAATGGCTCAATAATGTACGTAATCAATACCCATTTAGTACTAGATTTCGGCACTAATGGTTATTAAAGAAGCAGATTCTAACCGGCCCATGCTTGTCAGCTCCCCTCTTTACTGCTACTGCTGCCTTCTTTACTAATACTATTTGAACTTTCAGAATTACGACTTGATTTTCTGGAGCTTCTTTTACGGCAGGGTGGGGGGCAACATGTTTCATCACACCCTAATACACAGTCATTAATGGGAGTAGTGTCCAACTCATTCTCGAATGGCTGCAAAACAGAGTAAATTTATACGCTATATCATACAGTGTAAATAATGCTTTATATATCCTATTTCTTATTTAATTTACTGCGACTAAAACAGATCAGTTTAAGCAGTCCTGAGTGATGTGCAAAGTACAATTTTTCTTACAAAACATTCTTAAATTTATATTCCGCTTAATTAGCCTTGACGTATATACACTGACTAGGATTTACAAATCTCATTTGTAAAACTTTAAAATCAGTGCTTAATGTCATACAATTGTTCAGTGCCCCTATAAAACTACACCAAAGAGTATGAATTCTCACCCCTGTAAATTCAGGTTGTATAGTGGTGGAATGTATCCCTTCATGGTGGAACAAGTCTCTGATCTCCCTGGCCGTCTTCATGTAGCACTGAAGATTCTTACACCGTATGTGGGCAGATCCTATGATACGATTCCCAGCTAATTGCCATATATGTAACTCATGTACAGCTAAAACACCATCTATCTACAAATTGAGGAAGAATTTAATAAACGAATCGTGACTTGTATATATATAAGTGTATACTGTGAGTACACTTTATCTGACCATTTCTGAAAGATGAGGGAAGTTTAAAATGTGGTAGGTCATCGAGTTTGCTTCTGTTAACAGAGCACAATATGCTCTCATAACCTGATCTACGCTTTAACATGAATTCACGATTACAGCCATGTTTTTATTAAGCATCAGTGGGAATATTGTATTTTCCTAAATCAATTCACTGGTTAATAACCAAATATAAATCAGAACAATATAATCCAAACGACTATAGGAAATCATCCAGAGGTGTATACTTACTTTCTCAACTTTTTCCTTAATTTCAGAAACATGTATATGTGATGGTACTGTTTGTAAGAGAATAAAACCAGACTCTTTTACTGAAATAAAAGAAGAAATTTATGTGACATCATATAAGCACCATTCAAGGGTCCAATAATATAATTCATCAATTAATATTCATACTAAAAAAACTCAGGCATACCAAACACAAAGAACCATTATCAGCAGATATATTTATATTATTGTATTGTTACCTTTGGATTGTACAGACGTGTTTGCCGTACCTCTAAAGTTATACAGCTCATAGATAGCTAAGTATCATTTAGCTAAATACTTGGCTAATATCGTACATTTTATATTATGCACTTCACAACATTGGCGCTGCGAGCAGGGTCTTGCGAACGTCAGTGAAGTGCATTTGTCAGTTTAATAACTTTGTATTGATATTTTTTGTATTTTTGTCACTTTGAATCTGGCGCGATTTTCTTTGTTCTCGGTCGCATTCTACCGGGAAACTTCGACTTCTTGATATCGTTTTTTTTCGGTAGTCTTATTATTGTTTAAACCATTTCCTTTTTTGTACATTTTTGGTAAAACTTTTGCTACTTTGATCTGATCAAGGGTACGACTTAGGATTTTTCAAGTTTTGGTTACATTACCTAAATTACATTTTGTAAACAAGTTAACTTATATATTTTTTTTTCTTTCTTTCAAATTTTTACACAAACACGGTGCTTTCGGATGTTCTGATAGCACCAATTTTGAAACACTCTCGGTTATCATTCGGATGTTCTGATCGATAACCAACCACACCTATAACTTCTCTCTTTATATTCTATCAGATCGTTCAAAATTACGTACCCTTTTCATTTATTTTTTTCATTTGATCGTCGCTCATTTTTGAAAAGAGGAGGGAGATGTGTAGCAGAGAAATGGCCTCTCATTTTGTACAGGAATCACATAAAATCAGATTAGAAATCATGTCTGAAAGAATACTTGCATTAGAAAGAAAAACTGACCGACAGAATGAAACGATTGTCGATCAAGAACATGAAATTAGAAAATTGAGAACACACGGATTTGAAATTGAGAACGATATAAAGAATTTAAGGGAACAATTTAGAAATGAAAATGAAAAATTATTTGATTTGATTGAGGCTAAAGACATCGAATTAAAACATCTTAAACAAAAATTTATTATTCAAGAATCAATGCTACGACACGTTTTATCCGATCGTCAAAACCTTGACACGTCAGTTTGTACAAGCGCTGAACTTTGTCCCCCTCCCGAGAAACTTGATGACAAATCAGCGAGTACGACTACGAGTGATCAGTCTTTGAGAATGAATCCTCCCAATGTTATTGGAGAATACCTCAATAATTTACGACAGTATCCCGAAGAGTCTCTAAACGATTATGCCGATAGAGTCACAGAGATGACAAAAACCTGTTATCCGGATACCTCGGAAAGCGACAGACACACAGCCACAGTGTGTTCTTTTTTAGAGGGATACACGAACAAACAGACAGCCAGACATGTAAGGTACATGGATCCGCCGACAGTTGAGTTGGCCGTTAAATACGATGTAAAGAATAAAACGCCACGAATAATCACTCGCCTGACTGATCACACTGACCACTTATTAAATGTGGCCGAAGACAATGGGGATCAAACTCATTTAAACACGAAAAGGTTGGAGATGTAGGTCAGTCTCCAACCTTCTATTTTTCTGAGAGACCTATCCCACAAATTCGCCAACAAAAAATTGTGGTTGGCGAAATCGCTTTTAAAATCTAATTCACTGTATTCTTATCTTTTATGAATTAAGTTGACTGTGCGTCGGATGTTCTGATGCGTCAGTAACTGTTATCTTTTAAAATTGAAAAATACAGTCCTTCACTCGGAAATTTTTTTCGAGATTTTATTATTTTAAATGTACAACATTTTAACATTAGAGCAAAACGCTATATGGCATATTTGCATTCATTTTTGTTTCAAAATATGTAAAACAGTAAAGCGACAGTGTATAATTTTTTTTCAAAGAAAAAAGGGGGAGATAAGTATGTGATTAATTAAAGTCAGTCATCATTATATGAAAGTTTATATTTTAACAATTTAGCGTGGTGATCGCCTGTTACTTTTATATTCAGATATCTAATTCTGTATCTTTATGGGAGACAAGTTTTACCTTTTTAATTTGGATTCCCTCTTTTAGAATTTTATTGTAGAATTTTAATGTAGGGTTAAATACACTCTTGTTGGTCACAAGTCGGATGTTCTGACATGTGTCCACAAGATGCTTTTTAAATTAATTTAGTTAGGCTCGGGTTCTTTTAAAATGGGGAGGAATGTAGTGTAATTAAATGGGATCGGGGTCTTAGTTTTTACCTGTACTACGTCACAACCAGATGATTATTAGTTCAGTTGTGAGTTATACCTTCCCGTACGAAATATCCAACAAGGAATAATGAGAAAATTCCTCCTGGAATTTCTTTATTTTCTAACAGGAATTAAAAGTCTGTGTAGCAATTTTCAATACATTTTCCTGTTGGAAAAAAAGAAATCCTGGAGGAAAAAAGCTTGAATTATTTAAATTAGGCTGGCAGGAAAAAATATTCCTGCTGGAATTTGGGGGAAAATCCAGCTAGAATTTGTGGCAGGAATATTTTCTTACTCAGTGGCTGTAGCAGGAATGTCGTTTTCCTACCAGGAATTTAAATAAAGATTTCTGGCATGAAAAATATTCCTGCTAGACTAATTCCTACTGGAAAATAAATTCCTGGTAGGAATATTTAAAAATAGAAAACAATGCCATCAGCATGAGAGTAAAATTTTTAATTTGATCATGCTATCAAAATAATGTTTGAATAGTGAGTGCATGCAAGGCCTATGATGACATGGATCACTAAAATTGTTCAGACAATTTATTAGAAATATTTGCATGCCAAAGATTTATCATCAATCCGAAATAATTTGTTACAAAGTTCCTTTAAGTTTTGGTGTTTAGTCCATCATCCAACTGGCATTATAATTGTCCCTACTTTCCTATGAAGATTAAAAGATGACAGGGTCTTACTGTAGGGTGAAAAAGCTGAAAAAAAAAATTTGATTTACTCATTTATATGTCCAATTGAAACAAACTTTGTCTTTCTATCAATCAGGTTTTGAAAAATTAACTTTGCACTTAAGGTACTTAATTCATTATTGAATTACGTGTACATAACATTGACTTATACAATTTATACTCAATCAGTTTTGATTTAAGTATATGATATGACTTTCATGTAGCCAAATGCAATTCATGTGAACTTCACCTGAAATTAAATGTATGATACTGTAAACTCTAGACATTTATGATTCATATTATATAATAGAGATGTGACTGAAAACTTACCATTGGCAATTTCACTGTCACTGAATACCAGTAGTGTTCTCTTTTTTGATGAGTCAATCAAAGCAACTGAAGAAAAAAAAACAGATATGGTTATTTTAAAACAACTCATTATTTTCCATAATGATATACTATGTAATATTCAATAAATTCTAGATGATTGTATTTTAAACAATTAGGTGGGGGTTAAATGTCTTGAAGCTTCATCCCACTAACATTCATGAAATTGTAACACTTCCAAAATTACTTCTTTGACTTTTTTATTATCAAAAATGATTAATAATCTGTGAGTCCCCTTGATAATTCTAAAGAGATACCTCCCTTTGGATGACTTGCTCTAGATGACCTTGCAATTGCAGACGGATTACTCTCTCACCCCATCCTTTAATCCCCCTTTTCACCCTCAACATCTCCCTCTTTGTCCAGTGCCTCCCCCCCCCTGCCACCCATAAAAGTTTGAACTGCATTATATATAAAACAAAAATCATACCCCCAGTAAAGGCTCATTTTAGAATTATTACTCACGAATTAGTGCAGCTAAAGTTGGTTTGTTTAAAATGAATCAATCTGCTCGGATTCCTATATAAGCAGATAAGAACGCATCAGAATCACCTGTCAGGCCACAGCACTTCATATCTAAAAATTAAATAATAAAATGCTACTGTGAAATACCAGGTATATCACACCCATTTATGGGACTGGGGCCTGGGGCCTTCAAAATTGGGAAAAATAGCGGCGAATTCTCAAAAATTGGGAAAATTATAGATAGATTTGGATGCTTGTTTTGCTTGAAATTTAACATTTTTACTCGTTTTTAAAGAAATTTCCATGAAGTTTTAAATTGAGAAAAAAAAGATACTATTTTGCATTGGGAATGGGGGCCGAATATCGTCCCTAAATAAGGTCGATCGAGAGCCCTGAATACTTTAAAACACTATTCAGTATTCAATCACCCTCTACTAAATCAATAAAAATTTCCGAACCCCCCCCCCCCCCCCTCGCCTTTTTTCCAAATTCCCTTGACATTTGTATATTTATTTTCCTCTGAATCAAAACTCTTATCAATTTATATTCTGTTATTCTTCACGGGAATGAAACGACTATTTTAAAGTCGTAGTTTATATTACCTGTCATGATCAGAGTGTCATAATTCAGGGGGGGGGGGGGGGGTTACAGCTGTCTTTGTTGTGCGCATGCGTAATTTTACCGCGCGTATATTATTTACAAATCAATTTGATTAGTATTCAATTAAACAACATTTACTCCATGATAAAACGATAGAAACAAGGAAATATTTTAAACATGGATAGGCGTTACAAGATAAAAATGTCTTACCTGCCCAGAACTTGAAAATAGCTGTTCATTGTTGACATCTTTCTGGAATTCCTTGACACACAAATACGTACTGTATTTCACTGAACGAATCAAGCGGTCTGTAATTGTTTTAATCACCCTCGAGTATATATATTCTCTCTGACCATGCTGACACAAAATATTTTACACTGTATTATAAGCGTGTCTTCGTGTACATCCTGCTCTGATTGCCGAGAAAATCTGGGTCAGTCTACTTCGCGCCCGCAGCTGTTTATCATCAACCACACTCATGGGGAACAAAGAGGAATCTGTCAAATTTCTCCCGAAATTAATAAGAAAACCCGATCCGCTCGGAAGGGATAATGGAAAGAATTTAGGTCAAACTAATGTTGAAATGATTCACAATAAATAAAGTAAGTAAACAATAAATCAATAAATGCTTTAATAAATAAATAGAATAAAAAGTACCTCGTGGGGTGCCTTGAGTTCCACGTTGATTTAGACGAGCCGGGATTTTTAAAATGGATAGAGCTCACCAGATGTAAGTGTACCAATTCTGCTGCTCGTATGTATCCGCATGCATGTTATAAGTTATATTTATCTGATCGGAAAGAGTGGGGGAGGGGTGGGGTACAGATTGTGTCATTGACCGCTATTTACCTCTGCGTGTCGTCTCTGTATATACATGTATGCTATGCAAACGTTTCGCGGCAATGAAAATCAATAGACTGATGCGTACCCCAAATTAAAAACCAGCTGGTCAATACATCGTCATACATAAAAAATATTCTCAAACGTATATTATGCGGCCGGTAAGGACATAAGACATTAGCAATAAAACAGGAAAAAACGAATCCGCTGTAATATGGGCGGATCTCAAATTATTTCAGGGGTCCAGTCAGTGACAAGACGGGGAGGGGGTCCAGCCATTGAATCTAAAAAAAAAAAAAAAGAGAAAAAAGGAAAAACATGAAAGCGGTAAAAAAAAAAAAAAACAACAAAACTCGGATTTCGGCAACGTCGGGGGGGAGGGGGGGGGGGGGGGGTGTTCCTGAATAGATCCACCAATGAGCTGCTTTTTAACTGATACTAGTATAGTATTTAATAGTTACATATTTCCATTCTGGCAAAATTATAATGTATCAGATTAACAAGTATTACAAATGGAAATCAAGACTTCGGGTTCAGTTTCTAATAAATCCCAGTCTTTGAAATGCGCGTCAAAATTTGAAAATTAACTGTTGAATATGATTTTCAGGGGAAAATTTTAGGCTCCCTTTTCCTTTTTCTTAGGGATGCATTATATATGCACCTGGCCTCTGCAATACGTACATGTACTTGTCATTTATATGTGACAATTTTAACACCAACATATATAATGTGAAATTCATTCTAAGTTTTGAATTCCTGCCACAGAAATCTTCTAAGTATAATCCTGCCACAGATATTTTCTAAGTCAAATATTCCTACATTGAGTTTTGTTAAAGTTTCAGATTCCTGTCTCTAGCAGGAAAAACGAAAATTATTCCTGGTAGGAATAAAATATTTCTAGTAGGAATTTTGTCAAAATTCCATGTCCTGCTACGTTCCTGCTGGAAAATAAAATTCCTACATAATTCCAGACGTATTCCTACTACATTCTGACAGGAATCCTGCCAGATATTTCGTACGGGTTGGATCGTACAGACGTTGTATTCGTTGCTCCGATCTTCCACAACTCATAGGGCCAGCTAAGTATTTTATTAGTTGTACTTGGCTAATTTATAATATTTACATACCTGCACTTCACAACATTATCAATAATGACGGGATGAAGTTGTAGGGTCTGGACCTGTATACCTTGATCCAGTAAGACTTTGTTTACAGAAATACATCTTTCTGATCTCATGTATGTATAATTTCAGGTTGTCAATATCACTATCTAATATTCATGTTTTGTTTTACAGTTTTGATAAGAGATTTTCTGTATATACATGTATATTACTTACATAATGGTAAAGTTGTGCTAAAGATAATCATCACCATTACCATGCTGGAGGAGAAAGTTATACACGCTATAAATGACAAATTATAAGATATATAAGTAACTCTATAAACGACAAATTATATTATATAAGTAACGCTATAAACGACAAATTATAAGATATACAAGTAATGTAAATCATTATAAGGATCCTGCTTGGTATGAAAATAATCATGGAAGCACATTTACATGTTAACATTGTAATATTCTGTTAGGAAATGATATACTGAAAATAGCTCACAAAGGCTCAGGTGAGGTACAGCAATTACCTATTAATGCCTGTTTGTGTGGGTACTATTCTCTCATAGTGTTGCTTATGGAAGGAATAGTGCCCGAGCATTAGCGAGGACACTATTTACCTTCCAAAAGCAACACTATGAGAAAATAGTACCCATACAAACGGGCATTAATAGGTTTAGTGCATCACATGACCTGGATAGCAATTTTAAAAGGACCAACCTATACCTATTCAGATTTACAATGAAGCTATTTTACAAGGAAGTGGCGACACCTACATTTTTTGTATATCGTGTGACTGAGGCTCCAAGCAACATAACTCTGTAAAGCAAAAAGCAATATAGTGCCAGGTCGCCAGGCACTATTCTCTCAATAGTCTCGATCCGCGTGCTCAACCACAAGGATTTATGATATGATGCACTAATTTACAAACATGCATCACAGAAATCCTATTGTGATAGACTTTTAAAATATATCGAGCATATAAATGAGAAGAATATTTACATATCAATTTTAGAATACTCAACATTTTACCATTTCAAAGAAGGCTTATCTTTTATTTGTATAATTAACTTCGTATTCCAGGCGCGTACCTGCCATGTAAGCCAATAAGCCCGGGCTTGCACATTATTCGGTGATAAAAATATGAAATTAAACAAAAAATAAATAAATAATAAATAGATGAAAAACAATGAAAATATATTTGAAAAATAGCTTGCCATAGTTATCTATCAAAACATTATTTCTTTTAGGCCAAATATCATATTTCATTTATTTATTTGAAAATATCAAAAGAATGCATGTTAATGAAAAAAGGGTTTCCTTAAAGGCGCTACTGTTAATAGATGCATGTTTCACCATAGATTATAATTTTATATGCAAGCTTTGAAGGAGAACTTCAGTTTTTCACCAATTTACCAATTGAAATCTGAAAAAAATTCTTGCTCCAACTTTGCAAGAAAAAATAATTTTGCTCCACTCTGGGGCGAGAAAAATAATCTTGCTTCGACAAAAAAACCAAAGGCCCCCACCCCCAGAATATCGAATGGACAGTGCCTTATACTAGCTGATAAACGAGTTCCAGTGGTCCGATTTTATTGAAAATTTGTGGCTTTTGACAGTACAGTTATTGAGAAAATTTGTTTGAAAATGTGCATTTAAAATGTATTTTAGCCACTCAAATTTGCTGAACTCGTTCTCCGTCGGGCCCCCAGACCCCTTGCCATATCGGGCTTGCACTTCCAAACAGGGCCAGCTACGCGCCTGTATTCTAAAGCTTATTTGAACTTTGCACAAATCTGTCAGAAAAGTTGAAAGGATATATTTTGTCCTGATAATTTCTTTTTTTGGTTTTTAATACCTCATAGCAGGATCAACATAAAATCTCCAGTCTCCCTCTGCAAACCAAATGACAAGGGCACTAATCACTACAATGACGGATCCCAGCGCGTCACCGAGCACGTGTAGAAACACGCCCCTCATGTTCAGCTGGGCGCTGGCAGCTGTAATGAAATAATCATAGAAATATAACACAAAAACACAGCCATATATTATGTGTTTGAATCTAAACAGGAAAGGCACAGTAACATGTCTGATAAAAACACGTATTGAAAGCAAGAGAGAGAGAAAGCAAGGGAGAGAGAGGGGGAGCATCTCCTGCTTGCATGCAATAAGTACTGGTACTACATGACACTGTCTATATGTAATGGTAATCTGTTTGAGATCGAGAAGAAATGTCACTATTAAAACTAGTTTCAAAAGCACTTCAAAGAGACAGTACAGCTGTATAAGATTTTAAAAGTTTAGTCTTGACAACAGAAATTCTTTAAAGAAATCCTGATCGAGTTTTTTTTATGTATCTTGAAGCCATGATACTCGAATGAAACAAGCATAAAGTCACCTTAATTCATACTTCTAAAACAGGTGAAAACTGCTTACTTTAATTAATTTTCAGCAATTTTATGATTATTATAAACAATGATCATATTCCATGAAGTAATGCAATGAGCTAGAAGCCTTCTGGATATGAGATTATACCTTAAAGAAGTTCTCCCTAAATATGATCAAGAAACCATGCACCTATTTCAATCTTCAAAATCCTGTGAACTATTTGAGTTTTGTCCAGTAACTTGACAAACTTTTGAGATTAGCGACTCAGTTTAAAAGTAAAGTTGATATCAAGTGCAAGATTTTCTGATCTTACATTTCGCTAATATATTGATTTCTTTTAACAAAGATGATCTAGGTATACCGGTAGATAAGATCAGAGCAATGTATTAAAGAAAAAGTGTCAATGGAGTAGGGTTTGTGAGTGCATCAATCAATGCTTTGTAATGTTCCATCAAAATTTTGACTGCAAAAGATACTTCCTGTGCCCAAGAGAATCACTTCCACTCATGCAACAGTTATCTTCTAAAGTGCCGTTTTGGCATTGCTTACCTGCCAGGTTGAATTCAGGAAAAGGGATAATTGGTTTATACTTTCAAATCGCAAATGTCTCATGTGACATTTACATAATTATACTCCTTGGAAGATCTGTTCAGTCAAGTGCTTTCTCAAGATTAAGGAAGCAAACAGCAGACTTGCCATCCTCAGCACCAATTAATGCTTCATTACATATGCAGCTTGTTTCAAGTTCAAGGTACCCTCGTTACTCCAGGGTTCGGAGGAAGCAATGCAGGATTTAGCAACTTAGCCAAGGTCACATTCTTTAAGCCCAAGGACACTAAGATTCAAACTAATCAACATATTGAGTCTGAACACTTTTTGACCCCATATAGAGTTTCTGCCATAAAGACAGTGTCATCAGCATACTTAAGAAATAATGAATTTACTTGAAATATTTGGGACCTTTTCTTCCTGTATTAAATTCACCTGTATGTCCTGTACATAGAATCTATCAACATGTACATTGATCATAGAATTGGAGATATCAAAGGCTTAGAAAAAAAAAATTTAATAATCTATGAAGCAAATCTGATTGTTTCCCTGTTAAATATGTTCTGTTAAATAAAAGAAAGAGAAACCCTTAATATTACCAAGCTTATATTATTTACTGTGCACCTGTCATTTTTTTCCTTTTCATAATCTCATTCTAAGATTTTTGTCACACTTACTTAAACTTTGGCACATAACTAAATTTAAAAGATTTGCTAAAAAAAAATGGAAATAAGCTTAAAATGCATCAAAGATGCAAAGTGCCGAGTTGCAAAACTTGAATATAAGTAAAATATACATGATTTGAATATGGTCTCGACAGATGGGAAACATTATTAGCATGTTTCAGGTTGATCCACATTCATATATAATTCAGAAACCATTTTCAATTAACGAGTCCTATGAATTTGACCTTTGATCTCTTGACCCCAAAATTATTAGGAAACATTTCTGGCAAGTTACATGATAATAGGTGCAATACAGGCTAAAATTCAGTCGGGAAACCATTTTTAATCATCTTAGTCCTGTGACCTTGACCTTTGACCTTTGAACCCCAAAATTGATAGTGGTCATCCTTGATCCATGGGAAACATTTCTGGCAAGCTTCATGATTATAATTGCAATACAGGCTGAAATATGGTCCGGAAACCACTTTCAATCATCGGAGTCCTGTGACCTTGACCTTTGACCTTTTGACCCCAAAATCAATAGGGGTCATTCTTGATTCATGGGAATCATTATTGGCAAGTTTCATGACTTTAGGTGCAATACAGGCTAAAATATGGCCAGGAAACCATTTTCAATCATCAGAGTCCTGTGACCTTGACCTTTGGACCCCAAAATCAAAAGTGGTCATTTTCTATTCACAGGAAACATTTCTGGCAAGTTACATGATTATAGGTGCAATACAGGCTGAAATATGGTCCGAAAACCAATTTCAATCAACAGAGTCCTGTGACCTTGACCTTTGACCTTTTGACCCCAAAATCTAAAGGCCTCATCCTTGATTCAAGGGAAACATTTCTGGCAAGTTTCATGACTTTAGGTGCAATACAGGCTAAAATATGGCCAGGAAACCATTTTCAATCATCAGAGTCCTGTGACCTTGACCTTTGACCTTTTGACCCCAAAATCAAAAGTGGTCATTTTCTATTCACAGGAAACATTTCTGGCAAGTTACATGATTATAGGTGCAATACAGGCTGAAAAGTTTGTTCGAAAACCAATTTCAATCAACAGAGTCCTGTGACCTTGACCTTTGACCTTTTGACCCCAAAATCAATAGGCCTCATCCTTGATTCAAGGGAAACATTTCTGGCAAGTTTCATGATTATAGGTGCAATACAGGCTGAAATATGGCCAGGAAACCATTTTCAATCATCTGAGTCCTGTGACCTTGACCTTTGACCTTTTGACCCCAAAATCAATAGGCCTCATCCTTGATTCAAGGGAAACATTTCTGGCAAGTTTCATGATGATAGGTGCAATACAGGCTGAAATATGGCCCGGAAACCATTTTCAATCATCTGAGTCCTGTGACCTTGACCTTTGACCTTTTGACCCCAAAATCAATAGGGCTCATCCTTGACTAATGGTGAGTAAGTGTATGAAGTTTCATTGTTATAGCCTCTTTCGTAGTTGACTTATAGTCCGGAAACCAATTGTTGACGCCCTCCCGCCCGCCCGCCCGCCCGCCCGCCCGTCTCAGATCAAATTAAGAGCCGAGTTTTGCAACTCGGCTAAAAAAGTTTATTTACAGTTAAAAGAATAGCTCAAAGCTTTTAAACTTGCTAGTGCAAATTTACAAAACAAAGAATGCACTACTATTTTCATTTTTCGAACACACATTGGCCAATTTAAACTTTAATCTGGCTATACGAACTGCACGGCTATAAAAGAACGTTACTGCACAAAGATCGATCAGAAAAGGGGTTGGCATACAGTGATAATTCTGGGGGGAAATATGAAATGTATAAATTATAAACCTAGCTCCATTATTAGTTCTTTAGTTTACTGATATTGCATTGATAAATGTTTAATATATGATTTTGAACATTTTAATTACCTGCAAAAAATAAAAGATGATATATGCATAAACTACAATAGGCGGAATCTGGCAGGTGCAGACTGAGAGGTTGATATTAATATTTATAAACTTACACGAACGCTTCTTTTTACCTAGGAGAAAAAAGTGCAATTTATGTGAAAAAAAAATCTAATAAGTGCCAATTCCCACTTTTCATCAGGTTAGAAAATAGGTTGAAATTATAAAATATATTTCAAATTGAAGCATGATATGTATGTAGGAGATAGATAGAGTAATATAGCAGTTCAGTCATTCACCTACAGTAAAATTGATATACAGTAATATGACATTGAAAGCATGCCTAAGAGTATATATGTTTGAGAAACACTAGGCCCCTGTTATATGTGCAAAGTTAATATTTTGAACAAACATTATTACAAAACAAGCAAATAAATGAACACATAGGCCAAAAACAATGTTCTACCCAATCCTTGATACTGGGACATACAACTACGAACAAAGGTTCCTTCTCTGCAATATTGTAAAACTAATATTAAAGTAAAAATGAAGCAAAAATTTGGTACATTATTGCAAATTTTAAAAGGGATAAGGCAACACACATACAAAATAAACTCACCAACTCTAGGGTTATCGATATCAATGTCGATGTTGTTAAGCTCCACCTTAGATGTGTCATTAATTATGATTTTTACGCTCTCATCATCCCCAGCTACTTCATCTTGACTGATTTCTGACGCCACCGGCTTTATAACACCGTTAGCTGAAGTGTGTTTTACCAAAGCCTTCTTTTCCTCTTCGTTTCCATGGTGATCACCATCACCATAGCGATGGTTGTGTCCATGACTATGGCTGTGACCATGACCTTGACTGTGATTATGATCAGTAGCCCCTCCTCCTGCATGACTGTGACCCCCGTGACTGTGACCTCCGTGACTGTGACCTCCATGACTATGGCCTAAATGATAAAACTGATTTTTAAAATGGAACTGAGTGATCACAAAATGATACAGACTGTTGAAGTTTCTGCAATAACCGCAAACAGAGCATTATTTATACAAGCATGTGTCTCTAAATGTCAAACGTGCTGTCCATGATTTATAAAACATGTCATAAAATGTGATGCCAGAACAGAAACAAAACCTACATGAACTGAAACTAGTTCAAAATGTGCAGAATGGATGAAATATGCCAAGCTGCAAAACTTGCACCTGTGAGTAAATAATGTCATGTTACACTACTTTAATACAGATTTGAGTCCCCAACATGTACACATGTAACACGTTCACATGATTTGAATGTCCAGTCTATATATGGCATTGGTCTATAAAAATTTGTTATCTGGTAACCATTTTCATCAAAATCTTGAACTTTGGTAGGGCATTCTTGACTCATGGGGAACACTTTTTATCATGATGATAGATGTAAAATTCACGTGAAAAGCTAACAACAGAAATTTGCTAACATGCATGACTTGTCTTTGGTCTAGGTTTATTCTATAATAGTGGAGTGCCTTATGTAAGAAAAT
The DNA here is from genome assembly GCA_028142955.1 of Pinctada fucata. Classification (NCBI taxonomy): domain Eukaryota; kingdom Metazoa; phylum Mollusca; class Bivalvia; order Pterioida; family Pteriidae; genus Pinctada; species Pinctada fucata. Next base: position 1,467,931 of record AP027111.1, read on the forward strand.
AAGCTGCCATGGGAATTTTATGATTAAAGCAAACCACTATGATAAAGATATTAACTATGGGCTAGTATTACAGAAAAAGTTTGATAGACCTCTGAGATAAGTGGCAGTTGCGATATTTTGGGGGTAAAACACCCTTTTCTATGCAAAAATAAAAAATCAAAAGACATGAAAAACTGGAAATAGTTTATAACTTTTGCAGAAAAAATGTTAACAAAAAGATGTAAATATACTTAAATTCTGTTGTTTTTTCGAATACAATGAGTTTCAAATACAAATTTTGATATCAAATGTGGTTTTTCGGGCCAAAAAACCCTTTTCTAGGCTAAAATCGTGAAAAATTGGAAATAATTTATAAATTTAACGTATTAACTGATTTCAAAAATTAAAAGATGTTTACATATTAAATTTCTGATGTTCTTTTGACTGAAATGAGTTTTCAATTCAAATTCTTATATTAAATGTGGGGGTTTTTTTTGGAGAAAATTCCCTTTTCTAGGCCAAAATCATGAAAAATTGGAAATGAATTATAATTTTTACATGAAAATGATGACAAAAATTAGAAGATGTTAATGTACAAAATTCCTTATGTTCTTTCCATTGAAATGAGTTTTCAATTCGAATTCCTATGTCAAATGTTTTTTTTTTGGGCAAAAATCCATTTTCTATGCAAAAATCATAGAAAACTGGAAATAATTTATAAGTTTTGCATTAAAAATGATAACAGAAATTAAAAGATGTAAATGTACTTAGTTTCTGATGTTCTTTCATATTAAATAAGTTTCAAATTCGAATTCCTACATCAAATGTGGTTTTAGGGCGAAAAAGCCCTTTTCTAGGCTAAAATCATGAAAAATTGGAAATAATATATAACTTTAGCATATATACTGATTTAAAAAATTAAAAGATGTTTATATATTCAATTTCTGATGTTCTTTCTCATGGAATGAGTTTTCAATTCAAAATCTTATGATGAAGTGTTTTTTTGGGAGAAAATGCCTTTTTCTAGGCGAAAATCATGAAAAACTGGAAATGCTTCATAGCTTTTGCATAAAGAATAGTAACAAAGTTAAAATATGGTTATGTACTTAATTTCTTATGTTCTTTCAAATGAAATGAGTTTCCAATTTGAATTCCTATATCAAATGTATTTTAAGGGGCAAAAATCCATTTTTTTAAAATAATGATAAAACTGGAAATAATATATAACGCTTGCAGAAATGATAACAGAAATTAAAAGATGTAAGAATTCTTAATTTTTTATGTTCTGTTGGATGAAATGAGTTTCATTTCATATGACTATATCAAATATGGGGGGGGGGGGGGGTTGGTGGCAAAAAGCCCTTTAATAGAAAAAACATATGAAAAATGGAAATAATTTACAACTTTAGCAAGTGATCTGAATTGAAAATTTAAAGATGGTTTTTTTACTTAATTGCTATGTTCTTTGTTCTTTCGAATGAAATGTCTCAGTTTTCTGGGCAAAAAAAAAAAAAAAACCATGGAAAATTGAAGCTAATATATGACATTCAATTAACACCTGATTTAAAAAAAAATTGAAAAAAATGTTAAACTTTACACAAAATGTACATACATGACTTCATTGTTCTTGTCAAATAAATTTTGAATCCTATTTTCTATGCTTAATAAAAAAAAAACATAATTTGTTTACAGTAAAATCTCATGTAGATTATTATTGGACATTGTTTTTACTCTAAAACACATGTGTATTGATCAGGGCTCTTGATCAGCCTAATTTGGGCCCGATATTTGGCCAAATTCCCAATGCAATATAGTATCTATTTTGAGACTAAATGTTCTACATTTTTATTTTTATATACCGATGAGACATTACTTGTTGAAATGTTCTTATGATACACTGAAATTTTACAATAGATTAATCATATAATTTAGTATTTCAATTTCATAGTCCATATTTAATTTAATGGACCAATTTTCCCAAGTTTAAATCTCTTGGAAAATAATAATAAAATCCCCAGGAGGTAAAAGTGCTATATTTCAAGTGAAAAGACATTCAAATTGATTTATAATTTTCCCGATCTGTGATTAAATGCTGTTGTTTTTCCAAATTTCAAAGGCCTCGGCCCCAGTCTCAAAAAAGGGTGTGAGAGCCCTGCTGATTTAAAACATAGAAATTAGAATTCAAAACTCATTTCATTCGAAAGAACACTGAAATTAAGTACATAAATACCTTTTAATTTTTGGTATTAGGTTTTATTTAAAAGTCATATATTATCACAAGAGATTTCATAATTTTCGCCTGGAAGGAATTTCCCCAAAAACATATTTGATAAAGGAATTGGAAATAGAAACTCATTTCACTCATAAGAACCTATGACATTTGGTAAATTAACATCTTGTAATTTTTTTACATAAGTTTTTATGCAAAAAGTATGGATTATTTCCAATAGGTTTTTTGCCTAGAAATACCCCCCAACACATTTTTAAGAGTAATTTGAATTGGAAATTCATTTCATTTGAAAGAGAATCAGAATTTTTTTTCATAATTTCTGAATAGAAAAGAGCTATCCCCCAAACTTATACAAGAATTCAAATTTGAAACTAATTTCATCCAAAAGAAGATAAGAAATTAAGTACATTTACATCTTTTAATTTCTATTATCATTTTTAATGCAAAACTTATAAATTATTTCCAGTTTTTCATGATTTTTGCATAGAAAATAGATTTTTGCCCCAAAACAGACATTAGATATAAAAATTCGAGTTTTAGACTCATTCCATATTGAAAGAACATAAGAAATTAAGTATACTAAGATCTTTTAATTTTTGTTATCTTTTGTTATGCAAAAGTTCTGAATTATTTCCAGTTTTTCATGATTTTGGCCTAGAAAAGGGCATTTTCACCCAAAAAACACATTTAATATAAGAATTTGAATAGAAAACTCATTTCATTGGAAAGAACATCAGAAATTGAGTATGTAAACATCTTTTAATTTTTGAAATCAGCTATTATGATTAAGTTATGAATTATTTCCAATTTTTCATGATTTTAGCCCAGAAAAGGGCTTTTTCGCCCAAAAATACACATATGATATAGGAATTCGAATTTGAAACTCATTTAATTCTAAAGAGCATCAGAAATTAAGTAAATTTACATCTTTATATTTCTGTCATCATTTTTTCTGCAAAAATTATAAATTATTTCCAGTTTTTCATGATTTTTGCATAGAAAAGGGTGTTTTACCCCAAAATATCGCAACTGCCACATATCTCAGAGGTCTATCAAACTTTTTCTGTAATACTAGCCCATAGTTAATAACTTTAGCATAGTGGTTTGCTTTAATCATAAAATTCCCACAGCATTACATAAGGCACTCCACTATAACATATAACCTCGCTGCGAGACGCGAGGTGCGTCAGCAGCATAAAAATTGTAAGCAGGACTATGGTCTGGGCAAGATATATATATATTTACAGAAAGAGAAAGGATACGTACCATGGTTATGGAACAAGGCAAGTCCTATAAAGTTGACGAGCAGACCCATTCCTCCAACAATCAACAGCAGCTTGGGATTCTCTACCTCCTCAAACGTCACCAGTCGTTTTAGAGCCTCTACCAGAATGGAGAAACAAAGAGCCACCAAGAACAGGGCGTTGGCCATGGCCCCCACCACCTCCGCTCGCACCCAGCCATATGTGTTCTTCTCCGTCTGCCATTTGGATATCTGTAAGACAAATCCAGAAGTCTGGGGCACAGCTGATACATATTCCTCTTATATGGCTTACGTGCACATTGCACTTTTGAAAATCCGCTAATAGTGTATTTTATTCATAATTCATGATCTGTTAAATAAAACCTTTAATATCAAATTCAAAAAAAATTGTAAAGACAAATGCTGCCACCTCCTCTAGACAAGTGTACGTAATAAGTATTATGTAAACTTGTCTTGAGAAGATGAATGCTGCAAGACACTGTCCATTTGCTTTCTTTCATAGTCTTCCACAATAATGGTGATAATATAATCTCAATATCAAGTTAATTGAAGTAATGACGCAAAATTGTTTAGATAATTTCAGAGAGATCATTATACACACTAAGTGGCTTACGGTGACGAAAGGGAAAGTCAGACAGCATGTGGAACGATCATTTTTAGTCAGCCACCAAAGCTATATTGAGTGGTCATGTACTGATGAGGAAGCGGTCAGTGACAGAGAGATCATTACATACACTTACCCTGACAGAAGCGAAGCCCACAATCAGTGCCGCCACATCAGACAGCATGTGGAAAGAATCAGCCACCAAAGCTATGGAGTTAGTCAAGTATCCCACGACGATCTCCACAACGAAGAAAGATGCCGTGAGTGATAGCATCGTAAGCAGACGACAAGTTTTACCCGAGTACCTCCCCATCTCCTCTCTTTGTTCACGCTCAGAAAGGACATGTATACAGCAGTATTCTTGTTCTAAAGCCTGGTATTGGCAAAGTTCTTAAACTTGTTCTGGTATTGGCAAAGTTCTTAAACTTGCTCAAGTTCCCTCACTCTTTGTTCTTGGCACCCTCCTCTTGTTCACTCATCTACATATACTAGTATTTGGAAGTAGAGATTTCCTTATTCTAGCATCAAAAGTTATGGAAGTTTTGCTTAAGTTTACATAATGCACTTTATCATGACTATGCGAAGCAGACTTCTTATTATTAGATTTGTCATTCACAAAGTTCTTAAAAGTTTCCCTAGGTCTCACTAGTGTACAAAGCAGTCTTCAGTTTGTTCAAGAAAATTATCAAGTACAAGTCAAGTACAAGTCTTCTTCAGCTCAATACCCTGGAAATGTCGCTCACGTTCACCCATGTGCAAAGCTCTATTGATCTCAAGACTGCTCTTCGCCAAGTTCTGAAAAAAAGAAAAAAGAAAGTTTTAATACCATTAAGTATTTTTAAAAATCCTCTGTAACTACCAGAGGGAAGGGAAAAACCCCTGTCAGTAGTTTTATCATATATTTTATCTTCCATCTCCATGTAATACGACACAGTAGCTCGACGTCAACGACCCTCAATTAAATCCACGGCCCCCTCTCTCTACTATTTGGAAAGTAGAGAAAGACCGTGGCATCGAGCTCCGCTTCTCGTATTTCTTTGATTTAATGTCATGTTGTACGCATAGGTCTTATCTTGGCGACAGTTCTGTGAAATATTCAAATTAATGTATGGGTTGTCAAGTTATGACTCAACTAAGAATACCCTTAATTTTGACCTTGAACTTAGAGGTATTACTTTGGTTTAAGTTTTTGGAAACAATTCTGTGAAACATTGATTCAAATCCTTATCAAATGTGGGCTGAAAAAAAAAACTTCAAGTTGACTGTGTTGAGTTTTCGGCCAAAAAGTATAAACTTATAAAGCCAATTTTTGTTTCAGACCAAATCAGCACGATTTTGCTAATTGTATATGAAATAGAATTATAGTTCCAAAATTGAGCAACAACTAGCGGACATAGTATATAACAGAAAATGAACACTGATAATTGTAATAACAGCTGATGAAGCGCTTATTGTAATTCACTACCTAATTTCCCTTTTAATTATGCTTCGCAATGTTGTCATTGTCCCTCGTTTGTATTCTGCAAATTGCTTCATCAATGTAATGTAACCAGTAAGAGAGGTTGCTGTTATAGGGTTATCAAACTGAAAGCTGTAATACATGTACCTCAATATGGTCTCCACAGCATCATGGTTCTAGAAACTCTCTCAGAATAACTTTGAACTCAAAATGAAATGCAAATGTTGTAATGTAGGAATATGAAACTACAGTACATATATGCAAAGTAAGCACACCTCCTTCCAGGTACCTTTACAGGGTTTTTTTTTTATTTTGGGGAAGGTGCCTGTGCCTGTCCCATTTGGGAAAATTTACGACATTTTGCTGAAATCGGGAAAAAATTTATACAAATTCTCACCACTGTATAATCCTAAAGTATCATTTATCAGCGCTGCTAATCCATTGATTTGCTTGAAATGAACGGGTACCTGTAAAGTGCGAAACGAAACAAAAACGAAACGAAACGAAACAAATCGAAACGAAACGAAACAAATCGAAACGAAACAGATCGAAACGAAACGAAACGAAACAGATAGAAACGAAACGAAACAGATCGAAACGAAACGAAACAAAACATAAAGCTTAACGAAAATGAGAAAAAGAGGAAAAATCGCCGAAAACGAATATTTCAAGACAAGATCTTATTGAAGGGTCAGGGGGTACCACTCTCTTCCTGCCGCCTCCCCCCCTCCCCGTGGGGGGAGGGGGTCTTTGGCGGTCAAGACAAATGTTTAAACTTTAAAGTGTAAATTGGTGCAATAGTGAAGTTATTTGGGTTATTTCCTTTTTTAAACCTTGAAAAAAGAAATAGACCTGTTTAGATGAAAAACTAAGGTGAGCGGAGCGAGCCTGAAGTATTTGAAAAATAAATTGAAAATTGTGGCGAGCGAAGCGATCGGGAAACATTTTTAAGGTATATATAGATGAATTTCGTGGTAATTTTTAAAATTGAGATTATGTACATGAATGCATAAGAGCAAGATTATTTATATTAAAAGTAATTTCCTAATTTTTTTGGGTTACTGTTACCCTCCCAATCATCTGTCCCTCCTCTCGCCCCCTTTCCTCTCCTCCTGTCCTCTTCTTCCCTCCTCCCGCCCCTTTCTCTCCCCTCCCTTTGTCCCTGTCCACCCCCTCATTATTGCCTTCAACCGTTAGTTCTTGTGGCTGGAGGGTTTTTTTTTAAAGAATCACAGTTGACGATTAAAACATAATATATACGGTATGTACATGTAGCACAATTGCATTTTAAAGGAGAGTGATTGGGATGAATAACCTCGTCAAAGACGGAAAAATATTATTTAGCAGGGAGGACTCTAGTACAGAGGAAACGGAACTGTTCCGTTATGTGTATTTGAAAATTTTATCAGAAAAATGAGAACAATTAAAAACTGGGGGGCACATTTCGTTTGAAAAAGGATAAGAATTTTTTTTCTCCTGAAATGTGCCCCCACCCCGTTTTATGATCTCATTACGGTGTCATAGCGTGGTTTTCTATCCCCTCCCTCTTATTCCTCTTAAATACATGAATGGCATTTTTTTAATTGTCAACTTTGACTCTTTCAAGAAACCCTCTCGGCACTAGTTACAAATGTAGAACTCTTGGATTAAGGCAATATTACATGCTGATCTTGTCTTGAAATATTCGTTTTCGGCGATTTTTCCCCTTTTTCTCATTTTCTTAAGTTTTATGTTTTGTTTCGTTTCGTTTCGATCTGTTTCGTTTCGTTTTGTTTCGTTTCGTTTCGATCTGTTTCGTTTCGTTTCGTTTCGATTTGTTTCGTTTCGTTTCGATTTGTTTCGTTTCGTTTCGTTTCATTTTTGTTTCGTTTCGCACTTTACAGGGACCCGAAATGAACAAGGGTTGAATGAAAATCTTGAAGATGCACTTAGAAATAGGACATTTTGTGCTGACTTCCAGGTTTTGAGTCTTATTTTCTCAGGTGATTTTTTCATAATTCCTCTTTGGGAATTTAAGAGTGATTTTTTGGGAAAAATAGAGGAAATTTGGCATTGGGAAGGGGCCGAAATTCGGCCCCAAAACAAGGGAAAAAAAACCCTGAGCCTTTACATATTAGGCATTGATTCCAACGTCCCTTCTGAAGATTAGGAATATTGACTGGATAAACGTATCCCCTAGCTATGGTTCAATGCGACAAAATCATTATCTAGTATGTATTACACCCCCCCCCCCCCCCTGTCGCACCTCCTCCTCAAATTCGTGGGTGCAAAAATGTCAATTGAAAAGAGATTTTTGCACACAAAAAATTGGCAATTTTTATGACATGCATTATTGATGATTTAATGAAGCGCTGTACATAAAGTTTCTGCTAAATATATAATTGTATCCACCTAAAAGAGGAAAGTCCGGTTCGCGTAGCCAGGCGTTTCCAAGTCGTTTTGCAAAAAAAAAAGGAAAGTGTACAAAGGTTCATTTTAACGTAGAAAACTGCCTTGTAATGTGTAAAACCGATTTCGGGGCGTCGCTCCATGGATACCCACAAGGACATCTCCCTGGATCCATTAAGGGGAATCAAAGCGATTCCCCTGACAGAATTAGCATCCACGTGAAAAGCACTCTGGCTACGCGCCTGTGAACTTGAACATACATATAGATTTTGAAACAAATCCTACGTTCATCATGATGAAAAGGGGGGGTTGTTAATAAATGAACTGAATAATGGTTATCAACACAGGGATTTATCGCGCTTTCCGGTTGCTTAATGCAATATGGGTTATACAGCTCTAACCCTAACCCATAGTACATCAAGTGACCGGGAAGCGCGATAAATTCCTGTGGTTATCACTTGACATGAACTGAAACCCTGACACGTTGAATCTGCCCAATGAACATATCAGCCACGTCGTCCGTAGTGGCTGTACGACACCATTGACATGGAGCATCCGAGCGTCTAAAATACCAACAAACTAATCAATGACCTGTAGACTAACCAGAGGGCCAGTTTGTGAGGTAATGGTCCTTCAACTCATTTACAAGCTAGACAAACAACGCCGTGGTCAAATATACAAGGATAATTCTAGTGTTGCGTATAAAGAATTGGATAAATAGTCAAAGTGATTAAAAATTATTTTAAATCCCACTCTCGACTATTCGCGAACAGGTATGTCGCCTGAAATTGATCATAAACTGTACACGTATCATGAAAAAAAAGTGGACCAGACAGACGGACAGACTCCAGACAAAATAATTCCATCATGTATATATAAATGCAAGTGCCAACCTTGTGTATAGTCGGTGATGAAAATGTGATAATATTAAATGATTTTACTAGGTTATTTTAAAATAAATGTCTGATTTTTTACTCAGGTTCAGATAAAAATCTTTAAACATTCTTAATATTTCTTAAATTTTCAAATTACCCGAGATAAATGCGATTGTTTTAGTATGGTAAACGTTCCTGCATTTGCTTGAAATTTAACGAGAATGAAAAATACAATAAATTCTAATAAAAAAGAGATTGAAGTAAAACAAACCGTGATAAGCGAAATTCGGGAAGCAACTACTATCATCCTACCCTAAAATACTATCTTATGTCAGATTTCACCACATGGTCACACATGATCAATTACGTCTGACCAATGACATACGGGTTTACTGGCCGGTTCGGACAGTGTACACACTAAGCCAACCGTTTGGCTTTTAGAGCAATTCATTTTGGATAATACATGGTCAACGTAATCAATAAAATTATCCGTAACAATACGTATTTTAAACTTCAACATTACACAAACTTTGACATCTAGCGGGAAGTCTTACGTAACCTTTCGGGTTATGGCAAACCACGGTAATATTGTCATCATGATGTCATTTTTTTGTACTTTCATATATACCATGTATGGAGAGGGCGCAAATAATGTTTTTATAACTTATGCCCAATCCAATTTTCTTATTGAAAATAAAATATGTTTAAACTTAAACACGGTAATATTAATTGCATATACATTCAAGCTATATATATGATTTATGGTCTATTAAAAATTCTGGAGATGAAATCGATATCCGACAGCCTGAGAGTTGACAATATAGAATGATAATCACATGCACTGTTGTCGGCATTACATTGAGAAAAATATCCGCAAGTTTCGATTTACAATATAATATTCTTCTGTTCGTCTACATGACATGTCCTAAAATGTCTCAGCGCGTCAGTATTATATGCATGGTGTTTGAAGTCAAATCTATTTTTACTACGATCGGATCACCTTGGCCTTGTTACTGTGTAAACAACGGATAAAAAATCTATCTCAAGTATTCCCTGTCATGTCTTGTGGTAATATAACAGCTGTTTTACTTTTGTGAAGTCATTTTCTTTTTTAATTTATGATCGGGTGGTGTGTAGTAGCCTTTAGAGATAAGGTTGGAGGCTACACAGTGCACAGAGATGACGATCACGTGGTTCGTCGTTTGCTGGTTTTTTTTAAATGGAGACGCTCGACATTATAAGTGTTAAAGACACATATTTTATACTTTCAGTTACTGTATCTGATGTCTAAGTCTTCAGTCAGCAAATATGTGTAAATCATTTACCTGATAATTAAGATTTTCTATCTCATCCTTCTCACATTATCACAGTGCGAGTAGCTCGTAATGTATGCTGATGACCTAGTTTTATTATCTGCAGTGTCGAATGCCGGAATGGATTATAACAAAAGTTAACAGCGGATTGTGTATTCAAGCAATATTCAAAGAATAATTATCATTTTGACTGGTACTGAAAATAGATCACGTGTACTTCTGATATTAGAATAAAACTTGTATTGAAATGCTCGAAAAAGTTTTTGAGAGCACCGGCCTCTCCAATATCAAGTGACATCATAATCCATAGTCGTGTCATTTTAAAATATTTACATGGTTTCATACAAAGGAGATTATTTCAATATATTACATCATTTTACATTACAGTAAATAACACAATAAGGACAATGTCCTCTGAAATGCTTAATAATAACTTTCTCTATAAATGTACGCTGATGATATTATAATTATTTCTAAGGTTCATGTACCAATGACCTTTTCCAAAAGCATAAATAGAACCACAGCTCTTTTCTAAACGTAATAATAACGACGTAATCTATCCTAAAAGCGGCTTGGTACCTTCTAGGACGTAGTGACATCTCAAAGACACAAGGTACCACTGATGTCATCTCACAACAACAAGGTACCACTAACGCGAGCCACATCTCGCAACAGCACGATAACACGGGCCACATCTCACCACTTATAACATGGCACATATTTCACAACAACAGAGTACTACTTATTACGTGGGCCACATCTCACAACAACAGAGCACCACTGATAACATGGGCCATATCTCACAACAAAATGGTACCACAGATAACATGGGCCACATCTCACAACAACAGGATAGCACTGATAATGTGACCACATCTCACAACAACATTGTACCACAGATAACATGGGCCACATCTCACAACAACAGGATACCACTGATAATGTGGCCACATCTCACTACAACAGGGTACCACTGATAACATGGGCCAAATCTCACAACAACAGAGTACCACTGATAACGTGGGTCACATTTCACAACAACAGGGTAGCACTGATCACGTGGAATACACCTCTCAACAACAGAGTACCACTGATAACATGGGCCTTATCTCACAACAACAGGGTACCACTGATAATGCGGCCATATGTCACAATAACAGAGTACCAATGATAACGTATTCCACATCTCACAACAACAGAGAACCACTGACAATGTGGCCGCATGTCACAACAACAGCGTACCCCAGATAACACGGGCCACATCTCACAACAACAGGGTACCACTGATAATGTGGCCACATGCCACAACAACAGAGTACCACTATGAAGGTATTCCACATCTCACAACAACAGAGTACCACTGACAATGTTGCAACATCTCACAACAACAGGGTACCACTGATAACATGGGCCACATCTCACAACAACATGCTACCACTGATAACATGGGATATATCTAACAACAACAGGGAACCACTAACAAGAGCCACATCCCACAACAACAGGGTACCATTGATAACGTGTGGCGCATTTCACAACATCAGGGTGCCACTTATAACATGGCCACATCTCAAAACAACAGGGTACCACTGATAACATGGGTCACATCTCACAAAAACAGGGTACAACTTATAACTTGGGTCACATCTCACAACAGCAGGGTACCACTGATAACATGGGCCACATCTCACAACAACACGATAACACTGATAACATGGGTCACATCTCACAAAAACAGGGTACCACTGATAACGTGGGTCACATCTCACAACAGCAGGGTACCACTGATAACATTGGCCACTGACCCACATTTCACAACAACAGGGTACCACTGATAACATGGGTCACATCTCTTACCAACAGCGTACCACTGTAGCATGGACCAAATCTCACAACAACATGCTACCATTGATAACATGGGATATATCTAACAACAACAGGGAACCACTAACAAGAGCCACATCCCACAACAACAGGGTACCATTGATAACGTGTGTCACATTTCACAAAATGCGGGTACCACTTATAACATGTCCACATCTCAAAACAACAGGATACCACTGATAACATGGGCTACATCTCACAACAACACGATAACACTGATAACATGGGTCACATCTCACAAAAACAGGGTACCACTGACAACATGGGCCACATCTCACAACAACATGATAACACTGATAACATGGGTCACATCTCACAAAAACAGGGTACCACTGATAACGTGGGTCACATCTCACAACAGCAGGGTACCACTGATAACATGGGAAATATCTCACATTAACAGGGTAACACAGATAACATGACAACATCTAAAACAATATGATTTCATTGATAATGTGGGCAACATCTGAAATCAAATGGGTACCACTGATAACATTGGCGACACTTTAAACAACAGGATACCACTGATAAGTTGAGTTATATCTCTCAACAACAGAGTACCACTGAAAAGGTAACCACATCTCACAACAATGGGGTACCACTGACATGGTGACCACATCTCACATCAACAGGGTACCACTGATAAGGTGGCCACATCTAAGAACAACAGAGTACCACTGATAAGGTGACCACACCTCACAACAATGGGATATCACTGATATGGTGGCCACATCTAACAACAACAGGGTACCACTAATTACGTGGGTCACACCTCACAACAATGGGATACCACTGATATTTTGGCCACATCTCACAACAACAGAGTACCACTGAAAAGTGGCCACATCTAACAACAACAGGGTACCACTAATTACGTGGGTCACACCTCACAACAATGGGATACCACTGATATTTTGGCCACATCTCACAACAACAGAGTACCACTGAAAAGGTGACCACACATCACAACAATGGGATATCACTGATATGGTGACCACATCTCACATCAACATGGTACCACTGATTAGGTGGCCACATCTAACAACAACAGGGTACCACTGATTATGTGGGTCACACCTCACAACAATGGGGTACCACTGATTTGGTTACCACATCTCACAACAACAGAGTACCACTGATAAGGTGACCACACCTCACAACAATGGGGTACCATGGATATGTTGACCACATCTCACAACAACAGAGTACCACTGATAAGGTGACGACAACTCACAACAACAAGGTACAACTGATATGGAGACCACATCTCACAACAAAAGGGTACCACTGATAAGGTGGCCACACCTGAAATCAAAAGGGTACCACTGATAACATGGGCGACACATCTCAAAACAACAGGATAACACTGATAAGTTGGGTTATATCTCACAACAACAGAGTACCAATGATAAGGTGACCACACCTCACAACAATGGGGTACCACTGATATGGTGACCACATCTCACAACAACAGAGTATCATCTTCATCTGAACGTCAATCCATCACACTTGATGACTATGATAAGGTGACCGCACCTCACAACAATGGGGTACCACTGATATGGTGACCACATCGCATAACAGGGTACCACTGATAAGGTGGCCACACATCACAACAACAGAGTACCAATGATAACGTGGGTCACATTTCACAACAACAGGGTACCACTTATCACGTAAGTCACATCTCACAATAATAGGGTATCACTGATGTGTGCCACATCTCATAGCAACAGGGTACCTTTATAACGTTGGTCACATAAGGCAACATCTCTCAACAACAGGGTACCACTGATAAGGTGATCACATCTCAAAGGTAGAAAATTAAATGAAAATTAAATATTAAAATTTCACAACCACAGCAACAAGTTACCACTGTAACTGCAACACACAACAACTATCCATACAACTGATCTCATATTAACAGAGTACCAAAACACACAACTCTCATTCATTTGGTATCAATGACGGTCTACCAATATAATTTTCAAAAGCAAACAGCACTATACACCTCACAGTGAGAACGATCTAGTCACACATATACCATGAGACCATTAATTATTCACACATGTCGGGCACGACATGGTATACTATCTAACATCTAAATGGTACCCTTAAAGATGTAACTACAACTAACAGCCACATGGTACCACAAGAGTTAAAACGTCACTCTATTGTGTTATGACTCCATTATTTCTAAGGAATGGAGCGTTATCAAAAGCATTTCAGTAATGGAGACTGGATCTATTAGAAACAACAGAGCACTACTGAAATACATTTTCTCCGACTTGCCTCTGGATTTTATAAATTTCCATCAACCAATTTCAAAATTACCTGACAATTCCCTGACCTTGAAACAAGAAGCAAACTTTCCTATTTTTTAAGTCCGGCCACTGGAAACCCTGAATGGTAGCAACTATAAACTACATGCTTGTCAGATTTGTTTGGAGTTGAAAATAAATAATCTGACGTTGAGTTGCTGGGAAAATAATCCAGCTGGTCCTGCATTGGAAATCAATTATGATCCGAAAATAGATTGCCAGCTTATTTCCATTTTAGAAGAAGGACGGATAGACTTAATGTAAGGATGGACGACAAATTCAACGAGCGATAAATTATCAAACAATTATTCACTTTGGGGATTTACCCCAGTATTTAGCTGTTTTGCAGCTTAGGAGTTATCCTTCTTTCTTTGTTCATCATTTCCAACTATCAACGAAATTTTCTCTAAAATAAACCATGCATGCATCAATGCAAATATAAAAATTTAAAATAATATGACGACCTATGACTATATAGTGTTACAGAATTACACATCGTCTTGTTTTATAGGTAATATATATCATGTGCGCCGTTAGCTGGGCACTGCTGTACGACGACGACACGATCATGCATAACGTATGACTAGAAGAATTTTTCAAATCTTTTCACTACAATGTCAGAACTATTAACAATCAAAAGATTAAGGTAGAAATCTTCTAAAGCGCGTGTGCAATACTTGCCTATTTTGGACAGTATCCTCGTGCAGTGATCTCCGGCCCTGTGTTGTACATGTGTTGTAGAGACGTCTGGTGAGGCATGCGACTATCACGTGGTTACAACAAAAACGAATCGATTACACTCTACACAAGTTTAGCGTACGGTAAATAGAACGTTACAGCCATGCAAAAAGCTTTCATGGTTATCTTGATATATATAACTCTTATAAACTCTTAGTAAATATAGAAGTAAGGACATATATATAATACTGACTTTATGTGTTTATTTAATGTTATATACTAACACAGTGACCGGGTCAACTCCAGGGCAGTGCGGCGTACGCAGTGCGCTGTAACTCGTCCTTGAGAAAAGGTGATTTCTGTGTCTATTTTTAAACAGAGATGTACACGTGCCTAGTAAATTATTATTCTTCGTCATTTATCGCGAAAAAAAATTTTAAAATCTGTAGATAAATAGAATGTAAAACGTGGATATACATGTAATACGAGGAAAGCTAACCCATTCCCTTGGATATTGAATAGCCTTCTCCAACCAAGCTTTTATTTAAATATAACTAATCTTTTTCTTTTCATGTCATTTCGATTACATTTGTTTGTTATACCCCCGCAAACGAAGTTGGGGGGCGGGGTATATCGGAAGCACCCTGCCCGTCTGTCTGTCCGTCTGTCCATCCGTCCGGTTAAGAAGTTCTCAAAGCAGATAACTCTTAGTATAAGTGATAGGGCTTTCATATTTCATACATGCATTCACCATAATAAGTACTACATTTTGATACCAAGACATTTGACCAAGCGTGGATCCAGATGGGGGGGGGGGGGGGGGGGGGGGGGTCGGGGGGTCCGGATCCCCCTGGAATTTTCGAAGCATAGTTTGATAAAGCTTTTAAATACATATTTCATAAGAATAAGTCCTGATTCTCCTTTTTTTGTCATAATATTTGAAAAATACCATGTATTGAAAACCTTGCATTTTAATTAATTTTTTTCCCTGGCTCGCTTTAGCTCGCCAGATTTTATTACATATATGTCAATTTTAAATAATGCTAATCTTTGCAATCCCTGAACTACAAAAAGGCAATTAACTGAAAAATACATGAATAGATGATATGGTATTATTATCTGACCTTTTTATTCCAACTTTAAAAAGTTTTCGCTGGCTCGCTACCGCTCGCCAGACTATTTTAAATATAACTTAATCAATAATCATGATAATCGAAACATAATGGAAATTCAATAATTTTTTATTTATTTTATTTATTTTTTTTATTTATTTATTTATTTTTTATTTTTTTTTTTTTTTTTGCTTTTCAAAAAATTTAGGACTAATGAATTTTAGGACCCCTCCTGGAAAAAATCCTGGATCCGCCCATGTATTTGACCTAGTGACCTTGAACTTGAACTATGACCTTATAGTTATATTTTGGTTAAGAAGTTCTTGAAGCATATATTTTTTCACATATAAGTGATAGGGCTTTCATATTTCATACATACATTCACCATAATAAGTACTACATTTTGATACCAAGACATTTGACCTAGTGACCTTGACTTTGAACTTTGACCTTGTAGTAATATTTTGGTTCAGAAGTTCTAAAAGCGAATATATATCTCTTCAAGTATAGTGATAAGGCTTTAATATTTCATACACGCATTCATCATAACAAGTATTACTCCATGACATTTGACCTTGTGGCCTTGACCTTGACCTTTGACCTACTTTTAAACTATAAGGGATTGGGCTTTGATATTTCACATACATATTCCTCATGACTAAAGCTTTCATTTAATACCATGCCTTTTAACCTCTTGACCTTGACCTTTGACCTATTTTTGACCTACTTTTAAACTATCAGGGGTAGGGCTTTGATATTTCACATATATATTCCTCATGATGAGAGCTTTCATTTGAGATCATGACTTTTGACCTTGCGACCTTGATCTTGATCTTTGACCTACTTTTTGATTATAAAGGATAGGGCTTTGATATTTAACATATAGATTCCTCATGATGAGAGCTTTCATTTGATACAATGACTTTTGACCTAGTGACCTTGATCTTGACCTTTGACCTACTTTTAAATTATAAGGGATAGGGCTTTGATATTTCACATATGGATTCCTCTTGATGAGAGCTTTCATTTGATATCATCTCTTTTGACCTAGTGACCTTGATCTTGACCGTTGACCTACTTTTTAACTAAAAGGGATAGGGCTTTGATATTTCACATATAGATTCCTCATGACCAGAGCTTTCATTTGATACCATGGTTTTTGACCTAGTGACCTTGACCTTTGACCTAATTTTTAACTGTAAGGGATATGGCTATGATGTTTAACATATAGATTCCTATGTCATACATGAATCCTTTTAGAGAAAAACGTCCCGCGGGGGTATAGTTCGTCACTTTAGGGCAGTTCTAGTCTAATTCAGCATCTAATCGAGCGCGTATCCAGACCAGGGTTGGAGCTCCACCAGGAGCCCCTTAATGGGTCTAGTGCAAGACTAGCAAGTACCCAAAGAGGGATGGGGTCCAGACATTCATGTTCATGAATAAAGCAGTTTAAAACACATTATGTCTTAAGGTTAGGGTTGCGACTACATGGAGATAACTCTATTTTCATATCACATAATATTTGAAACCGACATAAACGATACATGGCATAGGCTCAGATTGTTACATCATTTTAGGAAAAAATAAATTTATGAATTGCAAGCGATGTAAGTCCCCTACCGGCATTAACCCATGTCCTTCAACTCTGCCTTGACCTGTAGTTACACCTACCGGCATTAATCCATGTCCTTCAACTCTGCCTTGACCTGTACTTACACCTACCGGCATTAATCCATGTCCTTCAACTCTGCCTTGACCTGTACTTACACCAAAAGATGAATCCAACATCAAAATAAGTTCAATATGTGTTTTAAGAAGAATGTCTGGAAAACAGGAAAATTTAATGAAATTTGCTATGAGGTCATACCTTTTGTAAGAACAAATAAATCAAACCCAACTTCAACTTATTCTTTATCAGACTATAATGTATCTGCATACCAAAAACCAGCTCAATATCTACAAGAACAGGCATGAAAAGACCGAAAACTGAGAAGTTCATGAAATTTGCTAAGTCCAGGGGCCATAACTCCTGTAGGAATGGGTAAATCAAATTGAAACACGATCTTGATCACACTGAGATATATTCACATATCAAAAATGATTTCAATATCTGCAATACCATATGGAACAAAAGTCCGGAAAACTGCATGAGAATTTCATTAAATGTGCTAAGTCCAAGGGCCATAACTCTTGTGTTACTAGGTCAATCAAAACCAAACTCAAACTTGATCTATATAACACTAAGATTTAATCACATAAAATAAATTATTTCAATATCTACAACAACAGCCGAGAAAAGTCCGGAAAACTGAGAATTTCATTAAATGTGCTTAGTCCAGGAGCCATAACTCTCGTAAAAATAGATTAATTGGAACCAAACTCTAACTTGCGCTGTACAACACTAAGATGTAATCAAATATAAAAAAAATATTTCAATATCTGCAATACCTTGGAAGATAAGTCCAGAAAACTGAGAATTTCATGAAATTTGCGAGCCGGTAGGGGACTAATAATACTCCATGAAACGTTCATTACTGAATGGATATTTTTGTGGGAAATGTATATTTTTCAATGAAAAATCGCCGAAATAGGAAAAAAAATTGCATCAGAATATTTACTATCCATTACACTCTTTAAAAGTGAAATAATTAGAAATTCGAACTTCAAGTTAAACTCTATGTTTTTTTGTCAATATATTGATTTTTTTGCATAAATTATTGTGCTATTTATAGAAACAGTCATTTTGCTCAAAAACTAATTCGGGTTCATATTGATTTGACTGCTTTAGGATAAAGCAATACCAAAGATATATATGTAGAAAAAAAATGTGTAGCTGGCGACCTTCTAGCTATTAATAAAAATAACGAGTTGTTGCCATGGCAACCAGCAACATATAGTTTTTAAAAGAAAATACTCTCCTTAGAACTGATTATTTCATCAGAATTTCTCAAAAAAGCCTTTAACTAATCCACAAACTATAAGAATCTTGAAAAATAAGGATATATGTATGAATTTTTGAAATTTCATGCATTTCAGAGGTATGTAAAGTTATGATGTAGTATTCTCTAAAATTACAAAAATGTTAAAATAGGCCAAAAATGGACGTTTATAGCCATAGCCAAAAAACGAGACGGGCAAAGTTGGAGTTTTTGGTCTGATGAGTTCGAGGAGATGTTCCTCTACATATGAATTTATCCATTTTTCTTCTATATCATTTCTATTAAAAGTCGCCATCCTGACCTTAATAAAAAAAAAATAATTTCATTTTTTTAAAGTGTATATAAGATATCTTTAAAGATTTGGCTGTTAAAAATCTTAAAACGCAAACTTTTTAAATCATAAGGAGTTTTTAAAGCTGTAGGTTTTTAACCAAAAATCTAAAAATAAATTAATTTTTGACGAAAGTTGAAAATATTGATCATGAACAACATTAAAAAGTAGAGTTGTGAAAGGGATGACTTTAAAATGATTTTGAACTTTCAATCTTAAAGCCGGATTTCACAGGGAAAAAACATAACTTTCAATCGGAAAATGGGAGGATTGTGCGCTCGTAATCCGGACAACCACACCGTCTGCTACTTGCGTGACAGATGTCCGTCCTAAGTCGGCACCGGTTGCCTATTGGTTTCGTTGGTTTAGGTGTGGGTTTTTTTTTTTGTGTGTTTCATGCTTCTTTGATGTGAGTTGGTGTTCCTTGTCCCTTTTGCGTCTGTGTTTTTGCATTCGGTGTTTTGGGGTTTTGCTCTGCCGGGATGCTTCAGTCGAGTGTTGTTGGAGATACCCTCCTTTCTTTCAAATGTGCAAATAGTCAAAGGAGCTGATAAGGACCGTTTTTAGCCCTAAATCTCGTGCGGTATTTCTTCCACATGACGGTACATATGCAGACGAAAGATAATCATTAATGAAATAAAATGTATTGGAATATTTTTTGTTTGTTTTACTTTTGAAATGAAATACTCCCAAGCTTCTAAAATGAAGGTGCAAAGAGGTAGGGGATACTCGGGTAATGTAACTGATAATATTGACCATAAACGTAGAAATTTTAGAATATTTTGCCTGAAATAGATAAATATTAACTAAAAGATATCAAATACATCTACATTGTATATCAGAAATACATTTCGAAATTTCTATTTCCTCTAATCGGTAAATAATGAAATCCGGAACTCAAAATACGGTCTTATTTTGTATGTAATGGCTATAATAAAAGGTTTTTTAGCGCGAAATACACATTAGCGGAGAAATCCACATCGCTCCTGCTTATTTCGTTCCTAATTGTTGTACATTTCATTCGATCGTATTTAGAACACATTTTTTGATGGATTAAGGAGGAAAAATAGTCAAATTTTCCGCATTTAATTATCTTAAAGATCGATTCTTTAACAAATGCAACCCCCTTCCTTTTTTGGTTTTTCGTCTCTTGGGTAGTGTTCCCCCCGGAGATACAGAACCCCGCTTTTCCAGAAAATTTGTATCATGGATATACACCTCCAGTATAAGTGGCGTTCTGTATCTCCGGGGGAGCAATGCTCAAAAAAAGTTTTCCGTTTTCTATGAGAAAAAGACAAGTTTTGACCCAAATATTTGCAATATTATCCATAATAGATCTCAAATAACTTCAGAGTTTGATTGGATACTGTATTTGTATTAATTCAACGAACGATTTTTCTTAAAATTTCCATTTTCAAAATTCCACTTTTTAGGGCAGATTTTACGTCTTATCTTATCAGCTCCTTTATCAATTTTAAGTGAATGGTTTATTATTTATCATTTAGATATTAGTTAAGTATGATTTAGGGGGAGGTCTTCCGAGAATATAGTTACATTTGATTTTTGGCTTTTTGCTGTGCTCCTCCGTTGCAGTTGTAAACAGATATCTTATTTTATTGCTACTTAACCCCATATAATATTTCCTCTATCTCCTCTTTCTGTCCATTCAACTCCATTGTCTGAAGTCTTTCTATGTTGAGAGTCTATGGCTTCTTTGACCTCCAGCGGTTGTGGCTGATAGAGTCGAGCTTTTGCAAAGTTTGACCGTTTACGTCTATGTAGCTGTATCCGACATGTTGACTTGATATAAAACCAGGTGTACAATAGTCAATACGGATACTAATAGAGTACACTAATCAAATTTGTCCTCATAAGGAAGAAACTACAGAATAATCTGAATTTATATAAGTCCACATCTTTGATGAATTAACGAAAGGTTACTTCCGTCATTTTTAGGTGAAAATATTCGAGGCGATACTGCCCATACACTCAATGTTAAGAAAGTTCAAATCTCGTCAATAGCCACACTTTTTAACTAGGAAATAATGGGAGCAGTGTATTTGTCCACATCTTTCGGATAGATCGCGATATCAAATTCCGGATTTGATCAACTTGAGAAGTTCCGTCATTTTTGGGATGAAAAATCGATATTTTGATAAATAAGCCTACCATATTGATGGAATCCCTTTATCGACTTTGAACGTTGTGTTTATACATAAAGTGGGTACAATGTTAAATCAAAGGACTGAAAGTCCTGCGAGTTGGCAAAAAGTAACATTGAGACGAACATACAGAAGACAAGTATAAAACTGGCACAAATCAAACTCCAAATCTATGCCTCAAATGCTTGAATGAGTGATTCTCACAATTCAAGACTTGTCTCAAATCTAAAAAAAAAAGTCTGGAAATATATAAATATATTTATAAAACTTCTTAACTAAATAACTGATTTTTAGGTCAGAGTTCAAGGTCAATATTGCAATTGTTATGGGTGTATGTATAAAGTATAATGTCCTATCACTTTTACTTTAGGAGATATTTGCTTTTGAAACTTCTTGACCAACTTAAAACCAACATCTTAGGTTTATTAAGTATCAAACTGAAAAACCTTTTTTCCTAGTCGGTAAATAGCTCATCAGAGCTAATGTTGATTGTTATAAATTATGTCTGACTTTAAATAAATATTATTGATTGATTGATTGATTGATTGACTTGTCTTTAGTCTTCTACACATCCACATTTTTAAAAAAAATCTAAGGTCTTTTTTATCCTAAATACAATACGTTTACTTATCTATCTAAAAATGGGGTGCTCCTTATACAGAGGAGGGAAGTACAAAGAAAAAAGATGCGCCATATTTTAATGTACTGACATCAACATGTGATCGCTATTCCTGTAGCATCGTTCCTTGTAGCATTTTTTGCATTCTCATAATGCATTTAACCCATTGTTTACAACTTGAACTTAAACGTCTGTCGTCTAATATGTTCTTTTGTCAAATCGTAGTGGTCCTATTTCTTACTGCGCCAGTAACATTGTGCGTTGTTTGGTCCGTGTAGGTTTATCAAGTGCAAAGTTGAAAGCCATAGCAATGAGAGTTGGCTTTGCCAACTCAAAAATAGGCTATGAATAAATTCATCGCTATTTTGCCATATGGCACTGACTGAGCAAAAACGTGAAATTCTAGCTGTGCATCCTCTTTTTTCAAGCCATAACTTCATTAGGCGAAAAACAATGTGCTCTGTTGACAAGTTCAAATAACCACTCACAAAAAGAAACTATCATAGGAAGTGACCGGTTTTATTTCATACTAGCTTTTGCATAATTGTTATACTTTAAAGCAGAGCTCAATCATTTGGTTTTTAAGGGGACAGGAAGACTTCCCCCCCCCTTAAAAAAAAATCCGGTTTGAATTTTGGTAAAAAAGAAATATTCAAACCCGAAGGTCCAGCGAAAAAATGAAATCTGGATCATGAATAAATGTTGCAGAAATACCTCCCCCCCCCCCCCCCCCTTAAAAAACGCTTCGCGGCTCGGTGATAATTTGATTGTTTCACGCGATTAGGGGAATTACTGGACAACAAACCACGGCTAGCTAGATGCTATTTCTTAAATATATTTTGTTAGCTGAGAAATAAAAATACCGTATAAGGAGAGTCTAGAGCCATCGTGCGCTAGAAAACTAGACAAACGATACAATATTGAACTCAACCGGCATGGTATCTATATACACATTTATTGCTAACAGGCCTACTCTGGTAATGTATTAAATAGGAAAAAATAATGTATGTCGATCCGGTAGTCTGAAAGACGGACAGACGGACGGACTCCGCTTAGGTAATCTACATGAAGGCGTCAATGAGATTGACGGTAATAAAAGGAACTCTTATTTAGCAATACACGTCTTACGACTCTTTGCATCTGTTCCTGTTTCATTTTCCAAATAAAAAAGTGAATGTTTTCGACATTGCAAAGACAATTTATTTTCGGAAACAAACTATCAAACAAATGATCATTCAAAGTTAACAAAATAAAACCAGAAAAATATATCTGAGTTTTGTTTTAAAAAATTCAAAATAAACTAATTTTAGCAATTAATATGAAATTTTAAAAATCTTAAATATCATAATCAGCTCGTAATGTCTTATATAGTCCTTTCGTGAAATCATGCAACATAATTTTTTTTTAGTATTGTACTTCTGTGTATTCGGATAAAAATGATCAACATTGAAATAATATACATATACATCCAATATATGAAAAAATGAATGACATTAGTAGTATATGTACCTGAGTTCAAAATGAGATTCTTCTAAATGATTAAATCAAGTACCAGAAACACTGAACAATATGTTATAGAAACCATGGAAGTACTATGTACTTCACAGTGTGTAATCCACGAGAAGACATCAACAATCAAATATCATATTTTAAATAGTACTTGTACATGTATGGAGCAGAAAGAAATCTAGAAGTTCCAACGGGCATAAATCGCTCACCCGAGATCAATTGGCAAAAGAAAAATATGGCAAAGCAAGCAAAATGTTGACCAAAAAGGGGAGAAATAAATAAATGTCTATACCAATCGGATGTCGTGTAGTCATACGTGTAAGCAAATTGTGTCCTTGGATGCAACAGTAGCGCACCATATTGGGATAATTCTTTTTTTCATCAAATTCAGAGAAGCTGTTGTCAAGAGTTGAAAAAAATGGTGCCTGTTTTATAAAAATACTTACGAAACTTGATCGCCTAGTACTTCTTCTAAACTAAAAATGGCGATGTCTTGTTTCTGAATTTGTATTTAGTATGAAGAAATGCTATCAGAAAGGACAACATAATCTAAAGTGAAAAAAGATTTAATGACGAAAGTTACGAAAATTCCTAGCCATATTATTTGACGGAGAATCTAACACCGATCTTGAGCGCTTTGCAAGAGTGCTTTAGGTACTTTCAAATATGTTGTGAAGTAAAAGTTATAAGGCAATATTGGTTGCTTGATGCCGACGGATGAAAGGACAGACTGACACGGCACTATGACAAAAGCTCATTTCAGCTCAAAGGTACTGACAAAAGTAGGTTTCAGAAGACATCAATATAAATATAATTATTAGGAAATTCAACTTATATCATTATTTTACATGTAGGATTTTACTTTGCCTACTTCAAAATAAGATGCGTATACTTTAAATTTACAAAAGTTTACAAAATGTCATGAGAAAATTCTTTATTAATTTTGATTCCATGAGAATACTGTTACTGAAAAGGCACATCCTTATTGTAAAATGTCAAACAATGTCAGATAACATTAGATATCACAAATACAGATGTACAGACATACATACATACACATACACACAGATGTTCATACATGTTGTACATGAACAATGATTACAATTGAAAGTACATGTAGAAGATGATTGTCTTGTGCATTATATTGCAAAAGACGTTACCCCTTGAGAAAGTACATATATGTAAGTACACATGTAAAATAAATCACCTGGGTAAAACTCAGATCTAGTTTATTGATAAATTGAATATACTGTACTAAAACTTTAAATTAAAAAGAAGTTTATATATATCTATGATATTTGTCTGCATACAAAACAATAAAAAGAACTGTAAGATAATTCATGTTATAGTGAAATCAAAACATTTGGAATGTTGCCTTTACTGAAAAATCCAATGAAAAAAAAATAATAAATCCATAAAAAAATTATAAAATATCTACCGATCCAAAAATAAAAAATTCAATTGTACTTTACTGGAAACATAAATATCGATCTAAGATTATATCACAATTAAACAACTTCATAATTATCTTGAATCTTACATGACAATTTACAACGCTCTTGACAAGAAAATTCAACTTAGAATAAGTATATTCGTTTTTGTTGAATTTTACAGTAAAAGAACAACATTTTTTTAAATATTAAAGTGTATCAAAAGTACTCTACCTTTTCACGATGTTAAACGTTCTAGATAGTAGAAAAAAAATGAATTAAAAAAAATTCAACATCAGAAAAATGCAAAACCACATTCAATTAAAATAATCGCGTTTATTCATTTATCTATTTTATTTTTTACTACTCTTTTTTTATATTTCTGGAAAATTATATACGCTTGCAATAGCACTGTTGATTCTTTCAAATATATATACTAGTATCACATATAAAAAGATAAAAGCACACATATATATTTAAGATCAGATTTATAAAAAAAATACCTGCCTAATTATAGGGACCGATACCAAATACAACATAACATGTATAGAGATCGTAAGGACGAATTAAAAGGAAAAATACAAATGTACAAATGTGTTTTTAAAAAACAACGTTGTTGCATGGATAGTCTCATTTTTTCCCCTAAAGATTGCAAGGATCATTTAAATTTGAGAAGGGGTTTGAAAAGACGAATGCGAAATCATCCGAAACTTATTTTGCTCTGTTCATAACTTGACCTTAAATTTCTGAAAATTAAAAAGCAAGTAACAACATGTGTATATTTCGACACAATTTTCACTTTCTTACGCGTGGATATCTTTTTTTGGAGTAAAAAAAAGCGAAATACAGAAACATGGTTTAACCATAATCATGTAACCGATTCTTTTTCTATATTCTTTTGTCAAAGTGGTTACATTGAAAGAATAATGCCCGAAAAAATCAAGTTCCCAAAAAGAAACGCCAGGCAAATAACCTGTACTTGTAATACAACTTGAGGACACATGCTGGAGAAGTTTGCTCCATCGACATGACCTATCAATCTTATAGAACCTTATGTACAGCCCATTGATAAACCAGACAACGGTATATCACACATAAACAAAGAACATTCATTTTATCTCGAGAAAAACTAACATCGAACCTATATATATGCTGTAGATCCAAGTTAATAAATTATAATACCCATCGTCTTCATTGCCTCTTTCCCGGACTTAAACACCTTACATGGGCACCGGTTTCAAAATAACAGCCATTATTTTAGACTCCCCTGGGTCGTCGACGTTGACACTGACCGCCAAGTGGTTACCGCGGGAACATACAAACGTGGGAACTTGTTCTACCTGGATGACCTTTTCGTCCTCATTAAGAACAATGACCGCCGCCTGGACTCTAGCCTCACCGTGGATCATCGCTGACTCGTGACAGAAAATCTGTAGCGTCCAGTTTTCGCCATTCTTGCGATAGGTAATTTTCCACTCTCCTTCTCTTTTGTCGGTCGGGACCGGTCCGGCATAGGTTTTAACATCTACTTGTATACCAAAACGTAACGTGTTCTGCATGCGTACCGTGTCTACAGCCAGATCGGTGTAATTTCGCGGCAAATAAAAAGGTTCTGGGAACTGTATGTCCAGATCTGTCTGATTAGGACACAGTGACCTATACCTGTAAGCTTTACCGACCAGTGTGTTAATAAGGTCCCTACACTCCTCCCGCTCTAACACATCGGATTTCTCTATCTCGTACAGTTGACTTACCATCATCTGGGGAAAGCGAATCAAGGGCAGTAACTTTTCGGAATATTCCTTCAAATGGGGCAACTGTTGCTCCTCAAAGAGCCAAGTTATAAGAGAATTGTACAGAGTGTACTCGTTGGGAATGACTAGCTCGGAGTTGTGTAGCATGTCTGAAACAAAGTCAAAATCCATGTCTTTCCACTGCTGGAGTCTCACTAACGCCTCGGTGTTCCAGGCGATTGTCTTTGCACATTGTTCTATGAGGTCCGTCAACCCGAGGGCCTTGGCCACGCCGTACCAGGACAGGGCGTTCTGTACCTTGGGGGATCGGGAATTCTCCACCATGTATTGTGTACAGAGAGATTTTAAGGACGAGACATTGTACTTATCGGCAAGACATAGAATACCCACTACTGATTCCACGCTTACAGAGATTTCTGCAGTGTATAGAAACTTGAGGAATTTATCGAACACCGGGTGCCACTCAGGATTTTCGTTCAGCTCGAATTGGTCATTCTTTTCCTGTCCCCACCGGCTTTCATACAGCATCGTTCTGAATACATCACTGGATTTAGCCAACACAAACTTATGTGCGTTGTAAATGTCGTCTCCTACTTTCAGTTTGACGTCACTTAGCGCTTCTTGATTGAAAAACTGGGAGACATTGTTGATGAAGTTAACTTCGTCCCTCAGTACATGTGGCTCAATGTCCTCCTCCGTCAGCGAGGATTCCATCGTCTGAAAATTAAATACAAAAATAAATAAAATTTAAAATCTCAAAGTAGTAATTCCCTTTGATTTATCTGAACATGTATTTTGATTAAAAGACCTTGATATGTATATAAGTAAAATACCTAAATGAATTAAGCAGAAAAAGAAATCGCCAATATAAACATGATAAAGATATAATACTTTAAACAAATAAAAATGTCGTCAAGCCCTGAACAGTAGGAATGTTAAAGATACACAATCTGACCTCCAGTCTATACCCTACCTCATCAAGATCCCTTAATACGTAGGTCATTTTTGGAAGACATTCACTCAAAAAGATTTGTTTAATCCCTTATACATACACAAAATGATTCTGCAGTATGTCTATATGAACCCAAGTTACGTAACGATTTTAAACAGAAGTCCTACACGGAAAGCTGTTGCAGACTATAATGAATGCGTCAAGTAAAGTCCTTATAACATACATGTATGCACAAACTGATAAAAAAATGTTACTTAGCAACAGAACAACAGCTTGTAGAAAATTATAAATTCACGCCATATCTGATTTCTTATTATTAGACACAGGTTCCAGAACCATTGAAATTCTTATGAATAATACATCCAATCATCATAGAGTACATTTACAACTCTGAATGAGCCAATCACAGGAGAGATAGGCGATCGTGGGTGTATACAGACATTGTCCCCTGCTCGCCACAGAAATATCGCAGGAAAAAAAATTCAAGCGCGGATCTTGTGATATTTCGGGATGGGGGTGGGGGTCTCTTCATGGAATTTACCAAAAATGCTTATTGTTCCTGTTTTCACGTATATATAATTTTTTTTCAAAATCATATGTTGGACCCCCCCCCCCCCCTCCCCCCCCGTCTGGAAACATTGCCTAGATCCGTCAATGAATTTTATACATGGTAACTTGGTAATGATAATGTGTAAGAAGTATGGTTATATGACAGTTTTACATTGTGGCGAAGGGACACATTGTCGTAAAAAGCGTTTGGTAGTTTTATAGACCGAAACAGGCCAACTTGATTTTTTTTCTGGGAAAAAATCAAGTTGGTTTGTTTCGGTCTGGTAGTTTTAGGGCATAGATCGTTTTCAGTGAAAATTAAAGGAGAAGGTCGATTCCGACAGAGTCAGATTTCCCATAAAAGTCTTATATACATGTAATACATAAAAAGTTTTCATTGAATATGGGCAGATCCAAAAATGGAAAATAGGGTCCGGATAAGGAGACATTTGATATCCCGTCTTCTTATCGATCTATATTTTACCAAGAAACAGACTTTTTATTGGTTGAAAAACTTCATGACGGACTACCGGTATCTCGTGTTGACCGTCTGTAGCAAGAATTATAAGCAGGTAAAGGATACGTTCGTACCTTTTTACCTGAATAAATATTATTATTATTATTATTTATCACAAGGACTTTCTAGTTCAATTTCGGTTAGCTTGATCTGTGACATTGAAAAGTTGCAATGGTGACATTATGAATGTCCTAAAGCTTATAACGCTGTATATTAGTAAGCTGATTAGTTTGTATTCCAATCACAAGGATACGGAGACATTCATACAGTCAGACAGACAGACAGTCATGTCAAAATATGTCTGCTTAGCTTAGAGATGGGTGTAAAAGATACTTCTTCGCTCTCCAGTTTCTACAAGTATTATAACGTGAAGCGACAGGGGATCACGAAGAAGGGGTCCAAGTCCAGCTCACTTGACCGCTAGGCTGCCAGGGAGGCAGTTCAAGTGCCTTATATCCCTAAGCTCACTGTTCGTTAAAGTATACCAAAGACTAAGCTCACTGTTCGTTAAAGTATACCAAAGACTAAGCTCACTGTTCGTTAAAGTATACCAAAGACTAAGCTCACTGTTCGTTAAAGTATACCAAAGACTAAGCTCACTGTTCGTTAAAGTATACCAAAGACTAAGCTCACTGTTCGTTAAAGTATACCAAAGACTAAGCTCACTGTTCGTTAAAGTATACCAAAGACTAAGCTCACTGTTCGTTAAAGTATACCAAAGACTAAGCTCACTGTTCGTTAAAGTATACCAAAGACTAAGCTCACTGTTCGTTAAAGTATACCAAAGACTAAGCTCACTGTTAAAGTATACCAAAGACTAAGCTCACTGTTAAAGTATACCAAAGACTAAGCTCACTGTTCGTTAAAGTATACCAAAGACTAAGCTCACTGTTAAAGTATACCAAAGACTAAGCTCACTGTTCGTTAAAGTATACCAAAGACTAAGCTCACTGTTCGTTAAAGTATACCAAAGACTAAGCTCACTGTTAAAGTATACCAAAGACTAAGCTCACTGTTAAAGTATACCAAAGACTAAGCTCACTGTTAAAGTATACCAAAGACTAAGCTCACTGTTAAAGTATACCAAAGACTAAGCTCACTGTTAAAGTATACCAAAGACTAAGCTCACTGTTAAAGTATACCAAAGACTAAGCTCACTGTTAAAGTATACCAAAGACTAAGCTCACTGTTAAAGTATACCAAAGACTAAGCTCACTGTTAAAGTATACCAAAGACTAAGCTCACTGTTAAAGTATACCAAAGACTAAGCTCACTGTTAAAGTATACCAAAGACTAAGCTCACTGTTAAAGTATACCAAAGACTAAGCTCACTGTTAAAGTATACCAAAGACTAAGCTCACTGTTAAAGTATACCAAAGACTAAGCTCACTGTTAAAGTATACCAAAGACTAAGCTCACTGTTAAAGTATACCAAAGACTAAGCTCACTGTTAAAGTATACCAAAGACTAAGCTCACTGTTAAAGTATACCAAAGACTAAGCTCACTGTTAAAGTATACCAAAGACTAAGCTCACTGTTAAAGTATACCAAAGACTAAGCTCACTGTTAAAGTATACCAAAGACTAAGCTCACTGTTAAAGTATACCAAAGACTAAGCTCACTGTTAAAGTATACCAAAGACTAAGCTCACTGTTAAAGTATACCAAAGACTAAGCTCACTGTTAAAGTATACCAAAGACTAAACTCACTGTTAAAGTATACCAAAGACTAAGCTCACTGTTAAAGTATACCAAAGACTAAGCTCACTGTTAAAGTATACCAAAGACTAAGCTCACTGTTAAAGTATACCAAAGACTAAGCTCACTGTTAAAGTATACCAAAGACTAAGCTCACTGTTAAAGTATACCAAAGACTAAGCTCACTGTTAAAGTATATCAAAGACTAAGCTCACTGTTAAAGTATACCAAAGACTAAGCTCACTGTTAAAGTATACCAAAGACTAAGCTCACTGTTAAAGTATACCAAAGACTAAGCTCACTGTTCGTTAAAGTATACCAAAGACTAAGCTCACTGTTAAAGTATATCAAAGAAACCTAGATGTGCATTGGCAAGAAAATGTGAAGATTTTTATTGAAATCTGAAAAAAATAATGCAATATTTATATAAGCCTTCATATTACATTTGGCCATTTTTATATTACATTTGGCCATTTTTATATTACATTTGGCCATTTTTATATTACATTTGGCCATTTTTATATTACATTTGGCCATTTTTATAAGTAGGATTGAAGTGCAAATATAGTCGTTAACACCACGATAAATGATAGTGTCCCTATAGGTCATGAATGAATACATTACTGTGTTATATGACAAGAAAAGCTAATGGACTAGTATAATGTGGACATACAAATATACATTTTTAGTGTCAGAAGTGAGAATGAAGGGGGTGTTACATTTAATTAGTCCTCCTTGGTGTAGGACAAAACAGAGAGAGAGAGATTGACTTATTCCATCGATCCCCACCCCTTCATGTTCCAGAAAAATACTCTATGTGATTCGACCTAGTTCGTATAGGATAAGAGTGTAATCATACCTGTATTATGAACAATTAGAGAAGGTTTGGGCCAGGAAACCAACACCACAAGAAGTTGTCCAAAATGCGATTTTCATATTCTTTGCTTATAATTTTGTTTGAAAATAATATGTTGATTCTCTCAGCTCATGTCAAGAGGGACCAACCAACCCCCTCTCCCTCCTCACTTCAAAAAAACCTCAAAGAACAGCCATGAATATGTCCTGATGAATGACGCTAAACTTTACCTTCTTCGGATGAATACCTCGTTAAACCTCATACGATAGTAGATCTACTTGAATTGTGATATTACATCAAGAAGAGGGGGGGGGGGGGTTAAAAAAAAGCTTTTAAAGTATATACACTTTAATCTCCATTCATGTCCATTCTATAGTCAGTACCACGGTATGTCCAGCTTGTTATATGTACTGTCAAATGGCCAATTAATGACTAAAGTCCCCAGATCTGTTACATGAGAATTTGTTAATTCTGGATTATAATCAATTTAAAGGTATTTAATAATGTCTGAATCTTATCGTCAAAACTAACCTCTCCTGATCCTATTATATTAACCATAATAAGGTATTATTCAACAGCTTAAGCTTTATAGCTGTTCTTAACCCCCTTCCGCCTCTCTCTCTCTTTCTTTCCTTGAGCACCCCTCCTCCCACTTTCAATCCCTGTCCCTAATATAGCATGACATGATGACAGACAAATCACATATATATACTAGTATATATAATCGCACATACCTTGTTAATTATATCTTCAGTATTGTCCCCCGCCATTTGTTTATTTTTCTTACTCCACGGATTATTTTCTACGGAAATTTGACCATTATTTCTAGTGCCACTGGACATGTTTTTCACATATTCTTGTTGTATTTAATCAAAATCCTTGCCAAGTAATTACATCAACCTAATTTACATTGTCACAGCTGTTCAGTTACAAAGAATCCTTTAATCAATACAGAAATAACACCTTCATGATGGTTTTTAAAGTAATGCAGGGTTTTTAAATAGCAATTTAAGGTCCTATTTCAAACTTGGCCTGACCGTACGTACAAATTAAAAGGAAAAGAAGTGGTCCGTATATTCTTGACTTCACGGTATATGAGTTGTACGTATGTATGTAAATAAACAAATGTAGATAATCACAGCTTGTTTTATAAGGTGGCAAGAAAACTAGGTCTGTCTGAATCCTTGCCAAACATCATCAATATTTTACAGAAAGCATCGCTTGATGTGGTAAATCATGACGACACGTGATAAATCAAAACAATATCTACGAGATGTTTACAATAAAAAAAGGTTAATTTATTCAGGAAAAAATAGGCCAAAAAGATAAATAATAAAGGAACTTTAAAAATGTTTTATTTATTATACAGAAAGCCACCAAAGTTGTAGTTTTATGTATATTTAGTTTGAGCTAAATGTTGTTATGTATTTATGTATGCCAGCATGTTTGGTGGAAATCAATAAATCTTGAATCTTAAAGACGGCGTTTCCATGACAAAGCATTTTTCGTTTTGGGTCAGTTCAGTTCAGTTCAGTTATAGATTCCGCCTCTGCTAGGCGTACCGTCCGAAGACGTAAGCTGTATGTTGGAATTTTGACCTATGCAACGGACCCACCCGAAGCAGTGAGGGTTCTTTTACGTGCCTACGCCTGTCCGAGACACGGGACCCCTGTTTATAGTCCCTTCCGAAAAACTAGGCTGGGGTTATTTGGCTATATACAAGGTGTTAGCCCACAACACCTGGCGAGGCTCTAAGTTGGTAATAGTCCCTCCACCTGGCGCTCGTCGGATTCGATGCTGGTCAGTCGCATGCTTCACTGGCTACGAGTCGACGTAGTGTGTTAGGTTTTTAATTCGAATTTTAACGACGTAGTGTGTTAGGTTTTTAATTCGAATTTTAAAATATACATCACTGGCTTTTGAAATGCAACGCAACATGCACATCTCATCTCATATTTTATTTATTTTTTTTTCAAAAAGGGGGATGTTCAGTCTGGAGAGGATTGAAAGACTATGATTCTGATAAAAAAGATCTGCACCGTTGGCAAATCCGGGGGATCCGAAACTTGTTGGTCCGAGGGACAGATTCAGTTACATGGATGGCAGTGTTTAGATTCCTGGTCTATTTTAACATTTTTTTCTAAATTGTTATGTTTATCATTAAAATCTGCTGACAAAATAAAAAAGTATGTTTTATCTATTTTCGTTTTAATGCCAGTGAGCTTCTAGATCAAAGGAATTCTAGGAACCTTCTGATTTTAGCCCCCCCCCCTTTTGGATATCATACGGCTTTAATCTGATCAATTTATTAACAATTTTCCAATAATATGATCATCTCTTTGTCATTATACTGCCAAGGAATTAATTTATTGTATATATAACAGCAAACTTACAAGACCTTGCGACTTGACCTGTTGACAAAGGCATTGTTTGATTGGTGGGGATGGGGTGTCATCATGGGTAGTTACTTGATCCATGATTGTTCAAAACGTATTTCAATGATAGGCATATGGTCATACCAAAATATTCATAATCATATGTAATTAGACAATTACTGATCATCAGTAAAAATAAAAACATTTACGTTACCTTCGAGACAAGTTGGTCCACAGCTGTGTTTACATTTTACGTGCACCGTAAGGAACGATCAGTTACAAAATTACAATGAAAATGAGATTATGTTGCTGTCATTTACAATATCATAAGTGACATGTTATTTCTAATACAGAAATATTTTACCATAAAACAAATGGGAATGGAAATGATGATGTCATGTTTGTTTTGGCATGTCACCTCCAAACGGTTTAGTGCAGCACCCCTCCGGCACCCTTCAAAGTGAAAGTAGACCTGACGTGTGTAGTTTCACTTTCTGAAGTTGTCAGTTCAAGCCGCCAGGAACGAATTAGAAGTCTTACTGATGCTTTTCATCCTTTCGTTTTTTGAGGGTAAAACTTTCTTTTTGTCAGACTCTATATATGAATGAAAGTCCATCCGTTTGTTACTTGTGTGTAATTTCTTTGCGATTCTCTGAGCTGCCATGCCGTTGACTGATTCAGTGATTGGCATTTGCATAGTAAATTGCATCAGACAATGGCAGCGTAATAAAACTGCCCGTGCCAGAATCACAAAAGGGATTAACATGTGTGCATCCACTTATATCAGTGGCGGATTCAGGGGTTCAGGGGGGTGCGGAGGGAGCATCCCCCCCCCCCCCCCCCGGCACTGACCCAAAATTTTCCAAAAACAGGCATATTTTGACCCATTTTCAGTACAAATCGGCAAAATTCGCCCCTTGACCCCAGGCAAAGGGGGCGCTGGATCCACTGTATATACTATATCTAAACAAATGTTGCATGTCATCTTTTCAATAATTTCATATATTGAACTCATTTTTGGCATGTGAGTTTATCCTAAGTGATATCCCAAGTTCGAGTTTGGTTTCGATTCACCTATTTTTACAAGAGTTATGGCCCTTGGACTTAGCAAATTTCATGAAATTCTCAGTTTTCCGGACTTTTCTTCCAAGGTATTGCAGATATTGAAATAATCTTTTACATATTTGTGTTATACAGCTCAAGCTTGAGTTTGATTCTGATTGACCTTATAGCCCCTGGACTTAGTAAATTTCATGAAATATTCAGATTTCTGGACTTTTCTTGGCTGTTGTTGTAGATATTGGAATAATTTCTTACATGTGATTACATCTTAGTGTTATACAGATCAAGTTCGAGTTTGGTTTCGATTGACCTATTTTCACAAGAGTTATGGCCCTTGGACTTAGCAACTGTCATGAAATTCTCAGTTTTCCGGACTTTTCTTCTATGGTATTGCAAGTATTTAAATAGTTTTTGGTATGTGAATATATCTCATTGTGATACAAATCAAGTGCATGTTTCAATTTGATTGACCCATTTCTACAGGAGTTATGGCCCCTGCACTTAGCAAATTTCATGAACTTCTCAGTTTCCAGTTTTTCATGTCTGTTGTAGTAGAAATTGAGCTGATTTTCAGTATGCAGATACATTATAGTATGATAAAGAATAAGTTGAAGTTGGGTTTGATTTATTTGTTCTTACAAAAGGTATGGCCTCATAAAATTTCATGAAATTTTCCTGTTTTCCAGACCTATTTCTAATACATATATTGAACTTATTTTGATGTTGGATTCATCTTTTGATGTAAGTAAAGGTCAAGGCAGAGATGAAGGACATGGATTAATGCCGAAAGGGGACTTATATCGCTTGCGATTCATAAATTTATTTTTTAACCTGACAATGATGAAGATATCTTACTATACTGTAAACGTGGTTATTTTCGCGTGGGGGTAATTTTCGCTTTTTTCACGAATCAATGGACTTCGCAAAAATTTCTCCCTCGCGAAAATATCCGGCCATGCGTAACGTTTTGATGTTATAATCGCGAAATTTTGCCTTAGTGAAAATAACCACGTTTTAATTATACAGTATTGTTATTCTTATGATTACATACTGTGATACAGTGATATCGTGCATTGTACTCAAGGTTATGGTATGTCAGGTTAATTATGTTTTACTATTGTTCAATTTCAGGTAGATGAATTAGTTCCCATGATGCTGATATTAGCGGCTTACTGCCTTCAGTTATGTCTCCTT
Organism: Pinctada fucata; assembly: GCA_028142955.1. Lineage (NCBI taxonomy): Eukaryota > Metazoa > Mollusca > Bivalvia > Pterioida > Pteriidae > Pinctada > Pinctada fucata. The sequence goes on from AP027111.1 coordinate 1,503,984, forward strand.
GCCGTCACTTGTGTTATACTGACTTTGGTTGTCCTGTTCTGTTGGATTCAGACAGTATCAAGGCGCCATCTGCCACATTTGAGGGTCACTAACAAAGGGGAAAGAACTCCTGTTGTTGGATTTTTCCATCCATACTGTAATGCTGGTGGAGGTGGAGAGAGGGTGTTGTGGGTGGCTGTACGCTCCATACAGAGGAAGTAAGATCAATGAAAATTGTGTAAACATTGAGGATAGAACTTTTGTTTTAAAGATTAAAACATTTTCCTCTTATATGTAATGGATAACCTGAAGTGACATGAGAGCTAATTTATCATAGAGTCTGAAGTGAAATGAGCTTATTCTTTCTTTCTGTTTGGGCACCTGTCAACCCTCTATTGGGTCAGTTGGCTGTATTGATGTTATATTGCGGGGAACTCATTCGCCAACTGCCCGTTACAGAGTACTCTAGCCAGGCTGTTCCCCTCTGGGGTGCCTCGTAGTCCCTTCTATTATTTAAGGGGCGGAGTACTACCCCATTTTAATGCCCACCCTCCACTTGTGTATGTGGTTTATGCATGTATGCAGGAGGGTTGTATAATTATGTACTGCTTGGATGGTCCGTATTTCCAACGGCTTTTATAAGGTGCCACCACACCTGGATACCCTTGCCGCAGCATGAACGTGGGTACCCAAGCGGGCCCTTTATAGTCCCCCCCCAGTCAGGAGACTCAGTAGGGACGAACGAATGGATATGACTTTCAACTCTCATATGACCACACCGGGATTCGAACCCTGGTCCTCTGCGTGAGAGTTGAACGCCTTATCCACTCGGCCATCTCTACTCTTAACTACATTCCAGATATAGCTAGCTTGGCATTGAGGCAGTTCATTGGGCTTTTATGTTCAAACTGACAATTTGTCACTTATGTACATATTTTATGCCACAAAATTCAAACTTTTTACGTGAATTTATGAAAAGACAATTTTGAATAAATACATACTTTGAGGAAAACATATTTTATAATTTTTGCTTTCAGGTACCCTGATGTGAGATGTGTTATTTACACAGGAGACACAGATTCTAGCGGTGAAAACATTCTACTCAAAGCACGTCAGAGATTTAATATTGTTCTTCCACATCCAGGCAATGTAGAGTTTATGTTCCTGAAAAGACGAGGAATGGTGGAGGCTGAGAAATACCCAATCTTTACACTACTTGGTCAAAGTCTGGGCTCTATGGTACTGGGAGTAGAAGCCATTTTATCTTTTGTGCCGGATATTTACATAGATAGTATGGGATATGCCTTCACAATGCCAATCTTCCGATATTTAGGCCGATGTAAAGTTGGATGTTACGTTCATTATCCCACTATAAGTACTGATATGTTAGACAGAGTATCAAAAAGAACAGCTACTTACAACAACGCATCATTTATTTCTCAAAGTCCCGTTCTATCACAGGGTAAATTAATGTATTACCATGCTTTTGCTTCTCTGTACGGACTAATGGGTCGTCAGGCTCACACCATCATGGTAAATTCATCATGGACTAACGGTCACATAAGTAACTTATGGAAGGTACCCTCAAGGACGTCAATAGTGTACCCTCCATGTGACACGGAAGAATTCATCAAATTTCCGTTGAATAAATCAGTCGGCACAAAAACAAAACATGTCCTCTCAATAGCTCAGTTTAGACCTGAAAAAGACCATCCGTTACAAGTGAAATCTTTTAGTAAGTTTTTATCAAATATGCCAGATACTGAGAGAAAAGATTATAAGTTAATACTAGTGGGTAGCTGTAGGAATGAAGAGGACTCTAAAAGAGTAGAGAATCTCAAGGAGCTCTGTAGAGAACTCGGTATCAGCGAGTATGTGGAATTTGAGCTGAACGTCAGTTTTGACAGACTGAAGGAACTCATGTCAGAGTCAGTTATAGGACTTCATACCATGTGGAATGAACACTTTGGAATAGGTAAGAATGTCAGAATTCAAACTGAGGAAATATTGTAGATTTTTATACATTTATAATTATTCAATTCATTAGCAAAATACATGAATATGTTTCTGAAAAGAACTCATATTCTGATTTTTTTATTTCAACACTTAATTCTTTTGCAGAGTTATCTTTCTTTGTCTGCAAATAATTCTATTCTTGACTGTTTAAAAAATATATGATATTGTAAAAGGCACCAGGCAAAATCAACATAATTCCTGAAAGTCAATGAAATGAAGAAATTCTTTACTGATTAAAAAATTAATAAGCTCTATCCAGTATATCTAATACATTTCTGCCCATATAATGCTTTTAAATTATGTGCATGTTACTTGAAATGAGAAAGGAATTAAATGTGATGAAGGTATTCATGTACTGAAATTCAACTATTAGATATAATAATGATGACAGTTTGAAATCATGGAATACCAATTCCTGACTACCTATGGGTACAGATAATTTTCTCAAAATATGAAGAAGATATATATATATATATATTTGAGAACTGAATCAAGGTAAAATTTAAAACATTAAATGTTCCATCTTTTTGTGGAAAGGTAATTGATTTCTAATGTATGCCCTGCCCTGTTTTACCAATTTCTTAAAGCCTGAGGAATTCTGAATCTATATCTTCAAAATAAAGAGTTAATACTGGATTATGATGTTGGCAATGAGATATCGTTATACCTTACAGGTGTGGTGGAAATGATGGCAGCCGGGACCATAGTTTTAGCTCACGACTCCGGCGGACCAAAACTAGATATAGTGGTACCTATTAGCAGTCACAAGACTGGATTTCTGGCCAATGATGTTGAGTCTTACGCAGTTGCCATGGAAACCATTTTCAATTTATCAGATTCTGAGAGACTTGAGATCAGAAAGCATGCTAGAGAAAGTGTCAGTCGATTTTCAGAGAAAGAATTTAATGATGGCTTTATATATGCCTTTGAACCACTTATGGCAAAAGCTTAAGAGGAAGTGTGTATGTCAAAGTAAATTTCAATGCAATTCCCATGTAAACATTTAAATATTCTGAAAATAAGATTCATTAATTATCTGGTTTGAAGAGCAAGGAAAAAAAAAGAAGAAAAAATGATAATGTTACAACAGATATATTGTTTGTATGTGATGAATATAGTCAAGGCATGTGCAGAATTGTTGGTATTAAAGGGCAAGGGGCGGTAAGGGCCAAAATCAGCCCAATCTCAAAACTCGGAAAAACATTGAACATTGAAAATACATGAAATACAGAGTGTAAATCAATTTAAATTTTGAGAATCCGACATTCCGTTGCAATTCTACACTAATTTGAAACCAGGATGGTCGGCTATGTGTTACACTGATTTTGACGTCATATGACGTTACGATCACATTGTAATTTAACGTTGTCTGTAGGTAACATGCTGCTATATTCTTACACTATTTAGGCAATTTTGTGCAATTGAATGATAAATAAATATCTTTAAATAAATTAAATTTTTATGTAAAGTTTTGAAGCTGCAACTTGTTACGAAAAAGGAGGAAACAATAGTTAAATGTGTTCATATGCTGTCAATATCACTATATAATATATACTTGAATGTACTTGGTAGATTTAAATATAATGAGGGGTAACTGGGGCACCCCTTTGTTGACTTTTTGAAATCTTACAATAAATTATATTGATGTGATAATGATACTTTTCACCAAGGCATAAATAGCGTGTATTTCCAGTAACCCAGCAGACCCTACACTGTATTTTAGTCCCAAACCCCTTTTCCCGTGTAAATCATTTTTAGCTCACCTGAGCCATAGGCTCAAGTGAGCTATTGTCATAGTGTTGCGTCTGTCGTCCGTCGTCGTCGTCGTCCGTCGTCGTAAACTTTTCACATTTTAAACTTCTTCTCCAGAATGGCTGAAGGGATTTTGATGAAACTTGGTAGGTATGAAGTACTCATGGTCCCCTACAAGTGTTGTTGTTTTTCGTCCGGATCTGTCAACAGGTGGCGCCACCACAGCCAAAAGTAGGTCACGGGGGGTACCCTCCTTTGACAAATTCTTCTTCAGAACCGAAGCATGTATCGACAAACCGAAAGCATCAGGATGATCTAGAGAGATGTCTTAAGAAGTGTTGTTATTTTTGGTTCCACTTCGAAGTCAAATTTTTGACGCGTTTTTGACGTCTTTTCGTACTTAGTCAGAAATGCACATTTTTGCACTATTTCTTTAAATAACTCAATAAGTGTATGATTTTACACACTCATTTACTACATATTTATCATATTTAACTTACTTAATGCTTTGATATGTATTTTATGCTTAAATTTTATTTTTTTGATTTTTTATGAATTTTTTTCTTATGTAAAAAGGAAGGGGGGGTGATTTTCATACATTTTCTGCTTCTTTTCTATAACCACTCTTCAGATTGTCATGACAATTTGTAGGTATGAGGTACTCATGCATGGTACCCTACAAGTGAAAGAATTTTGTCAAGATATCCACTTTTGGATTTTTAAGGAATATTTTTTTAAGATTGTACATAGGTATAATGTATGTTTTCCATGCCCAATGGACCCATGGGGAGTGGCTTCAAACCCCGGCGGGACCCCAACAAAATTTTTTTCCCCTTTTTAGCTCACCTGAGCCATATGTTACAGCTGATAATTCAACAAGTGACACATGCTCCAATGTCTTATTGATTGACCTTTCATGTGATATGATTCAATTATTTAAATTCTTTATACTTGTTTAGAATTTTATTTTTAAAGTCGGGAACAAGCGCCATTTTTTGCCGTGTAGGATCCAGATCCCAGTTATTTTTCAAGTACTTTCTTACCAAAAATAGGAGAAAAATTCTCAATTCGCACCGGCTTAAACACATTGACACTACTTTTGAATGTTTAGAAATTTTATTTGAATTACATAGAAAAAAATGCCGTAAAGATTAAAAGTACACAACTTTTTTAATATTTTTTCAAAGCCATGCACCTGGTTCTGGACCGGAATTATTCGAATTTTATGATCTGGATCTGAGGACCTATTTTCACACGTATTCTTCCACATATGTAGATGTCTCACACACTTTAAACTATATTCAAAATTTTATTTCATCTATCTAGTAAACAATCACGGGAAGACAATTCAAGATAAACATTGTGTGTATTTTCCACCAATTGTTGAAAATAATAAGAAAATAATCTGAACTATTTGACAGGACAATGACCTAGATAATGACCTGGACAATGACCTAGATAATGACCTAGCTATGCATATCTGTAGCCTGTACCCGAAGGGGATTCCCCATGTACTAATGTGATACCTTTAGTACTGCGATACATTTCAGGAGATACAGTGCAAACGGAAAAGATTTTTATACTTGGAACACTTTCGTAATGGTTATCATTCATGTACTTGGAACACTTGCATGTACTTGTTATCATATATAAAGTTTGCTCGAATTTCCTCTGTCTTAGACTCTCTTAGATGAAGTAATTTACGGACTGATTTCTTGAAGAAACGTCTAATGAGTAATCTCTTCCTCTGGATTTTGAGAATGCATAGGACATTTAATATCTGAAATTCTTGAAAATAAATGATTCAGTTCAGACTTCCTGAAATCTTCCAATGAAATGTTGGACCACAGAAAGCTGTTATTTTATTAGAGAAAATAAATTATTATTCACAACCTTAAGCCACTGTGTTCGTCATCTTGTATGTATAATATTTCTAAGAGGAACACAGAGGCCTGAGGTTGTGAATAATAAAACATTTTCTCTCATAAAACGACAGGTTCCTGTGTTAAGACATTTGGGAATTTTTATCTGTTCAAATAATAGATACATTATGAGTTTTTATCGGACCAAATAATTTTTTTGTCGGCAAATCCGATGCAACTGATACATTTCATGAACTCTCTCCGCTAACAACTTGTCCGTGTAACAGACCTATGATGAGGTAAAACAATTAGTTAACAGTAAATAACGATGTCATAGGTCTGCTAGTTGGACAAGCTTAACAATTTCATGGGCCTTTTAATTTGTTTCAAACTGCGAAACCTAGAGAAACCACTTGAGTTGTTGAACAGCGTATGCTGAAATACAACGCTCCTTCTCGCCTGTTGAAATATGCATAGGCAAGAAGCGCCGCATTTCAGCATATTTTACTGAAAATTATTTGTTCAAGTGGCTTCACTGGGTCATGAGGTTTGATACAACATACACTGCTTTTTTGGAAAACAAATTGACCCAATTTCTGCACAACTCACTTGAATTGATAAATATTGGATCAAAATGATTTTAACTGTACGTTTCATGTATTTGAGATGAAATCAATACTATTCAAAAGCATAATTTATAGATTTCAGTGAATAAAGGCAAAACCGAAAAATCTTTGTTTTTTTATGCCCCTGGAATAAAAGATTCGGGAGCATATAGTTTTTGGCCTGTCCGTCTGTCTGTTTGTCTGTCTGTTTTCCGAAAAACTTTAACATTGGGCATAACTTTTGAATGGAAGCTGGTGATAGAGGTTTCATATTTCACATGTGTATTCCTTGTGACAATACCTTTCCATTGATACCAAAATTTTTGACCTCATGACCATAACCTTGACCTTTCACGTACTTCTCAAAAACTTTAACATTGGGCATAACTTTGGAATGGTTAGTGATAGGGCTTTCATATTGTACATGTGTATTCCTTGTGACAAAATCTTTCCATTGATACCAATATTACGCTGACCCTGACCTCTCACATACTTAACAGAAAATGGCGTTTATACTAACAAAGATGCCGCTGGGGGCATTCTCGTTTCACAAACACAGGATTTATAATTTCTGGCATGCTAGCTATCAATAATGAAAGGTTTTGTGTTCAATTTTAAATAATTTTAATTTATGAAATTATTTCATTGTTTTATTCTTTTTCTGCTGCACATTAATGTGGAATGTTACAATATGATTTTATTTTTGATGTTGCATAATTGAACTATACTAGCTGGGCATATGACGTTGGACCACTTTATCCGTCTTTTCAAATCAGTAAAAAAGTTATAGTTATTGTTTTGAAATGTGACTATTTTTTCTTTTTTGTACTTTTAAAGGTTGTCTGAAAAAAAATAACTTCTCTGCATCCGGCAAAAATCTTTTTAGAAAGGTTGTGGGCTAAAATCCTGGTACTGGCACTATCAGTATTCAATGTCAGTATGTCAATTAGAGCGTGCATGGGTATCAGGTGAGCGTTGTGCCCCCTGGGGCTCTTGTTGTCTCATCTGATTCATCTGCTCCGATTCCCTCTTTTGGTGGTCAACACTTCCTTTTTCTAATAGAATTTTTCTTATAGTTAAGAAATCCTTTGGCTCGCTAGGTACCGCTCGTCATTATCCAGAATTACCTTGCATGTCTCAATGTCAACAAACCTTTTAGGTCGCTACGCGCGCGTTGAGAGAGTTGCCTCGTTATGAAATTTCGAACGAAACCTCGACGTTCGCCAGCGTGTTGAAGGTCGTTATTCGTGTGTTGGCCAAAAAAGTGAAGGTGTGACACTTAAAAAAATAATAAATATATACACATGGGCGTCGGATCGATCGCTGGTTACAGTACCACTCGCAAGTAATTCTTTTATCACAATAATAAGGCTTTTCTTGGTTTTTATCTTTTTTTTTTATGAACAACCGCAACTACATGTTTATATAATTACACATGTTGTTTTTACACAGAAAAAGGATCGATTAAGAATTCAAAGGTTAATAATTTTATCATAGCGCCACCTACAATACCATCCAGTTCACAAACTTTCGTTTTTCTCTCAATAATTCCTATTGCTTACAACATTTCAGTATGTACGTTTCGTTGTTTGTAATAAAATACCAGGGATAAAATTTTATACACGTCCCTGTAAAATAACCATATTAGTGGGGATATTTCCTACTTTCTTAACGCATTGATTTTTAACGACTGAAATTATCAATATCCATTGTATGTCAAAAAATCTCCCCAAATTAAGACGCGTCTATATTTCGGTTGTTCTTTATTTTTTATGTATACATGTACAAGTTCCTTGGATTGCACTTTTAATGATTTAGATTTACATCATTAAAAAAAAATGAAGGAAAAATATAAAGATACAGAATGTGCTACTGTGAAGGATTTATTTACAAGGCGTGAACAACAGACAATCGGTATGTACACAATACTCGCAGAATGTCCGTTACCGTAAAATCGCTCTTGTATAAGTTTTATATACACTGTATGCGCTATAATTTTCGTTATTGACAACATATTTTCTATAAAATATGTTCAATAAAATAAAAGGATATTTCTCAGTCGAAATCGAGACATGGCAGATATTTTTTTTCCCAATTTGAAAAAATAAGTACATCTCATCGACGGCAAATCATACGCTGCGGTGTAAATTTTACATGGACATTATTTCTCGATATTGAAATAAATTTTATTCCAGTGTCAAGATCAGATAGATTACATATATGTTGTGTTCTTCATGATATATTTATGATAAAGTTAAAATTGCTCTTCATGTGAAAGAAGGGTTTGTCATGTTATACGTAACGTCTATTCGGATTGTCTATTTTGTCTCCTTTTCTTTTTTTTTTCTTTTTTTCTGAAAAGATGGGGTGTACTTGACATCTTCATTTAATCTATAAGTTTATTGTGGTTGACTTTCGTGTGTGTGGTTTTTTTTTTTTGGGGGGGGGTTGATGTTGTTTAATTTAGTTTTTAAGGATTTCTTTTTCATTTGTACAGGGTTATTACTTTTTTTAATTAATATTTTATTTTATACCGGCTGTATCCTTTTAGATATACTCTGTCATTTCGATTTTTGAATATGTTTATGATATGATTACTTTGACTTTAAAATATTTTTCGCAAAATACATTCACGACCATAGAATGACGTCATATATTCAGTATGACGTCATTCTATGGTCCTGAATGTCGGTTACGTTACGAGGAAAATGCACATTTGAAAGACATTTTTGTCGATATTATTTGATTTCGTGCATGTAAGAATAAATAATCAACATCATCATTAACAACAAAACAAAATCTATTAAATTATATCGATTTGACTCAAATTATTTCTGTATTATAGAAGTAAAAGGTGTTTTTCTGTTTCCAAAAAGACCCGATCTCTTGGTAACAGTAATTGATTTCATTCCGTTTTCGATGTGGCCACATGAAAACAACAGATTCATACTTTTACAACATTTACAAAATACTTGTACGGATATGCAGACAAAATATGAACTTGTTGTTTTGATGTGGCCAAGTCTAATTTCGCCATCAAAAGCGAAAATTTATTGATTTTTTGTTCATTTCCGGTTTCATAGGTGATTTCAAAGGGGGATAACTCTAATGAAAAAATGAAATCGAACATTTTTCAAGTTGAACCTATTGAAGACAAGCTTCCTTTAATCAATTTCAGTATAAATTTCAATATTCCTAAATTTTCGGAATTAACAACAATTTTGGGCCTAGAGAGTCCCTTATCGCCCCTTGCCCTTTGAATCTTACATTAACAGTCAAACTTTAAGTAATCTGTGATCACTCCTTACATTGAACATTTGTTTTCATTAAATTCTACCATACAAGACATTCATGATTGATAATTACATGTAGTATATTAGAGACATTCTGTTTGGTGTTTTCTTAATACAGAGTTTTTTTTCCAATTTGGTCGGTAAGTGTCCAGTCTTCACAACAACTTTTTTGAACCACCATACTGAAGACAATTTCTACTGACCAGTTGTATAGTTTGTTACATATTTTTTGTGTCGCCTGCGAAGCATAGCAACACTTAGGAATCACTTTTTTGTCTGTCTGTCTTTCTGTCACACTTGGATGTCACACCCTATAAAAGTGATTCCTGAGTGTCGCTATGTTTTGCAGGCCACACATGCATTCCTTGGAATTATTTTTACTAACACTGCAGAATTTCTGGTATCCCTGTGCAAGACTGGTTATCTTGACTTAAAGTAGTTGTGAATCATCAAATGTGAATCATCAAATGCTATGGAAACCAGCGTTAAATTCAGAATACAAGATGCTTCAAATATGGATGCTTCTATTGGAATTTTATAATGTCATAATACATTAACGTCAGATACTGTTCCAAATGGGAAGTAACTCTATATATTGAAGAATCGGAATAGATGAACTTCCAGTTGAGTTTGACTGTCTGTCTGTATGTCTCGTATGTTCGGAGTGGCGTATGATGGAAGTTTGTTATACATGTAGATGTTACGATCAGACAGGGGTTCTGGTACTTTGTAATGTAGATCCTTAATGTTCATCTGAACATCAGAAAGGTCCAGCTTGGAAATGGTAAAAATCCTTGTATACAGCCTAGAGAACACCTGAACATCAGAAAGGCCCAGCTTGGAAATGGTAAAAATCCTTGTATACAGCCTAGAGAACACCTGAACATCAGAAAGGCCCAGCTTGGAAATGGTAAAAATCCTTGTATACAGCCTAGAGAACACCTGAACATCAGAAAGGCCCAGCTTGGAAATGGTAAAAATCCTTGTATACAGCCTAGAGAACACCTGAACATCAGAAAGGCCCAGCTTGGAAATGGTAAAAATCCTTGTATACAGCCTAGAGAACACCTGAACATCAGAAAGGCCCAGCTTGGAAATGGTAAAAATCCTTGTATACAGCCTAGAGAACACCTGAACATCAGAAAGGCCCAGCTTGGAAATGGTAAAAATCCTTGTATACAGCCTAGAGAACACCTGAACATCAGAAAGGCCCAGCTTGGAAATGGTAAAAATCCTTGTATACAGCCTAGAGAACACAGTTTTGATTGGAGCTTGACCAAACTTTACACAAATATTGCTTATGACAAGTGGAAGAATCCTATTGATTTTAATGGTCAAGATCACATATTTGAAATAGTGTTGATCCTTGTATACAGACTAGAAGGCACATAGATTTTCCTGCCATGCAAGGGGATGCTACGCTTTATGTTGCCTGGGTTTTATTATTCCTATTACACTATATGCCCCAAAAACAATTTAAACACCATCCTCTCAATATTTAGCCAACCATTGTAGGATCATGAAACCTTCCATAAATATTCGCTACTTGGAGCGGATGAACCGTAATGGTTTTCAGGGTCAAAGATTAAAGTCAATGTGGACTTAAAAATTTGTGAACAGCATAGAAGACCAAACAATCGCCAAATTATCCTCAAAGTTTAAAAATGTTACCTATATAGGGAAAGGAACTCTTTATATTTACAACATATAATTTAAGGTCAAATGTCAAAGTTGTTTTTTTTTTAAAGTTTCAAAACCCCATGGTCATCATGAAAGACATGGATGATTGTTTACAAAGCAACAGAGCAGACATATGGAAAAATGAATGAAACATAACATATTGAAATGCGCATTTGGTGCAATAAAATTTCATAACACTAGAAGAACATAGATTTCAATATTGACAATCACAGTAACTGTGGAAAAGCAATGTGTACCATGTGCCGACTTTACATGGCCACATTGATTCAGTTTAATAATGAATGGTGTAGATACCCCGATTATGAGCTCACAACCACAAAGACATGATCACTCAGTTGTAATGTAGGATGGTGATCATTAGATAATAATCACTCGAGATCATTTCACTCTGTGTACGCAATAATCTTGCACTTGGATATCTTCCTCATTATTGCTGAAAGTTTTGAAGTATTTGTCCAAGTCATTGATCTGTCTCGGTTAAATTATTTTCTCAGTTAACTTCTTTTCTTCTTCACATCGATTGTATGAAACCCAGAGTACTCAAGGTGCCTATCCAAGTTTCTACATTTTACCAAATCTGTTTATAAATTGATGACTGTTTTAAATTCTAATTACCTGACTCAACTTTGCCCTCTTCGTTCGGGATGCAGATACTCAATGTCCTTTACCAAGTTTGTATTTTTCTAGTACATCCGTCATCAAAGGGTTTTGATTGGCTAGTACATTCTATTTTATGGATTCTTAACATTCGTCTGAATAATAATAAATCTGAAGTATCATACCTATATTGTGTATTATATATTATTACATATTAACGACGATCTTACCGGAAAGCTTCAAATTGCGATTTCATTAAATTCACTGAAATTGAAAAAAAGTTTCTCATAATTATGGAGTTTGCTTTGTTCCCTGTTTCTTTCCACACAATAATTCAAGAAACTTTACACACATCCACACTAAATTTGATATTGTTACCTATTGATTTTGGGGTCAAAAGGTAAGATTCCGTCACCCATCTAAACCAAATTCGCGTTGATGGTTTACTTATCAGGAGAGAAGGATTCCTATTGTTTTGGGGTCGGGTTCCAGAGATGGTGGTTATATATCAGGAAGAGAAGCTTATAAATTTTGATGTCAAAAGTCAATTTAATGGTTTCCAATGGTTTAATGTCTTTCAACTATCCTAACCAAAATTTAATGTAGAAATTTGGATACCGAAAATGAGTACAAGACACATATTGAATATGAGGGTTAGCAAATTACTACAGCGTGGATATGTGCCTTATATTCCCTAGTTCCAAAGACAACATCAGGATCACACAGTCTGTTTATCTGATAATAATACGGAAGTGTTTCAACTCTTTGCCTTTTTGAAGGAAATTTCAAACTAATTTCAATGCACCAGACGCGTGTTTCGGATGGTAAATCCTCATCAGTGATGCTTCAAGCCAAAATGATTTTCAAACACAGCCAAAAATTATTTCAGTAGCGCCCTTTGGTTTTATTTTTAAGTTTAATTTATGCATTTACTTTTGTCAGAGAGTACGCGGCTCCAAATATTCAGTAGCATAGTTAAGATGTTAACCTCCTTTAATTTCGATATTTTTGGATGAAATGTCAAGTTTCCTAAATAGGAAAAATAATATTATATGATGTCATATTGAAAAAGGGCCCAAACAAAGTTTCTTTCAGGCGACAGAACTGGAAAGAAGTAATTATTACACTTCAAACATCAAGTCAAGGGAAACAGGTTTAACAGGTGTGGTAGTCATACTTTCACACAAATGGCTACAACGTACTTGATATACATTGCGGACCAAGACCTTCAGGACCAAGGTCACATGTGCGACAGGCAACGTAAATTTACTTGAAAAGTCTCTTCCTTTTTTCTTAAAGTCTATTAAACACTTTGATAAAGAGTTGCAAATGGGTGTATCAATGTTCCATCATTGTAAGGTGTAATTCTTTCCGGCTCTATCGCCTGAAAGAAGCTTTGTTTTGGCCCTTTATCAAATTATTTTGCTATTTCGGAAATTGTTATTTCATCCAAAAACAACATCGAAATTAAAGTGTAATTTAATTATATTTCATTTCAAACAATTGAAAAGGATTAGGCAAACGTTATCACAACATTATATAATGTCCTCTCTTAAGAGGTTAACATCTTAGCGGCACCATCCTTCCAATGCTATTTTATTTAACTTTGCTACTGAATCCCCTACACGAAATTTCGAGTCGCGCATTTTCTGCACAAATTTAAATTAAAAACAAAAATAAATAAACCAGAGGGCGCTATTTTGTCTGTGTCTGAAATTACTTCGGCTGGAAACACCACTGATGAGGATTGACTATCCGAAACACGTGTCTGGTGCATTAAAATTGGTTTGAAATTTTCTTCATGAAGGTAACAAGTTGGAGCACCTTCCATTACCCATTTGTCCGTTTGGTTTACGTGTAGTCTTTTGTGTTTAATGTTTCTATTTTGTATTTGATTTTCCTTGTCCGTTTTGCGTCTCTTGCTGTGTTTGTCTACTCTATTTTTTTTGCATTGGATATTTTGCTGTGGGTGCTACAACCGAGTGTTGTTGACGATACCCTTATTATTTTCAAATTACCTTTTGCTGGTTTGAATGCATAGTCATTTCTCCAGAGGGTACTTGAGAATTTATTTGTAATGAAGTCAAGATAACTGTTAGAAGATACAAATGTATACATCTTTATTTCAAGATGGTTTTTTTTTTCAGATAACACAAGATTCCTATATTTAAACAAGCTAAATTCTTATACTTATTAACTTATTAGGAGGGGGAGATAATAAATCGATAAAATAGGTGAAGATAACACTTCCTTTCCATTGCTTGACGTTGTGTGAATCAAACTTCTCCAGCGGAACATGCGTATTACAAATATTTCATTTGTGTATTTATTTTTACGATCAATCAGTTTGCCTCTATGTCCTGAATAAAGATTTCAAATGTCTATTGCAATAGTCAGTTCATTTTGCTTTGTTATAATGGTATATATGAAATAAGGAAACAGCTGAATGTCGCTATTACATGTGCCAAAATTTTAATTCAACGTTTCATAGAATAGGAACATGATAATACACTTAATCTGAAAGAAGTGGCAGCTTCTCTTACAGGGTATCTTAGGTGATAAAGAAAGACTCTAGATAGAATGTCATCACTGTCTTCGATCTAATTAAAATACTTGTGCAAGAGGGTAGACAAAAGCCATAAGGAAGGAATGTTTGCTTTTCTCGCTAAAATGGATGAAACCAAAAACCTGGTTGACTTTAAATAGTTTCCAAGCTCCATTTGGAAATATCCTTTCAGGTCTGTATCCAAATGAGGGAGACCTCCTTTGGAAAATAGCGACCGGGCTTTACAAAACTTGTCATAAGTATCTGCCATAGACTTCAGGTCTGATTTCTCTTTATGACAAGAAAATTCTAGACAGTAAGTGTATACTATTGGAGATATGAACAGTGGTGATCCATTGGAAAGCTGAAATTTGACAAAGTCTGGCGCTATGTTGATTTCCACCGGTAGAAATATCACATCCAGTGCTATAAATCTGGTCATGATGTCGTGAAGTGTCATCTTCTCATCTATCGGATGGGACACATCGCTCGGTTCCTTGACGAAGCTTCTGTAGTAGAGCGAATAATGGATTACCTGATTCAAGTCAACTCTAGACATCTTGTCTACAATATCTAGAGCTTCCAATACTCTTCCATTCCACCATAAAGTTGTTGCGAGTTTCAAGGGTCCTGCCATAAGATCAGATTTCGTGCCTTGTTTTAAAAGCTTCCAAGACCTCCCTGTGTCATCACTGGATGTAGTCTGTAATACAGATCCAATTGTTGAGGCCAGAGAATGGTTGAGCTGCTCCATGATTTCATGATCGATTCCGTCAACAGCTTCCAGAAAAGGTTCTTGCAAATCTATTTTGGTTCTAAGTGTTTCCCAACTAAGGCAGTGCATAAGATGTCGCGAAAGTGTCAGACTAATCAATGGGATATGATTCTGAAAGATCACATTCTTATGAAAGAAGTTTGCTTTCATTTGGATGAAGCGTAGAATAAGCTGGTCTATTGGTAGAGAATCTAAATGATGAGATGCCCCTCGAAGGTCTTTCTTGTCCTTCTTGTCGAACATATTGTTATCCCGGATGAAATAATGTGGGCAGTTCGCTGTTTTCAAACAATTCTGAAGCTTGGCAATGCATTTTGTAAGACATGCAACAAGATTTTCCGGCCTCCACATTGTCGAAGGCGTTTCTTCGATGTGCCAAAATAGCAGTGTTTTCATGAAATATGAGCAAAGAAGCTTCGGGAAATGAGGTTCTATCTGTGATGAGACGAGTAGCTTAAGAAAGTCGAGACACAGTAACTGAGTTTCATTGAATGACCACATTAATTGCCGTTCTGCAGCATTAAATGATATTCTCCATTCAATACTTCTGACAATCAAATTTTCGGAATACCCAATCGGCACAAACCCACACGTCAGTTCTTTGATAGACTCTATCATTGGTGCATCAGGCCAATTGTGCTGCCTTTCCCTATACAACCATTCCTGTGCAACACTTGGCCAACTCTGACACTGTATAATGAACGCCACATCTATGTCGGCCTCCTTCTCTTTGTTGCCGAAAGCATGAGTCGGGGTCACACATGGTCCATGAATGTTACTTTCATTTTTCAAAGATCCACCAATCATACCAAAAATCGCCGATACGCGTGCTTGAGCAAACTTCAAAAATGACACCGTTGACAGATAACGTCTGTCCAAGCATGTGCTTTGAAACAACCCATTCCATTCTTTACTTGGCGTCGTTTTGATAATTTCTAGATTACAGTAACCCGGATGACAATGGTTTTGTTTCATCTTTAGAACATTTATATTCTCGTCATTTAGAATGATGTCTTCTTCGTTGAAAACTTTGAAGTTCGGGACAGAATATGTCATATCGGTGTCAGAAGCGGAGTCATTGCTGCCCTCAGCTCGACTTCCAGCATGTGATAATGGTAGATTCAATAACTCCTGTAGGGCGAAGTCTGTCAGTTTTACTCTTTGAATATTTCGCTGTTTCTTCTTGTTAGTTTCAGTTGCAATGTTGGTCATCTTCCCGGCGAAAGTTGCAGTGAGAAAAAGATCTGAAACTGAACATTATGCAAATTAATATTTCGTTTTAGAATCCGACTGACCTAGATAAATTGGGTTAATTTCGAAACGATTGGAAAACTTTTATGTATAAAACCTCATATATTAATCCTAAAGATAATCCTAAAAGAACTTAACATTGTGTAATACGAGTATTAAAGCTCTTGTGAAAAAGGAAATTCTTCGATATTTGTTTTCTCCTGTCTAAATTTTAAGATATATTTGAATAGTAATACGGACGATATAATTATATCATAATCGATGTTCTTTTAAGCAGCAGTCACCCTCTTATTCATGTGACGTTGTTATCCATATACAGAATAGTTTTCCATTTCAAATTCAATGTGAATAGTTTGTGGATTATTCGGGAATGCTTCTTGTTAACTAATATTTCCAAAGAGTGTTTAAATATCACATTAGTTTCACTTGACTGATTTCTATCTGGTATTCAAATAAACATTTTTACTAGAATTAATAAATTTATTATCCTTAAGTGAGCGACTCATTAATCAGAACATTTCCCTTCTAACGAAGAAGTTTTCTTTATTAAGAATATAAAGAATGTTATGAAGTCTCACCTCTATTCGAAGTCATTTTCATCTGTCGTGTAAGTGAATGGAGAGATTGCATTCAAACTCAAGACATAATCAAGTTAAATGCTCTTAAATTTATTTCTCCCACTTAGACGCTGTAAGTAGTTATGACGGGGATACGATGCCAATGTGCACGATGTAGTTGGATTTTAACCCTTGCACTATATATAATAGCTGTTCACGCCAATATACCAATGAAAGCATTCACAAATATAGACATGTACTCATACACCATATTGTGAAATAATTAAAAAGATTAAAGTTCTGGTAGCATTTTAAAAAGCAATCCTGACTTGGAATATCCGAACGCTATTTATAGAAGTATTCTTTGCGCACTTCGCCAACTTCTGCACATGACGCTCACAAGACAAATTGCACTTTTTTAATGAACAATGCTTCATAAGGAATATGCTTTAAAAAGAGAACATGTATGTTTTTTTCTTCGGAATTACACGAAGATTTTGGCAAATGCACACATTTGAATAATTTTAGCATTCTCCGAACAGAGTTGTCTCCTCCTTACAGTCAAACAATCTCTGCCACAGACTTCAAGAAATGGCAAGAATCCTGGCATAAAGTAACTATGACGTCATAGCAGCGTTACGTTAAGATATGCTTTATGGCGACAAGTCTGTGGCAGTGATGTTGAAGAGTAGGATAAAGGTGAGCTGCCTAGAGTTTGTAATTTTAGTACCTATTTGAAACATCTTATTCTTATTTGTGACTTCACAGTAATTATTATAGAAAAAGCATAGGCCAAACAGGTGAAATAACACAGTTTTATAGAAACACGATGGACAACTTTATCTCATGAACAATCACAGTTGTCCAGTGTAAGTACGTGAATGCATTGTAGGTAGTGCTTGCAGTTTAAATATATTAAAATATCACATGAATCATGTTACATATATGATGCAAGTCATTTGCCAAGTATTCTATGAGCAATTGTGAACTTAATTGATAATGATTGAAGAAATAGACAGATAACTAACATGGCCAAGATATAATATCTATGATATTGGGAAAAAAACTTTTTTCTAGATATATGAAAGCTGTGAAAGGATCAATATCAACACTTTTTGAACTGAGCACCATTTATACTTAATTTGCAACTTGATGTGAAACTTCAGATCAAGTATTTGTATAATGTATGTATACTTGATAATGAATGAAGTTTGAAACTTAAATCTTGCAAGATATGTGTTAACGATTGTCTGTTGAATCATAAAATTTTAGGACCCCTAAATGTGCACTTCAACAAGTGATGCTAGAGGCAAATCCAGATTACATGAATTTATAAAATTGGATAGATCAAAAGTCTAAATTTTACCTAAAATGTATGTCGAAGCACCTGCTAAGGACAGCGCTATGTAATCAGGGAAACAACTCTTAGTTTAAGTTTCATCCGGTACACAGTTGGAACACTTTGAATTTCACTTCAGAATGTCCCATGTTATATAATTATACGTTCTACCTTTTTTCTGACAAAAGTCGCATATAGATGTTTTGGACTTTTGAAACCAGGACCTTAGGTCTACACAAGAATCAACCTGGTATGATAGATAAATAGTATTTTCTGGAGAATTCAATTTGCTATGCAGTACCAGTGGAATATGGTATGTTAGCAATATAAGGTATTCAATGGGTAATGAGAAGTAATTGGGCCACCCCATAGGCGGAATGATCGTCTGGGTATTCGTATGCGCTACTAAGAAATCGGCACATACGAATAATTGCCAGGCGATATTTCGGTCTGTGGGCCACCCATTTATGCAATCCCGAGCTCTAAAAGCACAGCATAGTTATCAAGTAAAAATTAATTCAAAAATTTTAAACAATTTGGCTATTGAAAAAATGGTTACTTTATGAGTTATGGGCCCTTACAGTTTACATTGAGCTCTATGGGAAAAAGTTAATATTCCTAAAAAAATTCTACAGAATGACGGGACATCAAATATCGATTGGTCAAAAATTTCTACAAATTATGCTGAAAAAAAAATCAAAAGTTCACTAATTAGTTTTTCTGCAATTAATTTTTTTCCGTATTTTTCATCAAGGGGAGATAACTCCTGAACACGACCCTTTTCAAAATATTTCTTCTTTCGATTCTACTAGTCCAGTGCAAACGTTTTCAAAATGTCATATAACAGAGAAGTATATTAAACGATAAATACATCTAATTTCAATGTTTTTGGCATAATTTCCTTCATTACTCATCGAATACCTTAATGTTACAGTAGAGAAAGTGGAGCGGGGTACCTGACTCGTATTCTAAAATACGTTTTTCAGAGAAAATATATTTATAAATCGATAAAATCTGTTACACTTGTTTCCGGTATTCCAGACACGTGAAATATCCTTGCCAATCCCACGTAGCACTTAACACAGCGTAAGAAATACGCATAATTGGAACAACATGCGGACAGCAAACATCAAAACCAACAAACAAATTGAGGCAATGGTAACTTTCTCACCAAAATAGACGAAGCATTAAAACATAAGGCAGAGCAGAAACATAATTCAATCACATCAGATTATATTTACCTTTCATAAGCTTATACATTTATAGCTAAGTAGATAAAGAAGACCTAACAGGACTGTCCAGATCTTTCTGGCATAAAAAGAAGGGAGGAGATCTCCAACAAGACCCCGTTGCAGCATCAACAGTAAAACACCAAAACACCCGATGCAAAAACACAAAAGACGAGTACAGCACGAGACGGAAAAGAGACACACGACATGTAAACATCAAACACAAAAGACTACACATAAACCGACGAGACCAATGGGTAACCGGTGCCGACTTTGGACGGCCATCTGTCACGCAAGTAGCAAATGGTGTGGTTATCCTGGATTACGTGCGCACAACCCTCTCACTTCTCCAATTACCCAGAGGTCTCGAAGAACGTACAAATGTGGTGTAAAACAACCTCCTCACTGTAAGATGACATCACACAAACAAGACCGCGAAACGCAGAGGCCCCAGAGACACAGATGAATATGTAAATGGATATAAAAAGAGGGCATGCGTAATACAGTCCGTGCTCTGCCGGCTGTAGCGAGCTCATGTATGTAATCACCCGAGGAGTCCGACTGACATTCAGAGAGGACAGGTGGTCGGGGCCCTGTCTTCTCTAAAGAGGTTTGGACAGGACCCGTCATGGAGTCCCGTCGTCACAGTCAGTCAGAGTGCAAGTCTCAAGGATGCGCTTGTACAAGACTGTAGATTGGTCAAGTACCAAGCCTAGTGTCCGTCTGGTGACATTAGGATCATATCCACGGTATAAAAGGCGTTTGATGATTCTGACGCATTTTCGATGGTTATGCTGCCTACCTTTGATCCTTTTTATTTTGCTTATCATACCACCATAAAAGACAGGTTGTGTAATACCCATAGTAATGTACTCTGTTGCATGTATAGATCCGAATTTTAAAAGAAGTTGACTGTAATTTTTGTAAAATTTCCAGAAAGTCTTAACTAGTTTATGAAAGCGGAAACCTTGACCTAAAAGTTTTTGGGTAATTTGTAAATTTCTACTGTGAAAATCCAAAATATCAGTACATGCTCTAGCGTACCGGATGAGCTGTGATATGTAAATGCCGTATGACGGTAATCGTGGAACATCACCGTCAAGCCAGGGGAAATTTACTATGTTGAATCCAAAATCATCCCTTTTGTCATATACACTTGTATGAATCTTTCCGTTTACAATTTTGATATTTAGGTCCAAAAAGGGTGTACTTTACATTTCCATGTTCTTATGATTGATTTAATTAATTTTCATTAAGGACCGATCAAAGTGCGAAAATTAATTTTACAATTATTATGATATATTTTGTTTTATTTAACGATTATACAATTTCAGTAAATTACGAAACCTTATACAATGTATAGAGGATAACAGTATGATAGCAATGTTACACGTCTTCAAATTCACAGCATCATCTAAGAACAGATAAATTTGCAGCATGGATCAGACATGCACGTTTAGGGTACTTAACCATCGACAGTGATCCTCAATCTAAACAATGAAACATGACCAAAGTCTATGCAAGTTATGCCCAAAAAGCAAATGAAAAGGTATCTTTTTACAGCATTCTCTTCAGTGCCAATAGAATTTTAGGAATGGTGACATAATTACTCCTTTCTCTCTGAATTATTCCTATCTTCTGTGTCTGTGTTTGATTTGAAAGGGTGACATAGGAGGGTAGACAAAAGCCATATCGATGGGGTCATATTCTTCGTTTTTCTTGACTTAATCGAAGAAGCAAAAAATCCGAATGCTTTTTCGCGGTTTCCAATAGCCATTTGAAAGAAACCTTTCAGGTCGGTATCTAAGAAGGGAACACCTCCTCTCCGAAACAGAGATCGAGCTTTGCAAAACATGTCATAAGTATCTACCATGGACCGTACGTCTGATCTCTTTCTATGACAAGAAAAGCCTAGGCAGTAAGTGTATAGTATGGGAGATATAAAAAGTGGTGATCTATTGGAAAGCTGGAATTTGACAAAGTCTGGCGCAATCTTGATTTCTGCTGGTAGAAATATTACATCCAGTGCTATATATTTTGTCATGACTTCTTGTAGTGACATCTTGTCATCTATTGGATGAGATTTGTCATTCGGATCGTTTATGAAACTTCTGTAGTAAAGTGAATAGAGGATCACTTTATTCAAATCAGTCCTAGACAGTCTATCTACAACCTCAAGAGCCTCTGATACTTTTGCTTCCCATAAAAGTATAGTCGCATGCTTCAAGGGTCCTGCCATGAGGTCAGATTTTGTGCCTTGTAATATTAGCCTCTTTGCATTTTCCTTGTCTTCTCCAGGTGTTGTTGGATCAATGGTAAAGCTGTATGATAAAGATCCAATCGTCGAGGCAAGCGAATTGTTTATTTGCCCAATAGTCTCATGGTCTATTCCCATCCCAGCGTTCCGAAAGGGTTCTAGTACATTGATTTTAGTTCTCAGAGAGTCCCAACAGATGCAGTGTGTGAGATGTCGAGAAAATGACAGACCTATTAACGGGATATGGTACTTAAAGATAACATTTTTTCTCATAGAAATATGTTTTCATTTTGATATTACAGACAATGAGATGATTTTTATGTAAAGAATCCACATGTGTCAATGCCTCTCGTAGTTCCGTCTTATTCTTCTTGTCAAACATGTTGTTATCTCTGAGGAAGTAGTGAGGACAATTCGCTGTTTTCAAACATTTCATCAGTCTGACGATGCTATCCGTTAGACATTCAACGAGATTCTCAGGTCGCCAGAAATCTGAAGGAGTTTCCTCGATATGCCAGAATAGTAATGTTTTCATAAAAAATGAACAAAGGAGTTTTGGAAAATGAAGATCTAGTCCATATGACAGAAGAATCTTCAAAAATTCAAGACAAAGCAACTGTGTGCCAGTGAAAGACCAAACTAAATACCGCTCAGCAGCGTTAAATGATATTCTCCATTCAAAATTTCTTTCTCTGGTTTCCAAATACCCAATAGGAACGAAACCACACGCATGCTTCTTTATTGTTTCCATCAACAACTTATCTGGCCAACCGTATAACCGTTTCCTGTACAACCATTCATTTGCAACATTTGGCCAATTCGCACAAGGTATTAAGAACGCCACATCAACATTAGGCTCTTTTTCACCAGCCCCAAATTGAATTTTTGGGGCCACTGCTGGTCCATTTATTCTGTTTTTGTTTTTCAGTGTTGCCCCTAGATTGTTAAAAACAGCGGAAACACGTGTTTGAGCATCTTTCAAGTATGTATCCGTCGATAGGTAAGTCCCTTCTGAACATGTGTTGTGGAATACTCCATCCCAGCCCCTTGTTTGCCTTGTTTTGACAACATATAACTTACAGTAACCAGGATGGCAACTGCTTTGTTCTAACCTAAGAATATTCATGTCGTCCTCGTTTGGAAATGCTTCATCTACATTGTAAACTTTGTAACTAGAGACTGTATACGTCATATCGGTGTCTGAGACGGCGTCATTGCTGCCTTCTGCTCTACTTCCGGCGAATGCAAGGGGCAGATCTAAAATGTTTCGTAAGGCATATTCAAGCAGCTGCATTCTTTGAATGTTGCGCTCCATCTTCGTTTTACTCTCTTTTGCAACTACGTACATCTGTTCCCTCAAATCAGCAGTTTCATACGGATCTAAAACAATGATAAGTTTCATTTTCATTAAAACATTGTATCATGGCATTTAATAAACTTTAAAACATCCAAGATCAAGAAACAAGAAATGCCAAAGCGAGTTAGCCATATACTATCAGCTAGAATTTGTGCATACACACAAAACAGAAATTGACGTGTACGGTGATTTCGTTCTACAAAAATACAATACAGTACTATTCATGAACATGTAGATCCCTTTGGTTAATTTCCGACTTCAGTTTCAATGTCAAGGTCGTCCTCTAAGGTCTCCATCTGTCCAATGTCAAGTCAATACTATTTCTTTTCTTTTATCGTTTATTACATTTCTCAGATTTTAATAACACCGATTGTCTTCTACGGAGAAAAGTAGCTTTTTATAAGCAATAATTGACCGTACCTCGGTAGCAAGGACATATGTAACTGTTGTAACCAGCTAGTTTCTAGTTTCTAAGCATGATAGACTCGCTTCCATTAAAATTTTGATAAAAATAATTGATTTATGGTTTAATCTAGACGAGATCAAATGTAACTTTAAGTATTGATATAATAAAGCTTTTATATATCATATTATCTAAATTGAATTGCAGTCGATTGGCAAATATTTACTTCATTTATAATTCATGATAATTAGCAGGCCTCTACTTTGAATAATGTAAAGCAATCATTAATCTTCAGGATTGAATTTCCTTATTCTGAAAACTTAAGCAATCATCTATAAGTTTAAATGCCTTTGGCTAATAAACATTACATCTGTTTTCGAAAATCGGATGCCTAAGTTTTAATGTATCAAATGCCAGACGACGAGAAACAGATTGAATAAGGAAGATACATCAATATGACATCTAAGTATCTGAAATGGAATATATAATTCACACTATATACATGCCTGGCAAGGTATGTGTGGATAGATCACTGTCATAATCATTTGATACGGGTTTCATTTCAACTATATCAGAAAAAAATGTCAAGCACGCTTCGTTATTGGTTCCTGCAAAACCTCAAGGTCAATTTATAGATTCATTTTCCTTCAAATTATTATCAAGAAGATTGAAATGTTTTGACACCTCGTTTTTGTCCAGTTAGAGAAAACATCTTAACGACAAATTATCTCATGAAGTAGGTCATGTAGAATGATAAATGAAATCAGAAATGTATCCTGGTTATGCTAAATACTAGTATGTTCAAGTTCGATTTACATGTATATACAATTTCAATAATTTCACCCTTTTGAGATGTTTTTTACCACGTACTTATGTATAAATAACCCTCCTCCATTTTGAAGCACCATGCATTTCTCTTCTATTATACAAGACAAAACAAAAAAGGATCTGAAGATTTATTGTTCAATTGTTCAAGTTCGCAGAAAAGAATAAGTTTTTCAGAAACGCTAAATAGGATGATTATAAACAATAATTAAGATGATTTCCCTTTAAAAAATATGAGACGGTGTCATACCTTGGACTTGGGTTGATGAACCTTGCTGGGCTTGGTTATCATCCTGAACTCGTCTGGAGGCTGCAACGGAAGTTATCTGTTCCATATTGGAGATGTGAGAGTGAAATGTTACATCCATTTGTCGTTGCGAGGTTACTTCTTGTACTTCCTGTTGCGTAGCAGTTTTGTCAATAGAGGGATGCTCTTCTCTATGACATTTCTTGAATTGGTACTCTGTAAACTCCGGTTCAGTTTCTGTTTCTGGAGCGCCTTTTCGTTTGATTGAAGGTTTTGTCGTATTAGCAGAATCCATGTTCAATTCTACATAGTAAATATTTTAGAATGTATTGATGCACACGACTATGTATTCGAATCATGGGCAACAAACCTGTTGTCAGCCTACAGTCTCATAACTAAGTATAAAACGGTATAGCATATAGATTTTGCAAGACAGATTTAAAACTTGTTATAATTTGGACTGCGAAGAAAGCGTTTGACAGCCATTACCAATAAGTATCAAAATACAAAATACATGAAATATCAAAATCTAACCCAAACACTTTGGTATACGTCTTCTATAATAAATTTCTTTCATGGATGTTTTTATTTCATGAAATCAAATAAAAAGCCGCATTAAACCTTTATATGTATCTCGCTCTACCAAAGGCTACGATTTTAAAATGTAAAATCGGCGATTGCAGAAGAAAATAATCAAAGGTGTTGACTTTTTACCACAGCAAAAATGTAATGCATACAAATCAAAGAAAACTGTGACGAGAGAGATTTGTTCCAATTGAATCTTAAAAATCCTTCTTTGTCTATTAGACATATTTATACATATACAAAAAAGGGAAATAAGAAAATAGAATCTAGTTCCTAACCTTCCCTTTGTGTAATTTTATTGAAGGGATTTATTAGCCCAATCCCAGTACTACCTATCAATACTTTGAACTTTAAAGGGTAATTAGGTCTTCCGACTTCCGTCGGAAGACCTATTGTTTTCGTAACCGTGGAAAATTGGATCAGCGATTTCTCAAGAACCCTGTAAGCTAGGACAATGAAAGTTCTCCAACGTTACGTTTGGAGTAAAAGCTAGATTGGTCTTTTTTATTTTTGGTCTCTGTTATTTTTTTTATCATGTTTTTTAGTATATTCAAATATTTGACGGGAGCGTCGAATTACTCAAAAGGACCGAAAATTTCATGTTTTGCTATTTGTAAGCTTAAATATCTCGTATTTTGCTATCTACAATTTCCATTCTTTTTGAAAGTCGACAGCCATGCAAGATATGAAATGCTAGATGCACACTGTAACGATTTATTACGATGACGTCCTTCACCGTCCTTCATATTTCCAAATTCAGAAGTTCATAGGAGGAAGACACTTTTTTGCTTATAATAGTAAACAAAAATTAAGCTTATGAAGTTTCCTAAAAATTTCAATATTATTATTTTTTATCCATATATCTGTCTTATTTAGTCTTTCTGATTTTTCCTATCTCTTACTGTTGAAAAGATATGAGCATCGAAATTTTGAGTTGGGTATTTCGATACACCTTCACGCCAACAGATCGGGCGCACACTAAAATTGGTAGTCCGAGTCCGACTCGAGAAAAGCAGTGTTGAGATTTTCAAATTCCGATTTCACGGCGATGATGAATATGCATTTCATAAATACATTTCGATATACACAATTTGATTTTAAAACAGTTGATTAATTTAGAAGAGATCAGCTACAAACCAGAATTTACACACAAAAAGTGGTAGTTTGATTCCGATTTCTAACCTACAAACCTGTTTCTAAACTTCAATAACTATATTTTGAACATCGAGTTTAATTTCTAATTCTAGCAAACGTTCGAACATAATTTTCGGTTGGTTTATTTACAAATTTATGAACAATTTCTCCAACATTCTTCCCTCCCCTCGTTTTCGAAAACAGTTCTGTTTATATTGAACGATGTCGCCATGATGGAAATTCAAAATAAACTTTGAAAAAAGGGAAGGGGGGGGGTCCAAATTTGAACCTGCACAGCGAGAACCTCATGGTATTTATATATATATATTGAACGTAACTTGTTATTACCATTTCTCTTCTCAAGAAAATTGGTTCTACAGCTACGAGCTCGCCTTTTTTATGGGGGAAGGGGGCAGGAAGAATTTGCAAAAAAAAAAAATCCCGGCTCTGAAAAAAAAGGGCCGGCAATTTTTTTTTTCCGTACCATGCAAAAGTAAGGATACATTGCATGATATGGAAATTTTTGCTGGCCCTTTGTGCCAGACAATTTAAAGTCAAAAAATTAATTAATATAAATACAAACTGTTCACATAGCTGTATCTACCAGAGACCTAATACGCATAGGCACAAAAATCTAGAAAAGGTTCTATTTAAACATCATACAATCTGTCTGAAATTCGCTAATTGCATCTGAAGGAACGGTTATTAACTCATACTCTGCAACAGCGGGGAGTTTAACTTACACAGACATTCACAACATTTGACAATTTGCTTAAATCCGGCCCGAAGAACCGGCGAAAATTTTTCTCCGACTCTGGTAATGGCTGAAAAAAAATGGCCTGCTCAGAAAATTGCTGAAAAAAGTTTACCAGCTGGCAATAGAATTCCTGCCCCCCCCCCCAAATCAAATGGTTGCTCACCAACAATTATGTTTGAAAATTTAATGTTACTGCTATTTGAAAACTTAAATATATAATATAAATACATGTAATGTGACGTCCTTCATATTTCCAAACCAAAAATTGTATAGGAGGAAGACACTCTTGTTGCAACCGCAACAAGAAACCTTTCTAGTTTAGATATTCCGTTTGGGAATCGATAAAATTTGTGGGAGGTCCATGTTGCACTTATCTCAAAGCATGTGTGATAATACCATCTATATTTCTTATAACAATTATGTTAGTTTATGGTGTCTATGCGTAAGATTATATTTTGTATTTGTAGATTTATGGTTATTATAGCAAATAGAAGAAACAATAAAAGATCAAGAATAAATTTATTGCTTGGCGTTTATTTTGAAAATGTCTTTTTTCAGCCTTTGATGACAATTGTCTCTTTGATACTTGGTGAGTGTCACTGTTGGTGGACCAGGAGTCCCCGAGGGCACATGTAGCCAATGAGTTAAAGAAGATCCTGACGATAATCCCAGCAACACTTACAATAGAGCACCAAATTGAGCATCGACGGACCCCTAGCAAGCTGGAGGTGGGACCAAGTGCCCGGGAGGAGTAAGCATCCCCTGTTGGCCAGCCGCACTCGCCGTCGATGCATACGCACGAAAATGAAACAATATATAAAATGCATGCACTGGCTGAGGTTATGTCTATATAGAAAGTGCTACGGCGTATGATGTATGATGTATGATGTATGATATATGAAATATCGTATTATTGCTGTGTAATAGCATTCCATAATAACTCGTTTTGTCCATTTCCCCACAGTGTTGAAATGGGTTTTTAGACTGTCTTAGCAATCCTTACACCGAATCTTAAACATTCACTGAACGGTTTTGACCATATCTGCATATTTAAAGTGACGGATGCACAGAATTACTTGGTGGGATATTTGGAAAGCAGTAATTTGTCATTCTACTTTTTTGAATTCTAGTATTTTGGCACTTTTCCATCGTTTTGTAATTAAAAAGGGTTTGAAAACCAAGATGTCGGCGGCATTATTTGAAGAAATTACGGCGATTTTCGAAATTGTGGACTTTGGGAGTTTTATCATTAAGCAAACCACGACTTCATTTTGACGTTATCGGGGAAAATGGAGTCACAAACCCTTGCATTCAAAATGCGATAAAAACATTTATACCAAATATATCGCATTGAAACTTTGCATGTATGAAATAGAAAATTCAGTTTTCATTACAGTGAATTTGTCGACAAATTAAAATTACAGGAAAGCGAATGTCAGTTCATTCAAAATGGACGAATTTCGAAAGAAAAATTAGAAAATATAAAGCTTCAATTTTTTTTCATTTAACCATGAAATCATCTCCGGACATTGTTGATAGTTGTCTTAGTTTTTGAAAAAGACTCATCCACAGAATTCCTAGTAATGAACTATCAACTATGGTCAGTTGGCTCGAAATTGCAATTTTTGAGCGACAATGTCACCTTTTATTCCAATATCCTGCCTTTGTTTAAAACACTATTAATCTCATCTTTTCCATAAGTAAGTGCAATACATTTATGAAGATTTTGGAAGTTAAATCAAAATTAATTTCCAATAGCTTTACTATAAGTGATATGACACTTTCAATATTATGACTCATCAAGAAATCAAAGTCTCGTAGAAAATGTTCCTGTGCATAGAATCAAATGTAAGTTTGTATAATCAAGGACAGTCAAGAAATATTTAATTTCAGAAATTAAGAGAGAAATTGAATTTGGCGTCCAAGTGTTCAATACCTCCTTGAAATACTTTGATCGTAACAGGGTTTCCTTTCGAATCCATCTTCACTAAGTGTTTTCTTTTTTGAATTACATAATATACATCGTAGAATTCAGACGTTATTCATCTGAATCCATCTAATCATCTAATGATCGAACGATTGTTCCTACCAGAGGGTTAAAAACAATTTTCTAGTACATTGTATAAATCAGAAATGTTGACTTTGTTGGCGACAATAAACATGAAATTTTATACTTATCTGACGCTTAATGTAGACAGATGTGATCAAATAATAGATAATATTATGAGAGTATCCGGATGCAAATTGTAACAGATTGAAATATTTTTATATTTATTAGAATGACAAATATGCATAATGACCATATCCCTATATACAGGACAAAATCGATAATTCAGAAAATCACAAACCAAAGGCATACAAAATCAAAGCAAACAAACAAAAACCTCCACCATATCAAAAGAAGCGAACTCCCGATATGGGAGTGATACCTGCTTGCATGCAACACCTGTCGCTTCAATTCGGTAGAATCGTCACATCCGGTTACTTTCATTTTGGAAGATATAAAGTGTAATCTTTGGTTTGACGGTACAAATGGTCTATGACAGAATATCATCCACCATTCTGGAGAGTGGGACATCATAGTGTATGACGAGATAAAGACGATCCTGACGATAATCTCAACAGCACTCCATGCGCGGATCTAGCATTTTTGGTCAGAGGGGGTCCAAAATTTTAGGAAGTCTACCTATCATGTAGGTACATATATATCGGTGCACATGATGGGGAGGGGGGTAATTCTGAAGGGGTATTGTTAGCTTTCCTTTCATGTTTATTTTCATGAAGAATTGGTGAGCGTAGCGAGCCCGAAATGTTTTTAGATATGAAATATTAATAGGTCTTGATTCGATCGAGATGATTATTTATAACATTGATTATAATTCATTCTGTTTGTTTCCCGCACTCTGATTGGTTCACAGGATTTCTACAAGCATGTATAACGACGATATACATGCCGCAAACCGACTCACTTGACATACTTCAAAAGGTAATTCCTACGTGAATTTGCACGTTAGAAGCTTTAGCGCACTTTTTGCGTATGACGTCATGCTTTCCTTTGTTCTTCGCTCCTGTGACGTCATTCTGTGACGTAAAACTACAAGGCATGAGCTTGTAAATGGCGTTCTCCATATGTAAACAACAGAGCAAGTAAGTTTATTATTGATAACACTTTGATTTCTCGCTATTGTACTAAATACGAAGCAGTTGTATTTCATATTTTGGAGCGCAATAATTTCTATTGGTCGTTGTTAGTCCTCCGTAGCAACATCACCTCTAAAGCGATGCGTGAGACCCTCCGAGGGGTATAAAAAGTTAAAATATGTCACATGAATTAGAATAGGGATAAACGTACTGAGTTTTGTGGTTCCGACAGGTATATGTTGGATATACTGTTGGAAACATACGTTATACCGTCGGGGACAAGCCCCGACGGTATAACTGCGTTTCCAACAGTATATCCAACATATACCTGTCGGAACCAAAAAACACAGTACGTTTATCCCCTAAATATTTTACTCCTTATATCGGCGAGCGGAATTGTGTTTTGTGGTTCCGACAGGTATATGTTGGATATACTGTTGGAAACGCAGTTTTACCGTCGGGGCTTGTTTCCAACAGTATATCCAACATATACCCGTCGGAACCACAAAACACAGTACGTTTATCCCTTTTCTAATTCATGTGACATATTTTAACTTTTTATACCCCTCAGATGGTCTCACGTATCGCTTTAGAGGTGACGTTGCTACTGAGGACTAACAACGACCAACAGAAATTATTGCGCTGCAAAATATGAAATACAGCTGCTTCGTATTTATTACAATGACGAAAAATCAAAGTGTTATCAATGATAAACTTACTTGCTCTGTTGTTTACATGTGGAGAACGCCATTTACAAGCTCTTACTTTGTAGATTTACGTCACAGTATGACGTCACAGGAGCGAAGAACAAAGGGAAGCATGGCGTCATACGCAAAAAGTGGCCCTACCCCTTTACTTAGGAATACATTTTAAAGTATGTCAAGTGAGTCGGTTTGCGGCATGTATATCGTCGTTATACATGCTTGTAGAAATCCTTTGAACCAATCAGAATGCGTGAAACAAACAGAATGAATTAGAATATGAGCTATCTACCTGACCTAAACGCACTAGGCGACCTCTTACAAGAGTGCAAGCCCACTACGTCACCAATCTTTTCTTGCCACCAAGGAATGCATATGTCACCTGCGAAACATAGCGACACTCAGGAATCACTTTTATAGGGTGTGACATCCAAGTGTGACAGACAGACGGACAACGGACAAAGTGATCCCTAAGTGTCGCTATGCTTCGCAGGCGACACAAAAACAATCGTAAGAAGGGTTCAGGAAATATAGCCCAGACAAGATTAGTACGTACAATTTCATTAAAAAGAACTAAATGATCTTGACCTTAGGCACATGACCATGGGTCAAGATGATAAGAAACCCTCCAATCCTGAGCAAGAGCATACTAAAGTATCAGAGTGATAAAGTATCAGAGTGATCCAGTATACGATTCCACAGATATAGTCCAGACTCGATAGCATTTACAATTTCATTAAAAAAAAGTAATACTTGACCTTGACCTTAGTCATATGACCTTGGATCAAGGTGGTGTGAAACTTTTGGGTCATCAGCACCATCATACTTAAATATGAAGTGATCCGATCACGGTTCAACAGATTAAGCCTGGACATAATACAAGTAACAAATACAATTTCATTTAAAATATACTAATATACGATTTTCACATTACCGCAGTTGACTTGTATTTCACACATCCTAAGACCCGACATGACAACATTTGACGTAACTTTTAACTGTGACGTCGTATCTGATTTATAACGTCACAATTAGAAATAACGTCAAAAGTACTGATATCGGGTCTTGGAGTGTCTAAAATGCAAGTCTACAGGTAATATGAAGAAGGTCTATTGACCTTGACCTTGGTCACATGACCTTGAGTGAACATGATGTGAAAACTTGCCTGATTCACTCAATCAATTTCTTGCTCAAATTTTGTGCAATTGGTGAAGACTTGGTACCGATCGATCAAGAAACATCTATTCTTCCTGAGTACATGATCAACTTTGTTATTTACGTGTGCAACTCTCTGTTATTGAGTATAATCGGTCAAAGGAAACGTGAAGGCAATATGACCTTCACCTTGCACTTTGTCGTTTAGGCTAGTACCCGAGACCTTCCATATTGCACTTCGGAAGGTCTCGGGTACTCTCTTTTTCTTACGTTTTCTAAAATTGCAAGGGTTATATTATCAGAAGATTTTCGATAACATCGATGAGCTCAGTTTGAATACCGAATTTTCAAAACAATTTTGCACTTTGGAACAGACATGCAATTTTCTACTGATTAATTATGAATTATTCATTCCGTGAAGATTTTTGGTCAAAATTCTAGTTTTCTGAAATTTGCATTTTTACAGAAATTGTTAGGAGAAAGGCACTGGGCTCCATTGACTTTCTTGTAGCTCAGAGTTGTACAAATACTGACAACTTACTTAAAAATTGATGTTTATATCAGTAATGACAATAGAACTATGCAAATGAAACAAAGACCCTATCACAATGGTAATCCAATGCAAACTCTAAATAAATATCCTTAACTTTTTTTGCTCAGTTTATTTGACATAAATGGAGAATTTAATATCTTGAAGGTAAAAAAAGAAGAAAAAATAGCTAATGCACTCTAAATTTGGAAAGCTATGCAGAAGCCTGAATTTAAAAAAAAAACATCACAAGGAGATGCTATGTGAATAAAGATATAGAAAGAGTGGACAGCATTGATCGCAGCGGAGCAGCAGAAATGGACATCACACAAACAACTACACCAATAAAAAATCGGAGACATATATAAGGCATACAATACCAACAACTAATGGACCAAAAACAAAGAAAAGACGCCATAGAAATATAACAGACACGTCGTTGTATTCAAACAAGAAGGCTTCACAATACATTACTTCTGAAATGTCAAAATGTGTCAGTCCGAAGAAAATGTCCGACAAATTCTTCTGAACTGACAAACATTTGCAGTACTCTGACAAAATTGCTGAAATGTCCAATAAAAGTGGAACATATTTCTGCATTTCTGTTACTTCGACGGCGGGTGCGGCTAGCCAACAGGGGATGCTTACTCCTCCCGGGCACATGGTCCCACCCCCAGCTTGCTAGGGGTCCGTCGATGCTGAATTTGGTGCTCTGTTGTGAGTGCCGTTGAGATTATCGTCAGGATATTCTTTAACTCATTCGAATGGGTTAAAGAAGAATTCAATCGACACTTCCTCGTTAGAGATAACACGGCGCCAAAACGTGGGCGAAAAAAAGTGTCCAGGAGTAAAAATCGTATAGCCACTTGATGTATTGATCTAATACTCCGGGTAACAGATTGAAATTATTACGATAGAATTACAAATTCGTATATATATATGTGTGTGTGTGTGTTAAAGATCGCCACATGTAAATTGAAGTTTTACACTGAAAGAATCGAGAGAAAGAGCACCAGTCAGGAATCTGGTAAGTTTGGTCTAACTTTTTATTTTTCAAAAGTACAGAACTTTTGTGAAATGATAACCATGTCTCTTTCATGGAAAAAATCATCTGAAGTGGAAATTGAAGCAATTGAAAAAAAATTATGTTTTTCGAAATAAAGTGATGTAAAATGTTTGGAAATGTATGGAAGAATACTGAAGACATCCCCCAAAAGTCCACGTCAAAGTTATTACAAGAATAAACATTTGTGTTCATTTTTGATTTTCGATGATATATCAAATTACTCAATTATAGTGTAGGGTAAAAAGATGGAGTGTCTTTATTTTCGCGACAATAGTTTTTCGCGATTCCAAAATTACAAACGAATTTGTTAATACCATTCTCTCCGTCTGTTTGTCCAATGTTTTTTTTTATTTCATCGGAAGACAGTTCTGGTTTATATTTTTTCAAGAATCTGTACAACCCTTTTGATTGTGACTTTTGGATTTGTATTTGACTTTTATTCACTAATCGGAGAATACAATAAGAACCGCAGGAGTCTAACACACTGATAATTAATTCCTCGTAGGTCAACTGCCCCCTCGAAAGTAAAACACCTTCAAAACAAATAGATGTTTGATCCTCGAGGGGTATTAATGAACAGTGTGTCAGTCCCCTGTAATAAAAATAAAAAGCAACAGAAAGGCAATTCATAAAAAATCCTAAAACACAAATTTTCGTGAAATCAACTTTAAACAATGTTTCTTTTTATACGCGTATATATATACATAAAATTATTTCCTTCTTTTTCAGAAGAAATGACTCATATCAGTACACTCGCAGCCTATACATTTGTACTGATTCTGTATACGGCAGTATCATGTCACCGTGTACGAAATCCTCTAGGTGAGATTTTTCGATGCTATCTTAGTGTACAAGTATTAGTTTTCCAAAAAAGCTTGGTCGATATCAACATTTATTATAATATTCGCGGGAAAAGCGGAGAAATCCGATATCAAGAATTTGGGATAAATAAGGGGAAATTTCTAAAAAAAAAGTTCCATTAAAATTTGTGACTACGCACAGTCTTATCGTTTTGTTTTTGTTTTGTTTTGTTTTTTGGTTTTTGGTTTTTTTGTCGCTCATTAGTTTCTTTGATGCATTTATCAAGTTATTAAGTTGTCATCGTGTAACCTTTAAAGTATAAATCTATTTTAAAACTTTAAAGAAAAAATTATGAAGCCTCTAAAAGAAGATCAGGGGGAAAATCCTGAAATGATATGGAAAATAGCTGTATTTTCAATAAAATCACGAAAACTGGAAAAAAATTAATTTTCTTTTAAAGATTTACAGATATAAAGATAGGCCTATAAAGAACTGTATCATAAAAAGAAATACAGAATTGTATGTTTTTATAATCATCATATAGTTTGATTATTATCCATCAGTTAAATTAATTTGGGAAGTCAAGCTGTCTTTATTTCATAAATGGTTTACATGGCAACCGTGCTCTTCAAGATCTGAATTGCAGATTTCTGCAATTTCGAACTATTTAGGGCCACAAGAAATTCAATGATTTTTAAGGAAAATGGAATATATCATTTTCCTTAAAAATCATTGAATTTCTTGTGGCCCTTAATTAAAAGAAAACATAATAACTGTCTCTTTATCTAAATTCAAATGTACAAAAACACTTAAAAACACTTGCATAAAAAGTGAAAATTGAAGCTTTTTTGGCGTGGTTACTACGGCAACCGATGATAAAATACCAAGATAATTGATATCAATCTGTCACAAAAACTGTGAACTTGATTAATATACCAATATTTATTTTTCTAAGGTCCCGGGATCTAATCTCAGATTCGGCAAAGGGTCTTATGTGGGAGGGTAGGTGGTCCCCCACCCAGGCCTCTGCAGGGGGGTTTTCAACGTGTACTCCGGTTTCCTCCTGCTCCTTGGACCCCCTCACGCCAACATCTGAGCCAACGTGAGACATTTATATAAGTTGTGTAACTTGTTTGTTAAACGTTGTAAAATAAATAAAGTTTAATTTTTTTATCTCTCTCATGATTTCTTAATGTAAAACATATATCATAGCTTTGTTTTCGTTGTGTATCAGTTATGATTGTATGCGTCAATAGTTAGGTTGAGATAGAGACTCTTCGGAGGGTCGGAGAGTTTTGGCTATAGGTATTCTTCTGACCAAAACACATCCCCCACCGTCCAAATAATCGTCAAAGGCTGGGTTTAGGTCAGGGTTTTCGGACTACTTTTAAAACGGTCTGTATTCAAGGGGAATTCTGTTATATAACAATGTTAATAAATATCGTTATTTGAAAATTTGGATAAGAACAAAGTACAGCTCTTCTGTTGTGTAAATTCAGATCAATAGTATTTTTTTTCTAAACAGATCTCTGTAAGAATTTGAAAAGGCGTTTTCCTAACATCAAAAGCGGCGAATATTCAGACAGAGGAATTGCGGGTTACAAAATTCGTGTCTTCTGTGAATATTTGGGTGCCGGAGGATACACCTATCTCCCCAAAAGTCAACCAATGTATTTTCCATCCACGAAGGCAACCCAAGTCAATGTCAAACATCTCCGATCGAACCACATGCAGTATGATGTCAATCTGAGACAGACGTCTTCCTTTTCTCGCCTGCCTTTGAGTATCCAGTACGACAGCCATCGTGGTTACGCACGTCCTGTCAATTACAACAGACTGAATTCATTCATATATCTCGGATTTCTACCTAAAACTGCAGCCAGTGCAAAAGTAACCCAGGGATACAAAGCAAACAAGAAGGACTTCACATTCCGAAATTGTGACGGCAACCCAAACAGTTACCTAGTCTTCTATCATAATAACGATTCGAGCGCCCCGCTCGGATATTACAAAAGATGTTGTTACACTAAGTTGATGAGAGGATGGATTGACCAATCAAAACCCGCCAAAACATTTCTTCCGGCGGACTACTTTTTCCAGACGGAAATGCATATGGGCGGATGTGGGGGATACGCAGTGAGTGGCTACAACACTCAGACAGACATTTATGGAGCCGCATTGGGAATTCCATTTGGTAAGACTAAAAATGTTGTTAACATT
This sequence comes from Pinctada fucata, assembly GCA_028142955.1. Lineage (NCBI taxonomy): Eukaryota > Metazoa > Mollusca > Bivalvia > Pterioida > Pteriidae > Pinctada > Pinctada fucata. The sequence goes on from AP027111.1 coordinate 1,540,663, forward strand.
TATTTAATTTCTACTTGTAATACTAGTAAAGACTTTTTCAAGTCGTTTAGTGTGTTGTTCAACTATTGTTCCATACGTAAAATACGATCAGATTCAAACAGAATAAATGATATATATATTTCAGTTTTATAAAAAAAATGTAGTGTATTATTATATCTTTTATATATATTGAATATGGATCCAAGACATTTTTTTAGTTTCCATTTTACTTGGATCTTCCAAGCGTTGCCAGAGCAGAAACACACCTCATTGAGTTTGTTTCGAAGATGAGACGTCCTCTTGGAAAGATTCTACTGCTTTGAAGGAGGTTATGGATGATAATTTCTGTTCTACGTGTATGGAACTTCAAGGCATTATATTGTATTATAAATCCTGGTTTCAGACATTAAGAGTTAGACCACTGGCTTATTCAATAATGCCGAATACTGATACAATGATGTATATTTCCAGATTTGTAGACAGGATCAGAGGAAGTCATTAAAGAGAGGAGATAGATAATTATTCCTTGTTTAAAGACACTGCGAATGAATAATGCAAATAAATGTAGATAAAGATATTTTAAAAGTGTTTGATGTTTTCTCCTTGAATTTAACCAAATTGATACCTTTGCTGATGAAGATAAAAGAGGACATTTTCAAAAAGGAAACGAACAGAATGATTACGTTAGTGTACAAAACTTCACACGAAGTTGATATCCATTACAAAGTAAAAATATAGTCATGTACATAGGAGAAGGAATGAAACATAAGGAGACATGGTATAAATCGAAGGTAGCGAACGTTGTTTGTTGCTGTCTGGATCAATGCATTGTCGCTACATTTCTGATATTCTCCTCATTACAATACTCACCTTTCTACAGGATTAAACCTACTATCAAATATGACTATAAACTATCACCATGTTGAGTTGCTGTAGCAAAGGTGGTGAACAATGTAAATTACCATGGTGTAACCATATGTAGACAATCTAAGATGTGTGACTGCATTGATGATTTTTAACACTTATGGACAAGTTACATGGTGCTCACTCTTTATTTCAAATAGAAAATAGTGGAAAGCATTCTCACGGGTTATCATTTCGTTGTTGCTACGTCTTTCAGTATTTTTTGGACATAACTGGCGCCTGGTCTCACTCCTAATTGGGAGTTTTTGGTTGTTTGCTTTGGTTCCTGTTTTATCCCGATTATCTGTTCTTAGGTGATGCTGTTGAATTTAAAGACATTTAACATTTGAATCACTTGGTGAGTGTCACTGCTGGTGGACAAGGAGTCCCCGAGGGCACATGTAGCCAAGTTCGATCTACTTCGGTTGATCGTCTGTCTCTTCAACGTATTCGAAAATAACTGTTATCATAAAAAATCTTGAAATTTCTAAAACGTGGGTCCTGTAGCATCATTTCCCACCCATCCTGCTGCGTTTTCTGTACATTTTTGGACAACTCTTAGACCATATAACATTGTTTAGATTGAGGATCACTGACGAGGGTCAAGTACCCGAAACGTGCATGTCTGGTCCATGCTGTAAATTCATCTGTTCTTAAATCATGCTCTTTATTTGAAGACGTTAAACATTCGTATGCCTTCGGTTTGTGATATCCTGAATTGTCGATTTTGTACTGTGTATTGGGATATGGTCATTGTCCATATTTGTCATCATTTCATAGCCTTAGGCTATATTTCATTGTTTAGACTGAGGATTACTGACGAGGGTTAAGTACCCGAAACGTGCATGCCTGGTCCAAGCTGCAAATTAATCTGTTCTTAGATAATGCTTTGAATTTGAAGACGTGTAACATTTGTACCACTTGGTAAGCGTCACTGCTGGTGGATCAAGAGTGCTCGAGGGCACATGTAGCCAAGTCCGATCAGCTTCGGTTGATCGTTTATTGAAACGTATTCGAAAATTACTGTTCACAAAAATTTCTCAATATTTCTGAAAAGTGGATCCTGTGGCATCATATCCAACCAATCCTGCTACGTCTTTTCGGTATTTTTGAACATAACTTTCATAGTCTTAGGCTATATTTCATTGTTTAGAATGAGGATCACAGACGAGGGTTATGTACCCGAAACGTGTATGTCTGGTCCATGCTGCAAATTAATCTTTTCTTAAATGATGCTTTGAATTTGAAGACGTGTAACATTTGTACCACTTGGTGAGTGTCACTGCTGGTGGACAAGAAGTGCCCGCGGGTACATGCAGCCAATGTTTAACGTCTTCAAATTCATTAGCATCATTTTAGAGCAGATAAATTTACAGCCTGGACCAGACATGCACGTTTCGGGTAATAAACCCTCGTCAGTGATCCTCAATCTAAACATTGTAATATGACCAAAATCTGTGAAAATTATATCCTAAACATACCGAAACACATATAGCAAAATGGCTGGGATATGATGCTACGGGACCTAGGTTTTAGAAATATGAAAAAAAAAATTGTAAACATAAATTTTCAAATGCGTTTGAAGAAACGACCAACCGAAATTGATCGAACTTGGCTACATATGCCCTCGAGGACTCTTGGTCCACCAGCAGTGAAACTCACCAAGTGGTACAAATGTTTAACGTCTTCAAATTCATTAGCATCATTTAAGGTATCCGTTGTACAAATAAATATCAAGTGTATTATATAGTTCGAATCTTGGCATATTTTTACCTAAATATACCTGATACAACATAAATAATAGTTTCTATCATCAAAGGTCAACATGCCGACCGTCACTCAAGCTACGGAAACTATCGACACACTGCCGAAGATTAATGAGATCATTTTAACACTGTTTAAATGGACGAGACGTCCGCGAGATTTTCATTTGTACATTGGATACGTTAAGAGCAGATAAATTTACAGCATGGACCAGACATGCACGTTTCGGGTAATAATGATTCGAAAATTACTGTTCATAAAAAATTCTCGAATTTTCTGAAAAGTGGGTCCTGTAGCATCATATCCCACCAATCCCTACGTCTTTCGGTTTTTTTATTTTTTTGGACATAAATGAAATAAAAAGATCCTGATAACAATCTTAACAGCACTCACAATGGAGCACCAAATTGAGCATCGACGGACTCCTAACACGCTAGAGGTGGGACCAGGTGCCCGGTCTTTTCATTGTTTAGACCGAGGATCATTGACGAGGCATGTCTGGTCCATGCTGCAAATTAATCTTAGGTACTTCTTCGATGTTTATCTGTTCTTAGATAATGCTTTGAATGTGAAGACGTGTAACATTTGAAATATTTGTTCAATAGCGTAGAAACAATCCACAGAGGCACTTGCGAATTTTTTTGACAAAAAAGAGTCAGTTAGGTGATTGCATTTTTGATTTTTAACACTTATGGACTAAAACCAAGTTTAATGGTGCTCACTCTATATTTCAGGTAGAAAATAGTGGAACGCATCCTCACGAAGTGTCATTTCGTTGTTTTGAAGTATTTGTTCAATAACGTAGACACTATCCACAGAGGCGCTTCTGAAAATTCTTTTGACAAATAAGAGTCAGTTAGGAACTTCCATGCCTCTTTGTAATCTCCTAACACCATACTGATATATCCTTTCATGTCTGTATCATAACGAGGGGACCCTCCCTTCAGAAATAAAGTCTTGCTAGAACAATATCTGTTAAAAGACTGGCACATTCCGTCAAGGTTGTGTCTTCGCATATGACATGAGAATTCGAGGCAAAAAGAGTACAAAATAGGAGCCATGAAAAGAGGTTTACGATCAACGAGCTCAAATTTGATGAAATTTGGCACAATGTTGATTTCGGAGGGCAGCCATATTACGTCAAGCGAGACGTATTTTGCCATGACTTCCTGAAGTGTGACATCATCAATGCAAGGATATAATGAATCGTCTGGTTCCTGTTGAAAGCTTCTTTCGTAAAATGAATAATGGACGATTCGGTTGAAATCTTGGTCAGTTAATGCTGATAATATTTGAAGGACCTGGTCCGTTTTTCCTATGCTAAACAAGGCAGTGGCATGCTTAAGAGTTCCTGCAAAGACGTCAGATTCCTTCGCTTCCTCCATATAAATGTTTGCCCTCTGATAGTTATCTGAACTCTCGGATAGTAACATTGAACCAAAGGAAGATGCTATTGTGTTTTTCAGTTGATGAATAATCATCGCATCTATTCCATGAATATCAGTAGAGAATTCGTCTGGGAAGGCGGTGGTGCCCAAGAGAGAATGTGTTTCAAAGAAACCATGGATAAAATGGCGACAAATGGCCACTGTATTCACCATAATGTGGCTTTGAAAGATGCAATTCCTTTTGTAGAAATGTGATTTTCTATCGATGAAATCGCTTATTTCTGTATCGATGTCCATCGACTTGATGAGATGCCCAGCTTCTGATAAACTATCACCATGTTTCTTTACAAACAAATTGTTGTTCCGAATAAAGTAATGTGGACATTCCCGAGACACCAGACTTTGTATTAGCTTGTTGATGCTCACTTTCATGCATTCTATGAGATTTTGAGACTGCCAGAAACTCACAGGAGATTCTTCAAAAAGCCAAAACATGATCGTTTTAAGAAAATATGAGCATAAAAGATTTGGAAACTTGTGCTCTAGTTTATGCGAGACAAAGGACTTCAAGAATTCAACACAAAGTAATTGCGTTGGCTGTAGAGACCACATTAAGTCTCTTTCGGCTATTGTGAAAGATACTCTCCATTCAACATCTCTTTTCTCCTGTTCTTCAGAAAATCCAATGGGCACAAACCAACATTTATAATTCCGAATCCTTTGTATCAGATCAACCCCTGGCCATCCATGAGGACGGTACCTATCTAACCACTCGTTTGCCATATCAGGCCAATGATCGCATTGTATGCAGAACGCTAGATCCATTTCTGTTCCTTCATCTTTACCAATGGTATGAGTAGGTGTTACACATGGTCCATGTATGTTTTTCAAATTTCTGAGAGACCCTCCAAAGTTTTTAAATAAGACGGGTACTAGTTCCCGAGCTTTGGCTAGGAAATCACTGTCTGATAAAAATCCATCAGCCACGGTCTTTTTATTCGTATGTGCCTGGTAAGTCAAAATTCTTGGAACATCACTGGGTGTTCCAGAACTGAACTCCAATTTACAGTAGCCGGGATAACAGTTACCTTGCCGGAGGATTAGAATGTCTTTATCTGTGGAAGCTATGATCTTATCACCATCCCTCATAACAAGAAAGTTCTGAACTAGGTAATTGAGGTCAACGTCGGAGGAGGAATCATTGCTCCCGTCTGCACGACTACCAGCAACAAAAAGAGGAAGGTGAAGAAGCTCCTGTAAAACATAGTTTTCAACTTTGATTCTCTGTATTATGCGCTGCTGCCTCTTGCTGCTCTCTTTGTAGAGATGGCTGATCAATGATGATCTCCCTTCTTCGTGGTCCATCTCTACAATTGTAACAAACATAATATGAATCAAGGCAAAGCCTTTTTGTGCGAGCGGAGAGAAAATAGATATGATTATATAAAATGAAAAAAATCTTTCTTTTTTATTTTGACTATGATGGTTTATCTTATCTTACAAAACTTTCTGTTTGATGATTGCCAAAAAAGGTAAAATTGTAAAATTGATATAGACCAGCAGATGAACATTTTAAGGGGGGGGGGGCTTAAAATATGGTTCTTTAAAAAAATATGGTTCTTTATAATTCATTTTTATTTTGTAAGAATAATGTTTAGGCTAGCTGAAAATAAAAAGAAAAAACAAACATATTCCGACTTCTGACAGTACGAAACCACCCGAGACGAGAAAAGCAATCAGAACGAAACGTCTCGTTTAAAACCGGAAATGTCGGATTTCCCGTGGTTACGCCGCCTTGTTGATGCTTTATCGTTACCAGATTTACGAAAAATATTTTCAATAGATTTAACTTATAAACAAAAATTGAGTATAACATATACGTCTACTTGGAGTCGAAAAAAAAAAATTAAAATGGCAATATCCAGCATCTCCGCAGCAACTCTGTCTGCGAGGGGACGAACATTTTTGAAAGCATAGTAGTACATTCTCATTCTTTGATTCAGCATATTTTCTCAATAAGATATGTGTATACGCGTTACCATAAGGGCGAGCTTCGCTCGCTATAAATATATGGGACTGTTTTTATAGGCAGATTAACTTCCAGGAGCAGAATGATGGTGTTTGGAAATTAAGGCAACAGAGAATTCTTATTGCCTTCTTTTGAATTAAAGAAGATCCTGACGATAATCTCAACAGCACTCACAATAAAGCACTATGTTGAGCATCGACGGACCCCTAGCAAGCTAGAGGTGGGAATAGCCTGTCCGAAGAAAGGGCTTTCGCCGGCAAATCAATCCAAAATCACCAGAACGTAAAAACAAATCAGGACTCTTCCATTTTATATCCAATAGAAGAATAATTCAAACAAAAGGAAAGAAAATTATAAGATAACAAATGATAACATGACTTACTTGATAAAAATTCTCGAGTCAGACTTCCGGGATGTATATATAACAGCAACGAAAGGTACAAGTGACTACGACACTAAAACGTGTTTAAATTCAGGAAACAAATCGTCCCTAGGACTTACCTTGTTTTACATTTATAACAACGATAATGGAATCTATTGTTGATCTAAGGATCGATGATACCCCCGCCAAGCATATTTTACATATATGTAATGTATAAGAAGTTTGAAGGTGCACAATTCAACACAAAATTGAGGAACATGACACTTTATTTGAACTTGACCTCTATTTCTAAATGTAAAGCTATATCTAAGAAATAGATATATTCCATGTTACAGTTTTCATTAAAAAGAAGGGAGGAGATCTCCAACAAAACCCCGTTGCAGCATCAATAGTAAAACACCAAAACACCCGATGCAAAAACACAAAAGACGAGTACAGCACGAGACGGAAAAGAGACACACGACATGTAAACATCAAACACAAAAGACTACACATAAACCGACGAGACCAATGGGTAACCGGTGCCGACTTTGGACGGCCATCTGTCACGCAAGTAGCAAATGGTGTGGTTATCCTGGATTACGTGCGCACAACCCTCTCACTTCTCCAATTACCCAGAGGTCTCGAAGAACGTACAATCGTGGTGTAAAACAACCTCCTCACTGTAAGATGACATCACACAAACAAGACCGCGAAACGCAAAGGCCCCAAGACACAGATGAATATGTAAATGAATATAAAAAGAGGGCATGCGTAATACAGTCCGTGCTCTGCCGGCTCTGCCGGCTGTAGCGAGCTCATGTATGTAATCACCCGAGGAGTCCGACTGACATTCAGAGAGGACAGGTGGGCCCTGTCTTCTCTAAAGAGGTTTGGACAGGGCCCGTCATGGAGTCCCGTCGTCACAGTCAGTCAGAGTGCAAGTCTCAAGGATGCGCTTGTACAAGACTGTAGATTGGTCAAGTACCAAGCCTAGTGTCAGTCTGGTGACATTAGGATCATACCCACTTGTATGTATAAATGTCATAAATGCCATAAATGTCAGGCAAGCACAAAATATTGATTTTTTTCCAAGTTTGAAGGGGCACAACTCTGCATAAAAATTGAGCAATATTGAAACCTAACCTGTAATTTTTGGTATAGCTACATTCAAGAGAAGAAGTTATTATCTGTAACAGTTCTAATTTCCAGAAACCACAAAATTTTGAATATGTCAAAGTTTCAAGGGACATAACTCTGCATGTAATTGAGGGACATGATGCATATTTGAAGCTGACCTGTATTTCTTGGTGTGAAAGGATTATGCAAGAAATGAATTGATTATTTGTATCAGTTTTCCTTTAAATGTCTGGAAACCACAAAATTGTGAATTTCTCTAAGTTTCAAGGGGCATAACACTGAACGTAATAGAAGGAAATGATGCATATTTGAAGTATCTCTTGGTGTAATAGCTATATGCAAGAAATGAATTGATTATCTGTAACGGTTTTCTTTTAAACGTCCGGAAACCACAACATTTTGAATTTTTCTAAGTATCAAGGGGCATAACTCTACACATAATTGAAGGACATGACCCATATTTGAACATGACCAGTATTTCTTGGTGTAAATGCTATATGCAAGAAATGAATTGATTATCTATAACAGTTTACCTTTAAATGTCCAGAAACCACAAAATTTTGAATTTTTCTAAGTTTCAAGGGGCATAACTCTGCACAAAATTGAGGGACATGACCTATATTCGAACTTGACCTGTATTTCAGGGTGTAAAAGCTACTTGTAAGAAATGAATTGATTATCTATAATGGTTTACCTTTAAATGTCCGGAAACCATAAAATTATGAATTTTTCTAAGTTTCAAGAGGCATAACTCTGCACAAATTTGAGGGACCTGACCCATATTCAAACATGACCTGTATTTCTTGGTGTTAAAGCTATATGCTAGAAATGAATTGATTATCTGTAATAGTTTACCTTTAAATGTCCGGAAACCACAAAATTTTGAATTTTTCTAAGTTTCAAGGGGCATAACTCTGCACAAAATTGAGGGACATGACCCATATTCAAACTTGACCTGTATTTCTTGGTGTTCAAGCTATATGCCAGAAATGAATTGATTATCTGTAATAGTTTTCCTTTAAATGTCCAGAAACCACAAAATTTTGAATTTTTTCTAAGTTTCAAGGGCATAACTCTGCACAAAATTGAGGGACATGACCCATATTCGAACTTGACCTGTATTTCTTGTTGTTAAAGCTATATGCAAATAATGAATTGATTATCTTTAATAGTTTTCCTTTAAATGTCCGGAAACCACAGGTGGGACGGACGCACACACGCACGCACGCACGCACGGACACATGGACGGACAAGTGCATCACTATATACCCCCACCATTATATGACAGGGGTATAAAAATAGGTCCTTTGCTTAATGGCTTGAAATGTAAGTCATTTTACAGTCATATCTCAGCTTAATTTCAAACCGTGTTATAGCAGGTGTCGATGAAACAACTTAGATATTGATCATAATACATTTATCATTTAAAAATATTTGCACGCGAGTTAAGAGGTCAAACAATCATACGGTTTAAAGGAAAAGACGATAATAAGCCATACTTTTACATGTTTTTTGCCTAAGTTGCTTTTTAACCCTAGTACACATGTAGGTGTGTAAATTTGTGGGGATGAATTTAAGTCGGATACCGACCGAAGGTATTATTTTCATACACCTAAATTGGATTGAAAGTGCTCATGACTCGAACAATCCCATATAAACGGCGTAGCTCTGCCTGAAAAAGTGGAGGAGCACAACATCCCTCCAAAGAGGGGTGGGGGAGAGAAAGTGATTAAAATAAATATGGAGGTTTCATGTTCTGTATGCACTAATTTTAACATTACTGGTGCAATTCTAAATTTTAAGTGCATGAATAAATGAGGAAATTTTTTCAGTAAAATATTGACTTATCAGAAAATACTTTCTATACCCTCTATGATTAATCTGCACATGTAATAACATTCTATATAGTTTGAGTTAAATGTCTTCATGCACATTGATAAAGTAATACATGTATGTATAAAGGATGGATGGTAATAATATTCTATATAGTTTGAGTTAAATGTCTTCATGCACATTGATAAAGTAATACATGTATGTATAAAGGATGGATGGTAATAATATTCTTTATAGTTTGAGTTAAATGTCTTCATGCACATTGATAAAGTAATACATGTATGTATAAAGGATGGATCAGAATAGCTCAATTATTCAGAAAGTCTATAAAGAACTGGCGAGCGGTAGCGAGCCCAAGAAAAATTGTGAAAATTGACCAAAAAATTGTAGATTTATGGTACAAAATGTTACTATTTTAAACAATGTTAATCCCCCCCCCCCCCCCGCTTTTTATGCTTGTTAGAAGTTTTGGGATGTTGTGCCCCTCCACTTTTTAGGCAGAGCTACGCCGTTGGTTAACAAGAGCATATATAGATTTCATGTAGTTTCTTCTTTCTGAGGCGACGTCACAAGCAAGACTAGTCAGAGTTCCAAACGAAACAAAAAACCAATGAATGCAAGCATAGAATCCCTTCACAATTGCATGTTTTATGATATCAGCGAAAGGATTTTAAAATATATTTAAAGTCCATAATGACTTTGATCTTTGACCCTTGGCAATATGATTTGCTTTCATTCTCTCCTCATGATGAATTTTCGTGGAAGGTTAAGTGATCCTATAATGGTTGCTTTATCTTATATGCTGTTCAAAAGGATTCTAAGCCCAAGTCAGTTGTGACCTTCACCTTTGACTCTTGACGTAGTAGACAATAGTGTTCATCCTCTCTCAAAGGAGGAAGATTTGTGAAGCTTTGGTGATCCTACAATAATTTATTTGTTTTCTATGCTGATGACATGAATTTTAAGCCTAAGTCCACTCTGACCTTGACATTTAACCCTTGACCTTGAAAACCGATAGGGTTTACCCTCTCCCCAGGGGGACATTTACGGAAGGTTTGATGATCCTATGACGATTGCTTTGTCTATTATGCTAATCACATGAATCCAAACACACGCACAAGTTACACACCCTGAGACATACCAAAACACTCTGAGACATACACACACACAAGTTACACACCCTGAGACATACACAAACACTCTGAGACATACACACACACAAGTTACACACCCTGAGACATACACAAACACTCTGAGACATACACACACACAAGTTACACACCCTGAGACATACACAAACACTCTGAGACATACATAAACACCCTGAGACACACACACACAAAAGTTACACCCCTGAGACACACACAACACCCTGAGACATACATAAACACCCTGAGACATATACACACACACAAGTTACACGCCCTGAGACACACACAACACCCTGAGGCATAAACACCTTGAGACATACACACACACAAGTTACACGCCCTGAGGCATACACAAACACCCTGAGACACACATAAACACCCTGAGACACACACACACACCCTCTCTCTCTCTCACACACACACACACCCTCCCTCACACACACACACCCACACCCAAACACACCCTCACACAAGTTACACCCCTGAGACACACACAACACCCTGAGACATACATAAACACCTTGAGACATATACACACACAAGTTACACACCCTAAGACATACACAAACACCCTGACCCACTGCAGGGATACTATATCCCCTCAGCAACCGAGTTGTGAAATGATATAGGATTCAAGAGAACATGGATATCAAAAGAATTTATGATGCAGATGTAGAACAGTGTGTGCGAATTCATCTCAATTTATCCAGTCTTTCTTATGTATTGCATGCTCTATATTTTCATGTTTAGGCGTCCTTGATGTTTTGCAATCGTCATGTTTGTGATCTTTTCATAAGCAATAAAATACCATTTTGGGTCATTTTGGTTACTTTAAAACAGTCATCAATTTGTTTGATGTGAAAGTTCGGTAGATTGTCATCATTTCGAGCGATGAAATTACACCCTAGTAATAAAATACCCATTACTTCTTGTTCGCTGATCTACGGAAGCCGATTGGGGATATTTTGTCTTATGAGTCATGACATCTGTCTTTTGACTTATGACTTCTGTCTTACGACTAATGTGTTATGTATTTTGATTTATGTCTTATGAATTATGTGTAACGAATAATGACTTATGTCTTATAAGTTATAACTTATGATATACAAAGAGAAAGAATCGCTATTCGGAAGGCGCATCGACTGAAAAGATGCAAGTACAGAACCCGTCGGCCAAATTATATACCACACCATTTGCTACTTGCGTGACAAATGACCGTCCAAAGTCGGCACCGGTTGCCCATTGGTCTTGTCGGTTTATGTGTAGTATTTTGTGTTTGATGTTTACATGTCGTGTGTCTCTTTTCCGTCTCGTGCTGTACTCGTCTTTTGTGTTTTCGCATTGCGTGTTTTGGTGTTTTGCTGTTGATGCTGCAATGGGGTCTTGTTGGAGATCTCCTCCCTTCTTTTATGTTTGGCATGTAGACGGGTATGACAAACTGAAACCTTATGGATTTTGCATACATGGTGCTATTGATGGTTATGACAGAAAGATACTTTGGTTAGGAGTTTCATAGAGTAACAACACTCCCTCAGTCATCGCCATACATGTATAATTTGAAGCACTGTAGACGCCCAACACTTAGAACTGCGTTGCGACAATTGGACAATGGAACGAAAAACTCAACTCTACATGTTTCTCTACTCCAGCCGTAGTATGTCCGGTTTTAGAAGCTTTGTGTACGAGAAAGTCTGTCTAATCAACGAATAGAGGAATGAATAGAGTGAAGGATTTGCTTTTTAAAGATTTAAGGATAGGCTTGAGTATTATGAATTGAATCCTCTGCATGTCGAATGCTTGAAGTTTTGCTTCACTAACTTGTTTCTGGGCGAACTTGTCAGAATAGCAGTAGATTTGACTGGAACCTGCATTCCAAACGAACTCAAAGAAATGCACAAATGAGTACAATTGAAAGTGAAATTTGACGTATTTTATTCCTGAAGTATTTTGAGGAAATTTTTTTTGGAAAGAAAGTAGACGTTGGTATATGTGAAATGTACGATTCACCAAGGACAATATGTTGCCAGGAATTCCAAGACTTGTCTTTTTCGATCAAGCCTAACCTTCAGATTCCCATAACAACTGTACTTGCACTTAAGCTATACAGGGAATCGACGAAACTTTAGAACAAAGAGACGTGTAATGACATGACGTCACCAGATTACGTATAGTTTATTATTACCAGTATTTGTGTTCTAAGCCGATAATGGTTGTTTGATTCCAATAAATGTTAAACAAAGGAGGGGATCTCCAACAACACCAGGTTGTAGCGCCCACAGCAAAACCCCAAAACACCCAAAGCAAAAACACAAAGCAGACAAGCACGGAAAGAGACGCATAAGGGACAAGGAACGTCAACGCACAACACAGAAACATCAACACAAAGGACTACACATAAACCAACGAGACCAATGGGCAACCGGTGCCGACTTAGGACGGCCATCTGCCACGGAAATAGCAGAAGGTGTGGTTATCCTGGATTACGTGCGCACAACCCTCCCACTTTTCCGATTACCGAGAGGTCTCGAAGAACGTACAATTGTGGTGTGTGAAACAACCTCCTCACTGTCAGATGACCACACACAAACAAGACCGCAAAACGCAGGGACCCAAGCAACACAGATTAATATGTAAATGGATATAAAAAGAGGGCGTACGTAATACAATCCGTGCTCTGCCGTTGCGAGCTCATGTATGTTATCACCCGAGGAGTCCGACTGACATTCAGAGAGGACAGGTGGTCGGGGCCCTGTCTTCTCTATAGAGGTTTGGACAGGGCCCGTCATGGAGTCCCGTCGTCACAGTCAGTCAGAGTGCAAGTTTTAAGAATGCGCTTGTACAAGACTGTAGATTGGTCAAGTACCAAGCCTAGTGTCCGTCTGGTGACATATCCACGGTATAAAAGGTGTTTGATGATTCTGACGCATTTTCGATAGTGATGTTGTATATCTTCCTTCTTATCTTGTTAATAATGTCATCATAAAATGCAGGTTGTGAAATACCCAAAGTAATATACTCTGTTGCCTGTATTGGTCCGAATTTAAGAAGAAGTTGACAAAATTTTTTGTAAAATTTCCAGAAAGTCTTTACTAGTTTGTGAAAGCGAAAACCTTGTCCTAAAAGTTTCTTGGTAATTTGTAAATTTCTACTATGAAAATCTAAAACATCAGTACATGCTCTAGCATACCGAATGAGCTGTGAAATATGGATACCATAGGACGGTAATCTAGGAACATCACCGTCAAGCCAGGGGAAATTTACTATGTTAAATCCAAAATCATCTCTTTTGTCATACACACTTGTATGTATCTCTCCATTAACAATTTTGATATTTAGGTCCAAAATTGGTGTTTCTGTGTTTATTGTCAAGTGGACAATAAACATCTGAAGAAACTGTGTTTGATTCTGGATATTTTTGTAACGTAGTGTTCCCCTTGACATTGGATATTTTGAAGTGTATTAATTACTTCTTTCCAGCTCTGTCGCCTGAAAGAGGCTTTGTTTTGATACTAAATCAATTTGGCATCATACATATTATTTGGCTATCAAGTATACTCGAAATTATAGGAGGTTAACATCTTAGCACCATCCCACCAATGTTATTTTGAACATAGATTTTATTAGGATATGCTACTGAATCGACCCTGCATGAAATTTAGAATCGTGTACTCTCTGTAGAGTAAAAACACAAACTTAAATTCTACAGATAAAACCAGAGGGCGCTAGTGAAATAGATTTTGGCGTCTTATAGGCTGGAAGCATTTGGTGCTCTATTGTGAGACTATCGTCAGGATCTTCTTTAACTGATGAGAATTCAATATTCGAAACACGAGTCTGGTGCATTATAAATCGGTTTGAAATTTTCTTCAAGAAGGTAGAGAGTTTGAAACCTTCCGCACTATTAATATGAATTTACCAATGCAGTTTTATGGTCCATCTGTTCAGTTACAAGTACAACGCATTGGGTTGTCTGTTTTACACAATGCTTACAGATTTTCCCTTACTTTTCACGTTAACTATAATGAGCTGTACATAGTCAGGGGGATGTCTATTCATTGTGGGCATTCATTTTTAAACATTTTAGATTTCCTTTCCAAATAGTAATAAAACTTCAAAGCAATGACCTCTTCTAAGATTCCAGCAAGTGAAGTTTAGGGGTATGCAGAAATAATCCTATCTGTCTGTCCATAATAAATGCCTGTTTTTCTGTTCGTCCGCTTATGAAGATTTGAAAGCAGATTTCTTTCATACTATAAACAGAAGGATTTTCATACTTAACACAGACATTCCCCATAAGGAGTTTACATTTTGGTACCTTGACTTTTGACCTATAGTGACCTTGATTTTGGGCCTTTGTTGGGTTTCAAATTACGAAGTTTTCACACTATAAATGGTAGGCCTTTCATATTTTATACATTTGACATTTACCCTATGTTTCATTTTAAGTTAAGATGTTTTGAAAGCTGATTTCTTGCACCTCTATACTAGCCCTTCAATGGCGTTACAATGTTCTCTCCGTTGTCGACATCGTGACTCAACTGTTGAATTTTTGTAAAGCAAACAATATGTATATCATGAATGGTAGGGTTGGAAGAGATCGATATGTTGGTAATTACACAACTACTAGAAATAGCACTGTTGATTATTTTATTTGTAATGCTCAGTTGTTTGAAAATGTGTGTGATTTTGATATTCATGACTTTAATCCATTATTCTCTGATATTCATATGCCTGTGAGATGTTGTTTGAAAAACACGAATGATTTAATTAGTAATGATCAATCATATACGTCTACTGATGATGTAACAATAGAAGAAAAAATTAAATGTTTTGATCACGATAAAACAGATCAGTTTTTAGATAACATTAGTAGGAATGGTATACATTTACTGAAAGATGAACTAGACAATGTAAATATAAATACACTACAGAAGAGTAAAGATGATTATTTATTCGATTGCACTGCTGATTTGCTGCTAACCTCTGGAAAGAAAACATTTGGCACATATAAACATGATATATCTAAAACAAAGAGTAAATTTTGTGATAAAGAATGGTTTAATAATAGTTGCCGTATTGCAAGAAGGAATTACAGAAAAGCTAAAAGAAAATGTAAGAAATATGGATCCAGAATTTTTCAAAATGAATTGCATTCTGCCCAGAAATCATATAAAGTACCTATGGATAAAAGTTTGAAGAATTATAGACATTTTTTTATGAAAAAGATGAGAAATCTTAAGAGCTCTAATCCAAAAGAGTACTGGAAACTTATTAATAAAAGGTCTACTAGTAATAACCTTGATGTGAACATGTCTAATTTTT
Organism: Pinctada fucata; assembly: GCA_028142955.1. NCBI lineage: Eukaryota > Metazoa > Mollusca > Bivalvia > Pterioida > Pteriidae > Pinctada > Pinctada fucata. The sequence goes on from AP027111.1 coordinate 1,556,533, forward strand.
ATGATTACTTTAAGAGTGTTAATAGTAATGACTTAGATGAAGTAGAAGATGATGAATTTTTGTCGCCAAATGAAGATTTTTCTGATACCCATATTAATGAATCTATTACTGAAGATGAAATTAGAAAATCTGTGAAACTGATTAAGAATAATAAGTCACCAGGTCCCGATAACCTGATCAATGAATACATAAAATCGTCATTAGAATATATGTTACCTATCTATGTAAAATTGTTCAATTTAGTGTTTGACACTGGTATAGTGCCAGAAGCATGGCTTCTAGGCAATATTGTTCCTATTTATAAGAACAAGGGTTGTAAAAGTCAGCCAGAGAATTATAGACCGATTACACTACTGAGTTGCTTGGGAAAGGTATTTACATCTATTATATGTGATAGATTGACAACTTATTCTGATGAAAAAGAGTTATTGAAAGAAAATCAAACAGGATTCAGAAAGAATTATTCAACAATAGATAACATTTTTCTCCTTCATTGTTTAATAGAATTAACTTTTCATAAGAAAAATAAACTTTTCTGTGCATTTATAGATTTTAAAGCTGCATTTGATAAAGTTTGGAGATTAGGGCTTTGGCGAAAACTTTTAGCAAATGAAATTTCTGGAAAATGTTTCAATGTCATTTACAATATGTACAAAAAATAGTAAATCAAGAATTGCCTTTAATAATGCCACCTCTGACTTTTTTCTATGTCAAACAGGTGTTAGACAAGGTGAAAACTTGTCACCCTTTTTATTTGCCCTTTATTTGAATGACCTTGAAGAATTTCTGAATACAAGGGACATAATTGGAACAAATTGCATATCAGAAGAACTTGAAAAAGAATTAGATGTATTTTTGAAAATATTTGTCATCCTATATGCAGATGATACAGTGTTGATGTCAAACTCTAGAGCAGATTTACAAAAACAATTAGATTTTTTTAGTGAGTATTGTGATAAATGGAAGTTGACTGTGAATATTGACAAAACTAAAATTTTGGTTTTTGGCAAGGACAGAATTCCAAATAATGTTAAGTTTTTTTACAATAATGTAGAACTTGAAATAGTAAAAGAGTTTAAATACCTTGGAGTTTTCTTCTCCAGATATGGTTCTTTCTTCAGAACAAAGCAATATATAGTTAATAGAGCTACAATAGCCATGTATGAACTTTTAAAAAAATCCAGAAAACTTAATTTGTCAATTGATTGTCAAATGGAATTATTTGATAGAACAGTTTTACCTATTTTGACCTATGTTTGTGAAGTATGGGGCTTTGAGAATTTAGATGTAATAGAAAGACTTCATTTGAAATATTGTAAATTAGTTTTGAAATTGAAGAAAAGCACACCAAATTATATGATTTATGGAGAGTTGAAGAGATATCCGATTAGAATTACAATTATGTGTAGAATGATTACTTATTGGGTTAAGTTAATATGTGGTAAACAAACAAAATTTTCAAATATAATGTACAAGCTGTCACTTGAAATGCACAAAAAGGGATTTAAGTTTAGATGGATAGATTGTATAAAAGGTGTTTTTGAAGAATGCGGGCTTAATTATGTATGGCTCAACCAAAACTTTCAAAATGAAAAATTATTAAAATGTAAAATTAAACAAACTCTTGAAGATCAATTCCTACAAAAGTGGTTGTCAGATTGTAATAACTCTGGTAAAGGAATTTCATATAATTTATTTACACATTTTGAGTTTTCTTATCCATATTATCTTGGTTCAGATTTATCAACAAAAAACAAAACTATCTTATGTAGATTCAGAACAAGCAATCACAGATTGCCCATCGAAATAGGTAGATGGACGAACATTGAAAGAAATGAGAGAATATGTCCACTTTGTAACATAGATGTTGGTGATGAATATCATTTTATAATGGAATGCATGGCTTTAAATGCTCAAAGAAAACATTATTTACCAGTAGAAATTATTACTAGACCAAATACTTTGAAGTTTTATAATTTATTTTCCACCAAAAAATTGTCTACTCTTAATAGATTGTGTAATTTTATTACAAATATTTACAGTACATTGTATCCTCCAGGTTAAGTTCACATGATTACCAAACAAATTTACATGAATCCTTTGTTCACACTTGCTGTATATATGTACTTATTTATATTCATTGAATTATCTCTATGTTGAAAATTGTCAATGTGAGATTGAATAAACTTGAAACTTGAAACTTGACTTCGCAGCTCAATCGGTATGCTAGACAATGTACTGATGTTTTGGATTTTCATGGTAGAAATTTACAAATGACAAGAAACTTTTAGGTCAAGATTTTCGCTTTCACAAACTAGTAAAAGCTTTCTGAAAAGTTTACAAAAATTATTGTCAACTTCTTTCGAAATTATGACTCATACAAGCAACAAAGTTTATTACTTTGGATATTTCGCAGCCTGCATCTTATGTTGACATGATAAACAAAATAAGAAGGATCAAAGGAAGACAGAATTACAATCAAAATTGTGTTAGAATCATCAAATCGTGGATATGACCCTTCTGTCACCAGACGGAATCTTGTCTCGGTAATGGACCAATCTACAGCGCATTCTTAAGAATTGCACTCTGACTGACTGTGATGACAAGACTCCACGCCGGGACCTGTCCTGATATCTTTAGAGAAGAAAGGGCCCAGTCCACCTGTCGTCTCTGAATGATGTCGGACTCATCGGGTGATCACATGCATGAGCTCGCTACAGCCGGCAAATCACGGACTAAAGTTCGTATGTCTTCTGTTTTTTATATCCATTTACATATCCATCTGTGTGTTTCTTGGGACCCTGCGTCATGCTGTCTTTTTCTATGTTCATATTACAGTAAAGAGGTTATTTTACACCACAATTGTGCGTTCTTCGAGATCTCTGGGTAATCGGAAAAGTTGAAAGGTTTTGCGTACGTAATCCAGGATAACCACACAGTCTGTTACTGACGTGGCGGATGTCCATTGGTCTCGTTGGTTTATGTGTAGTCATTTGTGTGTGATGCTTTACTGTGATTTGGCGTTCCTTGTACCATTTGCGTCTATTTCTGTGGGTATCTGCCCTGTGCTTTTATAGTTGGTTGGACTACGTGTTGTTGGAGATCCCCTCCTTTTTCCAAACCGTTTGCAAGTTATGTAAAAGGTCATTAGTGGGGAAAATTTGTTACCTAGTTATTAGTGGGTTGATATCAAGTCACTATATTTTATACCGGGACTTGGCTAATTATTCTAAAGTTTCGTTAATAAGTTGCAGCAATTTCCTCAGCATGTATAGCTCAAGTGCGTCTCGTACAGATATTGAGACCCTAAGGTCGGGCTTGATTAAAACAGCCAAGTCTTGAAGTTCTTACAACATATTGTCCTAGGTGAACCGTACATTTCACAACATATGCCACTTTTTATTGGTCAACTTTCTTCCCAAAATCATTCCCTTTAAATACCTCAGGAACAAAATGTATTAAATCTGGGTTTCCATTTGGTGTCTGTGTGCCTTTCTTGAGTTCTTGTTGAGTTCGTATGGAATGCAGGTTCCAGTAAACTGCGATTCTGTCAAGTTCGCGAATCAAAGAAAGTGAAACAAAACTTCAAGTACACCCAAGACTATCCTTTAAATCTTTGAAAAAGCAAATTCTTCACTATATTCCTTGACGTCTCATGGTTCCTCACCAAGCCTCTATTTGTTGATTAGACACACTTTCCCTTACAAAAAAACTTGTAAGACCGGACATACTTTCTGTATCGTTGTACCAGAGAAACGAAAAAGATTGATGTAGAGATCATAGAATTTTCCGTTCTGTTGTCACTACACAGAAGCGTTGAGACAACGCCATGCTTCAATACTTCAAATTATATATGGCGATGGCTGTGGAATTGCTGTTACTCTGTTTATAAATGATGCTATTGAATTTGAAGACGTTTAACATCTGTGATACTTCTAACCAAAGTATTCTTCTGCCATAACCATTTAGCATCATGTATACAAAATCCATAGGGTTTCAAATTGTCATATCCACCCACATGCCAACCATACTTAGGCCCCCGGTTTCTGTACTTGCGTCTTTTTAGTCGATGGGCCTTCCGAATAGCAATTCTTTCTCTTTGTATGTCATTAGTAATAACTCATAAGATATAAGTCATAATTCGTAACACATGATTCATACATAACACATAGGCCGTAAGACAGAAGTCATAAGTCGAAAGACAGAAGTCATACATGTAACTCCTAAGACAAATGTCCCCAATCGGCTTCCGTACTAAACGGTACAAAATTTATTCTCATTATTCATAGGACACTATAGGTAAACAATGATTATAGCTGAGGCAAAATCTAGACAGACCACATAATGCACTCACACTGATTTTCTAATGTGCGAATCAAGATTGGGTTAGTAAGGACCATAAACCCCCTCTTTCCCCCAGCAACTTGCCAAAAACGTTTTTTCCCCTATCAACATGACATTGTCTCAAAACAATACACTGGGTCCCTACAAATACATATTTGAAATTTGGAATATTTGTCTCGTTTGTTATGTGTTACAGTAGTCTTTTTGATAAGGCCATTTCTTGTTTTTATTCTGTTTTGCGTCCTTTTGAAATTGAGAAACCTACCAGCCAGCCAGGGAGAAAAACAAACAAGCATATAAAACAAAGTTGCAATTTCATATTATGTGACTGTGTGCTTGTTTCATTTGATCATTTTGACATATTTTAGTGAACAAAAGAATGATAGACAATAAGTCATTGTAGTACTTTTACATTTTTACATGAAATATAAAGAAATATACAATTTTTCTTTAATTTTGGTAAAACACACATTTAATTTGCAAAACATCTTATATTTTAATTTTGTTTTGTTTTATGACTTTGGGCTCAAAACCTACCAGCACGAGGACGCAAAACAGAAAATAACAAAGAAATGGCCTAAGTGTTTTGATGTTGCTTTGTGTGTTCGGTCTTCATTGTTCCTGTGGTGCATATCCAGTGTGTGCTTGTCCACGCTGTGTTTTTGTATTTGGGTGCGTAGGTCAGTGTGGCGGCTGTAGTATAGTCCTGTTGAAGATCCACTCCTTCTTTTCATGTGTATATACAATAGAGGAATTCAAGCTCAAAGAACATAATTTATATTATTGTATATATTTTGCACCTGGTTGTACACAGAAATATGAAAGATCAATCAAAGCACTTTAGCTTTTAATTACATGTACCGGTAAGTCATTTGAAAGTCGGTTAAGCCAAGTTCAAGTAATGTTTTTAATTCCTCTTGGTAATTTTTGGTAATTTTTAGTCCGCTATCGGCAACGCCGAAGGGGACTCTTTGTTTCCTCTCCGTCTGTCTGTCCTTCCGTCTGTCCCATTTTTCTTTCTCTTTCTCTCTTTTGTTTGGTTTTTTTTTTTTTTTTTTTTTGGTTTTTTTTTTTGTTTGATATTGTTATTTTTATGGGATTACTGGTTTTTTTTACGAGTTTTGTTTTGTTTTTAAATAACACTGAATTTATGTCTATTCCGTGCATTTTAAAAGTAATGTACAAAAACATAACCCATGTATTAAAAGAGCGGATGAACTTAAATATTCCATTGTGTTTATTTATCTAGATATATTTTTCAAAAGACACTTATTCTAACTAAATTGTAAAAATACTACAAGAATGAAAATAAAAATATTGCCACTTAGTACAAACATAACAGCAACTATGATAGATACTGGTATACCCTGATTTTACCGACGGCATTTCCTATCCATACATTTCCGGCTCTGTCTAGCGCTAAAGCACTCGGACTCGAAAACTCGTCGTTTTCCGTCAACAAGTATTGCATCAAATTGCCGTTCTTGTCCAATAAATGAACTGAATCATTATTCCAGTCTGTAACAATGATATGTCCGTACCGATCACAAACGGTACCCAGGGGGTAAAAGGTGTTACTTTCTACGTTATCGCCGCCTCTATAAACCTTGAGGGGAATCCCTTGTTGGTCCATTATCATGAGCTGGCGCTTATTATTTTTACCCAGGAAAGAAACACTAATGTTACCATCCGGCGTCATGGAAATACGGTGTGGGTCACGTGGGGAAATGACCATTTCCGATATGAACTTCCCTTGACTCGAGAACTTCGCAATGACATGAGATGTTTCTTTTTCATCGTCGGTACTAGAGGTGCTCGAGGACCCATTTCTCCTCAGCCCGCAAACGAAGACCTCTCCATCGTTTGTGACTGTCATTCCCCGAGGAATAAAGTCCAGTTTAGCGAACATAGACATCTCCAGTTGCTCGTCCAGGCGGTGCACCGCTTCCTGTTTATAACCGGAAATCAAGATATCCCCCTTACTTGTGTAGATCATGTGATCGACGGGGATTTGTAGTGACATGGACATTTTGCGTTTTCCCTCTAATGTGTATAGCCCTATAGTTTTACTTCCCCACCCGCTGCATATCCATGCCTTGGAATTAGACATGGGGGCAATGGCGTGTATGTTCCCTTTCTCTGCACATTGAAACTCAGCCAAGAGTTTCGGCTTTATCACTGTCTGTTCCTTTCTCGGACTCAGGTGACTGAAATCCGGCAGAGTTACTGTGTAGTAGTCAATCCGACCGAAATTCTCATCTATGAAGCTGCAACCAGTCTCCGATTTAAACTGAATAAGGGTGTGCTCAAATTCGGTCAGGGATTCAAGCGTCCCCAAGACGCCGTCGTTGGTTTCATGATCTGACGCACTGTTTTCTGACGTCATTTTTTGATTTGTCAATGTCGTTTCGTTCTTTGCATCATTTTCTGAAATTTTGTCTCTCAGCCACACAATCCATCGGTTTAATTCTTTTTCGTGAACTTCAAGACGAGTGACTTCCCCTTGGATTATGTCCTTAACTTCATTGTGCAGTCTAATCCTGACGTCCTCTACAGACTTGTGAATTTCCTCTGATCGCCGATTAATATTATTCTTTGTGTTTTCTTCCACCAAATACAATTTATCCTTCTGAGCCAATGTCTCTTGTAAAGACACCTCTAATGAAGGTAGAAACTGCGCAAACTCCATTTCAACTGCAAAAATCGAAGGTACATGTATTTTTCATCAAAATCAGCATCAATCGTATGCACACCAAGATTTCCTAAATCAAATCAATTTTCCCATTTTGATCTCCAATTTAATCTAATCAACCTGTCCTGATATGGGTATATTTATGTATATAGCGTGTCATAGGCCATGATAGGGTCTGCACTTATGTGGTATAATCTATTGACATTCCGCAGTGGTTATGACCATGGACTTATTATTCTAAAAATATTAGCTTAAGCTCTTGTTGTTTATTATCATATGTATAAACAAAACCTATTTAAAATATTTTCACATATAAATGCAAGTTTTAATCTGGACCCCTGCAGGGATTACGTAGAATAAGGTAGGTATGCCACACCTGCAACACCTGTACAAGGTACCTGCATATTAATTACATGTACATGTATATCTGATTGCCGTGTACATTCCATACACCACTTGCAAACATACACAATTTAAAGAGACTTTAAAATACATGCCTCATTTTAATAAACACAATAGATGTTGACAGAAATAAAGTTTCATATTTAACATATATACATTATATATACTTACACGTGTTGTCTATAATCAGTCTACTTCCTTATACATGTTATACATGGTCCTTTGTCCTCTTTCCCTGCCAGATGCATGTATATTTACTGATGGCCTGCAGTCCTTGCCCTCACCCTAACCTTTTACAAGTGGTTATTGAGAAATGACTTGGACACGCTATCTTTGTAATAACAGTAAATCACACTTTTCTTACTGTCCTTTAATGCAGTCTCCTAACATGCGCGGATCGAGGTGTTATCGCGGAAACCCCACCCCTTCCCTCCCCATCCCCACTTTTACCCTTCAAATAAATTTAAAAGGGCTTGACCTTAAAAATCTTTAAACAATTGAGAAATAAAGTAATACACATATATACCTATACTCTCCTGAGTCCCTTAATTTTTCTGATCTGACACTGGTTTCGCCAATGGATACAAAAATATGACATAAAAAATTAACAAAAAAATCAGTGTTTCTTGTCAGTTTCCGTTGACTTTTATACAGTGTATATAAGACCCATATAAGGGAGAGAAACAGTCGTAAATAGAGCTATAAACAAACCTGCAAAATATACTTCTTTTCTGGGGATGTTTCACTAATAGATCTTTATAAATGAGTAAGAAAGATATAGATCTAGGAATAAACGAATGAAAAAGAATGAATGAAGAGAATAAAGACCAGGAAGATTTCATCAATTCATTACTAGAAACAAAAGTACATACATGTAAGGCAATAAATTCATATCAAAATAACGAAGGAATACAGGTACTATATATAAAAACATCACATTATTATCATTATCATAGAATCATATTTCATGAATGTGGGGAATTTGAAAAAAAAAAAAAACCGCCAATGGAGTGTAAATTTCATTGTTTAACAAAATATATACATGTATGTTCGTAGGTAACCGACTTCATTAAAAAAAAGCGTTTACTATCAAAAGAAAAAAAATATCTGGGCGACGTAAGTGGCTCTGATATAACCCCCTACCGATCCTCGGCGTTCATTTTTTATTCTGTATACGTTGATAATCTCATAGAATCATTTTGTACGAAGTACATAGCTAAGCCAGCATGAAAACTACTGTCTTTATCAATAATCCGATCCAACAAGAACGGCTGCTCTTTGCAAACCGAACTGTAAATTCAAAACGAGTAAAGATTTCAGATTTGTTGAAGAGAGTATAACTTGTTTTTCCCATCTTTCAGCAATCAAAGTTACGAATCTTGATGGCTCCATATAACGATATCTCGCCAAATGTAAACTGATGAAAACCATACAAGCACTATTAAAGAAATGAGGGGATCTCCAACAACACTCGGTTGCAGCACCCACAGCAAAACACCCAATGAAAAAGCACAGAGCATGCAGACACCCACAGAAACAGATGCAAAAGGGACAAGGAACAACAACTCACATCATAGAAACATGAAATACAAAATGACTACACATAAACCAACGAGCAACCAGTTCCGACTTAAGACGGTCATCTGTCACGCCAGTAGCAGACGGTGTGGTTATACGGATTACGTGCGCACAACCCTCCCACTTTTCCGATTACCCAGAGGTCTCGAAGAACGCACAGTTGTGGTGTAAAATAACCTCCTCACAGTAAGATGAACATACAAACAGACAACATGACACAGGGGCCCAAGAAACTCACAGATGGATATGTAAATGGATATATAAAACAGAGGCATGCGAAATATCAAAGAAAACGTAAGTAACGACCATATGCCTCCAACAAACTTGAACAACGCGTAGCCAGAGTACTTTTCAAGTGGAAATATATTCTCGAGACATATTTCAGTCAAGGGATTCGGGCCTGGGTCCAGACGAATTTCTAGGGGGACCCAGGGAAGGCGAACACTGGAAGCTGATATATTTTACACATTTACAGGACAGTTTTCTTCGTAGGAAAATACCCTTTGTACACTTTTTTTGTCTAAAATCTTTACTTCTTAAGCCTCTAATTGTATCATGTGGTGTTTTTTTCGTTTTAATTTTTTTTTTCTTTATTTCTTTTTTGCAAAACGAGGTGGAAGCACCTGCGTACTTTCGTACGACTGGCTAAGCGCCTGTGTCATGAAGTCCCATTTTCACAATTCGTCAGTTTGTAATCCATAGACTGTAACAGATCGAGGCTTTAGTTCTTGTCTCTTAATATATGAATTCTTGTTTGAAATATAAAGTATTCATATTATTCTGTTTTATTGCAAATTTTATGTGAAAAATATACGAAATTCGCAATTAAATATATTCTTAAACATATTAATAGAACTTATTTGATGTGTTCAAAACCCAGTGTTGTGTTGTTATAAGGAAATGCAAAGAAGCTAAAAGATCCCAAGAAAGATTACGTTGCAATGTTTAAACACATGACAATGATACACGAACAAATACACATATTGGAATTAACACAAGACAAGACAACCTCTCTAAACAAACAAAAGGAAGGAACAGCTTGCAGTTGAACATAATCAAGGCAATTGTAGGTGGCGCCACAGGCACAAGATTACTATTAGAAGCGAAATGTTTGGCTGAACTGTGTGTCCCCCTTTCCAGTCCCCTTCCAATCCAGGGCGTTTGCTTCTCCTGTATGGTGCCGGTGTTATATAGTATTTTTCACCCATAGTAGCTCCCCCCCCCCCCCCCGAAAAACTGCTATATAGTAGATTTCCCCCCACGGCGGAAAAAAACTATTGAATATAGTAGTCTTTCCCCCATAGCAGATCCCCCCTACCGTTGCTGGCTTTGATTTTATCTCTTTTTTTTTTATTTTGCGTTCAATAGCGATGACAAATATGGACAATGACCATATCCCAATACATGATAAAAAGGAGGGGATCTCCAACAACACTCAGTTGCAGCACCAACAGCAAAATGCCCACTGCAAAAACACAAAGCTGGTACAATGAATATCCCAACACATTGTACAAAATCGACCATTCAGAAATCACAAACCGAAGGTATATAAAATCAGGATGAAACAGGAACCAAAGCAAACAAACAAACAAAAAACCCCACCACATAAAAAGAAGCGATCTCTCTACATGGGAAAAGTCAGCATATCCTATCCGCATGCTACACCCGTCGCCCCAACTCGTCAGAAATATCACATCCAGTTACCTCAACCTCGGATATAACAAGTATATTCTGTGGTTGGATGGTTCAAATGATCTAAGACAGAATATCACCCACCATTCTGGACAATAGGACATCATAGAATATGGCGAATTCCCCTCATCGACTGTAGAACTTCCTCAGTGACGATGTTTTAAAGTCTATCACAAACGTATCCCTGACTGAGAAGCTTATCTGAAAGATGCCAAGCTCTCAGAACAAAATGAGTATGTTTAGTACTTGCTCTGGTATAACGTATCAACTGAGATATGAACACGCCATAAGCTGGCGATGAAGGGATGTTGCTACTCAGAAAAGGAAAGTTTGTGATGCTGAAACTGAAGTAGACACATTTGTCCTAGAGTGAGGTGTCCATGTGACCATCAGTAGGGCAACATTATGTCCAAATAGGATGCTTAATTATTTGTCTCTGTAGTTTCTTTGACTTCAAGCTCCGACGGATATATTCTGCTAAGGTAATCGTCTATATATCTGTAAGTGGAGTTAAAGTCAGAAGCTAAGTATCTTTTCCCTTCAGAGACCAACGATTGAATCAATTCAGCTTCGTATGAGTAAATAAAAATGTCGGGAAGGAGTGGGGCACAATTGGTTCCCATTGGAATTCCGACAATTTGTTGGAAGACCTTTCCTCCAAACTCCACAAAAATGTTGACGATCAGGAAGTTTAACATTTTCAAGAATAAGATTTTCGTTTGATACCAGTATATGGACCTAACTCAAAATGCTCACTCAGTTGGTCTTATATTATCTTTCTGTACATGTGTATCTGTCTGATTGTCTGTCTGCCTGTGTTTGCCTTTGTGTCTGTCCTCTCCTTTTTTTCATTCTATCAATGGAAAATTTCTTGTCTGTCTGTACGTGTGTTTATTTACCTGTCTGTATCTCGGTGTCTGTCTGTCCGTCCGTCTGTCTGAGAGTGCATCAATCTGTGCTTTCTGTGTGTTTGACTGTGTTTATGTCTGTCATGTCTGTCTGAGTGTGTCTGTTTGTCAATCTGTCTGTCTGGGTGTATCTGTCTATCTGTGTCAATCTATTGGTGTCTGTTTATATGTCTGTGGGTGAGTGCCTCTGTATATATCTTTCTTTTTGTCTGTTTGTCTTACTGTTTAGGTACCGTTCTGTTTGTGTCTGTCAGGGCATGGTAGATAATAATAATGGAGAGGAAATCAGATGCCGGGGAGAGTAAGCATCTCACGCTTGTTGGCAATTCTTCTCACTTCAGTCGCACAGGAAAAAAGGTAAAACATGTCACATTGTGGATGTATCAAATTCGGTGTCTTTGGGATAGCTTAAATCAAAAATATCGTTAAACATATCAATGATATCAGGGCCTGTCTCCCCGCGATCCAGTTATTGACGCTTGTAACATGTATCTTCAGTTGATATCTCTGGTATCCATGACGAAACGAGAATGCGTACTTACCCGGAACACGTGGAACCAAAGTCAATGGCAACCACCAAATAAAGATCACTCATACTGCATCGCAGATTGGATTTCGGTGTTTATTGATTTTAAGCATTCTTGTTATACTAGTTAGTATATATTCTTATATATGGAAGATCTTTACAAGACTCTGTTGCAGCACCCACAGCAAAACACCAAAAACAATAAAAACACAGAGTAGAGGCATAAAAGGGACTTGTCCCAAATACGTAAAGTAGGCAAGAAAACACCAAAAACAATGTAAACACAGAGTAGAGGCATAAAAGGGACTTGTCCCAAATACGTAAAGTAGGCAAGAAAACACCAAAAACAATAAAAACACAGAGTAGAGGCATAAAAGGGACTTGTCCCAAATAAGTAAAGTAGGCAAGAAAACACCAAAAACAATAAAAACACAGAGTAGAGGCATAAAAAGGACTTGTCCCAAATACGTAAAGTAGGCAAGAAAACACCAAAAACAATAAAAACACAGAGTAGAGACATAAAATGGACTTGTCCCAAATAAGTAAAGTAGGCAAGAAAACACCAAAAACAATAAAAACACAGAGTAGAGGCATAAAAAGGACTTGTCCCAAATACGTAAAGTAGGCAAGAAAACACCAAAAACAATAAAAACACAGAGTAGAGGCATATAAAGGACTTGTCCCAAATAAGTAAAGTAGGCAAGAAAACACCAAAAACAATAAAAACACAGAGTAGAGGCATAAAAGGGACTTGTCCCAAATAAGTAAAGTAGGCAAGAAAACACCAAAAACAATAAAAACACAGAGTAGAGGCATAAAAGGGACTTGTCCCAAATAAGTAAAGTAGGCAAGAAAACACCAAAAACAATAAAAACACAGAGTAGAGGCATAAAAAGGACTTGTCCCAAATAAGTTAAGTAGGCAAGAAAACACCAAAAACAATAAAAACACAGAGTAGAGGCATAAAAGGGACTTGTCCCAAATAAGTAAAGTAGGCAAGAAAACACCAAAAACAATAAAAACACAGAGTAGAGGCATAAAAAGGACTTGTCCCAAATAAGTAAAGTAGGCAAGAAAACACCAAAAACAATAAAAACACAGAGTAGAGGCATAAAAGGGACTTGTCCCAAATACGTAAAGTAGGCAAGAAAACACCAAAAACAATGAAAACACAGAGTAGAGGCATAAAAAGGACTTGTCCCAAGTACGTACGTAACGTAGGCAAGAAAACACCAAAAACAATGAAAACACAGAGTAGAGACATAAAAGGGACTTGTCCCAAGTACGTACGTAGAGTAGGCAAGAAAACACCAAAAACAATGAAAACACAGAGTAAGGACATAAAAGGGACTCGTCCCAAGTACGTACGTAAAGTAGGCAAGAAAATACCAAAAACAATGAAAACACAGAGAAGAGACATAAATGGGACTTGTCCCAAGTACGTACGTAAAGTAGGCAAGAAAACACCAAAAAAACAATGAAAACACAGAGTAGATACATAACGGGGACTTGTCCCAAGTACGTACGTAAAGTAGGCAAGAAAACACCAAAAACAATGAAAACACAGAGTAGAGGCATCAAAAGGGACTTGTCCCAAGTACGTACGTAAAGTAGGCAAGAAAACACCAAAAACAATGAAAACACAGAGTAAAGGCATAAATGGGACTTGTCCCAAGTACGTACGTAAAGTAGGCAAGAAAACACCAAAAACAATGAAAACACAGAGTAGAGGCATAAAAGGGACTTGTCCCAAGTACGTACGTAAAGTAGGCAAGAAAACACCAAAAACAATGAAGACACAGACTAGAGACATAAAAGGGACTTGTCCCAAGTACGTACGTAAAGTAGGCAAGAAAACACCAAAAACAATGAAAACACAGAGTAGAGACATAAAAGGGACTTGTCCCAAGTACGTACGTAAAGTAGGCAAGAAAACACCAAAAACAATAAAAACACAGAGAAGAGGCATAAAAAGGACTTTTCCCAAATAAGTAAAGTAGGCAAGAAAACGCCAAAAACAATGAAAACACAGAGTAGAGGCATAAAAGGGACTTGTCCCAAGTACGTACGTAAAGTAGGCAAGAAAACACCAAAAACAATGAAAACACAGAGTAGAGACATAAAAGGGACTTGTCCCAAGTACGTACGTAAAGTAGGCAAGAAAACACCAAAAACAATAAAAACACAGAGTAGAGGCATAAAAGGGACTTGTCCCAAGTACGTACGTAAAGTTGGCAAGAAAACGCCAAAAACAATGAAAACACAGAGTAGAGGCATAAAAGGGACTTGTCCCAAGTACGTACGTAAAGTAGGCAAGAAAACACCAAAAACAATGAAAACACAGAGTAGAGGCATAAAAGGGACTTGTCCGAAGTACGTACTAAAGTAGGCAAGAAAACACCAAAAACAATGAAAACACAGAGTAGACATACGGAGAAATAATGCCACTCTGACATCGCGTCATGGCTCGCAGCCAGATTTGAAATTACTATTGTCGTATATGGGCATCACTGTAATTAAGATTGTTAAACGGCTCTCGGGCATTGGATATGATACTCCGCTATTTTCTGAAGAACTTTATTTTCCGTGTTAAATTCGCGGTTCCCACATGAGTTGAAAATTAGTAAGATTCTGTCCATAGGCTGTACAGTAATTTCATAGGAAGACAGCATGATTTGGCGAGTTTTGGCAACTTCAATGTCCATTTTCTTAGGTTTCTAGTTTAATAATTCGGGTTCCGGGCATCGCGACTGAAAGTTTATAACAAATACATGAAGTCAGGTATCGTCGTTTTTTCGGATAACTGATTTTGGCGGTTCCCACATATTATAAAAATTCCTTCTTTCTACAAAATTTCCTCGATTTTCTAGTATAAAATCATTATGTTTTCTTATAGAATTGAAAATAGGTCATGAATCATCGTTACATAACAAATTGAAAATAATATGAATAACAGAAGCTAAATAAAACGAAGATTTTACGGAGAAAAGCTACTAATTAACTGATTTTAATGGGAGTTTCGCCGAACTTCGTCACATGATTGAGAGAAGTGGCACCATTTCTCCACATGAGACATAAAAGGGACTTGTCCCAAGTACGTAAAGTAGGCAAGAATAGACTCAGGGTTTTTTTCGAGGGTAAGGCCATTTTTGAGTTATATGGGGCCTTTAGGGATACATCCTCATAACTTGAAGCCTCCGTAAGAAACACCAAATACGACACAGTTAATTCTAATCATTTTAAAAACACTATTCAAGACTACATTGACATTTAAGCAAACGAGACCAATCAGTGGGCAATCGGTGCCGACTTAGGGCGCAGTCATCTACCACGCCAATAGCAAATTGTGTAGTTATTCGGATTACATGTGCACAACCCTTCAACTTTTCTAGTTAGGCCAAACCAAATTAATTAAATGTTCTTTGGATTTCCCGCACCATATTTTTCAAAATTCAAAAAATAATATTATAAAAATAAAATGCTCGCCCGCACCACGAAATTTCTGGCTCAAGTTTTTTAAGGGTCGATTCTGACGTCTGCAAATCTTAAAGCTTCTAGAAGTCTGAGATTGTGCAAATTTCGAAGAAAGTGATACTTCTTGTGTTTGAAAAATAATGTAGGGAGCAAATTTGTTGTCCCATCGAAAGTAAAGGAGGGGGAATGTTCGAAAATATTTTCCGTACAGCTATGTGCCAGGCTTCTTAGTCAACAGATTTCCTTTTTTAGTACGAAAAACATCAGAAATGTATTACTGGGGTAACCTATATATATCAAAAATGAAATTATTTTACTCGCCCGCACCTTAAAACTGCAATACTTAAAAAAAATAATTATATTTTCGCCCGCTCGCACCCTTTTTTTCACAAGAAAATCCAAAGAACATTTAATTAATTTGGTATGGCCTTACCTAGATGTCTCAAAGAATGCACTCGTAGTTGTACATATAAAGTGTAAACTAACCTTTGCATCATAAGACGACCACACAAACAAGACATCAAAACGCAGGGGCCCATAGACAAGCAACACACAGATTAATATGGAAATGGATGTAAAAAAATGTATTAATTCCTCTCGAATGTCGGTCAAAAAGTTCAAGTTAAGCAAACTTGGTCAAAACGCATTCGAACACTCTCAATCTATCTTATCCATGAGATATGCGAAAACTGATATTTGGTAAAAATACATTATCTTTGCGTTGTGAATTTAGTTGTCGAGCTCATAATAGCTACTATGCCTTTTATTTTAACCTTGAAAAATAAATAATATCATGTGCGTGTACGAAGATACGAAACAGACTCGAGCGTCTCAATGAATCAGATTAAAATTTTGGCGGAAAGTTCGCACTTTCTGTGGCTGCGATGCAAAGTGCAAAAAAGAAGGTAATTTTGGTTTGAAGTGGATAAACATCGATCATGACAAGAATTTATCAATTAAAGAAGCGGCTAGGCCAAACAGATTCGCCGAAATATCTCTTTTTTTCCGAAATATTGAACAGTTTCACAAAGGTGATAGGTTACTTCGCTTAAAAACTTATTCGCACCTGAGAATCTTCGCTTTCGGAAATATATCACACGGATCGTCCCCACCTGACGTTTATCATAGTAGCTATCATTTATTATAGGTCATTAAATAATTACTAATTCTTCTACAACAGGTTGAGGAAAGGTACTAATTGGGCTAATCAATCTGAATATTTTCTGTAGTAAAAAATCAAAACAATCTCGAAATTATTTTTTTGTGTAAAATCGCAATAGTTCCTTATAAAAGAAATAATGTTTACAAAAGAAACATATCTGAAAAGTGATTGGTTACTGAGAAAATGTACCTCCATTTTCCTGAATATACTGGGTGAGATTTCTTTAAATCTAATGTCTGCGCAGCTCACTTCGGAAACTGGATAAACGCCATTTTGATTATTTCATTATGTAGAACTTTTAATAAAATTGATACCATTCAGTAGATCTTGCTTAGTCGTAAATTTTGGTATAAGTTATATGATAGTCAATGCACGCAATTAAGGATTGTTTTTCAGCTTTTGCGCTTTATCGGTGTGTATTAACAGTAGAGGATGGAAACAGAATATGTAAAGCACGAAGTGCTTTTCATGAATTTTGTTTCCATTCCCTACTGCCAATACACACCGATAAAGCGCAAAAGCTGAAAAACAATACTTATATTTACATTTTACGTGTTGATTAAGTTATTTCTGCCAATTTTTCATCCAGTTTCTTTACATTAATTTGAAATATCATTGCGGAGGGAGAACGCCACTTGACGTAAGAGCAAACGAACGTTTGACGTTTTTCGCTTGATTTGAAGTAGTACCTTCTGTACGGAAACGTTGTTGACAAATGAGAAACTGAATTTTGTCCTTTGGTTGTATTTTGAACATTTCAATTAAAACTGAAGAAAATTGAATTGTGAAAATTCATGACTTTAGTCCAACATAATTCAGACATAGCGGAGAGTTAAACTGGAGAAATTTCACAGAACTGAAGGGAAAACTTTTGAAAACTCATTTTAACACACTCGTGACACTGTTAAACTGCTTAGACATATGAAATCAATCTGTATTATTGTATACAAACTTCTGTAAATACCCTATACTTAATGATGATTACGGGATTACAACGTTTTAACATAGAGATGCGTTAATGTTTCAGGGTAACAATAAAATTGTTTACCCCAAACCTAACTCTTTACCGGAACCTTTATTGTATAAGGGGTATTATCTATTCAAGTAAATCCAATGGTCAGAAAAATAATTTTGAGGACGCTCTTAAAGTCCTTACAAGTAATAACGAATATTCGAATACGAATTGAAAACGTGTCACGAATATTCGAATAGCATTTTCAGGTATTCGTTTCGGCTCTAGTCCAATGATTCTTTTAATCTTGGAAAAAATAATACTTCACTCGTAATACAGATGCCTATGTAAAATTATTTCAAAAATTGGTCTACAAATGCTGATTTGAGGGCTTTTTCATTGGACCCCTCTTAAATGTCATTTTTAGCTCGCCGGGACGAATGTCCGGAGAGCTATTGTCATACCCCCGGTGTCGGCGTTGGCGTCTGCGTCTGCGTGCGCGTGCACAAAAACTTTAACCTTGCTTATAACTTTTAAACCAATACAGATTGGGCTTTCATATTTCACATGTGCATTCCTTGTGACAAGACCTTTCCATGGATACCAAAATTTTTGACCTTGTGACCTTGACCTTGGAGATTGACCTACTTTTGAAAAACTTAAACCTTGGCCATATTTTTTGAATGGTAAGTGATAGGGCTTTGATATTTCACATGTGTATTCCTTGTGACAAGACGTTTCCATGGATACCAAAATTTTTGACCTTGTGACCTTGACCATGGAGATGATTGACCTACTTTTGAAAAACTTTAACCTTGGCCATATTTTTTGATTGGTAAGTGATAGGGCTTTGATATTTCACATGTGCGTTCCTTGTGATAAGACCTTTTTTATTGTTGTTGTTGCAATTTACATATGGTTGCCACCGGCGAGCTATGTTGTCATTCTGACAAGTCTGGTTCTGAAGTTTCTAATGCCTTGTTCACACAGAGAATTTATTGCACAATATATGTTTTGTGTTCACTTAAGCAAAATTAATCGTCCAGTAATTTTTTGAGTTTTTTTCTCAATTGGCGATTTTCACATTTACGTAGTAGACTTGAATTTTAGACACTATTGTCCAAGACCTGACATCACAACATTTGACATAATTGACCTATCGCCAACTCCTCCTCCTGCTGCCGCAATACCAATGATATTATCTCATATCGTTACAGGCATGCTAATAATAGACTCTGCCCTGCACGTGCTGGGAGCTCAGACAAACTAACGCGTTATCCTCATAACCTTTAGTATAGAAATGTAAGATAACATGAGCATTTAGCACATAGATTTTCATCATTTTCTTGATTTATTAAAATGGTTGAAAGATGTGCACATAATACAAGTAGAAGTGATGATGACAGATATCGGGGTAATATTTTTCTCAGATCAAATACATAAAAAGTGCTTAAAATAGACAAAAATCGGCACGGTCATCAACGGATAACACGAAATACATAATTTGCGTATACATTTGATCAAATATATTATATGCACATCTCATAAAAAACCGATTTTGAGAAGTTCAAACATACATGAATATCCAAATTAAAACCCATTACAAGCTGTATAAAAGTCGATCTTGCCGGCGAAAGAGTAAAGAATAGGCAAAAGAGTGGGGGGGGGGGGGGCGTTTTTGAATGAATGTTACCATTTGATTTGCCTTAGATGAAATCATATTGATATTATCTTGACATTAATTCATTTCATACTATTATTCTTAAGTACTTTTATTGTAAAATCAAAAAGAATCATTTAAATGGCATAAAGCCCATATAGGAGAATCCAGCTAGATGGATAGAGGATTGCCCCCCACTCCTTTGGCTGTACCCTAAAAAGATCAATGATAGCATAAGCACAAAATGATGTTAAGGCAAAGGGAATAAAAAAGAAATGAATTAAGGCCTAGAAGTAAAGAAAAAAGCTACGGTTTTAAATTATGCTCAAAATATTTGAACATGTCATTCCCTTGAAATTTAGGAAAAAAAAATGAATATTAAAAAAAAATCCGGTTCGCATCGCTCCCGTTTTTCTTCTTCTTTTTTTTAAATGAAAAAATAAAATTTTGATTTTATGTTATCAGTGATTCTATACACTTATGCATTAATTTCCTAAATTCTCAGGCTTATTACACTGGCAATTTAAATCTTAGTTAATATCAAATATTATAAATGACCCCCCCAATCAATAAAATCAATTATCGTAATAATATATATTCACGTGTTACAAAAATGTATTTTAAAAAATGCTCACACCCCCCGGGCTGTACCCGCCGACGGTGTTTCATATTTAACCCCTACCCGACCCGACTTTTCATTTCGCATCCTGAAACAATGTGTTGGACGCCCTCGAAATAACTTTCACAAAAATATTATACTCTTGTTATGATGATTTTAGAGATAAAGTACATTACACATAATATATTTTATGGAAAAATGATTACGAAAATCAGTTGAAATGGCATATTTTGTTGCCGATTTTCCTATAGAACATGTACTGTTTACATCCGCCTTAGCTGGTTTTTGTCTGAGCTAGCGGGATCCAGCGTATTTGGTAATATGGGCGGAGCTTATCTGGGAATTGGCGATAGGCGAATTTCTTACTGTGAAGTCAAAACATATCTGTGACGTCAAGTCAAAAATTGTGATGTCGGGTCTTGGAGTGTCTTAAATGCAAGCTATTAAGTCTGGCAGTAATGTGAAAATGCATGGTTATTACTTCAATGTGCAACAAATATTACTGTTGGGCAAGTTCCGAAAACAAAAAAAATGAGGGCTTAAATCTTGTTTTACATTTTGCTGAAATCATGCGGTTTCTAAATGATTTTAACCCGATAAAATAGGTCCCAAATTGTGTTTTGATAAATCGTATAAAACTCATATTTCTATTCCAAAATTTTTTTTACACAGATTAACAATTTTGTTACCCATGATCATGATGATAAATCGTAAGCAAATTGTACGATTTCTGAACAATTTCTCTCACTATAACAATTCATCAACAACTCACTGAATTGTTGATATAATGATCGAGTTGTTGGGATAAATTTTTGGGTGATTTTTTTCGTCTGGGTATACATCAACACAAAACAGTTTTTTTGTAAGAAATTGAAATCAATAATCGGAATCAAAAGATTTTTAGCGATTGACAATCGATTGTTGGCGACAATTGATTCATCTCCAATTTGTAAGATTCTACTGATCAAGAGATTTGGATCTTTTGTATTTTAAGGACGTATCTTGTTCTATATTTGAACTCCCTTGCAGAGAATGAATGTCATTGACTTTAGATTGATGGGACATGGTATATGTATGTTTGTTTATTTTATCTCTGAAAGTAGACATAGTCTTTTAAGACTATTCAGTACATAAGATCAATGATAAGTTTTATTTTTAAGACCTTTTACTCATTATTTTAGAAATGACCGTCTAATACTTTGGGTGTTCGTGGTAGTATAATTCTGGTTGGTCATGTGCAAATTCCGTGAATTATACTACCATGAACACCCAAAGTAAGACAGTCATTACTTATATTTCCATTTGTACTAAATATCAGACACCCCGTTTAGCATTAAAAATGAGCCTATTGCATGTTATAACGTCAAAAGTATCTGAACATTGGTAATTCTCCGTACTTTCAAAACTAAAGCATGACGTCATAGTAGGCAACCAGAATTATAGTTTATAAATCCTGTTTGCCTAACTGGCGCTTAACATGGGGATTCCTCTGCAATGGAAATATTCTAATGTGAATGTTTAATGGCATTTTATTGGCCGGATTGCAAAGCAATTCCGGTCTATAGATTGACGATGTCCGTCTGTCCGTCTGCCGTCAACATTTTGGTTAAAGTTTCTGGTTGAGACAAAATCTAAGGAACTATATGCAGTAGAAACTTTATATTATACATGAAGGTTGCCCATGACAAGACCTTTCAATTTATGCCGTAACATTTGACCTAGTGACCTTGACCTTGGACTTTGACCTAGTTAAAGATTTTGGTTAAAGTTCCTGGTTTAAGCAAAATCTAAGGAACTGTATACAGTAGAAACTTTATGTTATACATGTAGGTTGCCTCTGACAAGACCTCTCATTGTGTGCTGTAATATTTGACTTGGTGACCTTGACCCAGTTGGTGACAAAAACTTACTTTGCAATCCGGCCATACCGTCATTAGCGGTGTTTTATTGTGCAGCAGATTCGATTAAGTGAACGCAAAAAAACCTATTGCAAGATTTGTTGCACAATTATAGCCTTAATATTCATGTTATTGCGAATAATTTAATGACTTACTATGTGATCATGGATGAAAGAGGCGGATATGGGACTGATAGGGTAAAATTATAGAATCAGAATATTTATGTATTCTAAACCAAATGAAATATCTTTTTTCATCTTTTTAGGAAGAAAGATGAAATAATGCAAAAGACAGAAAGACCAATTTTTGGAGACTTGTGTAGCCGAAACTAACATGACTATAGAAGCTAGTGCAGAGGAACCATTGTTGGAGAAGAGGAGGAAAAGGGCTCCTCATCAGTCAACAAGCAAACCAATTATCATACAGTTATTCCTTTCTACATGTATGTTTGTATTAATTTTCATACAAAATTCTTACATTTTTCCGTCATCGTAAACGTGCATCTTGTCATCAGCTCACGCACTTCACACAGCTGCTGGATTATACATGTACTACCATACGGCAATTAGTCTTTGTTTAAAGAGTATAAATAAAGATGCTTAGCAATGTGAAGATTTCCTTAGATATACCCAGAGCTCAAACAAAATTAATTTCATAGACCTTTTTGCTTGGATCACTTGGGTCTTTTCATATGTTGTTTTACCCATTATAAAGAATGAAATTATATGTCATTGCATAGCAGCTACATGTAGTATGACATCATTTCAATTCTTTGACGTGGTAAAACATCACATTAAAAGACAAATATTGTCATATACGAGTGAACCATGTACTTGCACTATAACTAATCAAGACTGTGTATCAAATTTCATCTAAATACCTCTAGCTGTTGCAGAAAAAGTCTGGAAAATGATTTTTGTAAGGCATCAAGGGGCACAACTCCTTCAAAAGTAATGTGAATAGGTCTATTCATCATGCAATGCCCGTCTTTCCTATCGTCTTCAGTGAGTGATTTTATTTTCATGTAATGAGATCTTGTTTCAGCTTAATTCGTTACTACATGGTATAAACAGCCATAGTGCTGAGGACACAGGATCATCAATGAGAGGACAAGTATGGGAATACTACATCTTAAAAGAACACTACAAATCTAATGGATGGACAGCCTCCTCCAAATACCAGCTGCCAGGAACCAGATAAGATTTTGTCTTCTTTAATTGTCAAAATTTACACTTTAATATCCCTGCCAAAAAATGGCATTGGTATATAGTTATGCACATGTCCGTCCGTCTGTGTATGGACATCGAGTGATAAAGAACCCAGGATCAACAATTAATGAGACAACTTACTGAAAGACACATCTCAGAAGTACATTACAAATCTGATGGATTGACAGGTTCTCCAAGTACCAGCTGCCAGGAACCAGATAAGATTTTGTCTTTTTTCGTTAATTATTGAAATTTACATTTTGATACCCCGCCAAAAATGGCGGGGGCATATAGTGATGCACATGTCCGTCTGTCTGTCCTTAACATTATAGTTTGCCGATTAACATCTAGTGGTAGTGCGTGGTACTGTATGACAATATATTGAGATGTTGAATGATTTTTCATGGTAAATGTAATAACTCACAATAAGAGAGAAGACATAGACACTGTTATTTGCTTCATTATTTTTTTTTTTTTAATTAGAGATAAACCTTTATCATTAAAATAATTTCTTACACCATCAATCTTTAATAAGTATACCCACCTAATATTGTTTCTCTTGTTTTCAAAAATGTGAGAATTTTGTTCCATTGTTTTGAAAATCTAAAGATTAATCATACTGCTTTCAATGCATGTATTAGTTTCCTAGCTAAATTTTTGGTTTATTAGCTCACCTCGACGAAGTTGAGTGAGCTTATGCTATACCCCCGCGCGTCAGCGTCCGTGTCCGCGTAAGTGTCCGGTTAAGAAGTTTGGGGTAGCTCAGTATTTGGCAAAGTACTGATGCTACAGTAACCAAACTTGCACAAGTGATTCATCTTTGGATGCTGAGGTGAACCCATGCATCAGATGCTGCATCTGACCTACATTTTCCGCTTGAGTGACTTGGTTAAGAAGTTTGGGGTAGCTCAGTCTCTGACAAAGTACTATTGCTACAGTAACCAAACTTGCACAAGTGATTCATCTTTGGATGACGAGATGGACCCATGCATCGGATGCAGCATCTGACCTACATTTTCCGCTTGAGTGTCCGGTTAAGAAGTTTGGGGTAGCTCAGTATCTGACAAAGTACTAATGCTACAGTAACCAAACTTGCACAAGTGATTCATCTTTGGATGCTGAGGTGAACCCATGCATCGGATGCTGCATCTGACCTACATTTTCTGCTTGAGTGATTTGGATAAGAAGTTGAGTGAGCTTATGCTATACCCCCGCGCGTCCGTGTCCGCGTAAGTGTCCGGTTAAGAAGTTTGGGGTAGCTCAGTATCTTGCACAAGTGATTCATCTTTGGATGCCGAGATGGACCCATGCATCGGATGCAGCATCTGACCTACTTTTTCCACTTGAGTGATTTTGCTTTTAAAAGCCAATATTTAGCAAAGTATTACTGCTACATGTACCAAACTTGCATATTGGATGTATCTTTGATCAAACTTTCATAAAATGTCCTTGACCAACTTTTTCCGCTTGAGTGATTTTGCCTTTAAAAGCCAATATACATGTACTAAGAAATATGTTTGAATTGAATTTTGCTGCCACGAGGTGAGCTTCGTAATCTGTGATTACCTATGTTTTTTAATGCGTATTATTTTTTCTTTGATTTTCGGCTCCATTTAATGTCTCCGCAGAATTTGTTTAAACATTACTTATTTGAAAATCAGCAAACAGACAATATAATTGTAAAAAGAAGAAATTGTTTGGGGATTGGAAAAAAAGAAGAAATTGCACTATAAGACCTCTCCCCGACAATATTCATTTACAAATTAATAGATTATGGATTTGCATATTAATAGATTATCAATGGTACATGCCGTTACATGTGATGCAAAATTAACCATATAGATAATATAGATATAGCAAAACGTTTTTAGCTCACCTGAGCGAAGCTCAAGTGAGCTATTGTCATAGCGCGCCGTCCGTCGTCCGTCCGTCCGTCCGTCGTCGTCGTCGTCCGTCCGGCGTAAACTTTTAACATTTTCAACATCTCCTCTGCAACCGCTGCACAGAATTTCTCGAAACTTCACAGGAAGCAAGTACTAAATGCCCTCTACCAAGTTTGTGTTTTTTGTGCCGATTGGTCAACAAATATGGCCACCGAGGGCTCTGATTGGCTGACACATTTTCGACATCTCCTCTTTAACCGCTGCACAGAATTTCATGAAACTTTACAGGAAGGAAGTACTCAAGGTCCTCTACCAAGTTTGTGTTTTTTGTGCCGATCGGTCAACAAATATGGCCGCCGAGGGCTCTGATTGGCTGACACATTTTCGACATCTCCTCTTTAACCGCTGCACAGAATTTCATGAAACTTTACAGGAAGAAAGTACTTAAGGTCCTCTACCAAGTTTGTGTTTTTTGTGCCGATCAGTCAACAAATATGGCCGCAGAAGGCTCTGATTGGCTGACACATTTTCAACATCTCCTCTGCAACCGCTGCTCAGAATTTCATGAAACTTTACATGCAGGAAGTACTCAAGGTCCTCTACCAAGTTTGTGTTTTTGGTGCCGATCGGTCAACAAATATGGCAGCCGAGGGCTCTGATTGGCTGACACATTTTCGACATCTCCTCTGCAACCGCTGCACAGAATTTCATGAAACTTTACAGGAAGGAAGTACTCAAGGTCCTCTACCAAGTTTGTATTTTTCGTGCCGATCGGTCAACAAATATGGCAGCCGAGGGCTCTGATTGGCCGACACATTTTCGACATCTCCTCTTTAACCACTGCACAGAATTTCATGAAACTTTGCAGGAAGGAAGTACTCAAGGTCCTCTACCAAGTTTGTATTTTTCGTGCCGATTGTTCGACAAATATGGCTGCTGAGGACTCTGATTGGCTGACTCATTTTTGACATCTCCTCTGCAACCGCTGCACAGAATTTCATGAAACTTTACAGGAAGGAAGTATTCAAGGTCCTCTGCCAAGTTTGTGTTTTTCGTGCCGTCAGTCAACAAATATGGCCGCCGAGGGCTCTGATTGGCTAACACATTTTCAACATCTTCTCTGCAAAAAAACCACTGCACAGAATTTCATGAAACTTTACAGGAAGAAAGTACTCAAGTTTCTCTACCAAGATTGTGTATTTTGTGCTGATCGGTCAACAAATATGGCCGCCAAGGACTCTGATTGGCTGACACATTTTCGAAATCTCCTCTGCAACCGTTGCACAGAATTTCACGAAACCTTGCAGCAAGCAAGTACTCAAGGTCCTCTGCCAAGTTTGTGTTTTTCTTGTCGATAGGTCAACAAATATGGCTGTCAAGTGCTTTGATCTGTAGAAGTATTTTTGTGACTTTTAACCCTTTGTCTGCAACTCAGGTGAGCGATGTGGCCCCCTTGGGCCTCTTGTTACTGAATGGGATGTTGTCACTTTCTCAAAGTAAGGAGAGCTCTGATTGGATGACAAACTGATGAATGAGCTTTAGTGGTATCCACTTTTAATTTAGCTGATTTTACTACAAGTCTGGTGACAGTCTTAATGTGCTGCTCAGTCTTGAACTCGAATTTAACCGTACATTATGTGAATCATCTATGACAGAAATTATGATAGCTCTCTGTAGTATGATGATAAAACAGTATTTACTGCATGTAAAAGATACTACAAAAGTTCTGTCTATTATTTGTTCCTTGCTAAACTTAACAGTTTAAAAGTCAGAAAATGTCACTAAATTCATTTGTCTAGCTCCTGTTCAGGTTTTGTTGTGAAGATTGATTGATTTCTGACATTTTTAGCTCACCTGGACGAAGTTGAGTGAGCTTATGCTATACCCCCGTGCGTCCACGTCCATGTCCGGTTAAGAAGTTTGGGGTAGCTCAGTATTTGGCAAAGTACTGATGCTACAGTAACCAAACTTGCACAAGTGATTCATCTTTGGATGCTGAGGTGAACCCATTCATCGGATGCTGCATCTGACCTACATTTTCTGCTTGAGTGACTTGGTTAAGAAGTTTGGGGTAGCTCAGAGTGGCTTGGTTAAAAAGTTTGGTGTAGCTCAGTATCTGACTAAGTACTGATGCTACAGTTACCAAACTTGCACAAGTAATACATCTTGGGATGCCAAGATGGACCCATGCATCGGATGCAGCATCTAACATACTTTTTCCACTTGAGTGATTTTGCTTTTAAAAGCCAATATTGAGCAAAGTATAAGTGCTACATGTACCAAACTTGCTTATTGGATGTATCTTTGATCAAATTTTCATAAAATGACCTTGACCTACTTTTTCCGCTTGAGTGAATTTTGCCTTTAAAAGCCAATATTGAGCAAAGTATAAGTGCTACATGTACCAAACTTGCATATTGGATGTATCATTGATCAAACTTTCATAAAATGACCTTGACCTACTTTTTCCGCTTGAGTGAATTTGCGTGTAAAAGCCAATATTGAGCAAAATATAAGTTCTACATGTACCAAACTTGCATATTGGATGTATCATTGATCAAACTTTCATAAAATGACATTGGCCTACTTTTTCCGCTTGAGTGAATTTGCCTGTAAAAGCCAATTTACATGTACTTAGAAATATGTTTGAATTGAATTTTGCTGCCAGGAGGTGAGCTTTGTAATCTGTGATTATCTATGTTTAGACTGGTTATAAACACATCTGTATATATAGTGTCGAGCTTTTAAAGATGTCTCATTATGGGGAGGTTGCATGATAAACAAATAACATAGTTTGTCGTAGAAAAAAAAGAGATAACGGACAATATCATAATGTAAATAATTCACTTATATAGGCTAACTAAAGGCTTAAGTTAATTACTGAAGTACACATAGCAGACCTGTTTAGCCTTGCTTTTCTGGCATACCAGTATTTTTTACCCCAAATTGTGTAATACCCTTCTCTATTATTGTGGGATTGATTGGCATTGAGTTGATTTCTTTAAAATTCAACTGTAATACCATTTGACAATAAGTGAATTGTATGTTGAAGTCAATTTTAGTGATGGAGGTCACAGTGTTGTGTATAAAGTTTAATAAAAGAATAAATAAGAAGTACATGTATCGGCAGAAATGCATTGAATTTGATTTTGGTCGCAAAACTTGTGGGATTATAATAAGTTTAATTGCATATTTGTCTGAATTGTAAAGAGGTCTCATAAAGTAGTAATCGAGGGATCCCCTAATCCATTTAAGGAAAATCTACTGCAAAACTCTTATCAACAGGCCATTGATTATGAAGTAATCACGTAAGTTTATTAACAACAGATGCGGTTTATGTTGAATATGCACTTGTGTACGTCTTGAAGAAAAATATGATTTGAAAGTGCGCTATATCAACACTCACAGACTTCAATACATTACGGATGGTTGTCTTAATTAATACATGTATCTTAGGTCTTTCTGTTACTGAGAGTTTCATCCAGGGTCGATCCCATAAATTTTCACATTTGTCTTTTTGTTCCTGTTAGCCTTTCCGTTCAATCTTTCTACTTTCTTGCTCCTTAGTAATTTTTCACTATTTTCTCCAGGTTTAATATAATCTAACATCACCTGGAGGGAGGAGATTTCTCAACCTGAGTGTACAAAATTTTGCAAGTCCATGACGAGGCTTGCTGAGTCATGCAGAAGCAACATTTTTTTTACACGAGGGTTGAGAAATCTCCATCCCTCGCTCAAGGTGGTGTTTGTTTTTCTCCCAGGTTTTTTGTAGCTTTATTTGCTAAGAAAGACAACCCAAGGTATATCTATAATCTACAATAATAAGCTGATTAATTTGATCTCCGCAATGATACGAGACATAGACGCATGATGCAGTGATTCCCAGAATATGTATTCCATCACTAGAAGTGCATGTAAACCATTAAGAAACACCTCAATTTTCCGATAATTATTCTTTAATCTAAAACAGTTTGAATCAATAATCCAATAATGTTTATTTATAATAACATTGTTTTCATACATCTTGATTTAATTTCATTCATTTATTCTTCAACAATAATTTATGTTGAAGTCTCGAAATGATGTGCCCAGTGTCAACAAAAGTTTTCAAAGCGTGAACGAACAAATCGACATGTGGCTTTAGGATTGCACATACCACAAATTTATGTTCTTAATTAGTTGATGAAAATGGACAGTTATGTTTCCTCTGTTGATATTTGCGCCATAGAATAGAGACGGAAGTGTATTCTGTGTAGATGAAATTACATGTGTGGAACTTTCAGTGGATTGCATCGATTGTGTAAATAAAGAAAAAGCTGGAACAGGTGCCCTATTGTTTGTTGCTTAATGTACGATAATTATTAAGCGAAGGGGGATTTCTGTGGCCAGTTATGTGAACAGCCTGTGTGTCGGGAACATTGTTATCCAAAAGTTTCTGACACATACTAATTCAGTGCTTGTATTTGTCAGGTGTTTAAGATTTTCACTTGAAATGTTTGCTTCCTCCACCATTTTCTTCAGAATATTGTATAGCTTATGTTTTCCCATAGGCTGTGCCAGAAACCATTGTTATCTTCAGACGGCCTTTTGTTGTTTGTGACAACGGAGAGATAGAAAGTATTGTCTGCATTATTTTTGATTTTTGGTCATTTTTAGCTCGACTGCACTTTAGTGCAAAAGAGCTATTGCAATACCCCCGGCGTCGGCGTCGGCGTCGGCGTCGGCGTCGGCGTCCGCGTCCGCGTCGTCCGAACTAGATGATAAGGTAAATGTTAAGATTACACATTTACCTTTCCTATATTCATATTCTGTTGGTTTTTTTTGTTGCAAATGTTTAATTATACATCATTTAATATATCCAGATGAGGATATAGCCCCTGGGGTTGGGATTTTTAAAATTATTTCAAATGATAAGGCAAATGTTGAGATGATAAGGTAAATGTTAAGATAGCAATGAAGTCTTTAAAAGCCAATATTGAGCAAAGTATAAGTGCTACATGTACCAAACTTACTTATTTGATGTATCTTTGATCAAACTTTCAAAAAATGACCTTGACCTACTTTTTTCCGCTTGAATGATTTTGCCTTTAAAAGCCAATATTGAGCAAAGTATAAGTGCTACATGTACCAAACTTGCGTATTTGATGTATCTTTGATCAAACTTTCAAAAAATGACCTTGACCTACTTTTTTCCGCTTGAATGATTTTGCCTTTAAAAGCCAATATTGAGCAAAGTATAAGTGCTACATGTACCAAACTTGCATATTGGATGTATCTTTGATCAAACTTTCATAAAATGACCTTGACCTACTTTTTTCTGCTTGAATGATTTTGCCTTTAAAAGCCAATATTGAGCAAAGTATAAGTGCTACATGAACCAAACTTACATATTTGATGTATCTTTGATCAAACTTTCAAAAAATGACCTTGACCTACTTTTTCCGCTTGAATGATTTTGCTTTTAAAAGCCAATATTGAGCAAAGTATAAGTGCTACATGTACCAAACTTGCATATTGGATGTATCTTTGATCAAACTTTCATAAAATGACCTTGACCTACTTTTTTCCGCTTGAATGATTTTGCCTTTAAAAGCCAATATTGAGCAAAGTATAAGTGCTACATGAACCAAACTTACACATTTGATGTACCTTTGATCAAACTTTCAAAAAATGACCATGACCTACTTTTTTCCGCTTGAATGATTTTGCCTTTAAAAGCCAATATTGAGCAAAGTATAAGTGCTACATGTACCAAACTTGCATATTGGATGTATCTTTGATCAAACTTTCATAAAATGACCTTGACCTACTTTTTTCCGCTTGAATGATTTTACCTTTAAAAGCCAATATTGAGCAAAGTATAAGTGCTACATGTACCAAACTTGCATATTGGATGTATCTTTGATCAAACTTTCATAAAATGACCTTGACCTACTTTTTTCTGCTTGAATGATTTTGCCTTTAAAAGCCAATATTGAGCAAAGTATAAGTGCTACATGAACCAAACTTACATATTTGATGTATCTTTGATCAAACTTTCAAAAAATGACCTTGACCTACTTTTTCCGCTTGAATGATTTTGCTTTTAAAAGCCAATATTGAGCAAAGTATAAGTGCTACATGTACCAAACTTGCATATTGGATGTATCTTTGATCAAACTTTCATAAAATGACCTTGACCTACTTTTTTCCGCTTGAATGATTTTGCCTTTAAAAGCCAATATTGAGCAAAGTATAAGTGCTACATGAACCAAACTTACATATTTGATGTACCTTTGATCAAACTTTCAAAAAATGACCATGACCTACTTTTTTCCGCTTGAATGATTTTGCCTTTAAAAGCCAATATTGAGCAAAGTATAAGTGCTACATGTACCAAACTTGCATATTGGATGTATCTCTGATCGAACTTTCATAAAATGACCTTGACCTACTTTTTCCGCTTGAATTATTTTACCTTTAAAAGCCAATATTGAGAAAAGTATAAGTGCTACATGCACCAGACTTGCATATTGGATGCATCTTGGGTTAGACTATTGAAATATGACCTTGACCTACTTTTTCCGCTTCAGTGATTTTGCTTTAAATTGGCAATATTGAGCTAACTATAAGTGCTACATGCACCAGACTTGCATATTGGATGCATCTTGGGTTTGACTATTGAAATCTGACCTTGACCTACTTTTTCTGCTTCAGTGATTTATGATGAGATATATGTTGTTGCCTGAGAAAGGGAGTTTAAATAAATTGGCTGTCATGAGAGATATTATGCTATGCAGTCGAGCATTAGGTGACTCTGGCAACTATTTTTCTTGAAAGCATCCACTGTTCATCGGTTGTCCAGTTTAAGTTACTTGCATACATTCTGGGTGCCTTTGAACAGATATTGTTGAGTGCCAATCCCAGTACGTATTTTCGTTTGATGTTTGTTGAATTCTACAAATTCGATGTCATTAGTTCTGCGTCGAAAACCAAGGGAAAAATCTTCTACACACAGGCCTCGATGCTCCTCCCCTCTTCCACAAATATCAAAGTGAATAGTATTACTGAATCACATTGTATTAATTACTGAATCACATTGTATTAATGACGTAGTCGTATTTGTTCCCAACTGACCAGAAAAGTACAGTTTGTTGATATCTTCATCGCTGATAGCATCAGACGCATATGATTTATTTCCCATTCCTTTCCTTTTAAGAGATTTGTTTAGATTTCAGGGTTTCTTGAGATTTGCTGAACTCTAAATTGCGTTGCATAGAGATCGGAAGAGCAAATAATGCCTTTCATGTAGCTAGGTTTGTATATTTGGCTCCAATTTTATGTAATGTATACAGAAATAATAAATTTGCTCAGATGATAATCTAACTCAAAGGGAGGAATTTGTTGTACACCTCTGTCGTCATTGTTGGTTTGCAAATGTGATTTGAAAAGTCGAACATGCCCTAGAGTTTTTCTTGCAGTGTTTTTGTTCTCATTTTCATTAAATTTGTCGACATTGTCGTCATCAACGGCAAGAAAAAGACCAGTAGAGTCAGGATTTACAGTGACAGGTACAGAAACAGGCACATTCTCAGTGGTTATACCAGGGCTTTGTTCATTTTCATGGAAGCTATCATTTAAATTGTCCTGCATAA
Source organism: Pinctada fucata (assembly GCA_028142955.1). NCBI lineage: Eukaryota > Metazoa > Mollusca > Bivalvia > Pterioida > Pteriidae > Pinctada > Pinctada fucata. Next base: position 1,589,165 of record AP027111.1, read on the forward strand.
CAATTTCCCAAAGACAAGTGTCAACAAATTGATGCTTTGCTAATTTTATAATTATACCCCCCGCAAACAAAGTTTAGGGGGTATATAGGAATCTCCCTGTCCGTCTGCCTGCCTGTCCGTCCGGTTAAGAAGTTTTGAAAGCAGATTTCTTTTATACTGTTAATGGTAGGCCTTTCATATTTCATACACACATTTACCATAAAGAGTACTACATTTTGGTACCATGACTTTTAACCCTGTGACCTTGACCTTCACCCTATACAACATTTTTTGCTAAGATGTTTGAAAGCAGATTTCTTTTGTACTATTAATGGTAGGTAAGATAAAAAGATAACTCCTTCAGTCTTATCTGTAACGGCAGTGCAGAAATTGAGACTGTGCCATCTACATTAAATTCGCAACAACGTGCTCTAATATTCATCAATGCAGAGGAGAATTCTAAATATTTAACCAAAATCTTTCTTTTTTCTGTTGTCACATGCAAATATTTCAATTCTCTCTAATCGTTGTGTACGACTTAGATATACATGCTGCCAATACATTGGATATATTTCACTTGAACATTGTAACTCGATCTCAGCAACGTGTCCCTACCTCAGCAGTTTGTACTTGTGTTTGGTTGACGTTCACACATATCCTATGACGCATTGTACCTGAGAGATGCCTTGTCTGGACAATGGGCTGTGTTTTCGTGTAAAATCAACTTAATGAGCATTTAATTTATTTGCCTCTTGTGCATTGAACTATTGAACTCATGAACTATTATTGAATATCTATTTCAAATAAAGCCATGACATGAACTGCTGATGATATCTTCCTTTGCTTTATTTTGTGGAGATAATATTTTATTTAGGTCTATAAGTAGACTACTCTACCCCATATTTCAACTATAATCACAGTTGATCCTTTAGATTCCTTTACTTTTTAAAAAAAAATTTCAGATTATAACAGAGGATAATAATATGGGTAATATATTAAAATTTGACTACTGCTTGATGGACTTAAAAAAAAAACAACCCAGAAATACTAGTAATGCAGCTATATTATTCTGACACATAAGTAACTGAAACCTTCTCTCATGGCTGTCATTTAATCTCCTTCAAATCTGGATTTACTTCACATTTCTTTTACACTTAATCTTAAGATGTTGAAAATCTTAAGATGTTGAAATATCAACAAACCTAATGCAATACACTGGTAGCTAGCATGTTGACTTCCAACGCCATCTTTTGATGTTTGAAGTATTTTATCTGAAGTTGCTTTTTCTGCCTCAAGTCTTTTGCTGTTCTTCATAATGAAAAAAATATCATGGTAACACAAGTCCAAGCTACAATAAAAATGTCATGGTAACACAAGTCCAAGCTACAATAAAAATGTCATGGTAACACAAGTCCAAGCTACAATAAAAATGTCATGGTAACACAAGTCCAAGCTGCAATAAAAATGACATGGTAACACAAGTCCAAGCTGCAATAAAAATGTCATGGTAACACAAGTCCAAGCTACAATAAAAATGTCATGGTAACACAAGTCATGGTAACACAAGGTCATGGTAACACAAGGTCATGGTAACACAAGTCCAAGCTACAATAAAAATTTTGTGGTGGAAAAAATATGAAAATTCTATATTTTGCAAGAAAGAATGATGTCTAGAATTTTATGCCATATAACTTTTTTTCATAGCTTTATCAAGTGAAAGAAAGTTTTGTAACGAAACCAAATTGTTATTCAGGATTTCTTTGCTCAGTGCAACTTCTGCAAAATCAAATAAGCTGCGAAAATTACATAATTATGATAAATAAACTGCTTAAACAACTTATGATGAATAAATTAGAATATGATATATACACAAGGAAAAAATAGGATTGTTTTATCATGCTACAAACATATCATAAGGTTTGGAATTGATTACATAAACTTACTTTTAGTATAAACTTATTTATATTGAAAATATCTAAATTATAGAGAATTAATGGAAAAAGAAAACTGTCTAGCTCAGCATACAGAATGAATCAAGAAGAGAGAAATGCAACTTGGCACACTAAGTGTTCCCTATTCAAAAACAAACCACAAATACGGTGAAATATTCAGCATGTTCAGAGAGGAAAAAGTCTATTGGATAGAAGTCCTCTCAATTATCTTAGCTTGTTGGAAAAAGAATTTTTTCCCTTTTTTTACTTGGTATTTTCTTTTTGAACATTTTGACCCAGATTTGAACATCCAAATGAAAATGTTGCGTATCTTTCTTGCCTGACCTGGTACTTTACCTTTCATGAAATATTAAACCAGTGTTTAAAATATTTTCATTGCTATCTTCTAATTTTGAATCACGGTCATTGACCTCAACCCAAGGAAGCTTGTATATTATTAAAGCATTTATTTAACATTCATGATGGAAATTTGAATTCAATACTGGTGAAGAAATGATGAAAATCAACATCTGAGAGATTGTTTTTTCTGCAGATGGGTAATTGGTAGTTTATTATAAAAAAATTAATCATTATTTGTCTTTAACTGGAAGAATTCCTGATTAAAAGTACCAATTTCTACAAAAAAAGAATTCCTGATTAAAATTACAAATTTCTACAAAAAAGTCGATCTTATCTCCTTCATTTGTATCCAGTTTGCTCGTTTTGGGTTAAAACAATATTTTTTTCTTCTTACTTAGATTAGCTTAAATTAAAGCTTGACATATTTTCAAGATCAGACTTCAGTAAATTGATTGTAAATATATTTATACCTATCTGGAATTTATCGTAACTTTACAATGGTTGAGTCAGTGAATCTACAGAATATAAGCATTTTAATTTTGTTGGTAACGAATGACATGCTCAGGCTTCATATCTCTGTTATTTTGGATCAAATCAACAATTCTAAAATGGATTTTCTATGGTAGAATCAAGTTCACTTTGTAAGGGTCCATCAGGTTGTGTGACCAGGACTGAGCTAGAATCCTTCCTGAAAATTCATTTTCAAGAGTCATAGAGAAATTCTAATATGACTTAAAATTTTCTCCCAATATGTACCATAGAACTCGCCTGGTGTAAAATCTCCAACAAACTTCCAGTGCGCTAAGCTCCGCCCATTCACGTGCTATATTAGAATAGAAATAACAACTAGCTAGCGGTGATTCATTGTCCAGTAATTCCACTCGTCACATGAACCAATCATATTATCAATGTCTCACATAGGCTCAGATGTCATGTGTGATGAACTTAAGAAAAAACAACTACCTAGCTGTGGCTTGGTGATAATTTGATTGGTTCATGCGACTCATGGAATTACTGGACAAATAACCACGGCTAGCTAGTTGTTATTTCTTATGTTCATCACACATGACATCTGAGCCTATGTGAGACATTGATACAAGTTCTCTATGAAAATACAGAGTTCTTGAAATCTTCCATTGAAATGTCGGACATTTGGGAATTTTTATCTGTCCAAATAATAGATATAACTTGAGTTTTAATCTGACAAAAAAAAAATTAGTATTGGCTCATCTGATGTAACAGATACTTTTCATGAACTCTGAAAATGACAATGAAGGTGAAAACTGAACAATACTCATGGGTAAAGGGATCTAATAATGATTTACATGAACAATACTGGGTAAAGGTATCTAATAATGATTTACATGAACTATACTGGGTAAAGGGATCTAATAATGATTTACATGAACGATACTGGGTAAAGGGATCTAATAATGATTTACATGAACTATACTGGGTAAAGGGATCTAATAATGATTTACATGAACGATACTGGGTAAAGGGATCTAATAATGATTTACATGAACAATACTGGGTAAAGGGATCTAATAATGATTTACATGAACAATACTGGGTAAAGGGATCTAATAATGATTTACATGAACAATACTGGGTAAAGGGATCTAATAATGATTTACATGAACGATACTGGGTAAAGGGATCTAATAATGATTTACATGAACGATACTGGGTAAAGGGATCTAATAATGATTTACATGAACGATACTGGGTAAAGGGATCTAATAATGATTTACATGAACAATACTGGGTAAAGGGATCTAATAATGATTTACATGAACAATACTGGGTAAAGGGATCTAATAATGATTTACATGAACGATACTGGGTAAAGGGATCTGATAATGATTTACATGAATGATACTGGGTAAAGGGATCTAATAATGATTTACATGAACAATACTGGGTAAAGGGATCTGATAATGATTTACATGAATGATACTGGTTAAAGGGATCTAATAATGATTTACATGAACAATACTCATGGGTAAAGGGATCTAATAATGATTTACATGAATTTTTTATGTTTTGATTAAAAATTCCAGTCTTGAGCATCAAAACCTTCAGTTTTCATTCAATGATATTTCAGAGAAAAGACAGGCTAGCGCTTTGTTTATACAAGTTAGTAAAGCTTAAATCAAGGTACTTTGTACAGTATTTTTGTGAAGTTTGTTTATAATTTACAATATTAAGAAAAATAACTGCATTATATATAGGAAATGTAAGTTTTTTTTATAATTGATTCAAGTAAAAATTATATAAAGAGTCCAATGTTTTAGCGCCATTCAAGTACTTAGAAATCATAATTTGTTGATATACTCTGGTTGCATTTACATTGTAATGCTAAAGTGCTTTACATTTATATTGCAATGAAATTTTTTATTCAAAGGGATGTAATCACAAATTCTCATCTCAGAGTAAGCAGTAAATTCAGAAATATAAGATGAGTACATGTGCCCCTATCATTATAGTTTCAAACTGCCACAGGAAACATTAAAGGGATATTTTCAAATTATGCTTATTTTCTCAGTAAAAAGATTTATTCAATAAGTTGGATAATAGTCATCTTGCGTATTGATGCAAAACAAGTCCGATGGAATTTGAACTTTTTAGGTCAAGAGAATTTGAAGTTGAATTGCATATTTTACATTAGGGACCAACCGAAAACACCTATATAAGAAATATAGATCAAAGTTCTAGTTTTCTGTCATCTTTTCTTTAGAACAAAACTTTCAGTAAGTATCGTAATATGAATATCCATTCCCATGGATTGATGAGTGATGCTTCCTTAATTTGTAAAACATACCAGATGTCAATGAGACTTTGTTAACTTTGTTTTTCCTAAAAAAACAGTCTAGATTGAAGTTGTCTATTTCCTTTTATCTATCTTTGGATTGAATGTTGAGACTTCTTTAAACGGATATGGTCAGATTCTGCATGGCTTCAAGATTGGATGCTATGCAAATAAGTTGATTTTGATTGCATTTTGAAATTCACTCGTTTCTCCAGATCATGACTTCAGTGTTCTTTGTGACTCAAAATCAAAAATTTAGCACACAGATCAGTTCGTATAGCCTATAAGCCTAGTAACCTCATTTTCTCTGTGACTCCAATAAGAAATTAAGATCACTTTAAACTGAGCGAAAGGACTGGTACTTTTTCTCTGCAATTCAATAAGAAATTAAGCTCATTTTGAATTGAGCGAAAGCACTTGTTCTCTGCAACTCAAATAAGAAATTATGCTCACTGTGGATTGAGCAAAAGCACTTGTTCTCTGCAACTCAAATAAGAAATTAAGCCCATTTTGAAATGAGCGAAAGCACTTGTTCTCTGCAACTCAAATAAGAAATTAAGCCCATTTTGAATTGAGCGAAAGCACTTGTTCTCTGCAACTCAAAAAGAAATTATGCTCACTTTAAATTGAGCGAAAGCACTTGTTCTCTGCAACTCAAATAAGAAATTAAGCTCATTTTGAATTGAGCGAAAGCACTTGTTCTCTGCAACTCAAAAAGGAAATTATGCTCACTTTAAATTGAGCAAAAGCACTTGTTCTCTGCAACTCAAATAAGAATTTAAGCTCATTTTGAATTGAGCGAAAGCACTTGTTCTCTGCAACTCAAATAAGAAATTAATCTCACTTTAAATTGAGCGAAAGCACTTGTTCGCTGCAACTCAAATAAGAAATAAAGCTCATTTTGAATTGAGCGAAAGCACTTGTTCTCTGCAACTCAATAAGAAATGATGCTCACTGTGGATTGAGCAAAAGCACTTGTTCTCTGCAACTCAAATAAGAAAAAAAGCTCATTTTGAATTGAGCGAAAGCACTTGATCTCTGCAACTCAAATAAGAAATTATGCTCACTGTGAATTGAGCAAAAGCACTTGTTCTCTGCAACTCAAATAAGAAATAAAGCTCATTTTGAATTGAGCGAAAGCACTTGTCCTCTGCAACTCAAATAAGAAATTATGCTCACTGTGAATTGAGCAAAAGCACTTGTTCTCTGCAACTCAAATAAGAAATTAAGCTCATTTTGAATTGAGCAAAAGCACTTGTTCTCTGCAATTCAATAAGAAATTATGCTCACTGTGATTTCAGAAAACGCACTTGTTCTCTGCTACTCAGATAAGAAATTAAGCTGACTGTGAATTGAGCAAGCGCACTAATACTTATTCTCTGCAAATCAAATAAGAAATTAAGCTCATATTGAATTGAGCGAAAAGCACTTGAATAGCTAGCTAGAAGTTGAGCTAGCAATGATTTGAGCAAATGCACTTGCTCTCTGCAACTCAAATAAGAAATTAAGCTCATTTTGAATTGAGCAAAAGCACTTGTTCTCTGCAACTCAAATAAGAAATTAAGCTCACTTTGAATTGAGCAAAAGCACTTGTTCTCTGCAACTCAAATAAGAAATTAAGCTCGCTGTGTTTTGAGCAAACACACTTATTCTCTGCGACTCATATGGAAAATGTTCTTTATGACTCCAATGGAACTTTCAGCTCTTTTTGATAAGAGCTAAAAGTAATTTTGTTCTGTAACTTAAAAAAAAATCAACATTCATCTCGCTGTACTGAAATAAGAGCTACATCTTGTATTTTTTTTACTCAAAGGAAACATTTAGCTCCCTTAAATACAAGCTAGAGCATTTGTTCCCTTAAAATTACTGTGAGTAGAGGTTAATCTCATGGTTTTTCTTTGCATTGGATGTGGGAAAAATCAGCTTACCTTGATGAGAGCCAAACATTATGTTCAATGATCTGCAGTACAAGGTACTGTTTGTACTAAACGGAAGGACTGCTGAGGATCGAGGTCACTGCAGTACAAGGTACTGTTTATACTAAACGGAAGGACTGCTGAGGATCGAGGTCATTGATTAAGAAAGGTCATAACTTTACCATTGCCAATTTTTGCTACAACATGTTCAATCATCATGGCAATTAAGAATTCTCATGGGGAGGTTCAAATCCTGACAATGATTCCTTGCAATGCACAAATATATAATGACTTTGTCAATCTCAGTCTTTTTTGATGATTCAAAAGCAATTATTGAAATGTTTGATGGTCCTCCCTTCCCCTGCCCACTTTAGCAGTGTAAAACATTGATGTTGGTGAAAAAAAAAATTTAAATTAATTAAGGTGGGTCCCTACTCGTGAATTTAACAGATGAATTTTGTATTTTAAGGTTATTTTCTATACATAATAGTCAAAATGACATAATGAACACAGACATTGATAGGTAATTTTGTTTTCATTAAAGATAGAGTACATTAAAGAAAGGTACCCTAACACTTAAAAATGGAGAAATATCAAATATCCATCATATGCTTTTGAACCCTCCAAATTCAATGATGATACGAATATGTTTATTTGTTTAGTTTTATTTTATGATAACAAGCCATATAGAAGAAATACAACACATAAAATGATATTGTAACATAAATCTAAGTATGATATATCTCCAAACATTAGGGTACCCCCTTGTAATTTCATAACATTTTTGACCAAGAATATGTACTAAATCGAACTTTTTGCATAAAAAAAAACAGATGATTTTTTTTCATTTTGTAATGTTTCATCAAATTATGTATGTAGATGAAGAAAAAATCACATACATGCAGGTACACAGTTTTTGAAATGATCAAGGTATGGCTCCAAACATAGGGGTGCCCCCTTATAATATTATCATATTTTCGACAAATAATATATAGTAAATCACATTTTTGTGCAAAAAACAACAGATGCAATTTCTTCAAATTGGATCATTTTATACGATAATGTATATAGATGGTGAAAAAATCGCATACAGGTATACAATTTTATAAATGATCAAGATATGGCTACTAGCATAAGGGTACCCCTTATAATTTCATCACATTTTCAACTAAGAAATTATACTACATGATCGGTATGGACATTGATAAATTGCACCATCTTTTGCTTCTTTTGGCATTTAAGATAATCTGTCTGTGTTTTCAATGCGCTGGCTCTTCCCTCACCAGCCATTGTAAAACGTTAAACGCAGACTGCTGCATATAAGGAAAAACCTATAACGGTTCGAGTAGGGAGCCACCTTAAGTTCCAAAAATCATAAAATTTCAAAATAAAAACAAAAACACTCGGATACACAAATTGTCGGCCCCTTGATCTTTATTCAGTGTAAAAAACGACAATGTATATGACAACCAGTGTTCATTTGAGTGTTTGTGTTTTTAATCTACATAAAATTTCCTACATGTGAGCCTTTAAGAACTTCCTCCAATTCATGGTATGGATTTGTTATTGATTGTACAGATCTAGACACTGACTTACTACGTACGTACCTACATTATTTGAGCCCTCAGTACAACACATGTAAAAGAGATTTGATATCAGAAATAGTCATATACATGTACTAGTATTGTTTACAATTCCTAGATGCTGAGTGAAGATGCATATTTTAAGGTAATTTATTGATTATGAAAGACTAGTCCAGTGTGTTGCTTCAAATTCTATTAGTGTTTTCCCAAACTTTGTCCTTTATCCAACACCTTTTACCCAAATTAAAGTCATACTCAAAATGAATCAAAACAGTCCTGAAATTGTCAACTATATACTTTAAAGACTTATTTTCCTCAAAAACTCTCTGTTATGGAAATACAAATTAAATCAAAGTATAATTATTACAATAATCACCAGTTTCACAAACAAAAAAGTACAATTTTACAAAAATGTACAAAATTGTCTTGATAGAATCATGTCAATGACCAAATATTCTAGAGTCTGATGTTCTTTAAGCTTAATTTGTTTTGAATATGCTTCAATGTCTTTTTCCCATTTATCAATTTTTTTTTTCATGACAATGTATAAGACAGATTTCATGAAGTGTCAGTCAGTCATGCATAGAGTACAAAGACTTACATTTACTCTTAAGACTTTATTCTCAGAATAGTCTATGGATCTTTGAAGATCTTCAATGTGAACATAGAAGGGGTCCGTTGATGCTTAATTTTGTGCTCTATTGTGAGTGCTGTTGAGATTATTGTCAGGATCTTCTTTAACTCATAGAAGGTATACATTAACATTGATGGAATAATACCCAAGACCAGTCTTCATTTCAATATTTTTCATCATGTAGATGATCAAGTGATAATAATGTGATATAATTCAGTGTCCTACACTCCCTCTTCCACCTTGAACCAATTCTACACAGGAAACTTTTTATAAACCAAAGCCAAGTAGTGTTTTGTGATGTCATGTGAACTACTATAAACTCGTCTATCCCCTCTTTAAGAGATTTCCCATTTAAATGTTGACTTAATTTCTATGGCCATGGAGATGTGTCCTTTTAATCAGTTATTTCTAGTTAAGAACTATAATACATGTACTGGATTTACTGAAGCAAAAAAAAAAAAAAAAAAAAAAATTCCATTAAAAAAGAAAAAAGATTCAGTGAAAGAAGATGAACTTAGAAGAGGGGTGGCTTTCAATAAGGAAATTTGAAGGAATGAAAATATCCTGATAGATCGCAACAGGGAAACAACAATACAAAAGACATTGTATGAACAATAATCATGATAATTTGAATTACCCAGTTCCCTATTAGAAACTTGGTATTTGAAGGTATTGATGATCTAGTAGGGACCCAGACAGTTTACTGGAAGACTGCCATAGCAGATAATCACTTGTAAATCAGCAAAACTTAATTTTAGAATCAGCCTGATTTATATCAAGTCTTAGATATTAAATATAAGGTGTTTGACACACATTTGGTGCTTTTTTGTTTACATAAGAGTCCATACACATTTGATGCCTAAATGCATTCATGGAATAGTCCACTTTGTCGGCAATTTAGATTTAAAACAAGGTGTTTCTGTTCATATAGTCATCTCATGTCCCCGTCTCTCATGGTGAGCGTGTGCTTGGTTGAATCCTTCCCTTCTCTCCTCAGTCCCTCTCCCCTCTGTTCTTAATTCACTCTTACATGAAGAGAAGTTTGGATTTCCATTCATGTAGTCTTTCATTCTGTCTTGAGGAATGTCATTTATTCATACAGGAGTTTACCAATAGTTCTATTCTTTAATTCTTGTTCACCTTTGATTAAGATAGTTTTAAGGGCCCATGTCTTGTCCATCAAAATAGACTAAATTATGCATAATTTGATTTTAAAGAGTACCATATGATTTTAGCTTTATAGTTGCGGACAGTTATGCTAACACACGTAATTTTATAAGGATAAAAGCTTAATAAGAACTCAAAGCTATATATATAAATAGATATTTGGGACATCACTTTTTTGGGAACAGGTTTGTTTGTATAACAAAATTTGATATTTGAAATCTGTAAATGTATCTCATCGCAGCAGACCTGATTTTAATCTTATACTTGTTGTCTGGAGCTTTGTATGTAAAGAGCATTGAAAAGGATGCTTTATAGATATTCAAATTCCTCTATATGAGCAGATACTAAATACAACAATATACAATATTCAAATTCTTCTATCTTATGAAATAGTCTATACAAGAACAAAATAGAAACAAGTGTTACTTGCTGCTAATTTGGTTGAAGCATTTACAAAGGTGAACTTGTCAAACTCGACAGATATGTCATTTAAGACTTATTTTATGGGTCTCCTTGGTCCTCTATGCCTAGATCCTATACCAGGTAAATTATCATGCCACAAACTAATTTGTGCTAATGATGTTGCAATATAATGGTCACATGGTGTCATACTTTGCCTCCAAAGTAGGACACTAAATTTTCAAACAAAAAAGTTATGGTACTTGTGATACTGATTAGACTCCATTTTAATGGTTTTACTTTGGTCCCTTCTGGAAGGCTTAGATTTTGCGTTTTACATAGAATATGTATGGATCAATTTTAGACCAATATTTTCACGTATGTGTGTGTACAATTTTATCCTGCTGGTGTGCTTCGTGCATACCCATTTAGGGTCTTTGGTGCTGATGTATCAAATTTGTCATATTGTGCTTCGCAATTACTTTGAAATTCGAGTGCCTTGAACATATATATTTAGATTGTGTACATGTACAATGAAAATTGATCTATATGTAATAGCTATAAAAGAGCTATAGAAAGTAACATTATTTTAAATTACATAAAGTAAGACTGTAGAAATATGAATTATTAAAATAATAATTAAAACCTTTGAAAGAAAGATGAAATTTCCAACGATTTGGATGGGAATTTCTTACCATCAAACGTTCAAGGTCATCAGCCATAACGTTGAAATGATGAAAAAATGGCAATTATTGTTCACAAGCAAGTGTATCAGGTTGACAAATGTGTCTTGTTTTAGTAAGACACAAAATATGAGTATAGTGATTTTTAAGATTTCGATATGATTTTTGATATAATTATGTGGATGTGTAAGGTTGTGGATTTATCAGACCTGCCTTATTATACAATTTTGGCGTAATTTTATGATATATTTTTTTACATAATATTATGCTGTACGCTTTTGCTGCTTAAGCATACTTCCAAACAAATTATGTTTATTATTAAATTTTTTAACATTTTGATGAATAGACTTATGCATATAATTTCTTTGCCATCATTTGAAAAAAATAATGAATTGTTCATATTACGCTTTACTCCCCCTTAATTTCACTGTCTTTAGCAAAATATAACATTTTTGGTAAGAACAAGGTAGGTGGGTCTGATTTATAGTTTTTATAGTTGTTACTTTTTTTTCTTTAAGTTTTTTCATAATAAGGTTCCATAATTTTAATATTGTTTAACTAGTATATTTTTCCTATTTGTGCTCAAGAAAAAAGTTTTTATTAAGTGCATTGGAAAATTCCAGTGACATTAAGTAAAAGCGCGCTGTATTCAATATTTATTGTTTCTTAAGACATTTTCAAAGTAGTCCCATGATTTGATGTATGTTGACTTGCTTAAGTGTAAAAATAATTACGTTGTTATTAAGAATGATTTTTCTTCATGATGAATTGTATAAAATAAAATTTGATATAATTGTATAAGATGATTTTCTTTGCCACAATGTATCGGAAAATGAAGAGGACAACAAAGACATGATATAAGGTGAGTATATTATAATCTCTTACTTCATTAATATCCAAACATCCTTGTAAAGAAATTTTGATGGATCATGTGAATTCTCACTATGATTAATCTATGAATTGTAGATGTACATTAATAAACTCCACAAAATATAATTGATTAAGTTTGATATTTTGAATAACGCCATCTTGATAATGATAAAATGTCTGAACTTGCTTTCTTACAGATGTCCAATCTTGATGTTCTGCTGTTGATGAAATGTTATGTTTATGAACCAGGCCTTTGAGTGATAAACCTTGGTAAGAAACATCAATATTTTCAACATATTCTGCAGTAACTCGCTCTATCTGCAATATTAATTCTTGACATTTGGAGCATTACATTTAATATTTTGTGTCAGTGATAGTTACTTTATTGACCTCTTTTGTAGAGATGAAAATGAATCTTGCCGCTATGATGGTTAGTGACTTATACAATGGGGAAGGATATAGATCCATGACAAAGCCTTATAATGGTCAGGGGCAGATTCTACGAGAATTGGAATGCTTTCTGTCAGAAAATCTCGGTAAGATTCCATGTTTATTTGTTGACTACTTCATTCAGAAATGGCCTTAATTGACCGGATTATTGACTGGTATTGCTTTAAAATGTAAAAGATTCTTGTTGAGGCAAAATCTAAAGAACTATATGCAGTAAAAACATAATATTATACATGTAGGTTGCCCATGGCTAGACTTTTCAAATTAGATATTTCTTCCAGAGGGAAGGGATGATACAAATAAAAACAAATACTCAATGACACTGTAATATAGTGTAATCGAGTGATTGTTTTTTTTATTCATTTCAATTTATGCCATAACATTTTACCTAGTGATCTTGACCTTGGAGTTTGACTTAGTTAAAGATTTTGGTTAAAGTTTGTAGTTTAAGCAAAATCCGAGGAACTATATGCAGTAGAAACATAATATACATATAGGTTGCCCGTGACAAGATTTAATTTATGCTGCAGCATTTGACCTAATGACCTTGACATTGGACTTTGTTCTACTTTAAAAAAAAAACTTTTGGTCTATGTATATTCAAGGGACTAGGCTGTGTTATTAAGTGTCATAGTATATTCCTTCGAACATGAGTTCATTTGATACCATGACCTTCGAAGTAGTGACCTTGACCTTGGATATTATTTAATCTTTTCCTAACAAAAGCTTACTTTGCAATCTGGCCAAAACGTCTTAAGCAGTGTTTTTATGCCTCTTGTAATCCAATGAAAATCAGATTAGTTTAAATTAATGAGCTTTTTTGGTCCATCTGTATGATCTGTAAGTTAATTTGCAGCAGTTAACTTCTAGCTTTTAGAAACAATTGCAAAAAAGCAGGAAATGAGTTACTTTAAAAAATTTGACGATATTTTATCTGCAATTAATTTTTTGTGTAAAAAACTTTGAGCTAAAAGGTTTATTTTTTTATTACTTATAAAAGCTGAATTATTGCTAAGGTGAACTATTACAATTTTAGTTCATATATTTATAATGTTAATTTCATTTTAATATTTGTTTCTATTTTTGAAGGACTCTTCTGGGAATGAGACTGACAATTAAATCTTGACCAGCTCAATAAGTCGAGGTTTTGGCGAGCCCTTTCTCAATTCTCGGTAAGATTAATGTACTATTGAATGAGTTTAAGAATAGAATTTTACGCTCAATTTTTAAAGCGAATTAGCAGATACGTCTTTCTTTTCTTCACTTTTCACTAAGAATCCTCCGCAAAGTGTCAATAGATGTAGCCAATTATATTTAGCAATTTAATGCTGAGGCTAATTGTCAACACATCAGGTATACTGTATGAAAAAGAGTCATTCCTGGGATTTTCAATTTTAATATTTGTATGTCTTCACAGAATACCGCTATATCTCATCGGCCGTTAAGTTCTGATTGGCTGACTGCTCCAACAAAGTCTCAGAGTATGAGAGGGACCTGAGCATCACGTCATATATACTTTCACACGGCAATCATCCCCATATTCACAGGTTGGTGATGTTTATTTTATCATGTGCTTTGATCTAAGAAAGTTTTGGTTAAATTGATAAAAAGATAGAGTGTCTAAGCATTTTTTGCTGCATATTTATTAGAAATGTTCAAACATTATGAGGATCATATAAGTAATTTGTTGCATTGAATTTGAAACGCATTTGAGATTTTGTAGGATGACCATGATAAGTAAGACAATATTTGTGTTTAAGTAGATATATTTCTCCTATTGAAATTTTTGTATGACATTTTATTTACATGTATATGATACATGTACATCATGTTTACAGAATCAAGCTTGCTGAAAACCACACGCCACCATTAAATGGACTTCATTATACCGGGGTTAGATTGCTGAATACCACACACCACCATTAAATGGACTTCATTATACCTCGGGGTTAGATATTGATCGCTGATCAAACCTTATATGGAGCATAGAATACGAGGATTGGGACATTTCCTGTCAAATATCTTGGTAAGACTTTTAAAATGTGTTTAAAAGTTACATTAATACATCATTTTTCATAATAAGAAAAAACTTGCATTTTAGACATTTCTAGACCCGGCATTACAACGTTTGACGTTATTTCTTACTTTGACGTCATAAATCAGTTACGACGCCATAGTACGAAATGCCATCAAATATTGTGTTGCTGGGCCTTTGCGTGCATAAAATGCAGGTCTACTACGGTAATGTAAAAATTGACTATTGCAATTGATGCCTAAATTAGGTTTGAAGAAGGTGCTTGGTTCAAATCTTGATCTTGCTATAATTTCTATCTCTGTAACTGGGCTGTTTAATTTCTCATGGAACTGTCTTTTTGATCCAGTCTCATTGCTCATCATCTCTCTATGCATGCACAAGAGTTGTATGATATTTTAAAGTTTGGATGTAGAATTTAAGTCAACATTAATCTAGTATTTCTTATACCAATAAAAGGCAGATCAGTTAATACAAAATGTGAAATTTCACATCATTGAGGATGGTACACAGTGTAGGGAATTGGATGGAAAAATCAAAATCAAATAATCTGAAATAATCCTTTCAATTGATCACCGATTATAATCAGATTCTAACATCATACTGCAAAAAGCCTTGACTGCAAATATCAAGTAATAGGTAGCCTTGGATCTTGTACTAGTCAGTTTGTATTCAGGTCTGACTAATCATACATTGATCTTAATCCCAACCAATAATACTTTAAGTATGTAATAAACAAAAAAAAAAACAGTTCAATATTTATTTTATTTTTCAGGTCCCTAAGGGAATGAGATGTTGACAACCACACCTTGATCAAGTTACAATGTCAAGGATAAGGCACGCCCTTTCATAATTCTCGGTAAGAATCAATATACATGTAATTCACTTACATTGTGCATCACATGTATACAACAAAAAGTATGTAAAATTCTTGTAAATTAGTGAGAAAAAATAACAGCTATTGAGACTGAGACCTTTCACAGAATATACTTATTCTAATTAAAAAATCTTATCTTGGACAGTGCTTAACATTGGAAAGTGCTGTAATTTGTCTCATTTCATTTCTGTTCAATTTAGAATACTTAGAAGAAAATTTTGATTTCTGATATAATTCCCCTTTCTCTCAATCTCTGCAATGTCTATAAATTATTTCATCATCAATTTTGTTCAGTTTTTAATACCTTGAAAGGAATGTAAATAAGAATTACATGTAAGCTGAGTAAATTGAAATGTAAGCATGATAAATTGCGAACAGGAATGAATAATGTATGTAATATAGTGAATTTGCTTCCAAAGAAATGATAAGCATTTTTATTAAGTTTTCATGTGTTATATTTATTTACAGTATATAGCTATACCCTATGCTCCATCAGTCAAGTTTCGGAGTCAGAAAGGGACTCGAGCAAACGTCAAATTATTTCCACATGGCACCTAACCCCTTTAAGAAAGGTAACTATTATACAAATGTAATTGTATCTCGCTTTCATGAAAGTCCTGTTTGTCTGTCACAAAAACTTTTACCCTGAGCATAATTTTTGAATGGCAAGTGATCAGGTTTTAGAATTCAATATGGGTATTCCTTGTGATGATGAGACCTTTCAGTCTGTACCAAACTTTTTGACATTTTGACCTTTACGTTTGAGTTTGACCTTGTAACCTTTTAGTTTGATTTTGACCTTGTAACCTTTTAGTTTGAGTTTGACCTTGTGACCTTTTAGTTTGATTTTGACCTTGTGATGTTTCAGTTAGATTTTGACCTTGTGACCTTTTAGTTTGATTTTGACCTTCTTTTGAAAAACTTTTACCTTAGGCATAGCTATTAAATGGAAAGTGATAGGGCTCTCATTTTTCACATGGATTGACAGTCCACTTTTTACTTTTATTTAGTATTTAACTCTTCATTTTACACGAAGCACATTTAAGAGAGATTTATAACAAGATTCTTTTCAACTTGAATTTAAAAAAATACTTCGTTCTTATGCTTACTTTTTTTACGCACTCTTCAAGCATTATCATATAGTTGTTAATTTTTCTTTACAGAAGATTTACTAAGGATAGTATGAACAGTTTGTACAACATCAGTGACCTAAATAGTGTCACCCATACAATGAAGTCTGCACTAAGAAGTATTATGAATGAAAACGAACCATCACTCAGGCAGAGAAGAACTGTCACTCACATACATGTATATGAAAACTACGATAAGAAGAATCCTGAGGAATAAGAACAATTACTTGTACAATGAAGAATAAGGAACATTACCATGGCATTGAAGTCTTCAAAGGGAAAAGTAACGATAGAAATATTACCCGTTAGAAGGATAGATTGACATTCACATCTCAAAAAAGATCAACAAATGATACTTACCCAGACCCTGAGATTCTGTAAAAACAGGTAAATTGTTTGAGATATTGCTTACAGATTACTATGTTAAGAACTTCTATGTCTGTCTTTTAATTGAAAAGATTCACACAACAGCTATTGTTCTCCCCAGAAAATGTAGAGCACAGGTCAAAGTTATTTAGGTTCAAGGCCATTGTTTGAGGAAAACTATAAGCAATTTTAACATGACTTGAAATTTTCTCCCAATATGTACTATAGAACTTGCCTGATGTAAAATCTCCAACAAACTTCCAGTTTGCTAAGCTTCCCCCATTCTCATGCTATAGACCTCGTGCAGAACAATATTAGAATAGAAATAACAACTAGCTAGCTGTGATTTGTTTTCCAGTAATTTCCCTTGTCGCATGGATGGACAAATCAAATTATCATCTCACTGCTTCACGGCTCGGTGGTAATTTGATTGGTAGGGCTGTCACGATTCACCGCGGTTCTCAATTCACCACAGTTTTTGATGACGGTTCGATACATGATACAAGAAGAGGCCGTATTGTTGATTTACGGTTTATTTTCAGGATTAAGTTTTATCTTTAAAAAATCAACATGGCGAAGTACGCTTGACGCCTAGTCATCAAAGATAACTTTAACCTGTTGCATTTATTATTATATCGTTATATTCAGCGATTAGGAAGGCCACACGCCCTGCGACATAGTCCCAATCTGATAAAAAATGGCCCATAATATCTACAACTCGCCAGGCCCTGGTGCGCATTATTCTACGATGCCCGTCCATGTTTGGTTTCCAAATCTATCTAAAAGTTCTGTACTCGTATTTACGTTGTAACGTAGATAGTAACGTGTAGATCACAGCTTACTGTACATGGCTGGTCAGAAGCACAAAATTCTTCTGCTCCGTTCACCCTAATTATTATACAATATTGATTTTTCTCCGACATTCTTTTTTATTCTCGTTCTGCGCCTGAGATTTGAATCTCCAAGGTCCACTCACGTATCTTATCGATGTAAACGTACGAAGCTGCCCATATTTGGATACAAAAAATACAGGATACTATTAGGTGGCTGAAAGTTTGATATTGGTTGTTCTGTGATACGTCTGTAAATTATTCATTGGAAATGGTAAAGTTCAGAATTTCACGACTAAACTGTGCTAACATCTGATGTATTATACATACATTGTAAGCAAAGCTTTTCGAAAATTGATCATTTTTGGAATGGCCCATTGATTTTGAGAATGGCCCATTGAAGTCCAAGTAGATGGGACGATATATAGTCCAATCGAGCAAGTTTGCCTCCCCGATCACTGCTGATATTGTTATATATTGCTGCGTTTTGTACTTTTTTCCCCAGTTTTCTAGTCAATACAATATTTCTCAATGAATGATCTTAATTTGTTGTTGTTAAACTTGTTTTAATGAAATATCTGACGAATTACAGTAATGCCTACATAACTACATTAAAAATGATGTATCGTGATAAAATCATATCGTGAGTAAATATCGTGATACGTTTCGTATCGTGAGCTTAGTGTATCATGACAGCCCTATTGATTGCGACTCGGGGAATTACTGAACAACAAATCATGGCTAGCTAATTGATATTTCTTAAATAAACATGTTTTCATGATTCAGATTTACTTTCCTTGTTTGACCTTAAGATTAGAAATGTGATACAATATTTGGCAGCAAGATCGAGATTTAAAATTGAAGGACCCGTGTAATGTTGCAGTAATATTTTCAGATGTTTTGATGCATTTTTATCAAACAGAAAGATACAGTAATCTGCAAATAGGACATGGATATGAACTTGTCAAGATTGATTTTCTACTCATTTCTTTTTTAGCTTTTTTTGTAGCTCGCCGGGACGAAAGTCCAAAGAGCTAATGTCATACCCTCGACGTCGTCGTCGTTGTCGTCATCCACAGACAAAACTTTAACCTGGGCTATATCTCTTCAACCATAAGGGATAGGGCTTTCATATTTCACATGTAGATACCTTGTGACGGGACCTTTCATTTGAGACCATGACATTTGACCTTGTGACCTTGACCTTGGACTTTGACCTTTTCAAAAACTTTAACCTGGGCTATATCTCTTCAACAAAAATAGGTAGGGCTTTTATATTTCACATGTAGATACCTTGTGACAAGACCTTTCATTTGAGACCATGACCTTTGACCTAGTGACCTTGACCCTGGACTTTGACCTACTTTTCAAAAACTTTAACCAGGACTATATCTCTTCAACCAAAAGGGGTAGTGCTTTCATATTTCACATGTAGATACCTTGTGACGAGACCTTTCATTTGAGACCATCACCTTTGACCTACTGTCCTTTTCACTAAATCCAGAGCACCCTGTTTTCCCGGTTTTCTCTGAAATATGATACTGCCAACTTCCAAAAAGATATCAATTTTACTGTACTCCTTTAGTCGTAACAGAAAATACCATTGTTTTGGTTGTACGTCAATTAAGTCAGAAATAGGACGGAAAATAAAAAGTCTACGGGGATTTTCTATAGTAAAATTGCTGAAAATGCGTGACGTCGGGACCTTTGACGTCACTGTTTACTATTGTTGACACGGAGAACAATATGGCGACCGCTTGAAATTAACATGGGAATTTCCCGTAGACATTTTATTTTTCATATTGTGGTTTGCAGGCAGCTGTTAGGATGAGTTGAAGTTAATATCCAGTTACGACTAAAGGAGGTCAATTCTCGGAAACTATAACTCATAGGTAAATTCTGCAGATGACAGAATAAGTCGCCAAAACAGGGTGCTCTGGATTTAGTGAACAGGACAGTAGTGACCTTGACCTTGGACTTTGACCTACTTTTCAGAAACTTTAACCTGGGCTATATCTCTTCAACCATAAGGTTTAAGGCTTTTATATTTCACATGAAGATACCTTGTGAAGAGGTCTTTCATTTGAGACCATGACCTTTGACCTTTGACTTTAACCTACTTTTCAAAAACTTGAACCTGGGCTATATCTTTTCAACCATAAGGAGTAGGGCTTTCATATTTCACATTACATTCCTTGTGATGAGACCTTTCATTTGAGACCATGACCTTTGACCTAGTGACCTTGGACTTTGACTTACTTTTCAAAAACTTTAACCTGTGCTATATCTCTACAACTATAAGGGGTAGGGCTTTCATATTTCACATGTAGATACCTTGTGACGAGACCTTTCATTTGAGACCATGACCTTTGACCTAGTGACCTTGACCTTGAACTTTGACCTACTTTTCGAAAACTTAAACCTGGGCTATATCTCCTCAATGATAAGGGGTAGGGCATTGATATTTCACATGTAGATTCCTTGTGATGGGACCTTTTATTTGAGACCATGACCTTTGACCCAGTGACGTTGACCTTGGACTTTGACCATAACCATTAACCTACTTTTTAATTACTCATACTTTGGCTGTTTCTTTAGCTCTCTAAGGGATGAGACTAACATTAGATGGATAGAATCCTCCTGACAATTCTTTTTGTACTTTGGAAGTTCTTTGATTTTTGACAAAAACCTGCTACGGCGAGCTATGTAATCTTTGATTACCCTATGTTTAGCTATTAAATATTCTCGGAAACTATAACTCATAGGTAAATTCTGCAGATGACAGAATAAGTCGCCAAAACAGGGTGCTCTGGATTTAGTGAACAGGACAGTAGTGACCTTGACCTTGGACTTTGACCTACTTTCCAGAAACTTTAACCTGGGCTATATCTCTTCAACCATAAGGTTTAAGGCTTTTATATTTCACATGAAGATACCTTGTGAAGAGGTCTTTCATTTGAGACCATGACCTTTGACCTTTGACTTTAACCTACTTTTCAAAAACTTGAACCTGGGCTATATCTTTTCAACCATAAGGAGTAGGGCTTTCATATTTCACATTACATTCCTTGTGATGAGACCTTTCATTTGAGACCATGACCTTTGACCTAGTGACCTTGGACTTTGACTTACTTTTCAAAAACTTTAACCTGTGCTATATCTCTACAACTATAAGGGGTAGGGCTTTCATATTTCACATGTAGATACCTTGTGACGAGACCTTTCATTTGAGACCATGACCTTTGACCTAGTGACCTTGACCTTGAACTTTGACCTACTTTTCGAAAACTTAAACCTGGGCTATATCTCCTCAATGATAAGGGGTAGGGCATTGATATTTCACATGTAGATTCCTTGTGATGGGACCTTTTATTTGAGACCATGACCTTTGACCCAGTGACGTTGACCTTGGACTTTGACCATAACCATTAACCTACTTTTTAATTACTCATACTTTGGCTGTTTCTTTAGCTCTCTAAGGGATGAGACTAACATTAGATGGATAGAATCCTCCTGACAATTCTTTTTGTACTTTGGAAGTTCTTTGATTTTTGACAAAAACCTGCTACGGCGAGCTATGTAATCTTTGATTACCCTATGTTTAGCTATTAAATATTCAGTCGACATTTATTAGTCAAATGTTGACGCCACCAATATTGGAATGGGACCTAGCTGAGTTATTTCCCTTGGTATCCACTACAAAGACAAGATGACAATCCTCTATTACAGTCACGTGTAATCTAATGATTTTACAATTACAACAATAACTCTGCATTGATTTCAATAATCCTTCACAGAATTGTTACTTAGGACTCAATGTGGTGTCATGATATGAACCACAGTCAAAGGTCAAGGTCACAATAAACTTGATAGGTAAAATCTTATCATTTAATTTCCATTGTCATTTTTAAGAAACGAAGATTCTTATTGGCTGAGAAATTTTGTTGACACATCGATCAACACAATTTTTCACGGAAGTCTATCTACAGCACTATTTTTAGAACTGGGGATTCCCTCAAACTCGAATGAACTTGTTGCTGAAAATACAATTTGTTGATGTTTGCTTATCATTTGAAGGGTACTATTTCTTTTCTACTTACTCAAAAATTAACTGTACATGTAGAATTTGCTCAAACTGGTCTTATTCCAAAGATAAAGAGAGACGATTGTTCGCTGTTTGAATCATGGCGACTGCCATAACTTGTTTTTGCAGACGTATCACTGCGAAACCCTCCGACTTATGAAATATAGTGCGGTGATTGATTGTTTTTAGATCCAAAAAAGCAGTCTGTTTTCCGTAAATAGATGATAATTAAATGATAAGAAATAAATCTGATATTTTTTCTGTTGATGCAGGTATCACCCGAAAAATTGGACACAAAACTTTTGCATCAGCACGCTACTCGCATTGGTGCAGTTTTCTGTCCAATTTTTCAGGTGATACCTGCATCAACAGAAAAAATATCAGATTCATTTCTTAAGTCCACTGTATACATTTAACTCCCTCCCCTCTGCCTGGATTTTAATGAGATTTCACGGAACTGTTACTGATGTGTCAAGGTCAGAATATACTTTTTATGCCCCCGGAATCACAGATTCGGGGGCATATAGTTTTTGGCATGTCCGTCCGTTTGTCTGTCTGTTTGTCTGTTTGTCCGAAAAAACTTTAACATTGGGCATAACTTTTGAATGAAAGGTGATAGAACTTTCATATTTCACAAGTGTATTCCTTGTGACAAGACCTTTCCATTGATATCAAAATTTTTGACCTTGTGACCTTGACCTTGACCTTTGACCTACTTTTCAAAAACTTTAACATTGGGCATAACTTTTGAATGGAAGGTGATAGAGCTTTGATATTTCACATGTGTGTTCCTTGTGACAAGACTTTTCCATTGATACCAAAATTTTTGACATCGTGACCTTCACCTTGACCTTTGACCTACTTTTCAAAAACTTTAACATTGGGCATAACTTTTGAAAGGAAGGTGATAGAACTTTCATATTTCACATGTGTATTCCTTGTGACATGACCTTTTCATTGATATCAAAATTTTTGACCTTGTGACCTTGACCTTGACCTTTGACCTACTTTTCAAAAACTTTAACATTGGGCATAACTTTTGAATGGAAGGTGATAGAGCTTTCATATTTCACATGTGTGTTCCTTGTGACAAGACCTTTCCATTGATACCAAAATTTTTGACCTCGTGACCTTGACCTTTGACCTACTTTTCAAAAACTTTAACAATGGGCATAACTTTTGAATGGTAAGTGATAGGGCTTTCATATTTCACATGTGTATTCCTTGTGACAAGACCTTTCCATTGATACCAAATTTTTGATCTCGTGACCTTGACCTTTGACCTACGTTTCAAAAACTTAAACATTTGGCATAACTTTTGAATGGTGAGTGATAGGGCTTTCATATTTCACATGTGTATTCCTTGCAACAAGACCTTTCCATTGATACCAAAATTTTGACCACGTGACCTTGACCTTCACCTTTTGACCTAATTTTTAAAAACTTTAACATTGGGCATAATTTTTGAATGGTAAGTGATAGGACTCTCATATTTCACATGTGTATTCCTTGTGACAAGACCTTTCCATTGATACCAAAATTGTTGAACTTGACCTTTCACTGTGACATACTTACCAGAAAATGAAGTTTATACTAACAATGATGCCACCAGGGGCATTCGTGTTTCACAAACACAGGCTTTATTGATAGACTGTATGGGTAAAACCTGTCCAGGGCAGAACTTTGCTCCCTCTAAATGAAATTTTTAGCTCGCCGGGACGAATGTCCGGAGAGCTATTGTCATACCCCCGGCGTCGGCGTTGGCGTCTGCGTCTGCGTCTGCGTGCGCGTGCACAAAAACTTTAACCTTGCTTATAACTTTTAAACCAATACAGATTGGGCTTTCATATTTCACATGTGTATTCCTTGTGACAAGACGTTTCCGTGGATACCAAAATTTTTGACCTTGTGACCTTGACCTTGGAGATGATTGACCTACTTTTGAAAAACTTTAACCTTGGCCATATTTTTGGAATGGTAAGTGATAGGGCTTTGATATTTCACATGTGTATTCCTTGTGACAAGACCTTTCCATGGATACCAAAATTTTTGACCTTGTGACCTTGACCTTGGAGATTGACCTTCTTTTGAAAAACTTTAACCTTGGCCATATTTTTGGAATGGTAAGTGATAGGGCTTTGATATTTCACATGTGTATTCCTTGTGACAAGACCTTTCCATGGATACCAAAATTTTTGACCTTGTGACCTTGACCTTAGAGATTGACCTACTTTTGAAAAACTTTAAACTTGGCCATATTTTTGGAATGGTAAGTGATAGGGCTTTGATATTTCACATGTGTATTCCTTGTGACAAGACCTTTCCATGGATACCAAAATTTTTGACCTTGTGACCTCGACCTTGGAGATTGACCTACTTTTGAAAAACTTTAACCTTGGTCATATTTTTGGAATGGTAAGTGATAGGGCTTTGATATTTCACATGTGTATTCCTTGTGACAAGACGTTTCCGTGGATACCAAAATTTTTGACCTTGTGACCTTGACCTTGGAGATGATTGACCTACTTTTGAAAAACTTTAACCTTGGCCATATTTTTGGAATGGTAAGTGATAGGGCTTTGATATTTCACATGTGTATTCCTTGTGACAAGACCTTTCCATGGATACCAAAATTTTTGACCTTGTGACCTTGACCTTGGAGATGATTGACCTACTTTTGAAAAACTTTAACCTTGGCCATATTTTTTGAATGGTTAGTGATAGGGCTTTGATATTTCACATGTGCATTCCTTGTGATAAGACCTTTTTTATTGTTGTTGCAATTTACATATGGTTGCCACCGGCGAGCTATGTTGTCATTCTGACAAGTCTGGTTATAATTATAATTTGTCCTTTATTGCAATTCTAGCTGAAAACTAAAATACAAATTTATTTCTTTTTCAGAAACAAAATGAATATACACAGACTGAATTTCTGTCATTTAAAGAACAGAAGAACTGTATGATGCTGTTAGAAGAAGATTGACGAGCTGATTAAAAGTTGTTACATAGATTATTTATTATAAGTTTACTTTATTTTAAGTTTAGGTTATTGGAACCTTATTATTCAGTGGCATAGCATATATTTAATGTAAAGATCTAAAGAAATGTAGCTTTTAATAGATTGAAAAAAAATGAATAGATTTTAATTTACAAAATTTTTTTTCAAATTTTTTAAACAAAATTATCTTATGTACGGCAATGTAATTTCCAACTTAATTGGCAATCACATGCCAGCATATCGTCATTAGAAGCTAAGTTTACACCTATAAAATCTGACTGCTTTATTTCACACATACAACATTATGACAGTAATTTTCTATGACGTTAAGTCCTTAGAGGGATGATAAATGTTTGAATGAAAGGATAAATGAATATGTTGTTGAATGAATGGTTGTATGAATGAATGGTTGTACAGATAAATGAATGCATGGTTGAATGAATGGTTGTACAAATTAATGAATGCATGGTTGAATGAATGGTTGTACAGATAAATGAATGCATGGTTGAATGAATGGTCATACAAATTAATGAATGCATGGTTGAATGAATGGTTGTACAGATAAATGAATGCATGGTTGAATGAATGGTCATACAAATTAATGAATGCATGGTTGAATGAATGGTTGTACAGATAAGTGAATGCATGGTTGAATGAATGATTATACAAATTAATGAATGCATGGTTGAATGAATGGTTGTACAGATAAATGAATGCATGGTTGAATGAATGGTTGTACAGATAAATGAATGCATAGTTGAATGAATGGTTGTACGAAATGAATGCATGATTGTATGAAATGATTGAAAATTTATCTGGTTGAATGAATGAAAGGCTTAGTTAAGATCTAAAGGATGAATGAATGGCTGAATTAAAGTCTAAAGGATGAATGAGTGGCAAAATGAATGAATGGTTTAATTAAGGTCTAAAGGATTAATTAGTGGCAAAATGAATGAATGGTTTAATTAAGGGTTTAAGGATGAATGAATGACAAAATGAATGAATGGCAAAAATGAATGAATGGTTCAATTAAGGTCTAAAGGAAGAATGAATGACAAAATGAATGAATAGCAAAATGAATGAATGAATGGTTTTAAGGTCTAAAGGATGAATCAATAACAAAATGGAATGAATGGCAAAATGAATGAATGGTTTAATTTAGGTCTAAAGGATGAATGAATGACAAAATGAATGAATAGCAAAATGAATGAATGAAAGGTTTAATTAAGTTTAAAGGATGAATGAATGGTTTAATATAAGGATAAAGGGATGAATGAATGGTTTAATTAAGGTCTAAATGATGAATAAGTGGCACAATGACTGAATGGTTTCATTTAGGTCAAATGGATGTATGACTGGCTCAATTAAGGTCTATAGGATGAATGAATGACAAAATGAATGAATGGCAAAATGAATGACTGAATGGTTTAATTTAGGTCTAAAGGATGAATGAATGGCTCAATAAAGGTCTAAAGGATGAATGAATGGTAAAATGAATGACTGAATGGTTTAATTTAGGTCTAAAGGATGAATGAATGGCTTAATTAAGGACTAAAGGATGAATGAATGACAAAATGAATGAATGACAAAAAGGATGAATGAATGGTTTAATTAAGGTCTAAAGGATGAATGAATGGCTTTATTAAGGGCTTAAGGATGAATGAATGACAAAGTGAATGAATGGCAAAAAGGATGAATGAATGGTTTAATTAAGGTCTAAAGGATGAATGAATGGTTTAATTAAGGGCTTAAGGATAAATGACAAAATGAATGAATGGCAAAATGAATGAATGAATGGTTTAGTTAAGGACTTAAGGATGAATGAATGGCAAAATGAATGAATGGCTTAATTAAGGGCTTAAGGATGAATGAATGACAAAATGAATGAATGGCAAAAAGGATGAATGAATGGTTTAATTTAGGTCTAAAGGATGAATGAATGGTTTAATTAAGGGCTTAAGGATGAATGACAAAATGAATGAATGGCAAAATGAATGAATGAATGGTTTTGTTAGGGACTTAAGGATGAATGAATGGCAGAATGAATGAATGGTTTAGTTAAGGACTTAAGGATGAATAAATGGCAAAATGAATGAATGGCTTAGTTAAGTTCTAAAGGAAATAGTGTTTGAATGTGTGACTGAATGATGGATGGATTTGGGATGAATGGTTGTATGAATGGAAAAAAATAATTAATACTAATTCAATGAAAGGAATGATTGGATGGATGTATTAAGTTAAGGGATTTATCAATGAATTCATTGACAAATGAATTAATGTATTGACAAATGAAATGATTTATTGACAGATGAATTAATTTATTGACAAATAATTTATTTATTGACAAATAATTAACTTATTGACAAATAATTAATTTATTGACAAATAATTAATTTATTGACAAATGAATTAGTTTATTGAAAAAAGAAGGAGTCAATGGATAGAACCCATTGGAAATAAGCCTCAGGGCTTGAATGGGCCATCTGAGTAAATACAATATCCTTTGTTTATTGATTGATAGATTTATAATTTATTTATTTGTCAAAGCAATTGTTCAAAGCCAAATTTTGAAATCCATATTGTAAAAAAGGGCAATCTTCATTATGAATGAAAAAACCCCTTTCATTTATCAAATGTGAACAAAACAGAAGAATAAGGAGTACATTTTATTCGAGTTATAAAGAATGTCAAATGTGCTACATGTTTTATTCCCTTTCCATAACATGCTTTTTACATATTTATGAGTTTGAATCTAGGTCATATAATTTTTATTAAGTTTTCATAGACTGATTGATGTGTTTAGATTGTTTTACATATAAAAGTGTTTCTCAGACTGTTATATTTATTAGTTTTAGATTCATGTATTGTTTATTTATGACATTGTTTTATTAAATAAATACTACTACTAAATGAATGGATTAATTGACAAAAAAATTTGAGTGAAAGAAGTCATAAAAGCAAAATGTTTTATGTATACTTCTCTGATAGTAACATTTGTTATGTTGTAATGAATACTAAATCTGCTATTCCCTTGCCATCAGCAAAAAAAAAAGGAAGAACAAAAAAAAAAAAAAAAGAAAAGAAAAGAAAAAATATGGATAAAAAAAGTAAAAGAAAAAACCCCAAGCAAACACACAAACCAAAAACAAAGAGAAAGAAACCAACCAAACAACATCGACAAAAAGCAAAAAACAAGAAATGAATAAGCAAACAAGCAAAACCAAAACCAAAACTACAAAATGAAAATATAACAAAAACCAGAAACAAACAAAAAAGCAATACAAGAACAATGCAGAAAATCAAACAAAAACAAAACAAAATACAAGAAGAAACAATCATACAAACAAAACAAGATAAAAAAAACAAAAACAAAACAAAACATGAAGCAAAACAAAACAAAAAAGAAACAAAATAAAAGCAATACAAAAACAAATCAAACAAAAATCCATGAAAAAAAAATCAAAGACAAACAATATGAAACAAAAAACCAAGCAAACAAACAAACCAAAAACAAAATAATAAGGAACCAACCAAACAACATAGACAAAAAGCAAAAAAGAAGACCAAGAAACAAATAAGCAAACAAGACAAAAACCAAAACTATGAAATAAAGATATCAAACAAAGAAACAAAAAAGCAATACAAGAACAACACAGCAAATCAACCAAAAATCAAAACAAAATACAAGAAGAAAAAAATCATACAAACAAAACAAGACAAAAAAACAACAACAAACAAACAACAACAAAAAAAAAACATACAATAAAAAACAAACACACAAACAAACAAAAAACATGAAAAAAAAGAAACAATACAAAAACAAATCAAACTAAAATCCAAGAAAAGAAAAACAAAAAAAATAAAAGACAAACAAAAAGAAAAAAAAAGAAAAAAAGAAAAAAAAAACAACTGAAACAAAAACAGAAACAAATAAAATCAAAGAAGTATCAAACAAAAATACAAAACAAGAAGGAAAACAATACAGAAACAAAACAAAACCAACCCCCCCCCCCCAAAAAAAAAAGAAAAATAAAATTCAAAGAAAAATTCAAAAATCTCAAAAAAAAAAAAAAAAAAAATGAAAACCAAGTAAACAAACAAACCAAAAAAGAAAAAAAAAACCAACCAAACAACATAGACAAAAAGCAAAAAAAAAAAAGAAACAAATAAGCAAAGAAACAAAACAAAAACCAAAACAACAAAATAAACAAACAAAAAAGCAATACAAGAACAACACAGCAAATCAAACAAAAAACAAAACAAAATACAAGAAGAAAAAAATCATACAAACAAAACAAGACAACAACAACAAAAAAAAAAACAACAAAACATGAAAAAAAGAAACAAAATAAAAGCAATACAAAAACAAATCAAACATATATCCAAGAAAAAAAAAACAAACAAAATAAAATATAGACAAACAAAAATAAAAAGCCCAAACAAAACAACAAAAAAAATCAAACTGAAACAAAAGCAGAAGCGAACATCAAAGAAGCACCTCAAAAAAATACCAAAAAGAAAGAAAGGGAAACAATACAAAAACAAAACAAAACCAAGAAAACCAAACCAAAGCAAATCAAAGAATAAAAAAAAAGGAAAAGAAAAAAAAAATCAAAACAAAACAAAAAAAAAAGAAAAAAAATTATAAAAAAGCAAAACCAAAAAAAAAAAAAAAAAAAAAAAAAGAAAAGAAAAAAAAAAAAAAAAAAAAAAGAAAGAAAAAAAAAAGGTTGATGGACAGGGTTTAGGAGATTAGGACTTCGTTCCTCATTGTTTTTACCTGAATAAAAAAATCTGTCTGTACGGTGAAATAAAATATCAACTTCAACAAAGCTTTTGCTTCCTGTATGGCTTGATGACCTTGAACCTTCAGATCAGAAATAAATTTAATGAGAATATCGATATGATGCCACTATGAATCAGTAAACAACTTCACATCAACAAATCAACAACATGTGTTACATGGCAATGCAAATTTCATCAAAAATTGTGTTCTTCGCGCATTATATCTACACAACATGTCAGTATTGTGCCTATTTATGGCATTTTGTTCATTGTGTTTTGACTTTAAAACCAATACAAGGTGAAAGAATTAAGTGTGCAAATGTTTTGTTTCCCAATTTTTTCTGCACATACTATATGGCAATGCTATGCTTACTTCTGATAACTTGTTTTACCTGCAAAATGAAATTGTGCCTAATGAAGTTCATCGAGAATTCCAGCAGCCTGTCTGCCGTTGGCCTTTTGGGGTTTGATTTTGGGGCCTCTGATAACATTTGGGGGTTTGATTTTGGGGGCCTCCAAGGACATTTGGAAAAGACGTCACATACTTTGCTCTGCCCTTGACAAGCTCCCTCGTGATATCTCCGTACTACTTAGAGCTTTTGACCTGAACAGACATAGTCAATAAACGCCTCCTGGAGACAGTAAAGCCAGTGTGCCTGGACCCTATATGGACTATAGTCTTCTAGAGCTTCAGGAGGCCTAGAGGGCTATATGTACTAACATTGCCCAGCCTGGCAATATACAACAAACATAATTTCATAGCATGTTTTTTTTTTCAAACTCTTAGATAAAAATGGACTCACTCACTCAATACTTAAATTTGTATAAGGATGATGAAAAAGACATAATTTATAGTTGATGAGACAGATTAATAAATTGATAAATGCTTCGATCTTATAACATAGGTAACACTGATGTATGATTTGATTTTCATGCGCATTGTAACATTGTCCAGACAACAAGTGCAAGTTCAAGGTCAAACATTTTGTGTATTTAGGAGTGAAAAGACATAATATTTAAAGTATGCAGATACATTTTCATTCTAGAAATCTATCTATACATTTAATATTAAACCATTAAAGTAGTGGAATGAGCCAGAAAAGGGATAGGGGGCCTGCAAGTTTTTGTTTCGACAATGATTTTGCTGTTTCTTACTCGAAGTGAGATCAAGAATCAGAGAAACCAACTTCTTTTTTAAACGACCTTGTATGAATCCTTGGATTCTGAAAGACTGAGTGGGTGAATACAAAGTTTCCTCCATGTGATTGTGTGTTTTGGGTAGTCAGTGCGGGACTGGTGGGAGAAAGAAATGGTTCTGTCAAACACAAACTTGGCATGATTGATAGGAACATGTGAAGGCTGTATGAGCAGAAATACTTTGTTTTCAATTTTAATTGTCCCATTGTAGGACTATGTAAACCCTTTGTGGGAAAAAAGGCTAAGATCTGATACATTTTTGATATGAGACTAGAAACTTGCAAGGAACTTGAGCTGAGTGCTCTGTTTTCAGATCAAAATTAAGTTACTCAATATTTATACCTGAAAGTAAGCTATCTTGGTTTATTGACGTTTTTTAGCCAGTATGTAACATTCTTATATAAAAATAAATCAAATTTCATTTGTAATGGCTGACAGTATATTGTATTTTTAAAATTCTGTATTGTTGCTTCCTTGAAGTGATTTATTAGGAAACTGATGTATTTACCACAAGTTAAAAGAATCTTCAGAAATTTTTCATTTGTCCCTTAAAATTTTCATCAATGTCCCAGAGTGGCTGAAAAAAATCAGGCTAGTATGGCGTTCTGCTCATAATTGTATAAAGCTTATTATAGATCTTTGATTAAAATGCTTAGATCCTCACATTATGATAACCATGATAACATTAGAACAAGTCTTCCTCCATTCAGGACACTTGGCTCCATGATGAAAAAGAATTCTTTTCTGTGGTTTCATTCTAAGTTGAGCTTTTATGGAGTAGTTTAATAATGACATGACAAAACACTACTTGGGTTTACCGAGAGTTCAAACTCAATCATAAAAGAAATAGAATTATTTTTATCTATGTGTTGTGCACTTTAACTTGTCATCTACAAAGGACAAAAAGTTTTAAATTAAGAGTAAAACATTAGAAAATTTTGATATACGGGTGGTTACTTTCAAGATTTCTCTTAAGCATTGTCATGAAAAAAATAATACTATATTATGGAATCTAAAGAAAAAAAATGAGTAAGAGTTAAGTAGAAAAGACAATGATGAGAATATAGCCAAAAGAAAATTAATAAAATGTGAATATGCATTTAAATGTATATGATGAATGATGCATTTTAGAATTTTGTTAGATATCTTGTGAGGTATTTCAATGGTTTAGACATGATTTCTCACTTGACCAGTATAATAAAACATTGATTTTGCCCGTCTGTCTTCGTGATCCCAGTTACTATAATTTTACCAAATCAAAGATAGTAGAATTCAATATTTCAATTTTTTCTTCCCCATTCTTGATCTTTGACCTGTCTGTCTGTCTGTCTGTGTGTGTGTGAAATGAAGCATCACATAATCATCAAATTCTGTTAATTTTTAAGAACATTGACATGGCATGTATGTTTATATTGGTAACTGATCCATAAAAGTAATAGTGTCATTTTTCCTTTAAATCTCTCACTTAGCTTTGAAGAAACCAAATTATATATATCTATAAACAAAACCAAAAGTATTTCATTATAAAATTTGAGATGTTCATTCTTTCATATAGGAATCATAGACAAAATATCCTTACAGGGAATACAATATATCTAGTAAACGAAACTACCTCAGCAGGAATTCCTTACCCCTACTAGACAGATCTCTTTATTTTCATAGGTCAGACATGACAATAGGACTTAGAAATGCTCAAGAAATGTGTGACACTTGGACATTGTCAGGATTGGAATGTTTCTATGGAGATTCAATGAACCTTTGATATTTTTTTTTATTATACCATGTTTCTATGGAGATATTTGTAAGGCTAAATAAGATATGTTTTGGGACACTCTCTTTACACCCTCTTCCAACCTCCTTAACTTTGAAACTTGATTGTTATAATTCTTAAGTGACTGATTTGAATCCCTCGTATCTACATTTCCTGATTAAAAACAAGGTACATGTACCAACACTGCACGATTCTAGGTGAATTTTAGAGGACAATCTGACAATCCTCAGCAGTGAGATTATCTTAGATTATAGAAAAGTGAATGTGGGGGGAATATGGACTGACTTAGGAATTATCTACTGAGTTAAAGGAATAATATAATCTAACACCACTGTGAGGAAGGGATTGCCATTTCTTAATCCAAAAGTACAAATTGTGCATGTCCACGGTGGAGTTTGACTGTTTTTCTCCCTGGTGACATTTTGACAACTTATTTTGTCTGTAAAATAGAATCAGCTGTTTGTTGTCTAATACTTCCAGAACCCCGCATTTCATATATATTGAGTGATGACATCACAGGGTGAGATTCATGACGTCAGAGTGTGAAATAGATTAATCTCACTCCAAGAAAATTAGGGAATTCTTAGTCTCAAGTGGGAGAATTACTCCTCTTGTAAGGATCTGACACAAACTTTGTGTTTGAGTTTCATACTTAGAGTACAGGCGAACTACAGTGGGATAAATGATGTCAAGTGTGGTGGACTGCACTACAACTAGTCAATCTGTAGTCAAAAAACTAACTCTTATAGAATCTGACCAATATTCTCAGGAGAGAAATATTTCAGAGTTGAGAAAACAAATGATTAAATAAATTACGTAAAGGGACTGTTAATCTGCTTGATTATGACATTACAACTATTATGAGAAAGAATAACTCCAGAATGTTGCAGTATCAGTCAGGAGTGAAGGAAATATCAGAATATTGCGTCAGACTGCAAATAAGAAGTATGCAATCAATAGATAAAAGGAACGAGAAAATCCCCGGAAAGTGTGGGAATGCATTGAACAGAATTTCACCAAACCTGCATGGTAGAATGTATGGAGATGTGCACACGATATAGAAAATACATTAATTCTGACTCACTGATGGCAGTCTGAAGTTTTTGGAGTTTGTGATTTTTGCTACTGGTGTTATGTGATTTTAGTTGAGTTTTTTATTTTTGCTGCTGGTGTTATGTGATGTTAATCAAGTTTGTGATTTTTGCTACTGGTGTTATGTGATTTTAGTTGCGTTTGTGATTTTTGCTGCTGGTGTTATGTGATTTTAGTTGAGTTTGTGATTTTAGTTGCTAGATTTTTGTGACTTTTATTGGGGTTATGCAAATTTTGTTGCTTGAGTTTTACATCCTTGCTTTGAAAAATGAAATATATATCATATAGAAACATTGTCATAGCAACTAAAATAAAGTATATATCATATAGAAACATGGCCATAGCAACTCCTCTCATACGGTTTTTCAGTTAATCAAGGAAAGTCTTTTCAGAGGTTCCTCAAAATAAAGATTTTCATTGAGGAAGATACTTTCGTAAAAACAAATGAAAAGTTAAATTTCAAAGATATAAGACTACCAGTAAGAAAAATACTTGATCATAAAATATTTAATACTTTTTTGAGCTGGTTAGTGCCCATA
This sequence comes from Pinctada fucata, assembly GCA_028142955.1. NCBI lineage: Eukaryota > Metazoa > Mollusca > Bivalvia > Pterioida > Pteriidae > Pinctada > Pinctada fucata. The sequence continues at coordinate 1,623,652 of AP027111.1, forward strand.
CATGTACATTGACAATTATATAATACTATCTTCTCTGGCAGTTTGAAACTTTAAAATTCAATATCAAATTCATGTCAATTTTATTCTATCTAATCAAACAGATGATGTATTGGTCACAAATGCAGCATCAGCAATGTTAATTACTTTTAAATAAATGGAGGAATCTCTTGAACACGAGGAGGGATGTTAACATATATGATATGCCATCGAGAGTGTAGCTAATATTACATGCCATAGAGCTATATGCCTTTGAGATCATAGCTCATGGAGGTTTCTTGTAGATAATATGGTATATCACAGAGATCAAATCTAATATAATGACCTTGAACTTGTAGCTAATCTAATATACTGAGTGAATATGATATTTTGTAGGGATTGTAACTTATCTGTCTATGAAACCCTGGCAGATTGTACCTAGTTTTTCTTAAAGCCATTTTTAACTAGAACTTAGAGCAACTTTGTGACAGCATTACGTCTCTTGTTCGTTATTCTGTAGATGCTGATGCTCAAGAATGAAGTTTACCTTGATTTAAAAATAATTTCATTTCAATACCGCATGAAAAGGGATTGGGCTCAAGTTGAATACAGTTATTTAAAATGTTTGACCACAATACGTTTATTATTTACGGTATATTTGGTCAAACATTGATATTGTAGATATGTTTAGCACTGCCCCTGACAAATCTGCATGCAAATTTAGTGGTATAAAAGAGAAAAACCGCCAAAATAACATTCTTTGCAAAAGAATCTACAACGTACATGATTGTGGTGGTATAAATACCTTGATCATAATGTCAGAAGGTGTTAGGGCGAAATTGCTTAGATATATAAAAAGGTATTATCACAGTTATACCATTATTATTGTCTCACATGGGTCTAGATAGTAATTCATTCGATTTGAAGGGCTTCATTATAGAAAATAAGATTTTCTTTGTCACCTTAGTCTCCTACCCAGGACCCATGCATTATTTGTATAGTTTTATTTGCCCCTCAGAGATTTGAAGCAAGAGCACTGAGAAAAACAAATCAAAGAACAGACAAACCAATCAATCAATAAACAAACACACACAAAAAAAACCCGTTTTAAACCAGAACTTAGAGCAGCTTTGTGACAGCATTACGTCTCTTGATCGTTATTCTGTAGATGCTGATGCTCAAGAATGAAGTTTACCTTGATTTAAAAATAATTTCATTTCAATACCGCATGAAAAGGGATTGGACTTAAGTTGAATTCAAAGTTATTTAAAATGTTTGACCACGATACGTTTATTATTTACGGTATATTTGGTCAAACATTGATATTGTAGATATGTTTATCTAGGCCTCTGTCAAATCTGCATGCAAATTTAGTGGTATAAAAGAGAAAAACCGCCAGATAACATTCTTTGCAAAAGAATCTACAACGTACATGATTGCGGTGGTAAATACCTCGATCATAATGTCAGCATGTTGTAGGGCGAAATTGCTTAGATATATGAAAAAGGTGTTATCACAGTTATACCATTATTATTGTCTCATCTGGGTCTTGATAGTAATTCATTTGATTGGAAGGACTTCATTATAAAAAATGAGATTTTATTTGTCACCTTAGTCTCCTTCCCAGGACCCATGCATTATTTGTATAGATTTAATTGCCCCTCAGAGGTTTGAAGCAAGAGCACTGAGAAAAACCAAACAAAGAATAGACATACCAATCAATCAATAAACAAACAAACAAAAAACAACCAAAGCAAACTGAAAACAAATTTGGAACAAAACGTCCAGATTTCTTATTACTCTCCATCTGCAGAAAATGAATACAACATTTTTCTTACAAAGTCCTGATATCTGTAGTTCCCATCTGCAGAAACTTAAGAATATTCTAACGACATCTTATTTGTTGATATTTTACCACTTTCCAATTTCATTGACACAATTTCAAAATCTGTTGGTCTTTTGTTATTTCTGCAAACCAAGATTAAGGTAAATGACTGTAACTCAAAGAATTGGATTAGCAATATTTATATGTATATATTAATGTTTTAAGATACTGATAACTACAATACTCGATTACTCTGATCCAGAAATAGGCCCATACTTCAAAGAAAGTGTAGAACTTCTTTTAAACTTACAAAAAGTAACCTTCTCATAAAGTTGTCGAGAAATTTGTACTTTTATTTTCCTTATAATTTTCTCAGAGTAATGAATTAGAGCTTTACCCCCTTCCAAAATAATACAGGAATCCATATTCCTGGTAAAATTCAAGATCATTGCACGATTTATTTGATTATGTAGTGTATTGCTAAGAATATCCTGTACCCATTTTTCAAGTCATGACCATACTCCTTTCTTTAGAATGGATGAAGTAGGTTTGATAACATGAAATATTACAGAAGTTTCATTCTTGATTCCTCACAAAAATATGATAATTGTAGAGTAGATTGTGATCATAATGGATGATTGTAACAGAATAATTAGAGATTTGATGTGTTTGTAGCAAGGTTTAATTTAGGGGGGATTTTCCTTGAGTCATAAGACTTAATGTCTGAGTCTACAAATACCATACACAGAACAATATTGAAAAGAAATGAATATGATACACTTGCATTCTTTCATTTGATAAAACTTAAAAGACGGCGTCATGATCTTCATTTACTTCTATGTCTGGTTACATACTTGTCATTTGTACATTTTTGTGATACTACTGTCATTGAAACCAGAAACGGAAGATGCAAAAAAGAATTGAGATGGTGTGTTAATTAATTTGAGATGATGTATTTTCATTTCTTTCATGATTCATTCCTTTACTTAGTGGTTGGCTGTCAATTTTGTCGTCGGTTAGCATTCTGATAAGTAGATAACATGTCAGCCATGGGTGCATAGACAGTATGGATCTAGTGATTACAATGCCTTGACATAATGACTGACCTAACATAAAGTAAACTAACACTGCTTGTCCAACAACGTCAGGATAATGACACAAAGAGCATTACAAACTGACACACAGGATAAAGACACAAAGAGCATTACAAACTGACACAGGATAATGACACAAAGACCATTACAAACTGACACACAGGATAATGACACAAAGACCATTACAAACTGACACACAGGATAATGACACAAAGACAATTACAAACTGACACACAGGATAATGACACAAAGAGCATTACAAACTGACACACAGGATAATGACACAAAGAGCATTACAAACTGACACACAGGATAATGACACAAAGAGCATCACAAACTGACACACAGGATAATGACACAAAGAGCATTACAAACTGACACACAGGATAATGACACAAAGAGCATTACAAAATGACACACAGGATAATGACACAAAGAGCATCACAAACTGACACACAGGATAATGACACAAAGAGCATCACAAACTGACACACATGATAATGACACAAAGATAATTACAAACTGACACACATGATAATGACACAAAGATAATTACAAACTGACACACAGGATAATGACGCAAAGACCATTACAAACTGACACACAGGATAATGACACAAAGACCATTACAAACTGACACACAGGATAATGACACAAAGAGCATTACAAACTGACACACAGGATAATGACCCAAAGAGCATCACAAACTGACACACAGGATAATGACACAAATAGCATTACAAACTGACACACAGGATAATGACACAAAGAGCATCACAAACTGACACACAGGATAATGACACAAAGAGCATCACAAACTGACACACAGGATAATAACACAAAGAGCATTACAAACTGACGCACAGTGACTGTGATCACCTGCATCCAATTTACTTGCCGATTGAACTCCTATGAGTTTGCCTGCATGACCTGTAAAACTGGTCCGTCCTGGCACAGGGTGATGGGATTTGTCAGTCCCTGGCAAGAAAGATTGATGGATGTCTCTAATCTTGCTTGTAATAATGTTTCGATTCGATAGAACCTGTAAAAACATGTTACATGAAGATCAAAGGATCGATGGATAGTTCGTCTAATTATGTAATAATGCTAGAAGCAGGTCCTGACAGTCACATTTTTCAGGTACATGCCCAAGGAGGTGTTGGACAAAAAATTATTTCCCCTCGTTGTAAAGACACAAAGAAACTTATAATTCATATTGTCAATTGAATCACTTCTGAGTTGTGTTTGTGCAGCAGAAATTCAACGATCCGAGTGCTTTGGTTAATACTGTCCTTGCAGCCCACTTCAGAAATCGGAGAACCTTGATTTTATTAATTTCCTTTTAAATTTTTCAATGAGATAAACGCTGTTTGATAGGTCTATATTTCTCATAATTTTTAATATAAGTTTAATACTGATATGTGCAAGGAATTGTAAATTATAATCAGACCGACATTCAGGTCTATGAGCGCAGAGCGCCTACGTCGCCGCCGTCCGTAGAGAAACGCTCTCGTTCATAATTGTTTTCTTGTTCTGGTAAATATAGTAGCACTTATGATAAAATATGTGATATTTAACCACAAATTAAGGCCTATCAAACATAATCATAATTCTTCCTAACAGATGTTGACAAAAAAGAAAGATTCCCAATTTCTGACAGCAAGGGCAGTAAAGAGGTATTGTATACATGCATTGCTTTCTTGTTATTGTTTACTGGCATCACAGTTCTTTTTTATGCCCCCGGAATCAAAGATTCGGGGGCATATAGTTTTTGGCCTGTCCGTCTGTTTGTCTGTCTGTTTGTCCGAAAAACTTTAACATTGGACATAACTTTTGAATGGGAGGTGATAGGGCTTTCATATTTCACATGTGTATTCTTTGTGACATGACCTTTCCATTGATACCAAAATTTTTGACCTCGTGACCTTGACCTTGACCTTTGACCTACTTTTCAAAAACTTTAACATTGGACATAACTTTTGAATGGGTAGTGATAGGGCTTTCATATTTCACATGTGTATTCCTTGTGACAAGACCTTTCCATTGATACCAAAATTTTTGACCTCATGACCTTGACCTTGACCTTTGACCTACTTTTCAAAAACTTTAACATTGGGCATAACTTTTGGATGGGAAGTGATAGGGCTTTCATATTTCACATGTGTATTCCTTGTGACAAGACCTTTCCATTGATACCAAAATTTTTGACCTCGTGACCTTGACCTTTGACCTACTTTTCAAAAACTTTAACATTGGGCATAACTTTTGGATGGGAAGTGATAGGGCTTTCACATTTCACATGTGTATTCCTTGTGACAAGACCTTTCCATTGATACCAAAATTTTTGACCTCGTGACCTTGACCTTTGACCTACTCTTCAAAAACTTTAACATTGGGCATAACTTTTGAATGGGAAGTGATAGGGCTTTCATATTTCACATGTGTATTCCTTGTGACAAGACCTTTCCATTGATACCAAAATTTTTGACCTCGTGACCTTGACCTTTGACCTTTTAACCCAGTGACCTCACATACATGTACTTAACAGAAAATAGTGTTCATACTAACAAAGATGCCACCGGGGGCATTCGTGTTTCACAAACACAGGTTTTATTTATCAAAAGTTTGTAATGAAAATGTGAACACTGATATGGGAATTAGTTTTCACTTGCCCAAGGACACGGAGGACATTCGATTTCGCCCTCCTTACCTCTAAAACAGGTCTCTCCTGTGTGGCACGATGGGATTTGTAAGGCCCTGGCAGGGAGTTGAAAGGATTGATGGAAAGCTCAATTGTGTCATTATGTTTTGATTTGATTGAACCTGTAAATAGGTAACAGGAAGATCAAAGGATTGATAAAAAGCTCCTCTTATCCTGTAATAATGTTACAAGTAGATGCAGACAATTCGATGTTTCAGGTACTTGCCCAAGGAGAGATTTTACTCAAAAATTACTTTCCCTACCTCAAGACACATTTATCCTACGTCGTAAAGACACAAATTAAGAGACACATGCATTTGAATCTTCTTATTCATATTGTCAATTGAATCACTTCTGAGTTGTGCTTGTGCAGCAGAAATTCAACGATCCGAGTGCTTTGGTTAATACTGTCCTTGCAGCCCACTTCAGAAATAGGAGAACCTTGATTTTGTTGACTGTGCCTTTTAAAATTTTCAATGAGATAAACACTGTTTGATAGGGTATATTTCTCATAATTTTTGATATAAGTTTAATACTGATATGTGCAAGGAATTGTAAATTATAATCAGACCGACAATCAGGTCTATGAGCGCAGAGCGCCTACGTCGCCGCCGTCCTTAGAGAAACGCTCTCGTTCATAATTGTTTTCTTGTTCTGGTAAATATAGTAGCACTTATGATAAAATATGTGATAATTAACAACAAATCAAGGCCTATCAAACATAATCATAATTATTCCTAACAGATGTTGACAAAAAAGAAAGATTTCCAATTTCTGACAGCAAGGGCAGTAAAGAGGTATTGCATACATGCATTGCTTTCTTGTTATTGTTTATTGGCATCACAATTCTTTGTTTATCAAAAGTTTGTAATGAAAATGTGAACACTGAGATTGGAATTAGTTTTCACTTGCCCAAGGACACGGAGGACTTTCGATTTCGCCCTCCTTACCTCTAAAACAGGTCGCTCCTGGTGTGGCGTAATGGGATTTGTAAGGCCCTGGCAGGAAGTTGAAAGGATTGATGGAAAGCTCAATTGTGTCATAATGTTTCGATTTGATGGAACCTGTAAATAGGTAACAGGAAGATCAAAGGATTGATAAAAAGCTCCTCTAATCCTGTAATAATATGACAAGAATATCAATGGATGGATGAAAAGTCCCTCCTATCCTGTTATAATATTACAAGCAGGGGCAGACAATTGGATTTTTCAGGTACTTTCCCAAGGAGAGGTTTGACCCAAAAATTACTTTCCCTACCTCAAGACACATTTGCCCTACGTCGTAAAGACACAAGTTAAGAGAGACATGCATTTGAATCTTCTAATTCATATTGTCAATTGAAATACTTCTTAGTTGTATTTGTGCAGCAGAAATTCAACGATCCGAGTGCTTTGGTTAATACTGTCCTTGCAGCCCACTTCAGAAATCGGAGAACCTTGATTTTGTTAATTTCCTTTTAAATTTTTCAATGAGATAAACGCTGTTTGATAGGTCTATATTTCTCATAATTTTTAAAAGAAGTTTAATACTGATATGTGCAAGGAATTGTAAATTATAATCAGACCGACATTCAGGTCTATGAGCGCAGAGCGCCTACGTCGCCGCCGTCCGTAGAGAAACGCTCTCGTTCATAATTGTTTTCTTGTTCTGGTAAATATAGTAGCACTTATGATAAAATATGTGATAATTAACAACAAATCAAGGCCTATCAAACATAATCATAATTATTCCTAACAGATGTTGACAAAAAAGAAAGATTTCCAATTTCTGACAGCAAGGGCAGTAAAGAGGTATTGCATACATGCATTGCTTTCTTGTTATTGTTTATTGGCATCACAATTCTTTGTTTATCAAAAGTTTGTAATGAAAATGTGAACACTGAGATGGGAATTAGTTTTCACTTGCCCAAGGACACGGAGGACTTTCGATTTCGCCTTCCTTACCTCTAAAACAGGTCGCTCCTGGTGTGGCGTAATGGGATTTGTAAGGCTCTGGCAGGAAGTTGAAAGGATTGATGGAAAGCTCAATTGTGTCATAATGTTTCGATTTGATGGAACCTGTAAATAGGTAACAGGAAGATCAAAGGATTGATAAAAAGCTCCTCTAATCCTGTAATAATATGACAAGAATATCAATGGATGGATGAAAAGTCCCTCCTATCCTGTTATAATATTACAAGCAGGGGCAGACAATTGGATTTTTCAGGTACTTTCCCAAGGAGAGGTTTGACCCAAAAATTACTTTCCCTACCTCAAGACACATTTGCCCTACGTCGTAAAGACACAAGTTAAGAGACACATGCATTTGAATCTTCTAATTCATATTGTCAATTGAAATACTTCTGAGTTGTATTTGTGCAGCAGAAATTCAACGATCCGAGTGCTTTGGTTAATACTGTCCTTGCAGCCCACTTCAGAAATCGGAGAACCTTGATTTTGTTAATTTCCTTTTAAATTTTTCAATGAGATAAACGCTGTGTAATAGGTCTATATTTCTCATAATTTTTAATATAAGTTTAATACTGATATGTGCAAGGAATTTTTTAATTATAATCAGACCGACATTCAGGTCTATGAGCGCAGAGCGCCTACGTCGACGCCGTACGTAGAGAAACGCTCTCGTTCATAATTGTTTTCTTGTTCTGGTAAATATAGTAGCACTTATGATAAAATATGTGATAATTATCAACAAATCAAGGCCTATCAAACATAATCATAATTATTACTAACAGATGTTGACAAAAAAGAAAGATTCCCAATTTCTGACAGCAAGGACAGTAAAGAGGTATTGCATACATGCATTGCTTTCTTGTTATTAGTCCCCTACCGGCAACGCCGAAGGGGACTCTTAGTTTCCTCTCGGTCTGTCTGTCCGTCTGTCCCTCCGTCTGTCCATCTGCTTTTTTTCCTCTCGGTCTGTCTGTCCGTCTGTCCCTCCGTCTGTCCATCCACTTTTTTCTGCAACGGATAAAGATATTCAGATGAAATTTGATACACAGCTTGGTCTTGGATTGTTACAGAGCAAGTTCGACTTTCGTCACGCTTGGCCCATTTTTCGAGGAGTTATGCCCCTTGATGACTTGGAAAATCCAATTTTTTGTCAGTTTTCCGGACTTTTTCCTGCAACGGATGGAGATATTCAGATGAAATTTGATACACAGCTTGGTCTTGGATAGTTACAGAGCAAGTTTGACTTTCGTCACGCTTGACCCATTTTTCAAGGAGTTATGCCCCTTGATGACTTGGAAATTTAAGTTTTTGTCAGTTTTCCGGACTTTTTTCTGCAACGGATGGAGATATTCAGATGAAATTTGATACACAGTTTGGTCTTGGATATTTACAGAGCAAGTTTGACTTTCGTCACGCTTGACCCATTTTTCAAGGAGTTATGCCCCTTGATGACTTGGAAAATTAAGTTTGTGTCAGTTTTCCGGACTTTTTTCTGCAACGGATGGAGATATTCAGATGAAATTTGATACACAGTTTGGTCTTGGATAGTTACAGAGCAAATTTGACTTTCGTCAGGCTTGACCTATTTTTCAAGGAGTTATGCCCCTCTATAACTTGGAAAATTAAAGTTTTTGTCAGTTTTCTGGACTTTTTTTTCTGCAACGGATAAAGATATTCAGATGAAATTTGATACACAGCTTGGTCTTGGATAGTTACAGAGCAAGTTCGACTTATGTCACGCTTGACCTATTTTTCGAGGAGTTATGCCCCTTTATGACTTGGAAAATTCAGTTTTTGTCAGTTTTCCAGACTTCTTTCTGCAACAAATAGAGATATTCAGGTGAAATTTGATACTCAGCTTAGTCTTGGATAGTTACATGTACAGAGCAAGTTCAACTTTCGTCACGCTTGACCTCTTTTTTGAATCGATAAAGCAGATAAAACCTCAGAACTGAGCTGCACAGACAGTAAGTTTAATTTAAACTCATATATGTTTAGAAGAGTAATTCATAGGCAGAGTTGCAGGACATAAATATATGCCGCCGGTAGGGGACTATATCGCTCAGCGATCATAACATTTTTGTTTACTGGCATCACAATTCTTTGTTTATCAAAAGTTGGTAATGAAAATGTGAACACTGAGATGGGAATTAGTTTTCACTTGCCCAAGGACACGGAGGACTTTCAATTTCGCCTTCCTTACCTCTAAAACAGGTCGCTCCTGGTGTGGCGTAATGGGATTTGTAAGGCCCTGGCAGGAAGTTGAAAGGATTGATGGAAAGCTCAATTTTGTCATAATGTTTCGATTTGATGGAACCTGTAAATAGGTAACAGGAAGATCAAAGGATTGATAAAAAGCTCCTCTAATCCTGTAATAATATGACAAGAATATCAATGGATGGATGAAAAGTCCCTCCTATCCTGTTATAATATTACAAGCAGGGGCAGACAATTGGATTTTTCAGGTACTTTCCCAAGGAGAGGTTTGACCCAAAAATTACTTTCCCTACCTCAAGACACATTTGCCCTACGTCGTAAAGACACAAGTTAAGAGACACATGCATTTGAATCTTCTAATTCATATTGTCAATTGAAATACTTCTGAGTTGTATTTGTGCAGCAGAAATTCAACGATCTGAGTGCTTTGGTTAATACTGTCCTTGCAGCCCACTTCAGAAATCGGAGAACCTTGATTTTGTTAATTTCCTTTTAAATTTTTCAATGAGATAAACGCTGTGTAATAGGTCTATATTTCTCATAATTTTTAATATAAGTTTAATACTGATATGTGCAAGGAATTGTTAATTATAATCAGACCGACATTCAGGTCTATGAGCGCAGAGCGCCTACGTCGCCGCCGTCCGTAGAGAAACGCTCTCGTTCATAATTGTTTTCTTGTTCTGGTAAATATAGTAGCACTTATGATAAAATATGTGATAATTATCAACAAATCAAGGCCTATCAAACATAATCATAACTAGATAGCTACTGTTGCAAGCAACAGACGGATTCCTCCTTTATTAGACCTTCCTCGGAACTGAAGTGGTAAAATCCGAATAAAGAAGATGGAAAAAAAGAATAGTTGCTTAAGTACCACATTAACTTCAGCAAATGAGTCAAAAGAGCTTATGTCTTATTTGGGACTCTTTTTTATTTATCAAAAAATAGAAGAAAAAAATAATAAATACCTTTCATGTTTACGAAAACTTTAAACTCCATGCTCAATCAATATCTAATCCTTTACAATGACTTTCTCAAAAAAGAATTGCACAATGATTTTGCAGTGAGATAATTTCTATTAATAGAAAATGACAACAACATGAAACTACTGATATGTTATGCTACTAAGAATAAAAAAGAAAGAAACAGAGAACAAGAATAAAAGAGTTATCTATCTTACTATGTAAAGTTCAAATAAGAAGTACTACTTGTGTGAAGAATAAATAGTTAAGGACAAAATCCTGTGAATTCTAAAAGAGTAAATGTTTGTTATGACCTTGAAAAAGATTATTTGACCTTTAGCTAAGGTCATGGATAAAAGATAATCATTTGAGTTTACACTCATCAAGAGTCCTCTTCATCTAATCAAAGCTCAGTATTTTATCAACAAAAGTCTGTTGTGACCTTGAAATCGAACAAATGACCTTGGGTCAAGGTCAAGATGAAAGGACTTGATGCAAGGAATATTTGCGCAAAGTTTGAACTGTCAAGGACAAATGGTCTTTCTTCTATAGGCAAAAATTTGTTGTGACCTTGAGAATCAAAATTTGACCTTGGGTCAAGGTCAAGGTGAAAGGCCTTGGCTCAATGATTGTATTTATGAAGTTTGAACTGTCAAGGTCAAATAGTCTTTGTTCTATAGGCAAAAGTTTGTTGTGACCTTGAGAATAATAATTTGACCTTGAAAAGAGGGTCAACATTAAATGACTACCTATAAGTAGCCTACCATCCAAGTTTCAACTCAAAATCTCGAAAACTGTAGGAATTGGCACTGTGCCAATTTAAAATTCCATTTTCAACTCAAAATAGCGCGAAAACCGTAAATATTTTATCGAGCATGTAAGCGTATAAAAGTTTGCAAATTTTCCAAAGAATGATATAAAACAAATTTCGTTCAAATCGTGTGATTAATTTAGAAGTTATAAGAGTTTAAAGATTTGACCTTTGATGACATCTAGCGAGGGCATTGGCGAACTTATCGACAAACAAAAAATAGTTTAAGAAGATCTTTGTATGCTCTTTCTAATAGTACCATCCTTTTTGCTCTGTGTTGAAAGACCTTTGAATAAAGTGTCTGGAAATGGAAAGGGGTAAGAATAATAAGAATAATAATAATAAGAATAAAGAAAAGACATTGCAATAACAGAAAGGATTCCGACGGAATAGTCGGAATCCTTAATTATTACTAACAGATGTTGACAAAAAAGAAAGATTCCCAATTTCTGACAGCAAGGACAGTAAAGAGGTATTGCATACATGCATTGCTTTCTTGTTATTGTTTACTGGCATCACAATTTTTTGTTTATCAAAAGTTTGTAATGAAAATGTGAACACTGAGATGGGAATTAGTTTTCACTTGCCCAAGGACACGGAGGACTTTCAATTTCGCCTTCCTTACCTCTAAAACAGGTCGCTCCTGGTGTGGCGTAATGGGATTTGTAAGGCCCTGGCAGGAAGTTGAAAGGATTGATGGAAAGCTCAATTTTGTCATAATGTTTCGATTTGATGGAACCTGTAAATAGGTTACAAGAAGATCAAAGGATTGATAAAAAGCTCCTCTAATCCTGTAATAATATGATAAGAATATAAATGGATGGATGAAAAGTCCCTCCTATCCTGTAATAATATTACAAGCAGGGGCAGACAATTGGATTTTTCAGGTACTTTCCCAAGGAGAGGTTTGACCCAAAAATTACTTTCCCTACCTCAAGACACATTTGCCCTACGTCGTAAAGACACAAGTTAAGAGACACATGCGTTTGAATCTTCTAATTCTTATTGTCAATTGAAAAACTTCTGAGTTGTATTTGTGCAGCAGAAATTCAACGATCCGAGTGCTTTGGTCAATACTGTCCTTGCAGCCCACTTCAGAAATCGGAGAACCTTGATTTTGTTAATTTCCTTTTAAATTTTTCAATGAGATAAACGCTGTTTGATAGGTCTATATTTCTCATAATTTTTAATATAAGTTCAATACTGATATGTGCAAGGAATTGTAAATTATAATCAGACCGACATTCAGGTCTATGAGCGCAGAGCGCCTACGTCGCCGCCGTCCGTAGAGAAACGCTCTCGTTCATAATTGTTTTCTTGCTCTGGTAAATATAGTAGCACTTATGATAAAATATGTGATAATTAACAACAAATCAAGGCCTATCAAACATAATCATAATTATTCCTAACAGATGTTGACAAAAAAGAAAGATTCCCAATTTCTGACAGCAAGGACAGTAAAGAGGTATTGCATACATGCATTGCTTTCTTGTTATAGTTTACTGGCATCACAATTCTTTGTTTATCAAAAGTTTGTAATGAATATGTGAACACTGAGATGGGAATTAGTTTTCACTTGCCCAAGGACACGGAGGACTTTCAATTTCGCCTTCCTTACCTCTAAAACAGGTCGCTCCTGGTATGGCGCAATGGGATTTGTAAGGCCCTGGCAGGAAGTTGAAAGGATTGATGGAAAGCTCAATTGTGTCGTTATGTTTTGATTTCATTGAACCTGTAAATAGATTACAGGAAGATCAAAGGATTGATAAAAAGCTCCTCTTATCCTGTAATAATGTTACAAGTAGGGGCAGACAATTCGATTTTTCAGGTCCTTGCCCAAGGAGAGATTTGACTCAAAAATTGCTTTCCCTACCTCAGGACAAATTTATCCTACGTCGTAAAAACACAAGTTAAGAGACGCATGCATTTGAATCTTCTTATTCATATTTTCAATTGAATCACTTCTGAGTTGTGCTTGTGCAGCAGAAATTCAACGATCCGAGTGCTTTGGTTAATACTGTCCTTGCAGCCCACTTCAGAAATAGGAGAACCTTGATTTTGTTAACTGTGCCTTTTAAAATTTTCAATGAGATAAACGCTGTTTGATAGGGTATATTTCTCATAATTTTTAATATAAGTTTAATACTGATATGTGCAAGGAATTGTAAATTATAATCAGACCGACAATCAGGTCTATGAGCGCAGAGCGCCTACGTCGCCGCCGTCCGTAGAGAAACGCTCTCGTTCATAATTGTTTTCTTGTTCTGGTAAATATAGTAGCACTTATGATAAAATATGTGATAATTAACAACAAATCAAGGCCGATCAAACATAATCATAATTATTCCTAACAGATGTTGACAAAAAAGAAAGATTTCCAATTTCTGACAGCAAGGGCAGTAAAGAGGTATTGCATACATGCATTGCTTTCTTGTTATTGTTTATTGGCATCACAATTCTTTGTTTATCAAAAGTTTGTAATGAAAATGTGAACACTGAGATGGGAATTAGTTTTCACTTGCCCAAGGACACGGAGGACTTTCGATTTCGCCTTCCTTACCTCTAAAACAGGTCGCTCCTGGTGTGGCGTAATGGGATTTGTAAGGCTCTGGCAGGAAGTTGAAAGGATTGATGGAAAGCTCAATTGTGTCATAATGTTTCGATTTGATGGAACCTGTAAATAGGTAACAGGAAGATCAAAGGATTGATAAAAAGCTCCTCTAATCCTGTAATAATATGACAAGAATATCAATGGATGGATGAAAAGTCCCTCCTATCCTGTTATAATATTACAAGCAGGGGCAGACAATTGGATTTTTCAGGTACTTTCCCAAGGAGAGGTTTGACCCAAAAATTACTTTCCCTACCTCAAGACACATTTGCCCTACGTCGTGAAGACACAAGTTAAGAGACACATGCATTTGAATCTTCTAATTCATATTGTCAATTGAAATACTTCTGAGTTGTATTTGTGCAGCAGAAATTCAACGATCCGAGTGCTTTGGTTAATACTGTCCTTGCAGCCCACTTCAGAAATCGGAGAACCTTGATTTTGTTAATTTCCTTTTAAATTTTTCAATGAGATAAACGCTGTGTAATAGGTCTATATTTCTCATAATTTTTAATATAAGTTTAATACTGATATGTGCAAGGAATTGTTAATTATAATCAGACCGACATTCAGGTCTATGAGCGCAGAGCGCCTACGTCGCCGCCGTCCGTAGAGAAACGCTCTCGTTCATAATTGTTTTCTTGTTCTGGTAAATATAGTAGCACTCATGATAAAATATGTGATAATTAACAACAAATCAAGGCCTATCAAACATAATCATAATTATTCCTAACAGATGTTGACAAAAAAGAAAGATTCCCAATTTCTGACAGCAAGGACAGTAAAGAGGTATTGCATACATGCATTGCTTTCTTGTTATTGTTTACTGGCATCACAATTCTTTGTTTATCAAAAGTTTGTAATGAATATGTGAACACTGAGATGGGAATTAGTTTTCACTTGCCCAAGGACACGGAGGACTTTCAATTTCGCCTTCCTTACCTCTAAAACAGGTCGCTCCTGGTATGGCGCAATGGGATTTGTAAGGCCCTGGCAGGAAGTTGAAAGGATTGATGGAAAGCTCAATTGTGTCGTTATGTTTTGATTTCATTGAACCTGTAAATAGATTACAGGAAGATCAAAGGATTGATAAAAAGCTCCTCTTATCCTGTAATAATGTTACAAGTAGGGGCAGACAATTCGATTTTTCAGGTCCTTGCCCAAGGAGAGATTTGACTCAAAAATTGCTTTCCCTACCTCAGGACAAATTTATCCTACGTCGTAAAAACACAAGTTAAGAGACGCATGCATTTGAATCTTCTTATTCATATTTTCAATTGAATCACTTCTGAGTTGTGCTTGTGCAGCAGAAATTCAACGATCCGAGTGCTTTGGTTAATACTGTCCTTGCAGCCCACTTCAGAAATCGGAGAACCTTGATTTTGTTAACTGTGCCTTTTAAAATTTTCAATGAGATAAACGCTGTTTGATAGGGTATATTTCTCATAATTTTTAATATAAGTTTAATACTGATATGTGCAAGGAATTGTAAATTATAATCAGACCGACAATCAGGTCTATGAGCGCAGAGCGCCTACGTCGCCGCCGTCCGTAGAGAAACGCTCTCGTTCATAATTGTTTTCTTGTTCTTGTAAATATAGTAGCACTTATGATAAAATATGTGATAATCAACAACAAATCAAGGCCTATCAAACATAATCATAATTATTCCTAACAGATGTTGACAAAAAAGAAAGATTTCCAATTTCTGACAGCAAGGGCAGTAAAGAGGTATTGCATACATGCATTGCTTTCTTGTTATTGTTTATTGGCATCACAATTCTTTGTTTATCAAAAGTTTGTAATGAAAATGTGAACACTGATACGGAATTAGTTTTCACTTGCCCAAGGACAAGGAGGACATTCGATTTCGCCTTCCTTACCTCTAAAACAGGTCTCTCCTGGTGTGACACGATGGGATTTGTAAGGCCTTGGCAGGAAGTTGAAAGGATTGATGGAAAGCTCAATTGTGTCATTATGTTTTCATTTGATGGAACCTGTAAATAGGTTACAGGAAGATCAAAGGATTGATAAAAAGCTCCTCTTATCCTGTAATAATGTTACAAGTAGATGCAGACAATTCGATTTTTCAGGTACTTGCCCAAGGAGAGATTTGAATCAAAAATTACTTTCCCTACCTCAAGACACATTTATCCTACGTCGTAAAGACACAAGTTTAGAGACGCATGCATTTGAATCTTCTTATTCATATTGTCAATTGAATCACTTCTGAGTTGTGCTTGTGCAGCAGAAATTCAACGATCCGAGTGCTTTGGTTAATACTGTCCTTGCAGCCCACTTCAGAAATCGGAGAACCTTGATTTTGTTAATTTCCTTTTAAATTTTTCAATGAGATAAACGCTGTTTGATAGGTCTATATTTCTCATAATTTTTAATATAAGTTTAATACTGATATGTGCAAGGAATTGTAAATTATAATCAGACCGACATTCAGGTCTATGAGCGCAGAGCGCCTACGTCGCCGCCGTCCGTAGAGAAACGCTCTCGTTCATAATTGTTTTCTTGTTCTGGTAAATATAGTAGCACTTATGATAAAATATGTGATAATTATCAACAAATCAAGGCCTATCAAACATAATCATAATTATTACTAACAGATGTTGACAAAAAAGAAAGATTCCCAATTTCTGACAGCAAGGACAGTAAAGAGGTATTGCATACATGCATTGCTTTCTTGTTATTGTTTACTGGCATCACAATTCTTTGTTTATCAAAAGTTTGTAATGAAAATGTGAACAATGAGATGGGAATTAGTTTCACTTGCCCAAGGACACGGAGGACTTTCAATTTCGCCTTCCTTACCTCTAAAACAGGTCGCTCCTGGTGTGGCGTAATGGGATTTGTAAGGCCCTGGCAGGAAGTTGAAAGGATTGATGGAAAGCTCAATTTTGTCATAATGTTTCGATTTGATGGAACCTGTAAATAGGTTACAAGAAGATCAAAGGATTGATAAAAAGCTCCTCTAATCCTGTAATAATATGATAAGAATTAAATGGATGGATGAAAAGTCCCTCCTATCCTGTAATAATATTACAAGCAGGGGCAGACAATTGGATTTTTCAGGTACTTTCCCAAGGAGAGGTTTGACCCAAAAATTACTTTCCCTACCTCAAGACACATTTGCCCTACGTCGTAAAGACACAAGTTAAGAGACACATGCGTTTGAATCTTCTAATTCTTATTGTCTATTGAAAAACTTCTGAGTTGTATTTGTGCAGCAGAAATTTAACGATCCGAGTGCTTTGGTCAATACTGTCCTTGCAGCCCACTTCAGAAATCGGAGAACCTTGATTTTGTTAATTTCCTTTTAAATTTTTCAATGAGATAAACGCTGTTTGATAGGTCTATATTTCTCATAATTTTTAATATAAGTTTAATACTGATATGTGCAAGGAATTGTAAATTATAATCTGACCGACATTCAGGTCTATGAGCGCAGAGCGCCTACGTCGCTGCCGTCCGTAGAGAAACGCTCTCGTTCATAATTGTTTTCTTGTTCTGGTAAATATAGTAGCACTTATGATAAAATATGTGATAATTTACAACAAATCAAGGCCTATCAAATATAATCATAATTATTCCTAACAGATGGTGACAAAAAAGAAAGATTCCCAATTTCTGACAGCAAGGGCAGTAAAGAGGTATTGCATACATGCATTGCTTTCTTGTTATTGTTTACTGGCATCACAATTCTTTGTTTATCAAAAGTTTGTAATGGAAATGTGAACACTGAGATGGGAATTAGTTTTCACTTCCCAAGGACACGGAGGACTTTCAATTTCGCCTTCCTTTCCTCTAAAACAGGTCGCTCCTGGTATGGCGCAATGGGATTTGTAAGGCCCTGGCAGGAAGTTGAAAGGATTGATGGAAAGCTCAATTGTGTCATTATGTTTTGATTTGATTGAACCTGTAAATAGGTTACAGGAAGATCAAAGGATTGATAAAAAGCTCTTCTTATCCTGTAATAATGTTACAAGTAGATGCAGACAATTCGATTTTTCAGGTACTTGCCCAAGGAGAGATTTGACTGAAAAATTGCTTTCCCTACCTCAAGACACATTTATCCTACGTCGTAAAAACACAAGTTAAGAGACGCATGCATTTGAATCTTCTTATTCATATTTTCAATTGAATCACTTCTGAGTTGTGCTTGTGCAGCAGAAATTCAATGATCCGAGTGCTTTGGTTAATACTGTCCTTGCAGCCCACTTCAGAAATCGGAGAACCTTGATTTTGTTAATTTCCTTTTAAATTTTTCAATGAGATAAACGCTGTTTGATAGGTCTATATTTCTCATAATTTTTAATATAAGTTTACTTCTGATATGTGCAAGGAATTGTAAATTATAATCAGATCGACATTCAGGTCTATGAGCGGAGAGCGCCTACGTCGCGCCGTCCGTAGAGAAACGCTCTCGTTCATAATTGTTTTCTTCTGGTAAATATAGTAGCACTTATGATAAAATATGTGATAATTAACAACAAATCAAGGCCAATCAAACATAATCATAATTATTCCTAACAGATGTTGACAAAAAGAAAGATTCCCAATTTCTGACAGCAAGGACAGTAAAGAGGTATTGCATACATGCATTGCTTTCTTGTTATTGTTTACTGGCATCACATTTCTTTGTTTATCAAAAGTTTGTAATGGAAATGTGAACATTGAGATGGGAATTAGTTTTCACTTGCCCAAGGACACGGAGGACTTTCGATTTTGCCTTCCTTACCTCTAAAACTGGTCGCTCCTGGTGTTGCTTGAAGGGATTTGTAAGGCCCTGGCAGGAAGTTGAAAGGATTGATGGAAAGCTCAATTTTGTCATAATGTTTCGATTTAATGGAACCTGTAAATAGGTTACAAGAAGATCAAAGGATTGATAAAAAGCTCCTCTAATCCTGTAATAATATGACAAGAATATCAATGGATGGATGAAAAGTCCCTCCTATCCTGTAATAATATTACAAGCAGGGGCAGACAATTGGATTTTTCAGGTACTTTCCCAAGGAGAGGTTTGACCCAAAAATTACTTTCCCTACCTCAAGACACATTTGCCCTACGTCGTAAAGACACAAGTTAAGAGACACATGAATTTGAATCTTCTAATTCATATTGTCAATTGAAATACTTCTGAGTTGTGTTTGTGCAGCAGAAATTCAACGATCCGATTGCTTTGGTTAATACTGTCCTTGCAGCCCACTTCAGAAATCGGAGAACCTTGATTTTGTTAATTTCGTTTTAAATTTTTCAATGAGATAAACGTTGTTTGATAGGTCTATATTTCTCATAATTTTAGTATAAGTTTAATACTGATATGTGCAAGGAATTGTAAATTATAATCAGACCGACATTCAGGTCTATGAGCGCAGAGCGCCTACGTCGCCGCCGTCCGTAGAGAAACGCTCTCGTTCATAATTGTTTTCTTGTTCTGGCAAATATAGTAGCACTTATGATAAAATATGTGATAATTAACAACAAATCAAGGCCTATCAAACATAATCATAATATTCCTAACAAATGTTGACAAAAAAGAAAGATTCCCAATTTCTGACAGCAAGGGCAGTAAAGAGGTATTGTATACATGCATTGCTTTCTTGTTATTGTTTACTGGCATCACAGTTCTTTTTTATCAAAAGTTTGTAATGAAAATGTGAACACTGATACGGAATTAGTTTTCACTTGCCCAAGGACAAGGAGGACATTCGATTTCGCCTTCTTTACCTCTAAAACAGGTCTCTCCTGGTGTGACACGATGGGATTTGTAAGGCCTTGGCAGGAAGTTGAAAGGATTGATGGAAAGCTCAATTGTGTCATTATGTTTTGATTTGATGGAACCTGTAAATAGGTTACAGGAAGATCAAAGGATTGATAAAAAGCTCCTCTTATCCTGTAATAATGTTACAAGTAGATGCAGACAATTCAATTTTTCAGGTACTTGCCCAAGGAGAGATTTGACTCAAAAATTACTTTCCCTACCTCAAGACACATTTATCCTACGTCGTAAAGACACAAGTTTAGAGACACATGTATTTGAATCTTCTTATTCATATTGTCAATTGAATCACTTCTGAGTTGTGCTTGTGCAGCAGAAATTCAACGATCCGAGTGCTTTGGTTAATACTGTCCTTGCAGCCCACTTCAGAAATCGGAGAACCTTGATTTTGTTAATTTCCTTTTAAATTTTTCAATGAGATAAACGCTGTTTGATAGGTCTATATTTCTCATAATTTTTAATATAAGTTTAATACTGATATGTGCAAGGAATTGTAAATTATAATCAGACCGACATTCAGGTCTATGAGCGCAGAGCGCCTACGTCGCCGCCGTCCGTAGAGAAACGCTCTCGTTCATAATTGTTTTCTTGTTCTGGTAAATATAGTAGCACTTATGATAAAATATGTGATAATTAACAACAAATCAAGGCCTATCAAATATAATCATAATTATTCCTAACAGATGTTGACAAAAATGAAAGATTCCCAATTTCTGACAGCAAGGACAGTAAAGAGGTATTGCATACATGCATTGCTTTCTTGTTATTGTTTACTGGCATCACAATTCTTTGTTTATCAAAAGTTTGTAATGAAAATGTGAACACTGAGATGGGAATTAGTTTTCACTTGCCCAAGGACACGGAGGACTTTCAATTTCGCCTTCCTTACCTCTAAAACAGGTCGCTCCTGGTGTGGCGTAATGGGATTTGTAAGGCCCTGGCAGGAAGTTGAAAGGATTGATGGAAAGCTCAATTTTGTCGTAATGTTTCGATTTGATGGAACCTGTAAATAGGTTACAAGAAGATCAAAGGATTGATAAAAAGCTCCTCTAATCCTGTAATAATATGACAAGAATATCAATGGATGGATGAAAAGTCCCTCCTATCCTGTAATAATATTACAAGCAGGGGCAGACAATTGGATTTTTCAGGTACTTTCCCAAGGAGAGGTTTGACCCAAAAATTACTTTCCCTACCTCAAGACACATTTGCCCTACGTCGTAAAGACACAAGTTAAGAGACACATGAATTTGAATCTTCTAATTCATATTGTCAATTGAAATACTTCTGAGTTGTGTTTGTGCAGCAGAAATTCAACGATCCGATTGCTTTGGTTAATACTGTCCTTGCAGCCCACTTCAGAAATCGGAGAACCTTGATTTTGTTAATTTCGTTTTAAATTTTTCAATGAGATAAACGTTGTTTGATAGGTCTATATTTCTCATAATTTTAGTATAAGTTTAATACTGATATGTGCAAGGAATTGTAAATTATAATCAGACCGACATTCAGGTCTATGAGCGCAGAGCGCCTACGTCGCCGCCGTCCGTAGAGAAACGCTCTCGTTCATAATTGTTTTCTTGTTCTGGCAAATATAGTAGCACTTATGATAAAATATGTGATAATTAACAACAAATCAAGGCCTATCAAACATAATCATAATATTCCTAACAAATGTTGACAAAAAAGAAAGATTCCCAATTTCTGACAGCAAGGGCAGTAAAGAGGTATTGTATACATGCATTGCTTTCTTGTTATTGTTTACTGGCATCACAGTTCTTTTTTATCAAAAGTTTGTAATGAAAATGTGAACACTGATACGGAATTAGTTTTCACTTGCCCAAGGACAAGGAGGACATTCGATTTCGCCTTCTTTACCTCTAAAACAGGTCTCTCCTGGTGTGACACGATGGGATTTGTAAGGCCTTGGCAGGAAGTTGAAAGGATTGATGGAAAGCTCAATTGTGTCATTATGTTTTGATTTGATGGAACCTGTAAATAGGTTACAGGAAGATCAAAGGATTGATAAAAAGCTCCTCTTATCCTGTAATAATGTTACAAGTAGATGCAGACAATTCAATTTTTCAGGTACTTGCCCAAGGAGAGATTTGACTCAAAAATTACTTTCCCTACCTCAAGACACATTTATCCTACGTCGTAAAGACACAAGTTTAGAGACACATGTATTTGAATCTTCTTATTCATATTGTCAATTGAATCACTTCTGAGTTGTGCTTGTGCAGCAGAAATTCAACGATCCGAGTGCTTTGGTTAATACTGTCCTTGCAGCCCACTTCAGAAATCGGAGAACCTTGATTTTGTTAATTTCCTTTTAAATTTTTCAATGAGATAAACGCTGTTTGATAGGTCTATATTTCTCATAATTTTTAATATAAGTTTAATACTGATATGTGCAAGGAATTGTAAATTATAATCAGACCGACATTCAGGTCTATGAGCGCAGAGCGCCTACGTCGCCGCCGTCCGTAGAGAAACGCTCTCGTTCATAATTGTTTTCTTGTTCTGGTAAATATAGTAGCACTTATGATAAAATATGTGATAATTAACAACAAATCAAGGCCTATCAAATATAATCATAATTATTCCTAACAGATGTTGACAAAAATGAAAGATTCCCAATTTCTGACAGCAAGGACAGTAAAGAGGTATTGCATACATGCATTGCTTTCTTGTTATTGTTTACTGGCATCACAATTCTTTGTTTATCAAAAGTTTGTAATGAAAATGTGAACACTGAGATGGGAATTAGTTTTCACTTGCCCAAGGACACGGAGGACTTTCAATTTCGCCTTCCTTACCTCTAAAACAGGTCGCTCCTGGTGTGGCGTAATGGGATTTGTAAGGCCCTGGCAGGAAGTTGAAAGGATTGATGGAAAGCTCAATTTTGTCGTAATGTTTCGATTTGATGGAACCTGTAAATAGGTTACAAGAAGATCAAAGGATTGATAAAAAGCTCCTCTAATCCTGTAATAATATGATAAGAATATAAATGGATGGATGAAAAGTCCCTCCTATCCTGTAATAATATTACAAGCAGGGGCAGACAATTGGATTTTTCAGGTACTTTCCCAAGGAGAGGCTTGACCCAAAAATTACTTTCCCTACCTCAAGACACATTTGCCCTACGTCGTAAAGACACAAATTAAGAGACACATGCGTTTGAATCTTCTAATTCTTATTGTCAATTGAAAAACTTCAGAGTTGTATTTGTGCAGCAGAAATTCAACGATCCGATTGCTTTGGTCAATACTGTCCTTGCAGCCCACTTCAGAAATCGGAGAACCTTGATTTTGTTAATTTCCTTTTAAATTTTTCAATGTGATAAACGCTGTTTGATAGGTCTATATTTCTCATAATTTTTAATATAAGTTTAATACTGATACATGTATGTGCAAGGAATTGTAAATTATAATCAGACCGACATTCAGGTCTATGAGCGCAGAGCGCCTACGTCGCCGCCGTCCGTAGAGAAACGCTCTCGTTCATAATTGTTTTCTTGTTCTGGTAAATATAGTAGCACTTATGATAAAATATGTGATAATTAACAACAAATCAAGGCCTATCAAATATAATCATAATTATTCCTAACAGATGTTGACAAAAAAGAAAGATTCCCAATTTCTGACAGCAAGGGCAGTAAAGAGGTATTGCATACATGCATTGCTTTCTTGTTATTGTTTACTGGCATCACAATTCTTTGTTTATCAAAAGTTTGTAATGGAAATGTGAACACTGAGATGGGAATTAGTTTTCACTTGCCCAAGGACACGGAGGACTTTCAATTTCGCCTTCCTTTCCTCTAAAACAGGTCGCTCCTGGTATGGCGCAATGGGATTTGTAAGGCCCTGGCAGGAAGTTGAAAGGATTGATGGAAAGCTCAATTGTGTCATTATGTTTTGGTTTGATTGAACCTGTAAATAGGTTACAGGAAGATCAAAGGATTGATAAAAAGCTCTTCTTATCCTGTAATAATGTTACAAGTAGATGCAGACAATTTGATTTTTCAGGTACTTGCCCAAGGAGAGATTTGACTGAAAAATTGCTTTCCCTACCTCAAGACACATTTATCCTACGTCGTAAAAACACAAGTTAAGAGACGCATGCATTTGAATCTTCTTATTCATATTTTCAATTGAATCACTTCTGAGTTGTGCTTGTGCAGCAGAAATTCAACGATCCGAGTGCTTTGGTTAATACTGTCCTTGCAGCCCACTTCAGAAATCGGAGAACCTTGATTTTGTAAATTTCCTTTTAAATTTTTCAATGAGATAAACACTGTTTGATAGGTCTATATTTCTCATAATTTTTAATATAAGTTTACTTCTGATATGTGCAAGGAATTGTAAATTATAATCAGACCGACATTCAGGTCTATGAGCGCAGAGCGCCTACGTCGCCGCCGTCCGTAGAGAAACGCTCTCGTTCATAATTGTTTTCTTCTGGTAAATATAGTAGCACTTATGATAAAATATGTGATAATTAACAACAAATCAAGGCCAATCAAACATAATCATAATTATTCCTAACAGATGTTGACAAAAAGAAAGATTTCCAATTTCTGACAGCAAGGACAGTAAAGAGGTATTGTATACATGCATTGCTTTCTTGTTATTGTTTACTGGCCTCCTTTCTGGCATCCCCTCCTTTCTGGCATCACATTTCTTTGTTTATCAAAAGTTTGTAATGGAAATGTAAACATTGAGATGGGAATTAGTTTTCACTTGCCCAAGGACACGGAGGACTTTCGATTTTGCCTTCCTTATCTCTAAAACTGGTCGCTCCTGGTGTTGCTTGATGGGATTTGTAAGGCCCTGGCAGGAAGTTGAAAGGATTGATGGAAAGCTCAATTTTGTCATAATGTTTCGATTTAATGGAACCTGTAAATAGGTTACAAGAAGATCAAAGGATTGATAAAAAGCTCCTCTAATCCTGTAATAATATGACAAGAATATCAATGGATGGATGAAAAGTCCCTCCTATCCTGTAATAATATTACAAGCAGGGGCAGACAATTGGATTTTTCAGGTACTTTCCCAAGGAGAGGTTTGACCCAAAGATTACTTTCCCTACCTCAAGACACATTTGCCCTACGTCGTAAAGACACAAGTTAAGAGACACATGAATTTGAATCTTCTAATTCATATTGTCAATTGAAATACTTCTGAGTTGTGTTTGTGCAGCAGAAATTCAACGATCCGATTGCTTTGGTTAATACTGTCCTTGCAGCCCACTTCAGAAATCGGAGAACCTTGATTTTGTTAATTTCGTTTTAAATTTTTCAATGAGATAAACGTTGTTTGATAGGTCTTTATGTCTCATAATTTTAATATAAGTTTAATACTGATATGTGCAAGGAATTGTAAATTATAATCAGACCGACATTCAGGTCTATGAGCGCAGAGCGCCTACATCGCCGCCGTCCGTAGAGAAACGCTCTCGTTCATAATTGTTTTCTTGTTCTGGCAAATATAGTAGCACTTATGATAAAATATGTGATAATTAACAACAAATCAAGGCCTATCAAACATAATCATAATATTCCTAACAAATGTTGACAAAAATAAAGATTCCCAATTACTGACAGCAAGGGCAGTAAAGAGGTATTGTATACATGCATTGCTTTCTTGTTATTGTTTACTGGCATCACAGTTCTTTTTTATCAAAAGTTTGTAATGAAAATGTGAACACTGATACGGAATTAGTTTTCACTTGCCCAAGGACAAGGAGGACATTCGATTTCGCCTTCCTTACCTCTAAAACAGGCCTCTCCTGGTGTGACACGATGGGATTTGTAAGGCCTTGGCAGGAAGTTGAAAGGATTGATGGAAAGCTCAATTGTGTCATTATGTTTTGATTTGATTGAACCTGTAAATAGGTTACAGGAAGATCAAAGGATTGATAAAAAGCTCCTCTTATCCTGTAATAATGTTACAAGTAGATGCAGACAATTCGATTTTTCAGGTACTTGCCCAAGGAGAGATTTGACTCAAAAATTACTTTCCCTACCTCAAGACACATTTATCCTACGTCGTAAAGACACAAGTTTAGAGACGCATGCATTTGAATCTTCTTATTCATATTGTCAATTGAATCACTTCTGAGTTGTGCTTGTGCAGCAGAAATTCAACGATCCGAGTGCTTTGGTTAATACTGTCCTTGCAGCCCACTTCAGAAATCGGAGAACCTTGATTTTGTTAATTTCCTTTTAAATTTTTCAATGAGATAAACGCTGTTTGATAGGTCTATATTTCTCATAATTTTTAATAAGTTTAATACTGATATGTGCAAGGAATTGTAAATTATAATCAGACCGACATTCAGGTCTATGAGCGCAGAGCGCCTACGTCGCCGCCGTCCGTAGAGAAACGCTCTCGTTCATAATTGTTTTCTTGTTCTGGTAAATATAGTAGCACTTATGATAAAATATGTGATAATTATCAACAAATCAAGGCCTATCAAACATAATCATAATTATTACTAACAGATGTTGACAAAAAAGAAAGATTCCCAATTTCTGACAGCAAGGACAGTAAAGAGGTATTGCATACATGCATTGCTTTCTTGTTATTGTTTACTGGCATCACAATTCTTTGTTTATCAAAAGTTTGTAATGAAAATGTGAACACTGAGATGGGAATTAGTTTTCACTTGCCCAAGGACACGGAGGACTTTCAATTTCGCCTTCCTTACCTCTAAAACAGGTCGCTCCTGGTGTGGCGTAATGGGATTTGTAAGGCCCTGGCAGGAAGTTGAAAGGATTGATGGAAAGCTCAATTTTGTCGTAATGTTTCGATTTAATGGAACCTGTAAATAGGTTACAAGAAGATCAAAGGATTGATAAAAAGCTCCTCTAATCCTGTAATAATATGATAAGAATATAAATGGATGGATGAAAAGTCCCTCCTATCCTGTAATAATATTACAAGCAGGGGCAGACAATTGGATTTTTCAGGTACTTTCCCAAGGAGAGGTTTGACCCAAAAATTACTTTCCCTACCTCAAGACACATTTGCCCTACGTCGTAAAGACACAAGTTAAGAGACACATGCGTTTGAATCTTCTAATTCTTATTGTCAATTGAAAAACTTCAGAGTTGTATTTGTGCAGCAGAAATTCAACGATCCGAGTGCTTTGGTCAATACTGTCCTTGCAGCCCACTTCAGAAATCGGAGAACCTTGATTTTGTTAATTTCCTTTTAAATTTTTTCAATGAGATAAACGCTGTTTGATAGGTCTATATTTCTCATAATTTTTAATATAAGTTTAATACTGATATGTGCAAGGAATTGTAAATTATAATCAGACCGACATTCAGGTCTATGAGCGCAGAGCGCCTACGTCGCCGCCGTCCGTAGAGAAACGCTCTCGTTCATAATTGTTTTCTTGTTCTGGTAAATATAGTAGCACTTATGATAAAATATGTGATAATTAACAACAAATCAAGGCCTATCAAATATAATCATAATTATTCCTAACAGATGTTGACAAAAAAGAAAGATTCCCAATTTCTGACAGCAAGGGCAGTAAAGAGGTATTGCATACATGCATTGCTTTCTTGTTATTGTTTACTGGCATCACAATTCTTTGTTTATCAAAAGTTTGTAATGGAAATGTGAACACTGAGATGGGAATTAGTTTTCACTTGCCCAAGGACACGGAGGACTTTCAATTTCGCCTTCCTTTCCTCTAAAACAGGTCGCTCCTTGTATGGCGCAATGTGATTTGTAAGGCCCTGGCAGGAAGTTGAAAGGATTGATGGAAAGCTCAATTGTGTCATTATGTTTTGATTTGATTGAACCTGTAAATAGGTTACAGGAAGATCAAAGGATTGATAAAAAGCTCTTCTTATCCTGTAATAATGTTACAAGTAGATGCAGACAATTCGATTTTTCAGGTACTTGCCCAAGGAGAGATTTGACTGAAAAATTGCTTTCCCTACCTCAAGACACATTTATCCTACGTCGTTAAAACACAAGTTAAGAGACGCATGCATTTGAATCTTCTTATTCATATTGTCAATTGAATCACTTCTGAGTTGTGCTTGTGCAGCAGAAATTCAACGATCCGAGTGCTTTGGTTAATACTGTCCTTGCAGCCCACTTCAGAAATCGGAGAACCTTGATTTTGTTAATTTCCTTTTAAATTTTTCAATGAGAAAAACGCTGTTTGATAGGTCTATATTTCTCATAATTTTTAATATAAGTTTACTTCTGATATGTGCAAGTGTTGTGGGTCATGTATTATTTTAGTTTTGCTTTATGTCTAGGTACACATGTACTTAGTCATGTTGTATTATGATTTCATAATAATTCTTTCTAGATTTTACTATGTCATGTTTATTTCATTAGAGAATATTCCAGTATGTTCTTTGTTACATCATTATCATCACATGACTGTGATTTCTAGAATTTACTCTATTGTTAATCATTTGTAATGAGTCATTGTTCTAGAAGCTTCTGGTTAATTCATTGGTATTAGATATAAATACCTCTGAGGAACTGTGTTGAGGGGACATTCGTACACATTCATAGACACGATTCATTCATCTATTCTGATATACTGGGACACTTTATTTGTTGAGACTTTAATCCATTTAACAACGTTTGGACACCGATCTTTGGAGAACGTTTGTGATTACCGGAAACCATACATTCGATAGACTTTGTGGACCGTAACGGACACTTTGATCCGGACATTGTATTGTAAGTTGTAATCATTTGAAATATATATTTTTTGTACATAATTAAACTTGTAAATTTATATTCTGTCTTTGTCTGATTTTTGCTGGCGTTTTGGGGTATTCTGACCCATAACAGAATTGGGGGCTCGTCCGGGATAGTAATCTCTGCATATTTGCATTTTTACGTAAAGATCGTTTTTTGAAAAAAAAAAAAAAAAGAAAATATTTTTCTCAATAAATTTTTTGCCAGCAGAAATCAATCATGGTATTTTCGGTCACTGAATTTTTGAAATCGCCGACTGTAGATGAGTTTGAATCACTGAAAAAAGATGATTTGATTGGTTTAGGTCTTCACTTGAAGTTAGATGTAAAATCTTCTATGAGAAAACAAGAAATTAGAAATATTGTGGCTAAAGAGCTTTTAGCTGAGGAAATCTTTTCGTCATACGATTTTCCTGTTCAACCTGTTTCAAGCGAAACCAAAATGTCAAAATTTGAGTTTGAATTAGAGAAAATGAAAATACAATTACAATTTGAAAAAGAAGAAAAAATAAGACAATTTGAAAGAGAAAAGGAAGAAAGAGAGAAACAGGAACGTATGCACGAGAAAGAACTCCAGTTTGAGTTAGAAAAGTTAAAGTTAGAGAAAAGCGCTAAGGAAAATCCTGTTCCTTCGCTTGTCAAGTCTGAATTCGACGCCGCCAAAAACATCCGATTAGTACCAAAATTTCAAGAAAAGTCCGTGGACAAATATTTTCCACATTTTGAGAAAATCGCGGCCAATCTGAAGTGGCCATGCGACTTTTGGCCAACTTTATTACAAAGCGTACTTATTGGCAAAGCGGCTGAAGTGTACTCGGCGCTCAGTATTGCTGAGAGTTCAGACTATGACAAGGTCAAGGACACGATTTTGAGAGCAGATCAGTTAGTACCTGAGGCGTACAGACAAAAGTTTAGAAAGTACAAAAAGTTTGAAAATCAAACATATGTTGAATTCGCTCGAGAAAAAGAAGACTTATTTGATCAGTGGTTTCGATCTAAGAAAATTCCCAATTCATTTGACAATTTGCGTCAAATAATTCTGATAGAAGAGTTCAAAGAGTGTGTACATCAAGATTTAAGAACTCATTTGGAAGACAAAAATGTTAAAACTGTTGAAGAAGCCGCTGTTTTGTCTGATACGTATGCTCTCACTCATAAGAAAAATTTTGTGTCAAAAACTCAATCTAGAGATAGCGCAAAAACGTCAGATTTTCCAAAGAAAAATTTACAAGAGTCTCAGTCGTCCATTAGTTCCCAGTCACCATCTCAAGGTGGTTCTACGTCCGGTCCTAGGTCCGAGCGTTCTGAGGCATCCCCAAGGGTGGGGTCGCTTCCTACATGCAATTATTGTAAGAAAAAAGGTCATGTTATTGGTGAGTGTTTGAAGCTTAAGAAGAAAAAAGAACTTAAGTCACAGGCCTGTGCGTCTGTTAGAAATGATAGAAAAGCCTTAGATTCGATTTGTTCTGACACTCCTGAGATTCAGGGTTCTAAGTCCAGTTCTGATGATTTTGTGGAGGATCATTATAAGCCCTTTTTGTCACAGGGATTTGTTTCACTCAGTGATTCTAGCGAAGCGTTGCCTGTTCAGATTTTGAGAGATACTGGTGCTGCCCAGACTTTATTGTTAAAGGGTTCATTGCCTTTGTCTGAGCACACTTTTACTGGTAGGTCAGTTTTATTACAGGGTGTGGAGCTAGGCGTCATTGATGTTCCCCTTCATAAAATTTATTTGAAGTCAGACTTAATTACTGGACCTGTTATCGTAGGTGTTCGACCTACTCTTCCCGTTCAAGGCGTTTCCTTGTTGCTTGGCAACGATTTAGCTGGCGGCAAAGTTGTAGCCGATCCGATTGTTTGTGAGAAAATCACGTCCGATGTCGTGTCCGATGATGAAGACGACGACTTGTACCCAGCCTGCGCAGTTACCAGGGCGGTGGCCAGGAACAGACTGAAAGAGGCTGCGAGTACTTCTGCACTTAACGAGGACCATCCCTCCAAAAATATAGACCTTTCTGACACATTCATGTCTACCATTGATGACAGCGTACCTGAGACGTCAGTACCACTTCATGTTGACAAGTCTCCGACAGTACCTGGTGATGATTCCCATCCGCCATTAGACAGAGATACAGATGCCTTAAGCCGTGAGCAGCTCCTCTCCGAGCAAACTAAAGATCCGGAGATCATCCGACTAAGCAAGAGGGCCCTTCCCCGAGAAGAAGCGGACAAAGTCGGAGAGTGCTTCTACATACAAGATGGCATCCTCATGCGGAAATGGAGACCACCCGATGCACCCCCTAATGACGTGTGGCGGGTCGTTCACCAGATAGTGGTTCCAGTAGCATATCGCGGGGACATCATGAGTTTAGCTCACGACACATCCATGGCAGGTCATTTAGGTGTCAATAAAACTTATAATAGGATTTTGAGTCACTTTTACTGGCCTAAGTTGAGAAAAGATGTGTCTGAGTTTTGTAAGTCTTGTCATAGTTGTCAGATGGTAGGTAAACCCAATCAAGTTATACCACCTGCTCCCCTCCAACCCATTCCAGCCTTTGAGGAACCTTTTAGTAGGGTGTTAGTTGATTGTGTAGGTCCTTTGCCTAGGACTAGGTCAGGTAATCAGTACTTACTGACAATTATGTGTACTTCGACTAGGTTTCCTGAAGCCATACCTCTTAGGAATATTAAGGCAAAGACCATAGTTAAGGCCCTTACAAAGTTTTTCAGTTTCGTAGGTGCTCCCAAGGCTATTCAGTCAGATCAGGGTTCGAATTTTATGTCAGGATTGTTTCAGCAGGTTATGCATGAGCTAGGTATCAGGCAGTATAAGTCTTCTGCGTACCATCCTGAGTCCCAGGGGGCACTTGAACGCTTTCATCAAACCCTTAAAACTATGATGAAAACATATTGTCACCAGTATGGAAAAGACTGGGATGAAGGGGTTCACCTCGTGTTATTTGCGGCACGAGAAGCGGTTCAGGAGTCCCTGGGGTTCAGTCCCTTTGAGCTAGTTTTTGGGCATACGGTCAGGGGGCCATTGAAGTTGTTGAAGGAAAAATGGTTGACTGAGACTAGCGATTTGAATCTCTTAGACTACGTGTCTAATTTCAAAGAGAAATTATATAATGCTTGCAAGTTGGCTCAAGAAAATCTCAAAACATCACAAATGAAAATGAAAACATGGTATGACAAAGATGCTAGAAACAGAGTTTTTAAACCAGGCGATAAAGTTCTTGTATTTTTGCCTATCCCTGGTCATCCTTTGCAAGCTAGATATTTCGGTCCTTATGAGATTGAGAGTAAAATTAGTGATGTTAACTACGTAGTTAAGACACCAGGTCGGCGAAAAGAAAAAAGAGTGTGTCATGTTAACATGTTGAAAGAGTATTTTGATAGAAGTGACCGAAATTTTGTAAAACCAGTTTCCACTTTGGCCAATGTAAATACATTAGAAAATTGTGTTGAACCTGAATGTAATGAAGAGACTGTCGAAAAAGACTTCGCTCAAAGTGTCCGTTTGAAGAATTCTGAAATTCTGACAAATCCGGAAGTGAAACTCGGACATCTGACCGTGCATCAAAAAGAGGAAGTGCACCAATTAATGCGGGAATATACGACAATTTTTCCGGACGTTCCAAAAAAGACTAATGCATCTCATCATGACGTCATTGTGGGTGATGCGTCACCTATCAAACAGCATCCCTATCGGTTAAACCCGATAAAACTTCAATACATGCGGAAAGAAATTCAATACATGCTCGAAAATGACATTATTGAACCCAGCAATAGTGATTGGAGTTCCCCATGTATTCTGGTTCCGAAGCCAGACGGAACTTACCGATTGTGTACGGACTTTAGAAAAGTCAATTCAGTCACCAAAACTGACTCTTATCCAATCCCACGAATCGATGACTGTATAGATAAAATTGGCAGTGCAAAATTTGTCAGTAAATTTGACTTGCTTAAAGGCTATTGGCAGGTCCCGCTTACCGAGAGAGCCAGAGAAATATCGGCATTTGCGACTCCAGATGGGCTATACCAATATAGAGTAATGCCCTTTGGTATGAAAAACGCACCAGCCTCATTCCAGAGGATGATTCATTCGCTCCTAAATCATCTCGAAGGATGCGAGGCGTACATCGATGACGTCATCATCTACAGCGACACCTGGGATGATCATCTCCGAATCATGCGTACTTTCTTCGACATACTGGCGAAAGCAAACCTCACAGTGAACCTTGCGAAAAGTGAATTTTGTCATGCGACTGTAGAATATTTGGGTCACAAAGTAGGTCAAGGTTTTGTTACTCCTATCATGGCCAAGGTGGAAGCTATTTCAAAGTTCCCGATTCCTACCAATAAGAAAGAAATAATGAGATTTTTGGGAATGGCAGGATTTTACAGAAAATTTTGTCCAAATTTCTCGTCAGTTGTTGGTCCACTTACCAATCTGTTACAAAAGAGAGTGAATTTTGCATGGACCAATGACTGTGACGAATCTTTTAAGAAAATCAAATGTGTTCTTATGAATAGTCCTGTCCTGTCAGCTCCAAATTTTGATAAGCAATTTAAGCTTACTGTTGATGCCAGTGACGTAGGAATCGGGGCTGCTTTGTTTCAAGAAAATGATGATGGTGTAGATAGAGTTGTTTGTTATTTTTCAAAGAAATTGACAAAATGTCAAAAGAATTACTCTACTATTGAAAAAGAGTGTCTTGCATTATTGTTAGCTTTACAACATTTTGATGTTTATTTGAATGTTACTTTACACCCCATTCTTGTATTTACTGACCACAACCCTCTCACATTTTTGCACAAAATGTCAAACAAGAATCAAAGACTTACAAGGTGGAGTTTATTGTTGCAAGAGTACGATATCATTATTAACCATATCAAGGGCAAAGACAATATGATTGCAGATGCACTATCGAGAGTTTCATGAGTGATTTTTGAAGAATTTACCACCTAAGTTTTCATTGACATTCAAACTTTTTTTAAGGGGGGAGGTGTTGTGGGTCATGTATTATTTTAGTTTTGCTTTATGTCTAGGTACACATGTACTTAGTCATGTTGTATTATGATTTCATAATAATTCTTTCTAGATTTTACTATGTCATGTTTATTTCATTAGAGAATATTCCAGTATGTTCTTTGTTACATCATTATCATCACATGACTGTGATTTCTAGAATTTACTCTATTGTTAATCATTTGTAATGAGTCATTGTTCTAGAAGCTTCTGGTTAATTCATTGGTATTAGATATAAATACCTCTGAGGAACTGTGTTGAGGGGACATTCGTACACATTCATAGACACGATTCATTCATCTATTCTGATATACTGGGACACTTTATTTGTTGAGACTTTAATCCATTTAACAACGTTTGGACACCGATCTTTGGAGAACGTTTGTGATTACCGGAAACCATACATTCGATAGACTTTGTGGACCGTAACGGACACTTTGATCCGGACATTGTATTGTAAGTTGTAATCATTTGAAATATATATTTTTTGTACATAATTAAACTTGTAAATTTATATTCTGTCTTTGTCTGATTTTTGCTGGCGTTTTGGGGTATTCTGACCCATAACAGCAAGGAATTGTGAATTATAATCAGACCGACATTCAGGTCTATGAGCGCAGAGCGCCTACGTCGCCGCCGTCCGTAGAGAAACGCTCTCGTTCATAATTGTTTTCTTCTGGTAAATATAGTAGCACTTATGATAAAATATGTGATAATTAACAACAAATCAAGGCCAATCAAACATAATCATAATTATTCCTAACAGATGTTGACAAAAAGAAAGATTCCCAATTTCTGACAGCAAGGACAGTAAAGAGGTATTGTATACATGCATTGCTTTCTTGTTATTGTTTACTGGCATCACATTTCTTTGTTTATCAAAAGTTTGTAATGGAAATGTGAACATTGAGATGGGAATTAGTTTTCACTTGCCCAAGGACACGGAGGACTTTCGATTTTGCCTTCCTTACCTCTAAAACTGGTCGCTCCTGGTGTTGCTTGATGGGATTTGTAAGGCCCTGGCAGGAAGTTGAAAGGATTGATGGAAAGCTCAATTTTGTCATAATGTTTCGATTTAATGGAACCTGTAAATAGGTTACAAGAAGATCAAAGGATTGATAAAAAGCTCCTCTAATCCTGTAATAATATGACAAGAATATCAATGGATGGATGAAAAGTCCCTCCTATCCTGTAATAATATTACAAGCAGGGGCAGACAATTGGATTTTTCAGGTACTTTCCCAAGGAGAGGTTTGACCCAAAAATTACTTTCCCTACCTCAAGACACATTTGCCCTACGTCGTAAAGACACAAGTTAAGAGACACATGAATTTGAATCTTCTAATTCATATTGTCAATTGATATACTTCTGAGTTGTGTTTGTGCAGTAGAAATTCAACGATCCGATTGCTTTGAATAATACTGTCCTTGCAGCCCACTTCAGAAATCGGAGAACCTTGATTTTGTTAATTTCGTTTTAAATTTTTCAATGAGATAAACCTTGTTTGATAGGTCTATATTTCTCATAATTTTAATATAAGTTTAATACTGATATGTGCAAGGAATTGTAAATTATAATCAGACCGACATTCAGGTCTATGAGCGCAGAGCGCCTACGTCGCCGCCGTCCGTAGAGAAACGCTCTCGTTCATAATTGTTTTCTTGTTCTGGTAAATATAGTAGCACTTATGATAAAATATGTGATAATTAACAACAAATCAAGGCCTATCAAATATAATCATAATTATTCCTAACAGATGTTGACAAAAAAGAAAGATTCCCAATTTCTGACAGCAAGGGCAGTAAAGAGGTATTGCATACATGCATTGCTTTCTTGTTATTGTTTACTGGCATCACAATTCTTTGTTTATCAAAAGTTTGTAATGGAAATGTGAACACTGAGATGGGAATTAGTTTTCACTTGCCCAAGGACACGGAGGACTTTCAATTTCGCCTTCCTTTCCTCTAAAACAGGTCGCTCCTTGTATGGCGCAATGTGATTTGTAAGGCCCTGGCAGGAAGTTGAAAGGATTGATGGAAAGCTCAATTGTGTCATTATGTTTTGATTTGATTGAACCTGTAAATAGGTTACAGGAAGATCAAAGGATTGATAAAAAGCTCTTCTTATCCTGTAATAATGTTACAAGTAGATGCAGACAATTCGATTTTTCAGGTACTTGCCCAAGGAGAGATTTGACTGAAAAATTGCTTTCCCTACCTCAAGACACATTTATCCTACGTCGTTAAAACACAAGTTAAGAGACGCATGCATTTGAATCTTCTTATTCATATTGTCAATTGAATCACTTCTGAGTTGTGCTTGTGCAGCAGAAATTCAACGATCCGAGTGCTTTGGTTAATACTGTCCTTGCAGCCCACTTCAGAAATCGGAGAACCTTGATTTTGTTAATTTCCTTTTAAATTTTTCAATGAGAAAAACGCTGTTTGATAGGTCTATATTTCTCATAATTTTTAATATAAGTTTACTTCTGATATGTGCAAGGAATTGTGAATTATAATCAGACCGACATTCAGGTCTATGAGCGCAGAGCGCCTACGTCGCCGCCGTCCGTAGAGAAACGCTCTCGTTCATAATTGTTTTCTTCTGGTAAATATAGTAGCACTTATGATAAAATATGTGATAATTAACAACAAATCAAGGCCAATCAAACATAATCATAATTATTCCTAACAGATGTTGACAAAAAGAAAGATTCCCAATTTCTGACAGCAAGGACAGTAAAGAGGTATTGTATACATGCATTGCTTTCTTGTTATTGTTTACTGGCATCACATTTCTTTGTTTATCAAAAGTTTGTAATGGAAATGTGAACATTGAGATGGGAATTAGTTTTCACTTGCCCAAGGACACGGAGGACTTTCGATTTTGCCTTCCTTACCTCTAAAACTGGTCGCTCCTGGTGTTGCTTGATGGGATTTGTAAGGCCCTGGCAGGAAGTTGAAAGGATTGATGGAAAGCTCAATTTTGTCATAATGTTTCGATTTAATGGAACCTGTAAATAGGTTACAAGAAGATCAAAGGATTGATAAAAAGCTCCTCTAATCCTGTAATAATATGACAAGAATATCAATGGATGGATGAAAAGTCCCTCCTATCCTGTAATAATATTACAAGCAGGGGCAGACAATTGGATTTTTCAGGTACTTTCCCAAGGAGAGGTTTGACCCAAAAATTACTTTCCCTACCTCAAGACACATTTGCCCTACGTCGTAAAGACACAAGTTAAGAGACACATGAATTTGAATCTTCTAATTCATATTGTCAATTGAAATACTTCTGAGTTGTGTTTGTGCAGTAGAAATTCAACGATCCGATTGCTTTGAATAATACTGTCCTTGCAGCCCACTTCAGAAATCGGAGAACCTTGATTTTGTTAATTTCGTTTTAAATTTTTCAATGAGATAAACCTTGTTTGATAGGTCTATATTTCTCATAATTTTAATATAAGTTTAATACTGATATGTGCAAGGAATTGTAAATTATAATCAGACCGACATTCAGGTCTATGAGCGCAGAGCGCTTACGTAGCCGCCGTCCGTAGAGAAACGCTCTCGTTCATAATTGTTTTCTTGTTCTGGCAAATATAGTAGCACTTATGATAAAATATGTGATAATTAACAACAAATCAAGGCCTATCAAACATAATCATAATTATTCCTAACAGATGTTGACAAAAAAGAAAGATTTCCAGTTTCTGACAGCAAGGACAGTAAAGAGGTATTGCATACATGCATTGCTTTCTTGTTATTGTTTACTGGCATCACAATTCTTTGTTTATCAAAAGTTTGTAATGGAAATGTGAACATTGAGATGGGAATTAGTTTTCACTTGCCCAAGAATACGGAGGACTTTCGATTTTGCCTTCCTTACCTCTAAAACTGATCGCTCCTGGTGTGGCGCGATGGGATTTGTAAGGCCATGGCAGGAAGTTGAAAGGATTGATGAAAAGCTCAATTTTGTCATAATGTTTCGATTTTATGGTACCTGTAAATAGGTTACAGGAAGATCAAAGGATTGATAAAAAGCTCCTCTAATCCTGTAATAATATGACAAGAATATCAATGGATTGATGAAAAGTCCCTCCTATCCTGTAATAATATTACAAGCAGGGGCAGACAATTGGATTTTTCAGGTACTTTCCCAAGGAGAGGTTTGACCCAAAAATTACTTTCCCTACCTCAAGACACATTTATCCTACGTCGTAAAGACACAAGTTAAGAGACGCATGCATTTGAATCTTTCTCTTCCTGGGCACCTGGTCTCACTCCCATATCGGGAGTTTGCTTCTTTTCATGTGATGGAGGTTTTTGTTTGTTTGCTTTGGTTTTTTTATATCCAGATTTTGTATGCCTTCAGTTTCTGATTTTCTGAGTTAACGATTTTGTGCAGAGTAAGCATCTCCTGCTTGCATGCAACACCTGCCGCTTCAATTCGGTAGAAATGTTACAACCGGTTACTTCCATTTCGGAAGACATAGAGTACAATCTTTGGTTGGGTAGTTCAAATGGTCTATGACAGAATATCATCCACCATTCTGGAGAGTGGGACATCATAGTGTATGACGAGTTCCCCATGTCGACCGTAGAACTTGCTCAGTTTGTCGGTCACAAACATATCCCTGACTGAGGAGCTTATCTGAAAGATGCATAGCTCTCAGAACAAAATCCGTATATTTGGTACTTGCTCTGGCATAGCTTCTATGAGTTTGCCTGCATGACCTCTAAAACTTTTCCGTCCTGGCGCAGGGTGATGGGATTTGTCATTCTATGGCAAGAAGGATTGATGGGTGTCTCTAATCTTATTTGTAATAATATTTCGATACGATGGAACCTGTTAAAATGTTACACGAAGATCAAAGGATTGATGGATAGTTCGTCTAATATCGGGAGTTCGCTTCTTTTCATATGGTGGAGGTTTTTGTTTGTTTGCTTTGGTTCCTGTTTTATCCTGATTATGTATGCCTTCGGTTTCTGATTTTCTGAATTGTCGATTTTGTGCTGTATACAGGGATATGGTCATTATCCATATTTGTCATCTGTAATAATGCTAGAAGCATGTCCTAACAGTCGCATTTTTCAGATACATGCCCAAGGAGATTTTGGGCAAAAAATTGTTTGCCCCACCTCGTAAAGACACAAATTAAGAAACTCTCTTAAGTATACTAACACTGCTTGCTCAACAATGTCAGGAAAATGACGCAAAAAACCTTACCAACAGACAAAAAGGTGGCTTTTATAACCAGTATGGCGCAACTTCATCTTCATGAAGTCTACTTCAAACTTATCGATGTATTTTTCTCTTTATTCCGTTTTCGGTGTTAAGTGAACCTCAACAATGTCTTGCTTTGCCTCACGGCGCCATCGCGTTCAATTCCTTCATGTAGCTTATCTACCTGCACTGTATGGTGCACTTTTTATGGGATAACTAAAAAAAATTAAGTTTTTAAATGCATGGATATAAAAATATATTACTCCTCCCGAATGTACAGTTTCGAAAGCTCTGTCGGTCACAACTCGCCGTGTGTGCTTTTAGGACGTGCGTGTTTATGGAGGC
Organism: Pinctada fucata; assembly: GCA_028142955.1. Lineage (NCBI taxonomy): Eukaryota > Metazoa > Mollusca > Bivalvia > Pterioida > Pteriidae > Pinctada > Pinctada fucata. The sequence goes on from AP027111.1 coordinate 1,662,945, forward strand.
TACGTGCGCTACGTTTTTCTGAAGAAGCAAGGAAGGAAGTGGCAAGAGTACGGAAGGAGTGCGTCACGCACGTCTCACGCACGGTTATATGGATGGTTACATGCATCATGTGTAACCCCAAAAAGTAAGTGCGTTGCACTTACATTTTGTACTTACGACTTGCATGCAGCTTGCAACGTACTTTCTCCGTACGTCTTCTATGTTATTGTAAGGATGTCGAATTGGCAGCATGCAGACAGGACGCAGCGAAAGTTCTGTATGCACTTAAACTACGTCCTGTCTGCGTGTTCCCAAATCCGCAAGGAGGACGTACGTGACACGTACTGATAACGCACGGATACCGAAGGTTTGCCTTCGTTTTTGCACGCAGATAGCACGTACGTGCACGTACGGTGGGTTGTGACCACCGCTCAAGGGTTCTTTCTCGTATCCCTAAGGTCGTGAGTTCGAATCCTGACGATTCCTCGGTTTTGTCTCGCCATAAATAAATGAGGACAAAAATATTGAATCTTTCCATTTTATCATACATTTTCTTTAAAGAAATATCCATGGGTTCATATATTTTACGAACTGCCAAAATGTTTATTATGTGAAATTTAAGGTTGCTTTTGTGCAAAAATGTCCTTATTACCTAGCTATGATCTTAAGCAATCTTTGAAGGATCACCAAATCTTCAACAAATATTCTCTTTATGTATACAGATTTTCAAGGTGAATGGTCAAGATCACATGTGAACCCGAACCTTCCACACATATTTCTATATATACAGATTATCAAGGTCACTGTGAACACCAAACCTTCCACAAATATTCAATTTATATATAGACTTTCAAGGTTAATGGTCAAGGACACTTGTGAATACCAAAGCTTCCACAAATATTTTCTTTATATATAGACTTTCAAGGTTAATGGTCAGGGACACTTGTGAATACCAAAGCTTCCACAAATATTTCCTTTTTATACAGATTTTCAAGGTGAATGGTCAAGGTCACTTGTGAATACCAAACCTTCCAAAAATATTCTCTTTATATACAGATTTTCAAGGTTAATGGTCAAGGTCACTTGTGAATACCAAACCTTCCACAAATATTCTCATTACATACAGATTTTCAAGGTGAATGATCAAGGTCATTGTGAACACCAATCTTTCCAAAAATATTCTCTTTATGTACAGATTTTCAAGGTGAATGGTCAAGGTCACTTGTGAATACCAAACATTCCATAAATATCCCTTGGGAGAGGATGAACTCTTGATTTGTCAAGGGTCAATGGTTAAAGCAACTGGGAATTCAAGTGACCTTCAAAACCTTTTGAACGGCATAGAACTTAAATCTTCCACAAAAGGAGACTGAGGATAAATACTATGTTCGATCAAGGGTAAAATGTCAAGGTTTTTGTTGACTTAGCTTGTGAACTGTGTAAATCGCATAGAAAAGATTTAGTCGAGACCTGTAGGTCACGCTTGTATTGACTTTATTCAAATTTGCGTGCAATATAAGAGATATAATTTGGCTCAAAGAATCTTCCAAGTTCCTATTAACCTTAAAGAGGGAGAGCTCTGACAATGGCTTAATGAAACGCAATTTCACAAAAAAAAAACTCCTGTAGGCGTAAACAGGTCTGGTTGTGTATTTAACGTAGCTCGCGGGGAAGCTTTCATCACAATCAAATGTGTACGCAGGTTTCACCCTCGAATTTTTTTATGTGCACATCTACGCTGTGACATCATAAACCTTACTTGATCGTAACGTCACGTTACGTTGCGCGACATTATACAATTATTGACTGGGAATGAGGGCAATATATGATTTGTTGGACCTGAAGATAAAATATTGCCCGAGGCCGAAGGCCGAGGGCTATATTTTGTCTGAAGGTCCAACAAATCATATATTGCCCGAATTCCCAGTCAATAATTGTTTTGTTATACCTTACATCAATACTGCATCAACGAAGCGATTAACCCGGCATGTCTACGTTCATTTTCTTCTATAAGAGAAAGAGCGCGGAAAAATAGGTAGAGCTAATAGCGTCATCAATGAAGTGACGTCACAAACGATGTACCGTTTATCGGTCAATATTTTTTGAAATATTGCCCTAGGGCCAATATTGATGTAAATATTGACCGCTTGGTCAAATATTCGAATTTATAGGCATTTTTCCTATGGGGATTTTATATAGAGATACTGACAAGGGTATAACAAATATCGTTAGGGCGCAAATAATGGCTTTTTTTTAATACTTATATTTTCTAGTAAGCGTAGCGAGCCGAAATTTTTAAACATAAACTTTACATTGTGTCTAAATTCAGTCAATGTATTTAGACACGCTTGCAATGAGAACCTTTGAGGGATGTTTGGTTATATTTTGACTATTTCTAGGGAATGATATATGAATGCAATTTTTTCTTCAAATATTACGTTGGAAATTAATGTTCTTTCATCCATCCTCCTCCATCCTTATCTAATTTCTTTATTGTACCATATAGACGGACGGAGGAGGGTTTACTTTTTTATTGTTTTTATTCACCACAACTTGCATGCTGACATAAAAAATGCACATATCTTCTATAGATAATGATAACATAATATTGCATACATGTAAGACATTTCATGAAATATACGAGGTTAAACGGTATTGTATATAATTGAGTTTCATCTCAGGATTATACAAGAGTATAATTATCCTTAATATTTCTATCGTGATAAAAAATTATTGAAATTCTAAAGCTGTCGTGATTAGTTTTCAAAAATCAAATTTAAAGTTTCCCATCTGCTTTTAATTCGTTTTCTCTTTTGTTCTGACACAAGGTACAATGAATATAATTCCAAATTTCTATAGGATCTGGTGAAGGCTTTACTTTTGATCAGTCTTTTTCTCGCTCTCCTTCTTGCTTGTTTCTCGGTGTGCACAATCGGGGAAAGCGAGGGTGGGTGGGGAGGGGGGGTATCCGACAGAAAAGGAGGAGGGGCTGCCTTATAAAATAAAATTAATCTTCTCAATACTTTTTAAATTATATGCAAAGCGGTGATTTACTTTAAGAATTTAGGAATACATAGTGTCTGAAAGTTCGATTATGACGTAAGACAAAGATTTGTATATATATCAGAAAGCAGAGCGAACCGGAATTGTTTTGTAAGGGGACGACCAATTTGATCCTGAGGGGGGAGGGGGCTGGCAAATTTTTTCGGGTCAGATTATTTATTTTCAACGCACGGCCGGCCGGAATATTTATTTTCCAGTAACTAAAGATCAGAATATTTATTTTTAACCTTTAACCTGTAATAATCCTGACAAGCAAAAAAAAAAAAGGTCATTCTTAGGAGTCACGGTCAGTGTTAAAAATTTGCCAAAGAGACTACATATGTGCAAGTTGTTTGTTTGTTTGGATTTTCATTTTATTTATTTATTCATTTATTTATTAATTTTTTAATTTTTTTTTTTTTTTTTTGTTATCGGAAAAAAAGATACCGTACTGCCTTCTTGAGGAATTCCTGAACTCGGAGAAATGGAAATTTCATTTTAATAATATATATCACGACAATCGAGGCGGCTGAACGTAATGATAGAAAACGAGCATGAAATGAAAATCACAATGTATATCTTATATGGACCGCCCCTCCCCAACCCTTATCCGATATTATAACGTATATGTACATATAAACAAGAGGGAATTTTTTGTATACCCCGCCAAAAGATATCGGATTAAATAGTAATGAGCATGTCCGTCCGTCTGTTCCGTATGATGTTTTCAAATATTTGAAGAAAAAAATGTCATGTACGGAGAATTTTATTTTTACATTAAGATATAAGGTCTAGTTCAAATACAGCCCATGTAATTGTTGATTAATTATCTTTAAAAAAAAAATGTTTCTGGAAGTTTTAAAGAAGACCGTTACAGAGAATCAAATATTCTGCATACTCCTTGACGTCATGTTGACATATGCGATCTGAACACGCTGTGACTTTGACGTTGCGAGTAAAATTGACGCCGAAGCCACGCAAAACAAATTTTCAATCTTAAATTGCAAAAAATCTGCCGAGAAGACCTATCCATGTTTTTATATATTCGAATTCAGCTCATTCTCTACTTTTACGTGTAAGAAGGGCTTTAAGGACCTCCACAACTTAATGGAGAAAATGATAATGAAGCAAGCCGTTTTTTGCCTTTTGAATGAGTGCGGATTTTTGAATAATAAGTTGCAAAATGGCGATAAAAATTGCAAATTTCCCCTTAGAGACACAATAATCCGTAGAAATACAATACTCAACATGGCAACAATATTTTTGATCTCCCTTTTCACCTCCTTGGTCAATTTTCTAGATTAAAATTAATTTAGTTCAGAAAATGCATATTTTCGAATTAGAACGTCAATGCCGTCTTTGAGGCTTAAGATCTCGAAAAACTTCGTGAAATAGTTACATGAAAATTATATCAAAGATTGATCAAATCTTATATTTCATGTAGACAAATTTTCAGGCTATGTCTTCTCGCAAAATTTTCCGTGCTGTAACGCCGCGATGTACCTTAATTAAAATGAAAGGAACAAAAATTATGCATTACTGTAAAGTTTGAAATTTTTCGTTTGGGGGTTATCTTCGCGTTTTTTGCGAATCAGTGAATTTTGCGAAAATCTCCTCCATGCGAAAATATCCCTCATGCGAAAATATCCCCGTTGCATTCTTACAATAGGAAAGACATCTTTATCGCCAACATTTCCTCTACACGTAACGTCTTGATGTTGTAATCGCGAAATATACCCCTGCAAAAGTAACCATGTTCACAGTAAATCTTTTCATAAGTATAAATATTTATCATCTTTTCAAGTTTTATCTGAACGCATATGACCACGTCAAATAGATCCACTAAAGTTAAATTTCTAACAATTTGGACCATTCCTTTCTCACCAACATTATTTGATGACGTCATGATACTTTTTTGTTTTGTGTCGCATAGTTGGATAATTTCTTCTTTTAATCCAGATTAATACATGATTATTTTTCCCGTGTTATATCCAGCATATGCCAATATAGCCTAGGTTACAACCTGCCGTGTGTGCTTTTAGGACGTGCGTGTTTGTGGAGGCTACGTTCGCTACGTGTTTCTGAAGACGCAAGGAAGGAAGTGGCAAGAGTATGGAAGGATTGCATCACGCACGTCGCACGCACGTTTATATGGGTGGTTACATGCAGCATATGTAGCGGAAAGAAGTAAGTGCGTTGTACGTACTTACGACTTGCGTGCAACTTGCATACAACGTTCTTTCTCCGTACGTCTTCCAGGTTATTGAAAGGATGTCGGATTGACACGTACTGCTAACGCACGGAGGCGTCGAACGTGCGTTACACGTACTTGCAACATACTTACAACGTTCGTGTCGTACTTCTTGTTGAATTTGTAGACAGGACGCAGACAGGACGCAGCAAAAGTTCTGTATGCACTAAAACTGCAACGTCCTGTCTGCGTGTTCCCAAATCAGCAAGGAGGACGTACGGGATACGTACTGACAACGCACGGACACCGTACGGATACCCTTGGTTTACCTACGTTTTTGCTCGTAGACAGCACGTACGTGTGCGTACGGTGGGTTGTGACCACCGCTTCATTGTATAAATTATGAAAATTAAAGGCTGATTTAGAGGCCTTGAAGCCCTATCCTTTGAAGAGCAACATTCTAGGATAAAAGACCTATGGGAATACGTTATTATTATATCAATGTTTTAGATGTAATATTTAAAATAATGTCTCTCTATCCTAAATTAACCATCATTTGACATAATTTATAGCTTATGTAGACTGTTTTGAATATTCTTACAGAATAGTGATTCATTGATAATAGAAAACTTTTTGTTTAAAAGTGGTCTTTGCATAAAATATAAAAGTTTAGGGGATTTCAGTTTGAACAAAACAAAGGAGGGGATCTCCAACAACACCAGGTTGTAGCACCCACAGCAAAGCCCCAAAACACCCAATGCAAAAACACAAAGCAGACAAACATAGAAGGAGACGCATAAGGGACAAGGAACGTCAACGCACAACACAGAAACATTAAACACAAAGGACTACACATATACCAACGAGACCAATGGGCAACCGGTGCCGACTTAGGACGGCCATCTGCCACGGAAATAGCAGAAGGTATGGTTATCCTGGATTACGTGCGCACAACCCTCCCACTTTTCTGATTACCCAGAGGTCTCGAAGAACGTACAATTGTGGTGTAAAACAACCTCCTCACTGTCAACATTTAAACAGGACTAACATTAAATTCTGAAAAAATACTGCTGACAAAGATGTTGTAATCTGACACATTTTCACAACATTCCTCAACTTTTTAAGTGAAATATTATCTTTATCATGCAAGGTGTTGTCAAATATTTCCTTTAAATTGACCCTTTTCAACATCTGAGTGTTGGGGACAAAATTACATGGACATCCATAACCCTTGAACCCTAACCCATCATTGCTTATGCCAATAAGGCTCATTCATTAGTTAAGAAATAACAACAAAGTCGACGTCATGATTTATTTTCTAGTAATTACCCGAGTCGCGTGAACCAATCAAATTATATATTTAAAATGATTGGTTCATGCGATGAGGGAAAATACCGACAAAAAACCACGACTGGCTAGTTGTTGTTATTTCTATTCTAATACATGTTTATTCTGATTATAGCAGACGACAAGTAGGGTGGCTGTAGTATAGTTTTCATAAAATGACAGGTCTTCTGAAAATCAATGTAAGTCAGTGCGCACGTAAGTACGCATGGCTTATCTGAACATGAATGTGTTGTTGAATAGACCCTAGGTGAGCTCTAGAGCTCATTTAGGGAGAAAGTCTGAAGTCATATAAGAATTTGTCATTTACATATCGAGCAAAGAAAAAGAATGTTTCCTCTAAAGTGAAAAGCCCATATTAAGCAAAATATAAATGCTACTTGTACCAAACATGCATAATGGATCATGTATCTTTGATCAAACCTGCATTAAATGGCTTTGGCCTACGTTTTTCGCTAGAGTAATTTTGCCTTCAAAAGCCAATATTGTGCAAAGTATAAATACTACACGATTATATCAATCTTGCATATTTGATGTTTTTTTTTTCTAAAAATTACCTTGACCCACTTAAATCTAGTTGTACCAATGCAAGCCATTATATAGAATGTATAATTTGCAAAACTGACAAGATTCCTCTTTAAGGTATTAAATCCGGAATGAAAGAAATGCTAAAATCATTGAAATAAGGTGTAATTATCATTTGATATTTTTCTATGTTATATGATATTCTAATATCATTTGTACGATCCTAGTAGATATTGAAATAAGAAATAAATTTGAATATTGTCATGTTTAGAAATTATCTACCCATGATGAAAAATAAAAAAAAATATTAAAAATTAAGGAGGTATTGGACACTTGGACGCCAAATTCAATTTTTCTCAAAAATTCTGAAATTATTTATTTCTTGTCTGTCCTTGATTATACAAACTTAAATTTGATTCTATCCACAGGAAAATTTTCTGTGAGACTTTGAAATATTCATTTTTCAATGTATCCATGAATTTCATGATGACGTCATATTATCAAAATTGTCATTCTGGTTTCCATAAAGCTATTCGAAACTTCATAAAAGTATTGCACTAGCTTACATAAGGAAAAGATGAGATGAATTGTGTTTTCATGCTTTCATGTTTCTATGCGATTTTGTGTGAGAAGGTTTGTGACGCCATTTTCCACAGATAACGTTGAAAGGACGTCATGGTTTGCTCATGGATAAAATCCAATGAGTCCACAATTTAGAAAATCGCCATATTTTCTTCAAATGACGCCGGAAAATGTTTCAACTTCATGAGGATAGTCAATTTTGTATATCAATCAGTTTATTCAATGTTTTAAAGAAGTTAAGACTGTACTTTTCGTAGGAAGTGAGAAAACAAATAGTTCCGCCACCATATTGGTGTTCAATCCCTCCTTAATTGCAGAAAAACTAATTGGTGATCGCTTTCGATTTTTCAGCAAAATTTGATAAGATATACTTTTTAGACAATGTTTGACCAATTGCTTTATCAAAAATATTATATATTTAAGGTCATTAACTCTTTGTATGTCGCCATCTGTCTGAGGTAGAGGATCATCAACACATCTTGGAAATGGATCATTACATCATTCAGGGTGACTGTCATCTATTATCAACACCAGATGGAGATACTTTATACAGAAAAGCTGGAGTCAAGATCAAGATTTTTTTTCTATTTCATCACCTTTTATTAAATCCATCACCTGCTATTGAATGTACTATTGACAACAGCTGACGGATGAACATCTTAAATCTTATGTTTTTATGTAGGATGAATTACGTATTTTAATATCTCCTCTACAGGGGGAGGGGGGGGGGGGGGTAGTTTTTGCCATTGTCATCTGTCTGTTGTGCACTTTTGACAGGCTTTTAGTACAAGAGGGATAATCTTAGATGGAGGATAGTTTATATATGAATATAGATAGCTGGTAGTTTTTGAGCCCATAGTCATGAAACAAAACAAAATTGAAATAATAAAGTCTTTTGTAAATTAGATATATTTTCTACAACATAAAGAGAAATCGATTGATTTTTCATATTTGATGTAAATGTAAAAGTACTGCAATGATTCAAGACAATGCTTTGTGTATCATTCTTTTGTTGACTGAAATCTGTTAGTAATCAGATGACACAGGTTTCTGTCAGATTTCACATAGTCATTTGATATGATATTTTGAATTTGTTTTATATGCTTGTTTGTTTTTCTCCCTGGCTGGCTGGTAGCTTTCTCAGTTTCAAAAGGACGCAAAACAGAATAAAAACAAGAAATGGCCTAAGGTGTGAATTGTGGATCCATACCATTCAAGCAGGTACAAGTGCACCCATTATCAGCACCGTTTTTGTGTCACCTGCGAGGCATAGCGACACTTAGGGATCATTTTCCCCATCTGTCTGTCTGTCTGTCACACTTTGGGTGTCACTGCCCATAATGTTTGATTTGTAAGTGATAGGGATTCTACTTGCCTCCGCTTCCTCTCTTCGAATTCAAGCACCATGTTTTAAGCTTACACTCATGCGTCAGGTCAAACACGTTACACCTCGATCCATATGAATGGACGTTATTATGGAAACAACCTCGCGGTGTCACGTGTTTGACCTGACGCATGAGTGTAAACTTACAACATGGCGCTTGACTTCGAAGAGACGAAGGGGAGGCAATGATTTTAATAGAATCCCGGCCGTATCATTGATATTAAAGCTTAACAAGGTAAAATATCAGTGCCGATCGTTATATAATTAGTTTTATTTCATTCGAGTGAGACCCAATCAATAATCCCCTAGAAAATTTGCCGATTTGTGCCGGCCATATCCTAAATTTGGGTTCCGGATTTGTTCAATGTAGATTCCTGTGGCCAACACACCCCTACCAACCAAATATCCAAGTGTCGTTGGCCGTTTCTGCGGCTAGATCAAGATGATTTAAACTTTTGTTGATATGTTAATTTTTAAAATTCTTCATCTTGCACAAAATTCAGTAAAATTAATATGTAAATCAGTCCTTAGTGGAAATTTAGAAGAAGAAACCTATTTTGCATTAAAAAAATCCTCCTTCATTTCGTGAATTAATTTTACATGTTATACATGTAACGAGGGCCACGATTTTAGTACAAATTAAGGATTTTAGGACTTGGCCAGGGCTTAACAATGGCGCTATCAAATTGACCTGACGAGTCCTAGATTATTTAATAAAAGCAAAATACGGAGGACACGTTTACCAACATAAATATGATAATATTGTTGAGAAGGGGGGAAAAAGGGCCACGATTGTTCGCAAACTGTCTTACATGGTCCAACTTGAGTTATACAGCCCTCAAGGACTTGGCTAGGGCTAAACAATGGCGTTGTCAAATTGACCTGACGAGTCCTAGATTATTTAATAAAAGCAAAATACGGAGGACACGTTTACCAAAATCAATATGAAAGTATTGTTGAGAAGGGGGTACATTTAATACGGGCTACGATTGTTCGCAAACTGTCTTACATGGTCCAACTTGAGTTATACAGCCCTCCGGAACTTGGCCAGGGCTTAACAATGGCGCTATTAAATTGACCTGACGAGTCCTAGATTATTTAATAAAAGCAAAATACGGAGGACGCGTTTACCAAAATAAATATGAAAATATTTTTGAGAAGGGTGTAATAAGGGCCACGTTTGTTCGCAAACTGTCTTACATGGTCCAACTTGAGTTATACAGCCCTCAATGACTTGGCCAGGTCCAAACAATGGCGCTGTCAAATTGACATGAAGTGTCCTAGATTATTTAATAAAAGCAAAATACGGAGGACACGTTTACCAAAATCAATATGAAAATATTGTTGAGAAGGGGGTAATAAGGACCACGATTGTTCGCAAACTGTCCTACATGGTCCAACTTGAGTTATACAGCCCTCAATGACTTGACAAGGGCTAAACAATGGCGCTGTTAAATTTACCTGACGAGTCCTAGATTATTTAAGAAAAGCAAAATACCTAGGACACGTTTACCAAAATAAATATGAAAATATTGTTCAGAAGGGGGTACATTTCATAAGGGCCACGATTGTTCGCAAACTGTCTTATATGGTCCAACTTAATTTATACAGCCCTCAAGGACTTGGCCAGGGCTTAACAACGGCGCTATCAAATTGACCTGACGAGTCCTAGATTATTTAGTAAAAACAAAATACGGAGGACACGTTTACCAAAATAAATATGATAATATTTTTGAGAAGGGGTAATAAGGGCAACGATTGTTTGCAAACTGTCTTACATGGTCCAACTTGAGTAATACAGCCCTCAAGGACTTGGCCAGGGCTAAACAATGGTGCTATCAAATTGACCTGACGAGTCCTAGATTATTTCATAAAAGCAAAAAACGGAGGAAACGTTTACCAAAAATCAATATGAAAATATTGTTGAGAATGGGGTAATAAGGGCCACGATTGTTCGCAAACTGTCTTACATGGTCCAACTTGAGTTATACATCCCTCAATGACTTGGCCAGGGCTAAACAATGGCGCTATCAAATTACCCTGACGAGTCTTAGATTATTTAATAAAAGCAAAATACGGAGGACACGTTTACCAAAATCAATATGAAAATATTGTTGAGAAGGGGGTACATTTCATAAGGGCCACGATTGTTCGCAAATTGTCTTATATGGTCCAACTTGAGTTATACAGCCCTCAAGGACTTTCCCAGGGCTTAACAAAGGCGCTATCAAATTACCCTGACGAGTCTTAGATTATTTAATAAAAACTTAATACGGAGGACACGTTTACCAAAATAAATATGATAATATTGTTGATAAGGGGTTAATGAGGGCCACGATTGTTCGCAAACTGTCTTACTTTGTCCAACTTGAGTAATACAGCCCTCAAGGACTTGGCCAGGGATAAACAATTGTGCTATCAAATTGACCTGACGAGTCCTAGATTATTTCATAAAAGCAAAATACGGAGGACACGTTTACCAAAATAAATATGAAAATATTGTTGAGAAGGGGGTAAATTTCATACGGGCGACCACGATTGTTCGCAAACCGTTTTACATTGTCCAACTTGAGTAATACAGCCCTCAAGGACTTGGCCAGGGCTAAACAATGGAGCTATCAAATTGACCTGACGACTCCTAGATTATGTAATAAAAACAAAATGCGGAGGACACTTTTATCAAAATAAATATGATAATATTGTTGAGAAAGGGTAGATAAGGGCCACGATTGTTCGCAAACTGTCTTACATGGCCCAACTTGAGTAATACAGCCCTCAAATACTTGGCTAGGGCTAAATAATGGCGCTGTGAAATTGACCTGACGAGTCCTAGATTATTTAATAAAAGCAAAATACGGAGGACACGTTTACCAAAATAAATATGAAAATATTGTTGAGAAAGATGTAATAAGGGCGACGATTGTTCGCAAACTGTCTTAAATGGTCCAACTTGAGTCATACAGCCCTCAATGACTTGGCAAGGGCTAAACAATGGCGCTGTCAAATTGACCTAACGAGTCCTAGATTATTTAATAAAAGCAAAATACGGAGGACACGTTTACCAAAATCAGTATGAAAATATTGTTGAGAAGGGGTAATAAAGGCCACGATTGTTCGCAAACTGTCTTACATGGTCCAACTTGAGTAATACAGCCCTCAGGAACTTGGCCAGGGCTTAAGAATGGCGCTATCAAATTGACCTGACGAGTCCTAGATTTTTAATAAAAAGAAAATACGGAGGACACCTTTCCCAAAATAAATATGAAAATATTGTTCACAAGGGGAAATTAATGGCCACGATTGTTCGCAAACTTTTTTACATGTTCCAGCTTGAGTTATACAGCCCTCAAGGACTTGGCCAGGTCTAAACAATGGCGCTGTCAAATTGACCTGACGAGTCTTAGATTATTTAATAATAGGAAAATTCGTTTACCAAAATAAATATGAAAATATTAATTAGAAGGTGGTACATTTAAAACGGGCCACGATTGTTCGAAAAACGTCTTATATGGTACAACTTGAGTTATACAGCCCTCAAGGACTTGGCAAGGGCTAAATAATTGCGCTATCAAATTGACCTGACGAGTCCTAGATTATTTGATAAAAGCAAAATCCGGAGGACACATTTACCAAAATCAATATGAAAATATTACCATGTTTTAAGCTTACACTCATGCGTCAGGTTAAACACGTTACACCTCGATCCATATGAATGGACGTTATTATGGAAACAACCTCGCGGTGTCACGTGTTTGACCTGACGCATGAGTGTAAACTTACAACATGGCGCTTGACTTCGAAATAACGAAGGGGAGGCAATGATTTTAATAGAATCCCGGCCGTATCATTGATATTAAAGCTTAACAAGGTAAAATATCAGTGCCGATCGTTATATAATTAGTTTTATTTCATTCGAGTGAGACCCAATCAATAATCCCCTAGAAAATTTGCCGATTCGTGCCGGCCATATCCTAAATTTGGGTCCCGGATTTGTTCAATGTAGATTCCTGTGGCCAACACACCCCTACCAACCAAATATCCAAGTGTCGTTGGCCGTTTCTGCGGCTAGATCAAGATGATTTAAACTTTTGTTGATATGTTAATTTTTAAAATTCTTCATCTTGCACAAAATTCAGTAAAATTAATATGTAAATCAGTCCTTAGTGGAAATTTAGAAGAAGAAACCTATTTTGCATTAAAAAAAATCCTCCTTCATTTCGTGAATTAATTTTACATGTTATACATGTAAAGAGGGCCACGATTTTAGTACAAATTAAGGATTTAAGGACTTGGCCAGGGCTTAACAATGGCGCTATCAAATTGACCTGACGAGTCCTAGATTATTTAATAAAAGCAAAATACGGAGGACACGTTTACCAACATAAATATGATAATATTGTTGAGAAGGGGGGAAAAAGAGCCACGATTGTTCGCAAACTGTCTTACATGGTCCAACTTGAGTTATACAGCCCTCAAGGACTTGGCTAGGTTTAAACAATGGCGTTGTCAAATTGACCTGACGAGTCCTAGATTATTTAATAAAAGCAAAATACGGAGGACACGTTTACCAAAATCAATATGAAAGTATTGTTGAGAAGGGGGTACATTTAATACGGGCCACGATTGTTCGCAAACTGTCTTACATGGTCCAACTTGAGTTATACAGCCCTCCTGAACTTGGCCAGGGCTTAACAATGGCGCTATTAAATTGACCTGACGAGTCCTAGATTATTTAATAAAAGCAAAATACGGAGGACACGTTTACCAAAATAAATATGAAAATATTTTTGAGAAGGGTGTAATAAGGGCCACGTTTGTTCGCAAACTGTCTTACATGGTCCAACTTGAGTTATACAGCCCTCAATGACTTGGCCAGGTCCAAACAATGGCGCTGTCAAATTGACATGAAGTGTCCTAGATTATTTAATAAAAGCAAAATACGGAGGACACGTTTACCAAAATCAATATGAAAATATTGTTGAGAAGGGGGTAATAAGGACCACGATTGTTCGCAAACTGTCCTACATGGTCCAACTTGAGTTATACAGCCCTCAATGACTTGACAAGGGCTAAACAATGGCGCTGTTAAATTTACCTGACGAGTCCTAGATTATTTAAGAAAAGCAAAATACCTAGGACACGTTTACCAAAATAAATATGAAAATATTGTTCAGAAGGGGGTACATTTCATAGGGGCCACGATTGTTCGCAAACTGTCTTATATGGTCCAACTTAATTTATACAGCCCTCAAGGACTTGGCCAGGGCTTAACAACGGCGCTATCAAATTGACCTGACGAGTCCTAGATTATTTAGTAAAATCAAAATACGGAGGACACGTTTACCAAAATAAATATGATAATATTGTTGAGAAGGGGTAATAAGGGCAACGATTGTTCGCAAACTGTCTTACATGGTCCAACTTGAGTTATACATCCCTCAATGACTTGGCCAGGGCTAAACAATGGCGCTATCAAATTACCCTGACGAGTCTTAGATTATTTAATAAAAGCAAAATACGGAGGACACGTTTACCAAAATCAATATGAAAATATTGTTGAGAAGGGCGTACATTTCATAAGGGCCACGATTGTTCGCAAATTGTCTTATATGGTCCAACTTGAGTTATACAGCCCTCAAGGACTTTCCCAGGGCTTAACAAAGGCGCTATCAAATTACCCTGACGAGTCTTAGATTATTTAATAAAAACATAATACGGAGGACACGTTTACCAAAATAAATATGATAATATTGTTGATAAGGGGTTAATGAGGGCCACGATTGTTCGCAAACTGTCTTACTTTGTCCAACTTGAGTAATACAGCCCTCAAGGACTTGGCCAGGGATAAACAATGGTGCTATCAAATTGACCTGACGAGTCCTAGATTATTTCATAAAAGCAAAATACGGAGGACACGTTTACCAAAATAAATATGAAAATATTGTTGAGAAGGGGGTAAATTTCATACGGGCGACCACGATTGTTCGCAAACCGTTTTACATTGTCCAACTTGAGTAATACAGCCCTCAAGGACTTGGCCAGGGCTAAACAATGGAGCTATCATATTGACCTGACGACTCCTAGATTATGTAATAAAAACAAAATGCGGAGGACACTTTTATCAAAATAAATATGATAATATTGTTGAGAAAGGGTAGATAAGGGCCACGATTGTTCGCAAACTGTCTTACATGGTCCAACTTGAGTTATACAGCCCTCAATGACTTGGCCAGGGCTAAACAATGGCGCTGTGAAATTGACCTGACGAGTCCTAGATTATTTAATAAAAGCAAAATACGGAGGACACGTTTACCAAAATAAATATGAAAATATTGTTGAGAAAGATGTAATAAGGGCGACGATTGTTCGCAAACTGTCTTAAATGGTCCAACTTGAGTCATACAGCCCTCAATGACTTGGCAAGGGCTAAACAATGGCGCTGTCAAATTGACCTAACGAGTCCTAGATTATTTAATAAAAGCAAAATACGGAGGACACGTTTACCAAAATCAGTATGAAAATATTGTTGAGAAGGGGTAATAAAGGCCACGATTGTTCGCAAACTGTCTTACATGGTCCAACTTGAGTAATACAGCCCTCAGGAACGTGGCCAGGGCTTAAGAATGGCGCTATCAAATTGACCTGACGAGTCCTAGATTTTTAATAAAAAGAAAATACGGAGGACACCTTTCCCAAAATAAATATGAAAATATTGTTCACAAGGGGAAATTAATGGCCACGATTGTTCGCAAACTGTTTTACATGTTCCAGCTTGAGTTATACAGCCCTCAAGGACTTGGCCAGGTCTAAACAATGGCGCTGTCAAATTGACCTGACGAGTCTTAGATTATTTAATAATAGGAAAATTCGGAGGACACGTTTACCAAAATAAATATGAAAATATTAATTAGAAGATGGTACATTTAAAACGGGCCACGATTGTTCGAAAAACGTCTTTTATGGTACAACTTGAGTTATACAGCCCTCAAGGACTTGGCAAGGGCTAAATAATTGCGCTATCAAATTGACCTGACGAGTCCTAGATTATTTAATAAAAGCAAAATCCGGAGGACACATTTACCAAAATCAATATGAAAATATTACCATGTTTTAAGCTTACACTCATGCGTCAGGTCAAACACGTTACACCTCGATCCATATGAATGGCCGTTATTATGGAAACAACCTCGCGGTGTCACGTGTTTGACCTGACGCATGAGTGTAAACTTACAACATGGCGCTTGACTTCGAAGAGACGAAGGGGAGGCAATGATTTTAATAGAATCCCGGCCGTATCATTGATATTAAAGCTTAACAAGGTAAAATATCAGTGCCGATCGTTATATAATTAGTTTTATTTCATTCGAGTGAGACCCAATCAATAATCCCCTAGAAAATTTGCCGATTCGTGCCGGCCATATCCTAAATTTGGGTCCCGGATTTGTTCAATGTAGATTCCTGTGGCCAACACACCCCTACCAACCAAATATCCAAGTGTCGTTGGCCGTTTCTGCGGCTAGATCAAGATTATTTAAACTTTTGTTGATATGTTAATTTTTAAAATTCTTCATCTTGCACAAAATTCAGTAAAATTAACATGTAAATCAGTCCTTAGTGGAAATTTAGAAGAAGAAACCTATTTTGCATTAAAAAAAATCCTCCTTCATTTCGTGAATTAATTTTACATGTTATACATGTAACGAGGGCCACGATTTTAGTACAAATTTAGGATTTTAGGACTTGGCCAGGGCTTAACAATGGCGCTATCAAATTGACCTGACGAGTCCTAGATTATTTAATAAAAGCAAAATACGGAGGACACGTTTACCAACATTAATATGATAATATTGTTGAGAAGGGGGGAAAAAGGGCCACGATTGTTCGCAAACTGTCTTACATGGTCCAACTTGAGTTATACAGCCCTCAAGGACTTGGCTAGGGCTAAACAATGGCGTTGTCAAATTGACCTGACGAGTCCTAGATTATTTAATAAAAGCAAAATACGGAGGACACGTTTACCAAAATCAATATGAAATGACAAACATGGATAATGACCATATCCCTGCACACAGCACAAAACCGATAATTCAAAAATCAGAAACCGAAGGCATACAAAATCAGGACAAAACAAGAATTGTATTGTTGAGAAGGGGGTACATTTAATACGGGCCACGATTGTTCGCAAACTGTCTTACATGGTCCAACTTGAGTTATACAGCCCTCCGGAACTTGGCCAGGGCTTAACAATGGCGCTATTAAATTGACCTGACGAGTCCTAGATTATTTAATAAAAGCAAAATACGGAGGACACGTTTACCAAAATAAATATGAAAATATTTTTGAGAAGGGTGTAATAAGGGCCATGTTTGTTCGCAAACTGTCTTACATGGTCCAACTTGAGTTATACAGCCCTCAATGACTTGGCCAGGTCCAAACAATGGCGCTGTCAAATTGACATGAAGTGTCCTAGATTATTTAATAAAAGCAAAATACGGAGGACACGTTTACCAAAATCAATATGAAAATATTGTTGAGAAGGGGGTAATAAGGACCACGATTGTTCGCAAACTGTCCTACATGGTCCAACTTGAGTTATACAGCCCTCAATGACTTGGCCAAGGGCTAAACAATGGCGCTGTTAAATTTACCTGACGAGTCCTAGATTATTTAAGAAAAGCAAAATACCTAGGACACGTTTACCAAAATAAATATGAAAATATTGTTCAGAAGGGGGTACATTTCATAAGGGCCACGATTGTTCGCAAATTGTCTTATATGGTCCAACTTAATTTATACAGCCCTCAAGGACTTGGCCAGGGCTTAACAACGGCGCTATCAAATTGACCTGACGAGTCTTAGATTATTTAATAATAGGAAAATTCGGAGGACACGTTTACCAAAATAAATATGAAAATATTAATTAAAAGGTGGTACATTTAAAACGGGCCACGATTGTTCGAAAAACGTCTTATATGGTACAAGTTGAGTTATACAGCCCTCAAGGACTTGGCAAGGGCTAAATAATTGCGCTATCAAATTGACCTGACGAGTCCTAGATTATTTAATAAAAGCAAAATCCGGAGGACACATTTACCAAAATCAATATGAAAATATTGTTGCTAAAGGGGTTATAAGGGCCACGATTGTTCGCAAACTGTCTTACATGGTCCAACTTGAGTTATACAGCCCTCAATGACTTGACCAGGGCTAAACAATGGCGCTCTCAAATTGACCTGACGAGTCCTAGATTATTTGATAAAAGCAAAATACGGAGGATACGTTTACCAAAATAAATATGACTATTGTTCAGAAGGGGGTAATAAGGGCCACGATTGTTCCCAAACTATCTTACATGGTTCAACTTGAGTTATACAGCCCTCAATGACTTGGCGAGGGCTAAACAATGGCGCTGTCAAATTGACCTGACGAGTCCTAGATTATTTCATAAAAGCAAAATACGGAGGACACGTTTACCAAAATCAATATGAAATATTGTTAAGAAGGGGGTACATTTAATAAGGGCGACGATTGTTGGCAAACTGTCTTACATTGTCCAACTTGAGTTATACAGCCCTCAATGACTTGACCAGGGCTAAACAATGGCGCTATCAAATTGACTTGACGAGTCCTAGATTATTTAATAAAAGCAAAATACGGAGGACACGTTTACCAAAATAAATATGAAAATATTGTTTAGAAGAGGGTAATAAGGACCACGATTGTTCGCAAACTGTCTTACATGGTCAAATTTGAGTTAAACAGCCCTCAAGGACTTGGCAAGGGCTAAACAATGGCGCTGTCAAATTGACCTGTCGAGTGCTAGATAATTTAATAAAAGCAAAATACGGAGGACACATTTACCAAAATCAATATGAAATATTGTTGGGAAAGTGGTGATAAGGGCCACGATTGTTCCCAAACTGTCTTAAATGGTCCAACTCGAGTTGTACAGTCCTCAAGGACTTTGCCAGGGCTAAACAATGGCGCTGTCAAATTGACCTGACAAGTCCTAGATTATTTGATAAAAGCAAAATACGGAGGATACGTTTACCAAAATAAATATGAAAATTTTGTTGAGAAGGGGGTTATAAGGACCACGATTGTTCGCAAACTGTCTTACATGGTTCAACTTGAGTTATACAGCCCTCAATGACTTGACCAGGGCTAAACAATGGCGCTGTGAAATTGACCTGACGAGTCCTAGATTATTTCATAAAAAGCAAAATACGGAGGACACCTTTACCAAAATAAATATGAAAATATTGTTGAGAAGGGGGTACATTTAATAAGGGCGACGATTGTTCGCAAACTGTCTTACATTGTCCAACTTGAGTTATACAGCCCTGAAGGACTTGGCCAGGGCTAAACAATGGCGCTGTCAAATTGACTTGACGAGTCCTAGATTATTTAATAAAAGCAAAATACGGAGGACACGTTTACCAAAATAAATATGAAAATATTGTTGAGAAGGGGGTAATAAGGAACACGATTGTTCGCAAACTGTCTTACATGGTCCAACTTGAGTTTTGCAGCCCTCAAGGACGTAGCCAGAGCTAAACAATTGCGCTATCAAATTGAACTGACGAGTCCTAGATTACAATGTATTTAATAAAAGCAATATACGGAGGACACGTTTACCAAAATAAATATGAAAATATTGTTAAGAAGGGGGTGATAAGGGCCACGATTATTCTCAAACTGTCTTATATGGTCCAACTTGAGTTATACAGCCCTCAAGGACTTGGCCAGGGCTAAACAATGGTGCTATCAAATTGACCTGACGAGTCCTAGATTATTTAATAAAAGCAAAATACGGAGGACACGTTCACCAAAATAAATATGAAAATATTGTTAAGAAAGGGGTACATTTAATAAGGGCGACGATTGTTCGCAAACTGTCTTAAATGGTCTAACTTGAGTTATACAGTCCTGAAGGACTTGGCCAGGGCTAAACAATGGCGCTGTCAAATTGACCTGACGAGTCCTAGATTATTTAATAAAAGCAAAATACGGAGTACACGTTTACCAAAATAAATATTAAAATATTGTTGAGAAGGTAATACATTTAAAACGGTCCACGATTGTTCGAAAAACGTCTTACATGGTCCAATTTGAGCTATACAGCCCTCAAGGACTTGGCCAGGGCTAAACAATTGCGCTATCAAATTGACCTGACGAGTCCTAGATTATTTAATAAAAGCAAAATCCGGAGGATACATTTACCAAAATCAATATGAAAATATTGTTGCTACAGGGGTTAAAAGAGTCACGATTGTTCGAAAACTGTCTTACATGGTCAAATTTGAGTTACACAGCCCTCAAGGACTTCGCCAAGGCTAAACAATGGTGCTGTCAAATTGACCTGTCGAGTCCTAGATTATTTAATAAAAGCAAAATACGGAGGACACGTTCACCAAAATAAATATGAAAATATTGTTAAGAAGGGTATACATTTAATAAGGGCGACGATTGTTCGCAAACTGTCTTACATGGTCCAACTTGAGTTATACAGTCCTGAAGGACTTGGCCAGGGCTAAACAATGGCGCTGTCAAATTGACCTGACGAGTCCTAGATTATTTAATAAAAGCAAAATACGGAGTACACGTTTACCAAAATAAATATTAAAATATTGTTGAGAAGGTAATACATTTAAAACGGTCCACGATTGTTCGAAAAACGTCTTACGTGGTCCAATTTGAGCTATACAGCCCTCAAGGACTTGGCCAGGGCTAAACAATTGCGCTATCAAATTGACCTGACGAGTCCTAGATTATTTAATAAAAGCAAAATCCGGAGGATACATTTACCAAAATCAATATGAAAATATTGTTGCTACAGGGGTTAAAAGAGTCACGATTGTTCGAAAACTGTCTTACATGGTCAAATTTGAGTTACACAGCCCTCAAGGACTTCGCCAAGGCTAAACAATGGTGCTGTCAAATTGACCTGTCGAGTGCTAGATTATTTAATAAAAGCAAAATGCGGAGGACACGTTTACCAAAATAAATATGAAAATGTTGTTGAGAAGGGGATGATAAGGGCCACGATTGTTCGCAAACTGTCTTAAATAGTCCAACTTGAGTTATACAGCCCTCATGGACTTGGCCAGGGCTAAACAATGGCGCTATCAAATTGACCTGACGAGTCCTAGATTATTAAATAAAAGCAAAATCCGGAGGATACATTTACCAAAATCAATATGAAAATATTGTTGCTAAATTAGTTATAAGGATCACGATTGTTCGAAAACTGTCTTACATGGTCAAATTTGAGATACACAGCCCTCAAGGACTTGGCCAGGGCTAAACAATGGCGCTGTCAAATTGACCTGACCAGTTCTAGATTATTTAATAAAAGCAAAATACGGAGGACAAGTTCACCAAAATAAATATGAAAATATTGTTAAGAAGGGGGTACATTTAATAAGGGCGACGATTGTTCGCAAACTGTCTTACATGGTCCATCTTGAGTTATACAGCCCTCAAGGACTTGGCCAGGGCTAAACAATGGCGCTGTCAAATTGACCTGACGAGTCCTAGATTATTTAATAAAAGCAAAATACGGAGGACACGTTTACCAAAATAAATATTAAAATATTGTTGAGAAGGTGATACATTTAAAACGGCCCACGATTGTTCGAAACACGTCTTTCGTTGTCCAATTTGAGTTATACAGCTCTCAAGAACTTGGCCAGGGCTAAACAATTGCGCTATCAAATTGACCTGACGAGTCCTAGATTATTTAATAAAAGCAAAATCCGGAGGATACATTTACCAAAATCAATATGAAAATATTGTTGTTAAAGGGTTTTTAAGGGTCACGATTGTTCGAAAACTGTCTTACATGGTCAAATGTGAGTTACACAGCCCTCAAGGACTTCGCCAGGGCTAAACAATGGCGCTGTCAAATTGACCTGTCGAGTGCTAGATTATTTAATAAAAGCAAAATACGGAGGACACGTTTACCAAAATAAATATGAAAATGTTGTTGAGAAGGGGGTACATTTAATAAGGGCGACGATTGTTCGCAAACTGTCTTACATTGTCCAGCTTGAGTTATACAGCCCTGAAGGACTTGGCCAGGGCTAAACAATGGCGCTGTCAAATTGACTTGACGAGTGTTAGATTATTTAATAAAAGCAAAATACGGAGGACACGTTTACCAAAATAAATATGAAAATATTGTTGAGAAGGGGATAATAAGGGCCACGATTGTTTGGAAAATGTCTTACATGGTCCAACTTGAGTTAAAATGCCCTCAAGGACTTGGCCAGGGCTAAACAATGTCGCTGTCAAATTGACCTGACGAATCCTAGATTATTTAATAAAAGCAAAATACGGAGGACACGTTTACCAAAATAAATATGAAAATGTTGTTGAGAAGGGGGTACATTTAATAAGGGCGACGATTGTTCGCAAACTGTCTTACATTGTCCAACTTGAGTTATACAGCCCTGAATGACTTGGCCAGATCTAAACAATGGCGCTGTCAAATTGACTTGACGAGTATTAGATTATTTAATAAAAGCAAAATACGGAGGACACGTTTACCAAAAAAATATGAAAATATTGTTGAGAAGGGGATAATAAGGGCCACGATTGTTCGCAAACTGTCTTACATGGTCCAACTTGAGTTATACAGGCCTCAATGACTTGACCAGGGCTAAACAATGTCGCTGTCAAATTGCCCTGACGAGTCCTAGATTATTTAATAAAAGCAAAATACGGAGGACACGTTTACCAAAATAAATATGAAAATATTCTTCAAAAGGGGGTACATTTAATAAGGGCAACGATTCTTTGCAAACTGTCCTACATGGTCCATCTTGAGTTATACAGCCCTCAAGGACTACTTGGCCTGTCTAAACAATGGCGGTATCAATGGACCTGACGAGTCCTAGATTATTTAATAAAAGCAAAATACGGAGGACACGTTAACCAAAATAAATATGAAAATATTGTTGAGAAGGAGGTACATTTAATAAGGGCGACGATTGTTCGCAAACTGTCTTACATGGTCAAACTTGAGTTTTGCAGCCCTCAAGGACTTAGCCAGAGCTAAACAATGGCGCTATCAAATTGAACTGACGAGTCCTAGATTACAATGTATTTAATAAAAGCAAAATATGGAGGACACGTTTACCAAAATAAATATGAAAATATTGTTGAGAAGGGGGTAATACGGGCCACGATTGTTCGCAAACTGTCTTACATGGTCCAACTTGAGTAATACAGCCCTCAAGGACTTGGCCAGGGCTAAACAATGGCGCTGTCAAATTGACCTGACGAGTCCTAGATTATTTGATAAAAGCAAAATACGGAGGAAACGTTTACCAAAATAAATATGAAAATGTTGCTGAGAAGGGGGTACATTTAATAAGGGCGAGGATTGTTCGCAAACTGTCTTACATTGTCCAACTTGAGTTACACAGCCCTGAAGGACTTGGCCAGGTCTAAACAATGGCGCTGTCAAATTGACTTGACGAGTATTAGATTATTTATTAAAAGCAAAATACGGAGGACACGTTTACCAAAAAAAATATGAAAATATTGTTGAGAATGGGATAATAAGGGCCAAGATTGTTCACAAACTGTCTTACATGGTCCAACTTGAGTTATACAGGCCTCAATGACTTGACCAGGGCTAAACAATGGTGCTGTGAAGTTGACCTGACGAGTCCTAGATTATTTAATAAAAGCAAAATACGGAGGACACGTTTACCAAAAAAAAAAATATGAAAATATTGTTGAAAAGGGGATAATAAGGGCCACGATTGTTCGCAAGCTGTCTTTCATGGTCCAACTTGAGTTATACAGGCCTCAATGACTTGACCAGGGCTAAACAATGGTGCTGTGAAGTTGACCTGACGAGTCCTAGATTATTTAATGAAAGCAAAATACGGAGGACACGTTTACCAAAAGAATATGAAAATATTGTTGAAAAGGGGGTAATACCCGCCACGATTGTTCGCAAACTGTGTTACATGGTCCAACTTGAGTTATACAGCCTACAAGGACTTGGCCAGGGCTAAACAATGGTGCTATCAAATTAACCTGACGAGTCCTAGATTATTTAATAAAAGAAAAATACGGAGGACACGTTTACCAAAATAAATATGAAAATATTTTTGAGAAGGGGGTACATTTAATAAGGGCGACGATTGTTTGCAAACTGTCTTACATGGTCCAACTTGAGTTATACAGCCCTCAAGGACTTGGCCAGGGATAAACAATGGCGCTGTCAAATTGACCTGACGCATCCTAGATTATTTAGTAAAAGCAAAATACGGAGGACACGTTTACCAAAATCAATATGAAAATATTGTTGAGAAGGGGGTGATAAGGGCCACGATTGTTCGCAAACTGTGTTACATGGTCCAACTTGAGTTATACAGCCTTCAAGGACTTGGACAGGGTTAAATAATGGTGCTGTCAAATTGACCTGACGAGTCCTAGATTATTTAATAAAAGCAAAATACGGAGGACACGTTTACCAAAATAAATATGAAAATATTGTTGAGAAGGGGGTACATTTAATAAGGGCGACGATTGTTCGCAAACTGTCTTACATGGTCCAACTTGAGTGATACAGCCCTCAAGGACTTGGCCAGGGCTAAACAATGGCCCTATCAAATTGACCTGACGAATCCTAGATCATTTAATAAAAGCAAAGTACGGAGGACACGTTTACCAAAATAAATATGAAAATATTGTTGAGAAGGGGGTGATAAGGGCCACGATTGTTCGCAAACTGTCTTACATGGTCCAACTTGAGCTAAACAATGGTGCTATCAAATTGACCTGACGAGTCCTAGATTATTTAATAAAAGCAAAATTCGGAGGACACGTTTACCAAAATAAATATGAAAATATTGTTGAACTTATTCATACCAAAATAAATATGAAAATATTCTTCAAAAGGGGGTACATTTAATAAGGGCAATGATTCTTCGCAAACTGTCCTACATGGTCCATCTTGAGTTATACAGCCCTCAAGGACTACTTGGCCTGTCGAAACAATGGCGCTATTAATTGACCTGACGAGTCCTAGATTATTTAATAAAAGCAAAATACGGAGGACACGTTTACCAAAATAAATATGAAAATATTGTTGAGAAGGAGGTACATTTAATAAGGGCGACGATTGTTCGCAAACTGTCTTACATAGTCCAACTTGAGTTTTGCAGCCCTCAAGGACTTAGCCAGAGCTAAACAATGGCCCTGTCAAATTGACCTGACGAGTCCTAGACTACAATGTATTTAATAAAAGCAAAATACGGAGGACACGTTTACCAAAATAAATATGAAAATATTGTTGAGAAGGGGGTAATACGGGCCACGATTGTTCGCAAACTGTCTTACATGGTCCAACTTGAGTAATACAGCCCTCAAGGACTTGGCCAGGGCTAAACAATGGTGCTATCAAATTGACCTGACGAGTCCTAGATTATTTAATAAAAGCAATATACGGAAGACATGTTTACCAAATTAAATATGAAAATATTGTTGAGAAGGGGGTACATTTAATAAGGGCGACGATTGTTCGCAAACTGTCTTACATTGTCCAACATGAGTTATACAGCCCTGAGGGACTTTGCCAGTTCTATACAATGGCGCTGTCAAATTGAATTGACGAGTACTAGATTATTTAATAAAAGCAAAATACGGAGGACACGTTTACCAAAATAAATATGAAAATATTGTTGAGAAGGGGGTAATACGGGCCACGATTGTTCGCAAACTGTGTTACATGGTCCAACTTGAGTTATACAGCCTTCAAGGACTTGGCCAGGGCTAAACAATGGTGCTATCAAAATTGACCTGACGAGTCCTAGATTATTTAATAAAAGCAAAATTCGGAGGACACGTTTACAAAAATAAATATGAAAATATTGTTGAGAAGGGGGTACATTTAATAAGGGCGACGATTGTTCGCAAACTGTCTTACATGGTCCAACTTGAGTTATACAGCCCTCAAGGACTTGGCCAGGGCTAAACAATGGCGCTGTCAAATTGATCTGACGAGTCCTTGATTATTTAATAAAAGCAAAATAGGGAGGACTTGTTTCCCAAAATCAATATGAAAATATTGTTGAGAAGGGGGTGATAAGGGCCACGATTGTTCGCAAACTGTCTTACATGGTCCAACTTGAGTTATACAGCCCTCAAGGACTTGGCCAGGGCTAAACAATGGTGCTATCAAATTGACCTGACGAGTCCTAGATTATTTAATAAAAGCAAAATACGGAGGACACGTTTACCAAAATCAATATGAAATATTGTTGAGAAAGGGGTGATAAGGGCCACGATTGTCCCCAAACTTTCTTAAATGGTCCAACTTGAGTTATACTGCCCTCAAGGACTTGGCCATGGCTAAACAATGTCGCTGTCAAATTGCCCTGACAAGTCCTAGATTATTTAATAAAAGCAAAATACGGAGGACACGTTTACCAAAATAAATATGAAAATATTCTTCAAAAGGGGGTACATTTAATAAGGGCAACGATTCTTCGCAAACTTTCCTACATGGTCCGTCTTGAGTTATACAGCCCTCAAGGACTACTTGGCCTGTCTAAACAATGGCGCTATCAATTGACCTGACGAGTCCTAGATTATTTAATAAAAGCAATATACGGAAGACACGTTTACCAAATGAAATATGAAAATATTGTTGAGAAGGGGGTACATTTAATAAGGGCGACGATTGTTCGCAAACTGTCTTACATTGTCCAACTTGAGTTATACAGCCCTGAGGGACTTTGCCAAGGCTAAACAATGGTGCTGTCAAATTGAATTGACGAGTACTAGATTATTTAATAAAAGCAAAATACGGAGGACACGTTTACCAAACTAAATATGAAAATATTGTTGAGAAGGGGATGATAAGGGCCACGATTGTTCGCAAACTGTGTTACATGGTCCAATTTGAGTTATACAGCCTTCAAGGACTTGGCCAGGGCTAAACAATGGTGCTATCAAATTGACCTGACGAGTACTAGATTATTTAATAAAAGCAAAATACGGAGGACACGTTTACCAAAATAAATATGAAAATATTGTTGAGAAGGGGATAATAAGGGCAACGATTGTTCGCAAACTGTCTTACATGGTCCAACTTGAGTTATACAGCCCTTAATGACTTGACCAGGGCTAAACAATGGCGCTGTGAAATTGACCTGACGAGTCCTAGATTATTTCATGAAAAGCAAAATAAGGAGGACACGTTAACCAAAATAAATATGAAAATATTGTTGAGAAGGGGGTAATACGGGCCACGATTGTTCGCAAACTGTGTTACATGGTCCAACTTGAGTTATACAGCCTTCAAGGACTTGGCCAGGGCTAAACAATGGTGCTATCAAATTGACCTGACGAGTCCTAGATTATTTAATAAAAGCAAAATACGGAGGACACGTTTACCAAAATAAATATGAAAATATTGTTGAGAAGGGGGTACATTTAATAAGGGCGACGATTGTTCGCAAACTGTCTTACATGGTCCAACTTGAGTTATACAGCCCTCAAGGACTTGGCCAGGGCTAAACAAAGGCCCTGTCAGATTGACCTGACGAATCCTAGATTATTTAATAAAAGCAAAATACGGAGGACACGTTTACCAAAATAAATATGAAAATATTGTTGAGAAGGGGGTGATAAGGGCCACGATTGTTCGCAAACTGTGTTACATGGTCCAACTTGAGTTATACAGCCTTCAAGGACTTGGCCAGGGCTAAACAATGGTGCTATCAAATTGACCTGACGAGTCCTAGATTATTTAATAAAAGCAAAATACGGAGGACACGTTTACCAAAATAAATATGAAATATTGTTGAGAAGGGGGTACATTTAATAAGGGCGACGATTGTTCGCAAACTGTCTTACATGGTCCAACTTGAGTGATACAGCCCTCAAGGACTTGGCCAGGGCTAAACAAAGGCCCTTACAAATTGATCTGACGAATCCTAGATTATTTAATAAAAGCAAAATACGGAGGACACGTTTACCAAAATAAATATGAAAATATTGTTGAGAAGGGGGTGATAAGGGCCACTATTGTTCGCAAACTGTGTTACATGGTCCAACTTGAGTTATACAGCCTTCAAGGACTTGGCAAGGGCTAAACAATGGTGCCATCAAATTGACCTGACGAGTCCTAGATTATTTAATAAAAGCAAAATACGGAGGACACGTTTACCACAATAAATATGAAAATATTGTTGAGAAGGGGGTACATTTAATAAGGGCGACGATTGTTCGCAAACTGTCTTACATGTTCCAACTTGAGTGATACAGCCCTCAAGGACTTGGCCAGGGCTAAACAATTGCCCTGTCAAATTTACCTGACGAATCCTAGATCATTTAATAAAAGCAAAATACGGAGGACACGTTTACCAAAATAAATATGAAAATATTGTTGAGAAGGGGGTGATAAGGGACACGATTGTTCGCAAACTGTCTTACATGGTCCAACTTGAGCTAAACAATGGTGCTAACAAATTGACCTGACGAGTCCTAGATTATTCAATAAAAGCAAAATATGGAGGACACGTTTACCAAAATAAATATGAAAATATTCTTCAAAAGGTGGTACATTTAATAAGGGCAACGATTTTTCGCAAACTGTCCTACATGGTCCATCTTGAGTTATACAGCCCTCAAGGACTACTTGGCCTGTCGAAACAATGGCGCTATCAATTGACCTGACGAGTCCTAGATTATTTAATAAAAGCAAAATACGGAGGACACGTATACCAAAATAAATATGAAAATATTGTTGAGAAGGGGGTACATTTAATAAGGGCGACGATTGTTCGCATGTTGTTACATGGTCCAACTTGAGTTTTGCAGCCCTCAAGGACTTAGCCAGAGCTAAACAATGGCGCTATCAAATTGAACGGACGAGTCCTAGATTACAATGTATTTAATAAAAGCAAAATACGGAGGACACGTTTACCAAAATAAATATGAAAATATTGTTGAGAAGGGGGTAATACGGGCCACGATTGTTCGCAAACTGTCTTACATGGTCCAACTTGAGTAATACAGCCCTCAAGGACTTGGCCAGGGCTAAACAATGGTGCTATCAAATTGACCTGACGAGTCCTAGATTATTTAATAAAAGCAATATACGGAAGACACGTTTACCAAATTAAATATGAAAATATTGTTGAGAAGGGGGTACATTTAAGGTATCCGATGTACAACAGAGTCATTTTACATAGCGTTTTAATCATCTCCATTGTAAAGTATGGTAAATTTTATGCCTGGTAAGGTACTTTAAACTATATATTTTCTGAAAGGTAATGATGCCCTGAGTACAGATATAAGACTCCCGGGTCTTCAAAATCAAAGGGGAAAAACTCTTGACAACTTTGTCATTTTGCATAGGTTATATAGAGAAAATAGACAATATTAATGCTTCACCAGTTATTCCCCTTTATTTTTCTGACCTAAAAATTATTATTTTTGAGCAGTGGGCATTATAACTTTTCAGAAAATATATCGTTTATAGTGCCTTACCAGGCATCGGAAAATGCCCTATTGTACATCGGATACCTAAATAAGGGCGACGATTGTTCGCAAACTGTCTTACATTGTCCAACTTGAGTTATACATTCCTGAGGGACTTTTCCAGGGCTAAACAATGGCGCTGTCAAATTGAATTGACGAGTACTAGATTATTTAATAAAAGCAAAATACGGAGGACACGTTTACCAAAATAAATATGAAAATATTGTTGAGAAGGGGGTACATTTAATAAGGGCGACGATTGTTCGCAAACTGTCTTACATGGTCCAACTTGAGTTATACAGCCTTCAAGGACTTGACAAGGGCTAAA
The DNA here is from genome assembly GCA_028142955.1 of Pinctada fucata. Lineage (NCBI taxonomy): Eukaryota > Metazoa > Mollusca > Bivalvia > Pterioida > Pteriidae > Pinctada > Pinctada fucata. The sequence goes on from AP027111.1 coordinate 1,692,831, forward strand.
CAATGGTGCTATCAAATTGACCTGACGAGTCCTAGATTATTTAATAAAAGCAAAATACGGAGGACACGTTTACCAAAATAAATATGAAAATATTGTTGAGAAGGGGGTACATTTAATAAGGGCGACGATTGTTCGCAAACTGTCTTACATGGTCCAACTTGAGTTATACAGCCGTCAAGGACGTGGCAAGGGCTAAACAATGGTGCTATCAAATTTACCTGACGAGTCCTAGATTATTTAATAAAAGCAAAATACGGAGGACACGTTTACCAAAATAAATATGAAAATATTGTTGATAATCTAGGGCTAAACAATGGTGCCGTCAAATTGAACTGACGAGTCATAGATTACAATGTATTTAATAAAAGCAAAATACGGAGGACACGTTTAACAAAATAAATATGAAAATATTTTTAACAAAATAAATATGAAAATATTGTTGAGAAGGGGGTAATACGGGCCACGATTGTTCGCAAACTGTGTTATATGGTGCAACTTGAGTTATACAGCCTTCAAGGACTTGGCCAGGGCTAAACAATGGTGCTATCAAATTGACCTGACGAGTCCTAGATTATTTAATAAAAGCAAAATACGGGGGACACGTTAACCAAAATAAATATGAAAATATTGTTGAGAAGGGGGTACATTTAATAAGGGCGACGATTGTTCGCAAACTGTCTTACATGGTACAACTTGAGTTATACAGCCCTCAAGGACTTGGCCAAGGCTAAACAATGGCGCTGTCAAATTGACCTGACGAGTCCTTGATTATTTAATAAAAGCAAAATACGGAGGACACGTTTACCAAAATCAATATGAAAATATTGTTGAGAAGGGGGTGATAAGGGCCATGATTGTTCGCAAACTGTCTTACATGGTCCAACTTGAGTTATACAGCCCTCAAGGACTTGGCCAGGGCTAAACAATGGTGCTATCAAATTGACCTGACGAGTCCTAGATTATTTAATAAAAGCAAAATACGGAGGACACATTTACCAAAATCAATATGAAAATATTGTTGCTAAAAGGGTAAAAAGGGTCACGATTGTTCGAAATTGTCTTACATGGTCAAATTTAACTTAAACAGCCCTCAAGGACTTCACCAGGGCTAAACAATGGCGCTGTCAAATTGACCCGTCGAGTGCTAGATTATTTAATAAAAGCAAATTACGGAGGACACGTTTACCAAAATAAATATGAAAATGTTGTTGAGAAGGGGGTACATTTAATAAGGGCGACGATTGTTCGCAAACTGTCTTACATTGTCCAACTTGAGATATACATCCCTGAAGGACTTGGCCAGGGCTAAACAATGGCGCTGTCAAATTGACTTGACGAGTACTAGATTATTTAATAAAAGCAAAATACGGAGGACACATTTACCAAAAAAAAATATGAAAATATTGTTGAGAAGGGGATAATTAGGGCCACGATTGTTCGCAAACTGTCTTACATGGTCCAACTTGAGTTATACAGCCTTCAAGGACTTGGCGAGGGCTAAACAATGGTGCTATCAAATTTACCTGACGAGTCCTATATTATTTGATAAAAGCAAAATACTGAGGACACGTTTACCAAAATTAATATGAAAATATTGTTGAGAAGGGGGTACATTTAATAAGGGCGACGATTGTTTGCAAACTGTCTTAGATGGTCCAACTTGAGTTATACAGCCCTTAAGGACTTGGCCAGGGTTAAACAATGGCCCTGTCAAATTGACTTGACGAGTACTAGATTATTTAATAAAAGGAAAATACGGAAGACACGTCAACCAAAATAAATATGAAAATATTGTTGAGAAGGGGATAATTAGGGCCACGATTGTTCGCAAACTGTCTTACATGGTCCAACTTGAGTTATACAGCACTCAAGGACTTGGCGAGGGCTAAACAATGGCGCTGTCAAATTGACCTGACGAATCCTAGATTATTAAATAAAAGCAAAATACGGAGGACACCTTTACCAAAATAAATATGAAAATATTATTGAGAAGGGGGTGATAAGGGCCACGATTGTTCGCAAACTGTCTTACATGGTCCAACTTGAGTTATACAGCCCTCAAGGACTTGGCCAGGGCTAAACAATGGTGCTGTCAAATTGACCTGACGAGTCCTAGATTATTTAATAAAAGCAAAATACGGAGGACATGTTTACCAAAATCAATATGAAATATTGTTGAGAAAGGGGTGATAAGGGCCACGATTGTCCCCAAAGTGTCTTAAATGGTCCAACTTGAGTTATACAGTCCTCAAGGACTTGGCCAGGGCTAAACAATGTCGCTGTCAAATTGCCCTGACGAGTCCTAGATTATTTAATAAAAGCAAAATACGGAGGACACGTTTACCAAAATAAATATGAAAATATTCTTCAAAAGGGAGTACATTTAATAAGGGCAACGATTCTTCACAAACTGTCCTACATGGTCCATCTTGAGTTATACAGCCCTCAAGGACTACTTGGCCTGTCTAAAGAATGGCGCTATCAATTGACCTGACGAGTCCTAGATTATTTAATAAAAGCAAAATACGGAGGACACGTTTACCAAAATAAATATGAAAATATTCTTCAAAAGGGGGTACATTTAATAAGGGCAACGATTGTTCCCAAACTGTCTTAAATGGTCCAACTTGAGTTTTGCAGCCCTCAAGGACTTAGCCAGAGCTAAACAATGGCGCTATCAAATTGAACTGACGAGTCCTAGACTACAATGTATTTAATAAAAGCAAAATACGGAGGACACGTTTACCAAAATAAATATGAAAATATTGTTGAGAAGGGGGTAATACGGGCCACGATTGTTCGCAAACTGTCTTACATGGTCCAACTTGAGTAATACAGCCTTCAAGGACTTGGCCAGGGCTAAACAATGGTGCTATCAAATTGACCTGACGAGTTCTAGATTATTCAATAAAAGCAATATACGGAAGACACGTTTACCAAAATCAATATGAAAATATTGTTGAGAAGGGGGTACATTTAATAAGGGCGACGATTGTTCGCAAACTGTCTTACATTGTCCAACTTGAGTTATACAGCCCTTAAGGACTTTGCCAGGGCTAAGCAATAGCACTGTCAAATTCAATTGACGAGTACTAGATTATTTAATTAAAGCAAAATACGGAGGACACGTTTACCAAAATAAATATGAAAATATTGTTGAGAAGGGGATAATAAGGGCCACGATTGTTTGCAAACTGTCTAACATGGTCCAACTTGAGTTATACAGCCCTCAATGACTTGACCAGGGCTAAACAATGGCGCTGTGAAATTGACCTGACGAGTCCTTGATTATTTCATAAAAAGCAAAATACGGAGGACACGTTTACCAAAATAAATATGAAAATATTGTTGAGAAGGGGGTAATACGGGCCACGATTGTTCGCAAACTGTGTTACATGGTCCAACTTGAGTTATACAGCCTTCAAGGACTTGGCCAGGGCTAAACAATGGTGCTATCAAATTGGCCTGACGAGTCCTGGATTATTCAATGAAAGCAAAATACGGAGGACACGTTTACCAAAATCAATATGAAATATTATTTAGAAAGGGGTGATAAGGGCCGCGATTGTTCCCAAACTGTCTTAAATCGTCCAACTTGAGTTATACAGCCCTCAAGGACTTGACCAGGGCTAAACAATGTCGCTGTCAAATTTCCCTGACGAGTCCTAGATTATTTAATAAAAGCACAATATGGAGGACACGTTTACCAAAATAAATATGAAAATATTGTTGAGAAGGGGATACATTTAATAAGGGCGACGATTGTTCGCAAACTGTCTTACATGGTCCAACTTGAGTTATACAACCCTCAAGGACTTGGCCAGGGCTAAACAATGATGCTATCAAATTGACCTGACGAGTCCTAGATTATTTAATAAAAGCAAAATACGGAGGACACGTTAACCAAAATAAATATGAAAATATTGTTGAGAAGGGGGTACATTTAATAAGGGCGACGATTGTTCGCAAACTGTCTTACATGGTCCAACTTGAGTTATACAGCCCTCAAGGACTTGGCCAAGGCTAAACAATGGCGCTGTCAAATTGACCTGACGAGTCCTTGATTATTTAATAAAAGCAAAATACGGAGGACACGTTTACCAAAATCAATATGAAAATATTGTTGAGAAGGGGGTGATAAGGGCCATGATTGTTCGCAAACTGTCTTACATGGTCCAACTTGAGTTATACAGCCTTCAAGGACTTGGCCAGGGCTAAACAATGGTGCTATCAAATTGACCTGACGAGTCCTAGATTATTTAATAAAAGAAAAATACGGAGGACACGTTTACCAAAATCAATATGAAATATTGTTGAGAAATGGCTGATAAGGGCCACGATTGTCCCCAAACTGTCTTAAATGGTCCAACTTGAGATATACAGCCCTCAAGGACTTGGCCAGGGCTAAACAATGTCGCTGTCAAATTGCCCTGACGAGTCCTAGATTATTTAATAAAAGCAAAATACGGAGGACACGTTTACCAAAATGAATATGAAAATATTGTTGAGAAGAGGGTTATAATGGTCACGATTGTTCGACAACTGTCTTACATGGTCAAATTTGAGATAAACAGCCCTCAAGGACTTCGCGAGGGCTAAACAATGGCGCTGTCAAATTGACCTGTCGAGTCCTAGATTATTTAATAAAAGCAATATACGGAGGACACGTTTACCAAAATCAATATGAAATATTGTTGAGAAAGGGGTGATGAGGGCCACGAGTGTTCCCAAACTGTCTTAAATGGTCCAACTTGAGTTATACAGCCCTCAAGGACTTCGCCAGGGCTAAACAATGTCGCTGTCGAATTACCCGGACGAGTCCTAGATTATTTAATAAAAGCAAAATACGGAGGACACGTTTATCAAAATAAATATGAAAATACTGTTGAGAAGGGGGTACATTTAATAAGGGCCACGATTGTTCCCAAACTGTTTTACATGGTTCAACTTGAGTTATACAGCCTTCAAGGACTTGGCCAGGGCTAAACAATGGTGCTATCAAATTGACCTGACGAGTCCTGGATTATTCAATGAAAGCAAAATACGGAGGACACGTTTACCAAAATCAATATGAAATATTATTTAGAAAGGGGTGATAAGGGCCGCGATTGTTCCCAAACTGTCTTAAATCGTCCAACTTGAGTTATACAGCCCTCAAGGACTTGGCCAGGGCTAAACAATGTCGCTGTCAAATTTCCCTGACGAGTCCTAGATTATTTAATAAAAGCACAATATGGAGGACACGTTTACCAAAATAAATATGAAAATATTGTTGAGAAGGGGATACATTTAATAAGGGCGACGATTGTTCGCAAACTGTCTTACATGGTCCAACTTGAGTTATACAACCCTCAAGGACTTGGCGAGGGCTAAATAATGGCGCTGTCAAATTGACCTGACGAGTCCTAGATTATTTAATAAAAGCAAAATACGGAGGACACGTTTACCAAAATCAATATGAAAATACTGTTGAGAAGGGGGTACTTTTAATACGGGCCACGATTGTTCCCAAACTGTTTTACATGGTTCAACTTGAGTTTTGCAGCCCTCAAGGACAAAGCCAGGGCTAAACAATGGTGCCGTCAAATTGAACTGACGAGTCATAGATTACAATGTATTTAATAAAAGCAAAATACGGAGGACACGTTTAACAAAATAAATATGAAAATATTGTTGAGAAGGGGATAATACGGGCCACGATTGTTCGCAAACTGTGTTATATGGTGCAACTTGAGTTATACAGCCTTCAAGGACTTGGCCAGGGCTAAACAATGGTGCTATCAAATTGACCTGACGAGTCCTAGATTATTTAATAAAAGCAAAATACGGAGGACACGTTAACCAAAATAAATATGAAAATATTGTTGAGAAGGGGGTACATTTAATAAGGGCGACGATTGTTCGCAAACTGTCTTACATGGTCCAACTTGAGTTATACAGCCCTCAAGGACTTGGCCAAGGCTAAACAATGGCGCTGTCAAATTGACCTGACGAGTCCTTGATTATTTAATAAAAGCAAAATACGGAGGACACGTTTACCAAAATCAATATGAAAATATTGTTGAGAAGGGGGTGATAAGGGCCATGATTGTTCGCAAACTGTCTTACATGGTCCAACTTGAGTTATACAGCCTTCAAGGACTTGGCCAGGGCTAAACAATGGTGCTATCAAATTGACCTGACGAGTCCTAGATTATTTAATAAAAGAAAAATACGGAGGACACGTTTACCAAAATCAATATGAAATATTGTTGAGAAAGGGCTGATAAGGGCCACGATTGTCCCCAAACTGTCTTAAATGGTCCAACTTGAGATTTACAGCCCTCAAGGACTTGGCCAGGGCTAAACAATGTCGCTGTCAAATTGCCCTGACGAGTCCTAGATTATTTAATAAAAGCAAAATACGGAGGACACGTTTACCAAAATGAATATGAAAATATTGTTGAGAAGGGGGTTATAATGGTCACGATTGTTCGACAACTGTCTTACATGGTCAAATTTGAGATAAACAGCCCTCAAGGACTTCGCGAGGGCTAAACAATGGCGCTGTCAAATTGACCTGTCGAGTCCTAGATTATTTAATAAAAGCAATATACGGAGGACACGTTTACCAAAATCAATATGAAATATTGTTGAGAAAGGGGTGATGAGGGCCACGAGTGTTCCCAAACTGTCTTAAATGGTCCAACTTGAGTTATACAGCCCTCAAGGACTTCGCCAGGGCTAAACAATGTCGTTGTCGAATTGCCCGGACGAGTCCTAGATTATTTAATAAAAGCAAAATACGGAGGACACGTTTATCAAAATAAATATGAAAATACTGTTGAGAAGGGGGTACATTTAATAAGGGCCACGATTGTTCCCAAACTGTTTTACATGGTTCAACTTGAGTTTTGCAGTCCTCAAGGACATAGCCAGGGCTAAACAATGGCGCTATCAAATTGAACTGACGAGTCCTAGATTACAATGTATTTAATAAAAGCAAAATACGGAGGACACGTTTACCAAAATAAATATGAAAATATTGTTGAGAAGGGGGTAATAAAGGCCACGATTGTTCGCAAACTATCTTACATGGTCCAACTTGAGTAATACAGCCCTCAAGGATTTGGCCAGGGCTAAACAATGGTGCTATCAAATTGACCTGTCGAGTCCTAGATTATTTAATAAAAGCAAAATACGGAGGACACGTTTACCAAAATAAATATGAAAATATTGTTGAGAAGGGGGTACATTTAATAAGGGCGACCATTGTTCGCAAACTGTCTTACATGGTCCAACTTGAGTTATACAGCCCTCAAGGACTTGGCCAGGGCTAAACAATGGCGCCGTCAAATTGACCTGACGAGTCCTAGATTATTTAATAAAAGCAAAATACGGAGGACACGTTTACCAAAATAAATATGAAAATATTGTTGAGAAGGGGATGATAAGGGCATCGATTGTTCGCAAACTGTCTTACATGGTCCAACTTGAGTTATACAGTCCTCACGGATTTGGCCAGGGCTAAACAATGGTGCTATCAAATTGCCCTGACGAGTCCTAGATTATTTAATAAAAGCAAAATACGGAGGACACGTTTACCAAAATAAATATGAAAATATTCTTCAAAAGGGGGTACATTTAATAAGGGCAACGATTGTTCCCAAACTGTCTTACATGGTCCAACTTGAGTTTTGCAGCCCTCAAGGACTTAGCCAGAGCTAAACAATGGCGCTATCAAATTGAATTGACGAGTCCTAGATTACAATGTATTTAATAAAAGCAAAATACGGAGGACACGTTTACCAAAATAAATATGAAAATATTGTTGAGAAGGGGGTAATTAGGGCCACGATTGTTCGCAAACTGTCTTACATGGTCCAACTTGAGTAATACAGCCCTCAAGGACTTGGCCAGGGCTAAACAATGGTGCTATCAAATTGACCTGACGAGTTCTAGATTATTCAATAAAAGCAATATACGGAAGACACGTTTACCAAATTAAATATGAAAATATTGTTGAGAAGGGGGTACATTTAATAAGGGCGACGATTCTTCGCAAACTGTCTTACATTGTCCAACTTGAGTTATACAGCCCTTAAGGACTTTGCCAGGGCTAAGCAATGGCGCTGTCAAATTGAATTGAGGAGTACTAGATTATTTAATTAAAGCAAAATACGGAGGACACGTTTACCAAAATAAATATGAAAATATTGTTGAGAAGGGGATAATAAGGGCCACGATTGTTTGCAAACTGTCTAACATGGTCCAACTTCAGTTATACAGCCCTCAATGACTTGACCAGGACTAAACAATGGCGCTGTGAAATTGACCTGACGAGTCCTTGATTATTTCATAAAAAGCAAAATACGGAGGACACGTTTACCAAAATCAATATGAAAATATTGTTGAGAAGGGGGTAATACGGGCCACGATTGTTTGCAAACTGTGTTACATGGTCCAACTTGAGTTATACAGCCTTCAAGGACTTGGCCAGGGCTAAACAATGGTGCTATCAAATTGACCTGACGAGTCCTAGATTATTCAATGAAAGCAAAATACGGAGGACACGTTTACCAAAATCAATATGAAATGTTATTTAGAAAGGGGTGATAAGGGCCGCGATTGTTCCCAAACTGTCTTAAATCGTCCAACTTGAGTTATACAGCCCTCAAGGACTTGGCCAGGGCTAAACAATGTCGCTGTCAAATTGCCCTCACGAGTCCTAGATTATTTAATAAAAGCAAAATGTGGAGGACACGTTTACCAAAATAAATATGAAAATATTGTTGAGAAGGGGATACATTTAATAAGGGCGACGATTGTTCGCAAACTGTCTTACATGGTCCAACTTGAGTTATACAACCCTCAAGGACTTGGCGAGGGCTAAATAATGGTGCTGTCAAATTGACCTGACGAGTCCTAGATTATTTAATAAAAGCAAAATACGTAGGACACGTTTACCAAAATCAATATGAAAATACTGTTGAGAAGGGGGTACTTTAAATACGGGCCACGATTGTTCCCAAACTGTTTTACATGGTTCAACTTGAGTTTTGCAGCCCTCAAGGACAAAGCCAGGGCTAAACAATGGTGCCGTCAAATTGAACTGACGAGTCATAGATTACAATGTATTTAATAAAAGCAAAATACGGAGGATACGTTTAACAAAATAAATATGAAAATATTGTTGAGAAGGGGGTAATACGGGCCACGATTGTTCGCAAACTGTGTTATATGGTGCAACTTGAGTTATACAGCCTTCAAGGACTTGGCCAGGGCTAAACAATGGTGCTATCAAATTGACCTGACGAGTCCTAGATTATTTAATAAAAGCAAAATACGGAGGACACGTTAACCAAAATAAATATGAAAATATTGTTGAGAAGGGGGTACATTTAATAAGGGCGACGATTGTTCGCAAACTGTCTTACATGGTCCAACTTGAGTTATACAGCCCTCAAGGACTTGGTCAAGGCTAAACAATGGCGCTGTCAAATTGACCTGACGAGTCCTTGATTATTTAATAAAAGCAAAATACGGAGGACACGTTTACCAAAATCAATATGAAAATATTGTTGAGAAGGGGGTGATAAGGGCCATGATTGTTCGCAAACTGTCTTACATGGTCCAACTTGAGTTATACAGCCCTCAAGGACTTGGCCAGGGCTAAACAATGGTGCTATTAAATTGACCTGACGAGTCCTAGATTATTTAATAAAAGAAAAATACGGAGGACACGTTTACCAAAACAAATATGAAATATTGTTGAGAAAGGGCTGATAAGGGCCACGATTGTCCCCAAACTGTCTTAAATGGTCCAACTTGAGTTATACAGCCCTCAAGGACTTCGCCAGGGCTAAACAATGGTGCCATCAAATTGACCTGACGAGTCCTAGATTATTTAATAAAAGCAAAATACGGAGGACACGTTAACCAAAATAAATATGAAAATATTGTTGAGAAGGGGGTACATTTAATAAGGGCGACGATTCTTCGCAAACTGTCCTACATGGTCCAACTTGAGTTATACAGCCCTCAAGGACTTGGCCAGGGCTAAACAATGGTGCTATTAAATTGACCTGACGAGTCCTAGATTACAATGTATTTAATAAAAGCAAAATACGGAGGACACGTTTACCAAAATAAATATGAAAATATTGTTGAGAAGGGGGTAATTTGGGCAACGATTGTTCGCAAACTGTCTTACATGGTCCAACTTGAGTAATACAGCCCTCAAGGACTTGGCCAGGGCTAAACAATGGTGCTATTAAATTGACCTGACGAGTCCTAGATTATTTAATAAAAGAAAAATACGGAGGACACGTTTACCAAAACCAATATGAAAATATTGTTGAGAAAGGGCTGATAAGGGCCACGATTGTCCCCAAACTGTCTTAAATGGTCCAACTTGAGTTATACAGCCCTCAAGGACTTCGCCAGGGCTAAACAATGGCGCTGTCAAATTGACCTGACGAGTCCTTGATTATTTAATAAAAGCAAAATACGGAGGACACGTTTACAAAAATGAATATGAAAATATTGTTGAGAAGGGGGTTATAATGGTCACGATTGTTCGACAACTGTCTTACATGGTCAAATTTGAGATAAACAGCCCTCAAGGACTTCACGAGGGCTAAACAATGGCGCTGTCAAATTGACCTGTCGAGTCCTAGATTATTTAATAAAAGCAATATACGGAGGACACGTTTACCAAAATCAATATGAAATATTGCTTAGAAAGGGGTGATGAGGGCCACGATTGTTCCCAAACTGTCTTAAATGGTCCAACTTGAGTTATACAGCCCTCAACGACTTCGCCAGGGCTAAACAATGTCGCTGTCGAATTGCCCGGACGAGTCCTAGATTATTTAATAAAAACAAAATACGGAGGACACGTTTATCAAAATAAATATGAAAATACTGTTGAGAAGGGGGTGCATTTAATAAGGGCCACGATTGTTCCCAAACTGTTTTACATAGTTCAACTTGAGTTTTGCAGTCCTCAAGGACATAGCCAGGGCTAAACAATGGCGCTATCAAATTGAACTGACGAGTCCTAGATTACAATGTATTTAATAAAAGCAAAATACGGAGGACACGTTTACCAAAAATTAATATGAAAATATTGTTGAGAAGGGGGCAATAAAGACCACGATTGTTCGCAAGCTATCTTACATGGTCCAACTTGAGTAATACAGCTCTCAAGGATTTGGCCAGGGCTAAACAATGGTGCTATCAAATTGACCTGTCGAGTCCTAGATTATTTAATAAAAGCAAAATACGGAGGACACGTTAACCAAAATAAATATGAAAATATTGTTGAGAAGGGGGTACATTTAATAAGGGCGACCATTGTTCGCAAACTGTCTTACATGGTCCAACTTGAGTTATACAGCCCTCACGGATTTGGCCAGGGCTAAACAATGGTGCTATCAAATTGACCTGACGAGTCCTAGATTATTTAATAAAAGCAAAATACGGAGGACACGTTTACCAAATCAATATGAAATATTGTTGAGAAAGGGGTGATAAGGGTCACGATTGTCCCCAAACTGTCTTAAATGGTCCAACTTGAGTTATACAGCCCTCAAGGACTTGGCCAGGGCTAAACAATGGCGCTGTCAAATTGCCCTGACGAGTCCTAGATTATTTAATAAAAGCAAAATGCGGAGGACACGTTTACCAAAATAAATATGAAAATATTGTTGAGAAGGGGGTGATAAGGGCGACGATTGTTCGCAAACTGTCTTACATGGTCCAACTTGAGTTATACAGCCCTCAAGGACGTGGCCAGGGCTAAACAATAGTGCTATCAAATTGACCTGACGAGTCCTAGATTATTTAATAAAAGCAAAATACGGAGGACACGTTTACCAAAATAAATATGAAATATTGTTGAGAAAGGGATGATAAGGACCACGATTGTTCTCAAACTGTCTTAAATGGTCCAACTTGAGTTTTGCAGCCCTAAAGGACTTAGCCAGGGCCAAACAATGGTGCTATCAAATTGACTTGACGTGTCCTAGATAACAATGTATATAATAAAAGCAAAATACGGAGGACACGTTTACCAAAGTAAATATGAAAATATTGTTGAGAAGGGGGTAATAAGGGCCACGATTGTTCGCAAACTGTCTTACATGGTCCAACTTGAGTTATACAGCCCTCAAGGACTTGTCCAGGGCTAAACAATGGTGCTATCAAATTGACCTGACGAGTCTTAGATTATTTAATAAAAACAATATACGGAGGACACGTTTACCAAAATAAATATGAAAATATTGTTGAGAAGGGGATAATAAGCGCAACGATTGTTCGCAAACTGTCTTACATGGTCCAACTTGAGTTATACGGGCCTCAATGACTTTACCAGGGCTAAACAATGGCGCTGTGAAGTTGACCTGACGAGTCCTAGATTATTTCATAAAAGCAAAATACGGAGGACACGTTTACCAAAATAAATATGAAAATATTGTTGAGAAGGGGGTAATGTGGGCCACGATTGTTCGCAAACTGTCTTACATGGTCCAACTTGAGTTATACACCCCTCAAGGACTTGGCCAAGGCTTAACAATGGTGCTATTTAATTGACCTGACGAGTCCTAGATTATTTAATAAAAGCAAAATACGGAGGACACGTTTACCAAAATAAATATGAAAATATTGTTGAGAAGGGGGTACATTTAATAAGGGCTACGATTGTTCGCAAACTGTCTTACATGGTCCAACTTGAGTTATACAGCCCTCAAGGACTCGGCCAGGGCTAAACAATGGTGCTATCAAATTGACCTGACGAGTCCTAGATTATTTAATAAAAGCAAAATACGGAGGACACGTTTACCAAAATAAATATGAAAATATTGTTGAGAAGGGGGTACATTTAATAAGGGCGACGATTGTTCGCAAACTGTCTTACATAGTCCAACTTGAGTTATACAGCCCTCAAGGACTTGGCCAGGGCTAAACAATGGTGCTATTTAATTGACCTGACGAGTCCTAGATTATTAAATAAAAGCAAAATACGGAGGACACGTTTACCAAAATAAATATGAAAATATTGTTGAGAAGGGGGTACATTTAATAAGGGCGACGATTGTTCGCAAACTGTCTTACATGGTCCAACTTGAGTTATACAGCCCTCAAGGACTTGGCCAGGGCTAAACAATGGTGCTATTAAATTGACCTGACGAGTCCTAGATTATTTAATAAAAGCAAAATACGGAGGACGTGATAAGGGCCACGATTGTTCTCATACTGTCTTAAATGGTCCAACTTGAGTATTGCGGAGGGGTGATAAGGGCCACGATTGTTCTCAAACTGTCTTAAATGGTCCAACTTGAGTATTGCAGCCCTCAAGGACTTTGCCAGAGCTAAGTAATTGCGCTATCAAATTGAACTGACGAGTCCTAGATTACAATGTATATCTTATTAAATGTACCCCCTTCTCATCAATATTTTCATATTTATTTTGGTAAACGTGTCCTCCGTATTTTGCTTTTATTGGCGACGATTGTTCGCAAACTGTCTTACATGGTCCAACTTGAGTTACACAGCCCTCAAGGACTTGGACAGGGCTAAACAATGGTGCTATTAAATTGACCTGACGAGTCCTAGATTATTTAATAAAAGCAAAATACGGAGGACACGTTTACCAAAAAAAAATATGAAATATTGTTGAGAAAGGGGTAATAAGGGCCACGATTGTTCTCAAACTGTCTTAAATGGTCCAACTTGAGTTTTGCAGCCCTCAAGGACTTAGGCAGAGCTAAACAATTGCGCTATCAAATTGAACTGACGAGTGCTAAATTACAATGTATATAATAAAAGCAAAATACGGAGGACACGTTTACCAAAATAAATATGAAAATATTGTTGAGAAGGGGGTAATACGGGCCACGATTGTTCGCAAACTGTCTTACATTGTCCAACTTGAGTTATACAGCCCTCAAGGACTTGGCCAGGGCTAAACAATAGCGCTGTCAAATTGACTTGACGAGTACTAGATTATTTAATAAAAGCAAAATACGGAGGACAGGTTTACCAAAATAAATATGAAAATATTGTTGAGAAGGGTATAATAAGCGCCACGACTGTTCGCAAACTGTCTTACATGGTCCAACTTGAGTTATACAGGCCTCAATGACTTGTCCAGGGCTAAACAATGGCGCTGTGAAGTTGACCTGACGAGTCCTAGATTATTTCATAAAAGCAAAATACAGAAGACACGTTTACCAAAATAAATTTGAAAATATTGTTGAGAAGGGGTTGATAAGGGCCACGATTGTTCGCAAACTGTCTTACATGGTCCAACTTGAGTTATACAGCCCTCAAGCAATTGGCCAAGGCTTAACAATGGCGCTGTCAAATTGACCTGACGAGTCCTAGATTATTTAATAAAAGCAAAATACGAAGGACACGTTTATCAAAATAAATTGATAATATTGTTGAGAATGGGGTGCATTTAATAAGGGCGACGATTGTTCGCAAACTGTCTTACATGGTCCAACTTGAGTTATACAGCCCTCAAGGACTTGGCCAGGGCTAAACAATGGGCTTGTCAAATTGACCTGACGAGTCCTAGATTATTAAATAAAAGCAAAATACGGAGGACATGTTTACCAAAATAGATATGAAAATATTGTTGAGAAGGGGGTACATTTAATAAGGGCGACGATTGTTCGCAAACTGTCTTGCATGGTCCAACTTGAGTTATACAGCCCTCAAGGACTTGGCCAGGGCTAAACAATGGTGCTATTAAATTGACCTGACGAGTCCTAGATTTTTTAATAAAAGCAAAATACGGAGGACACGTTTACCAAAATCAATATGAAATATTGTTGCGAAAGGGGTGATAAGGGCCACGATTGTTTCCAAACTGGCTTAATTGGTCCAACTTGAGTTATACAGCCCTGAAGGACTTGGCCAGGGCTAAACAATGGTACTATCAAATTGACCTGACGAGTCCTAGATTATTTGATAAAAGCAAAATACGGAGGACATGTTTACCAAAAATCAATATGAAATATTGTTGAGAAAGGGGTGATTGTTCGAAAACTGTCTTACATGGTCAAAATTGAGTGAAACAGCCCTCAAGGACTTCGCCAGGGCTAAACAATGGCGATGTCAAATTGGCCTGTCGATTGCTAGATTATTTAATAAAAAAAAGGAGGAAACGTTTACCAAAATAAAACATAGGTAATCACAGATTACGAAGCTCACCTCGTGGCAGCAAAATTCAATTCAAACATATTTCTTAGTACATGTATATTGGCTTTTAAAGGCAAAATCACTCAAGCAGAAAAAGTAGGTCAAGGTCATTTTATGAAAGTTTGATCAAAGATACATCCAATATGCAAGTTTGGTACATGTAGCAGTTATACTTTGCTCAATATTGGCTTTATAGATCAAAATCACTCAAGCGGAAAAAGTAGGTCAAGGTCATTTTATGAAAGATTGATCAAAGATACATCCAATATGCAAGTTTGGTACATGTATCACTTATACAGAGGACTCCACTTAATCTGATATCTGATAATCTGATACTCCTCTTAATCTGATATGATTTCAAAACACAAAACCATTTCCTATATAATCAATGTAAATTTACTCCTCTTAATCTGATAGAAATCATCAAAAATCTATAGAACTCCTCTTAATCTGATAGGATTTTCTGTCAACTATGATATTTTCCTATGATATTTATGTCATTTTCAATAAATTATCATATCAAAATCACTAAAATTGGTATTTTACCCTTTAAAACTATTAAAAATGGCTTAAAGGTATTTATATCATTAAATTAATGCATATAATAAAGTCTGAGATACATTCTAGTACAATTAAGAGGACTATTTTATTGTATTTCCATGGAATTTCAAACTCCTGATAATCTGATACTCCTGTTAATCTGATAATGATCTTCCGACAAATTGACTATCAGATTAACAGGAGTCCTCTGTACTTTGCTCAATATTGGCTTTTAAAGGCAAAATCACTCATGTGGAAAAAGTAGGTCGAGGTCATTTTATGAAAGTTTGATCAAAGATACATCTAATAAGCAAGTTTGGAACATCTAGCACTTATACTTTGCTCAATATTGGCTTTTAAAGGCAAAATCACTCAAGCGGAAAAAGTAGGTCAAGGTCATTTTATGAAAGTTTGATCAAAGATACATCCAATATGCAAGTTTGGTACATGTAGCACTTATACTTTGCTCAATATTGGCTTTTAAAAGCGAAATCACTGAAGTGGAAAAAGTAGGTCAGATGCTGCATCCGATGCATGGGTCCATCTCGGCATCCAAAGATGAATCACTTTTGCCAGTTTGGTTACTGCAGCATCAGTACTTTGTCAGATACTGAGCTACCCGAAACTTCTTAACCAAGTCACTCAAGCGGAAAATGTAGGTCAGATGCTGCATACGATGCATGGGTTCACCTCAGCATCCAAAGATGAATCGTTTGTGCAAGTTTGGTTACTGTAGCATTAGTACTTTGTCAGACACTGAGCTACCCCAAACTTCTTAACCAAGTCACTCAAGCGGAAAATGTAGGTCAGATGCTGCATACGATGCATGGGTTCACCTCAGCATCCAAAGATGAATCACTTGTGCCAGTTTGGTTACTGTAGTATTAGTACTTTGTTAGATACTGAGCTACCCCAAACTTCTTAACCAAGTCACTCAAGCAAAAAATGTAGGTCAGATGCTGCATCCGATGCACGGGTTCACCTCAGCATCCAAAGATGAATCACTTGTGCAAGTTTGGTTACTGTAGCATCAGTACTTTGTCAGATACTGAGCTACCCCAAACTTCTTAACCAAGTCACTCAAGCGGAAAATGTAGGTCAGATGCTGCATATGATGCATGGGTTAACCTCAGCATCCAAAGATGAATCACTTGTGCCAGTTTGGTTACTGTAGCATTAGTACTTTGTCAGATACTAAGCTACCCCAAACTTCTTAACCAAGTCACTCAAGTGGAAAATGTAGGTCAGATGCTGCATCCGATGCACGGGTTCACCTCAGCATCCAAAGATGAATCACTTGTGCAAGTTTGGTTACTGTAGCATCAGTACTTTGTCAGATACTGAGCTACCCCAAACTTCTTAACCGGACGCGGACGCGGACACGGACGCGGACGCGGACGCGGACGCGGACGCGTGGGGGTATAGCATAAGCTCACTCAACTTCGTCGAGGTGAGCTAAAAATGGAAATATTGTTGAGAAGGGGGTGATAAGGGCCACGATATTTCGCAAAATGTCTTTCATAGTACAACTTGAGTTATACAGCCCTCAAAGACTTGGCCAGGGCTAAACAATGGTGCTATCAAATTGACCTGACGAGTCCTAGATTATTTAATAAAAGCAAAATACGGAGGACACTTTTACCAATATCAATATGAAAATATTGTTGAGAAGGGGGTACATTTAATACAGGCCACGATTTTTCACAAACTGTCTTACATGGTCCAACTCGAGTTATACAGCCCTCAATGACTTGGCCAGGGCTAAACAATGGCGCTGTCAAATTGACATATCGAGTGCTAGATTATTTAATAAAAGCAAAATACGGAGGACACGTTTACCAAAATAAATATGAAATATTGTTGAGAAGGGGGTAATAAGGGCCAAAATTATTTGCAAACTGTCTTACATGGTCCAACTTGAGTAGTACAGCCCTCAAGGACGTGGCCAGGGCTAAACAATGGTGCTATCAAATTGACCTGACGAGTCCTAGATTATTTAATAAAAGCAATATACGGAGGACACGTTTACCAAAATTAATATTAACATATGATTGAGAAGGGGGTACATTTAATAAGGGCGAAAATTGTTCGCAGACTGTCTTACATTGTCCAATTTGAGTTATACAGCCCTGAAGGACTTTCCCAGGGCTAAGCAATGGCGCTGTCAAATTGACTTGACGAGTCCTAGATTATTTAATAAAAGCAAAATACGAAGGACACGTGTACCAAAATAA
This sequence comes from Pinctada fucata, assembly GCA_028142955.1. NCBI lineage: Eukaryota > Metazoa > Mollusca > Bivalvia > Pterioida > Pteriidae > Pinctada > Pinctada fucata. The sequence goes on from AP027111.1 coordinate 1,710,797, forward strand.
ATATGAAAATATTGTTGAGAAGGGGGTAATAAGGGCCACGATTGTTCGCAAACTGTATTACATGGTCCAACTTGAGTTATACAGCCCTCAATCACTTGGCCAGGGCTAAACAATGGCGCTGTCAGATTGACCTGACGAGTCCTAGATTATTTCATAAAAGCAAAATGCGGAGGACACGTTTACCAAAATAAATATGAAAATATTGTTGAGAAGGGGGTATATTTAATAAGGGCCACGATTGTTCCCAAACTGTTTTACTTGGTTCAACTTGAGTTTTGCAGCCCTCAAGGACTTAGGAAGGGCTAAACAATGGCGCTATCAAATTGAACTGACGAGTCCTAGATTACAATGTATTTAATAAAAGCAAAATACGGATGACACGTTTACCAAAATAAATATGAAAATATTGTTGAGAAGGGGGTAATAATGGCCACGATTGTTCGCAAACTGTCTTAAATGGTCCAACTTGAGTAAAACAGCCCTCAAGGACTTGGCAAGGGCTAAACAATGGTGCTATCAAATTGACCTGACGAGTCCTAGATTATTTAATAAAAGCAAAATACGGAGGACACGCTTACCAAAATAAATATGAAAATATTGTTGAGAAAGGGGTAATAACGGCCACGATTGTTCGCAAACTGTCTTACATGGTCCAACTTGAGTTATACAGCCCTCAAGGACTTGGCAAGGGCTAAACAATGGCGCTATAAAATTGACCTGACGAGTCCTAGATTATTTAATAAAAGCAAAATACAGAGGACACGCTTACCAAATAAATATGAAAAAAATGGATGAGAAGGGGGTACATTTAATAAGGTCGACGATTGTTCGCAAACTGTTTTACATGGTCTGATTTGAGTTTTACATCCCTCAAGTACTTTGCCAGGGCTAAATAATGGTGCTATCAAATTGACCTTGCGATTCCTAGATTATTTGATAAAAACAAAATACGGAGGACACGTTTACCAAAATAAATATGAAAATATTGTTGAGAATGAGATAATAACGGTCACGATATTTTGCAAACTGTCTTGCATTGTCCAATTTGGGTTATACAGCCCTCAAGGACTTTGCCTGGGCTAAACAATGGCGCTATCAAATTGACCTGACGAGTCCTAGATTACTTAATAAAAGGAAAATACGGAGGACACGTTTACCAAAATAAATATGACAATATTGTTGGGAAAGGGGTTATAAGGGACACGATTGTTCCCAAACTGTTTTACATGATTCAACTTGAGTTATACAACCCTCATGGACTTGGCCAGGGCTAAACAATAACGCTGTCAAATTGACCTGACGAGTCCTAGAATATCTAATAAAAGCAAATACGGAGGACATGTTTACCAAATAAATATGAAAATATTGTTGAGAAGGGGGTAATAAGGGCCACGATTGTTCGCAAACCGTCTTACATGGTCCAACTTTAGTAAAACAGCCCTCAAGGACTTCGCCAGGGCTAAACAATGGCGCTACTAAATTGACCTGACGTGTCCTAGATTATTTGATAAAAACAAAATAAGGAGGACACGTTTACCAAAATAAATATGAAAATATTGTTGAGAATGGGGTAATAACGGCCACGATATTTTGCAAACTGTTTTAAATGGTCCACCCTGAGTTATACAGCCCTCAAGGACTTGGCCAGGGCTAAACAATGGCGCTGTCAAGTTGACCTGACGAGTCCTAGATTATTCAATTAAAGCAAAATACAGAGGACACGTTTACCAAAAAAAATATGAAAATATTGTTGAGAAGGGGGTAATAAGGGCCACGATTGTTCCCAAACTGTCTTACATGGTCCAACTTGAGTAATACAGCCCTCAAGGACATGGACAGGGATAAACAATGGCGCTATAAAATTGACCTGACGAGTCCTATATTATTTAATAAAAGGAAAATACGGAGGACACGTTTACCAAAATAAATATGAAAATATTCTTCAGAAGGGGGTACATTTAATAAGGGCAATGATTGTTCGCAAACTGTCTTACTAGGTCCAACTTGAGTTATACAGCCCTCAAGGTCTTTGCCTGGGCTTAACAATGGTGCTATCAAATTGACCTGACGAGTCCTTGATTATTTAATAAAAGCAAAATACGGAGGACAGGTTTACCAAAATCAATATGAAAATATTGTTGAGAAGGGGGTCATAAGGGACACGATTGTTCCCAAACTGTTTTACATGATTCAACTTGAGTTAAACAGCCCTCATGGACTTCGCCAGGGCTAAACAATGGCGCTGTCAAATTGACCTGACGAGTCCTAGATTATTTAATAAAAACAAAATAAGGAGGACACGTTTACCAAATTAAATATGAAAATATTGTTGAGAATGGGGTAATAACGGTCACGATATTTTGCAAACTTTCTTGCATTGTCCAATTTGAGTTATACAGCCCTCAAGGACTTGGACAGGGCTAAATAATGGTGCTATCAAATTGACCTTGCGATTCCTAGATTATTTGATAAAAACAAAATACGGAGGACACGCTTACCAAAATAAATATGAAAATATTGTTGAGAATGAGATAATAACGGTCACGATATTTTGCAAACTGTCTTGCATTGTCCAATTTGGGTTATACAGCCCTCAAGGACTTTGCCTGGGCTAAACAATGGCGCTATCAAATTGACCTGACGAGTCCTAGATTACTTAATAAAAGGAAAATACGGATGACACGTCTCCAAAATAAATATGACAATATTGTTGGGAAAGGGGATATAAGGGACACGATTGTTCCCAAACTGTTTTACATGATTCAACTTGAGTTATACAGCCCTCATGGACTTGGCCAGGGCTAAATAATGGCGATGTCAAATTGACCTGACGAGTCCTAGATTATTTAATAAAAACAAAATAAGGAGGACACGTTTACCAAAATAAATATGAAAATATTGTTGAGAATGGGGTAATAACGGCCACGATATTTTGCAAACTGTTTTAGATGGTCCAACCTGAGTTATACAGCCCTCAAGGACTTGGCCAGGGCTAAACAATGGCGCTGTCAAGTTGACCTGACGAGTCCTAGATTATTCAATAAAAGGAAAATACAGAGGACACGTTTACCAAAAAAAAAATATGAAAATATTGTTCAGAAGGGGGTAATAAGGGCCACGATTGTTCCCAAACTGTCTTACATGGTCCAACTTGAGTAATACAGCCCTCAAGGACATGGACAGGGCTAAACAATGGCGCTATAAAATTGACCTGACGAGTCCTAGATTATTTATTAAAAGCAAAATACGGAGGACACGTTTACCAAAATGAATATGAAAATATTCTTCAGAAGGGGGTACATTTAATAAGGGCAATGATTGTTCGCAAACTGTCTTACAAGGTCCAACTTGAGTTATACAGCCCTCAAGGACTTTGCCTGGGCTAAACAATGGCGCTATGAAATTGACCTGACGAGTCCTAGATTATTTCATAAAAGCAAAATACGGAGGACACTTTTACCAAAATCAATATGAAAATATTGTTGAGAAGGGGGTACATTTAATACAGGCCACGATTGTTCACAAACTGTCTTACATGGTCCAACTCGAGTTATACAGCCCTCAAGGACTTGGCAAGGGCTAAACAATGGCGCTATCAAATTGAACTGACGAGTCCTAGATTACAATGTATTTAATAAAAGCAAAATACGGATGACACGTTTACCAAAATAAATATGTAAATATTGTTGAGAAGGGGGTAATAAGGGCGACGATTGTTCGCAAACTGTCTTACATGGTCCAACTTGAGTAGTACAGCCCTCAAGGACGTGGCCAGGGCTAAACAATGGTGCTATCAAATTGACCTGACGAGTCCTGAATTATTAAATAAAAGCAATATATGGAGGACACGTTTACCAAAATTAATATTAACATATGATTGAGAAGGGGGTGCATTTAATAAGGGCGACGATTGTTCGCAAACTGTCTTACATTGTCCAATTAGAGTTATACAGCCCTGAAGGACTTCCCCAGGGCTAAAAAATGGCGCTGTCAAGGACTTGGCAAGGGCTAAACAATGGCGCTATAAAATTGACCTGACGAGTCCTAGATTATTTAATAAAAGCAAAATACGAAGGACACGTTTACCAAAATAGATATGAAAATATTGTTGAGAAGGGGGTAATAAGGGCCACGATTGTTCGCAAACTGTCTTACAAGGTCCAACTTGAGTTATACAGCCCTCAATGACTTGGCCAGGGCTAAACAATGGCGCTGTCAAATTGACCTGACGAGTCCTAGATTATTTCATAAAAGCAAAATGCGGAGGACACGTTTACCAAAATAAATATGAAAATATTGTTGAGAAGGGGGTACATTTAATAAGGGCCACGATTGTTCCCAAACTGTTTTACATGGTTCAACTTGAGTTTTGCAGCCCTCAAGGACTTAGCAAGGGCTAAACAATGGCGCTATCAAATTGAACTGACGAGTCCTAGTTTACAATGTATTTAATAAAAGCAAAATACGGATGACACGTTTTCCAAAATAAATATGAAAATATTGTTGAGAAGGGGGTAATAAGGGCGACGATTGTTCGCAAACTGTCTTACATGGTCCAACTTGAGTAAAACAGCCCTCAAGGACTTGGCCAGGGCTAAACAATGGTGCTATCAAATTGACCTGACGAGTCCTAGATTATAAAATAAAAGCAAAATACGAAGGACACGTTTACCAAAATAAATATGAAAATATTGTTGAGAAGGGGGTAATAAGGGCAATGATTGTTCGCAAACTGTCTTACATGGTCCAACTTGAGTTATACAGCCCTCAAGGACTTGGCAAGGGCTAAACAATGGTGCTATCAAATTGACCTGACGAGTCCTAGATTATTTAATAAAAGCAAAATACGGAGGACACGTTTACCAAAATAAGAATGAAACAATTGTTGAGAAGGGGTACATTAATTACTTCTTTCCAGCTCTGTCACCTGAAAGAAGCTTTGTTTTGGCCTTTTATCAATGAGACATAAAATATATTTTTTTGCTATTTCGAATACTAGCCATTTCACCGATAAATATCGAAATTAAAGGAGTTTAACATCTTAGCACCATCCCTCCAATGCTATTTTGAACAAAGATTTTATTTGGATATGCTACTGAATCGACCCTACAGGAAATTTGAAGCCGCGCGCTCTTTGTAATGTTAATGTAAAAATCTAACTTCTACAGATTAAAGAGGGCGCTACTGAAACTATTTATGGTGGCGCCGCCCAAAGCATCACTGATGAGAATTCAATATTCGAAACACGTGTCTGGTGCATGTAAATTGATTTGGAATTTTCTTCAAGAAGGTAGAGAGTTGGAACCCTTCGACATTATCTAATAAGGGCGACGATTGTTCGCAAACTGTCTTACATGGTCCAACTTGAGTTATACAACCCTCATTGACTTGGCCAGGGTTAAACAATGGCACTGTCAAATTGACCTGACGAGTCCTAGATTATTCAATAAAAGCAAAATACGGAGGACACGTTTGCCAAAATAGATATGAAAATATTGTTGAGAAGGGGGTAATAAGGGCCACGATTGTTCCCAAACTGTCTTACATGGTTCAACTTGAGTTATACAGCCCTCAAGGACTTGGCCAGGGTTAAACAATAACGCTGTCAAATTGATCTGACGTGTCCTAGATTATTAAATAAAAGCAAAATACGGAGAAGACGTTTATCAAAATAAATTTGAAAATATCAAATTGACCTGACGAGTCCTAGATTATTTAATAAAAGGAAAATACGGAGGACAGGTTTACCAAAATAAATATGACAATATTGTTGAGAAAGGGGTTATAAGGGACACGATTGTTCCCAAACTGTTTTACATGATTCAACTTGAGTTATACAGCCCTCATGGACTTGGCCAGGGCTAAACAATAACGCTGTCAAATTGACCTGACGAGTCCTAGATTATCTAATAAAAGAAATTAGGAAGGACACGTTTACCAAATAAATTTGAAAATATTGTTGAGAAAGGTGTAATAAGGGTCACGATTGTTCCCAAACTGTCTTAAATGGTCCAACTTGAGAAATACAGCCCTCAAGGACTTGGACAGGGCTAAACAATGGCGCTACCAAATTGACCTGACGAGTCCTAGGTTATTTAATAAAAGCAAAATACGGAGGACACGTTTACCAAATTCAATATGAAAATATTCTTCAGAAGGGGGTACATTTCATAAGGTCCACAATTGTTCCCAAACTGTTTTACATGATTCAACTTGAGTGATACAGCTCTCAAGGACTTAGCCAGGGCTAAACAATAACGCTGTCAAATTGACCTGACGAGTCCTAGATGATCTAATAAAAGCAAAATACGGAGGACACGTTTTCCAAATAGATATGAAAATATTGTTGAGAATAAGCTAATAAGGGCCACGATATTTTGCAAACTGTTTAAGATGGTCAAACTTGAGTTATACAGCCGTCAATGACTCGGCCAGGGCTAAACAATGGCGCTGTCAAGTTGACCTGAGGAGTCCTAGATTATTCAATAAAAGCAAAATACGGAGGACACGTTTACCAAAATAAATATGGAAATATTGTTGAGAAAGGGGTAATAAGGTCCAAGATTGTTCCCAAACTGTTTCACACGATTCAACTTGAGTTATACAGCCCTCAAGGACTTAGCCAGGGCTAAATAATAACGCTGTCAAATTGACCTGACGAGTCCTAGATTATCTAATAAAAGCAAAATAGCCAGGTCACATTTACCAAAATAAATATGAAAATATTGCTAAGAAGAGGGTAATAAGGGCCAAGATTGTTCGCAAACTGTCTTACATTGTCCAACCTGAGTTATACAGCCCTCAAGGACTTGGCCAGGGCTAAACAATGGCGGTGTAAAATTGACCTGACGAGTCCTAGATTATTTAACAAAAGCAAAATACGGAGGACACGTTTACCAAATATATATGAAAATATTGTTGAGAAGGGGATACATTTAATAAGGTCGACGATTGTTCGCAAACTGTTTTACATGGTCCGACTTGAGTTATACAGCCCTCAAGGACTTGGCGAAGGCTAAATAATGGTGCTATCAAATTGACCTGATGAGTCCTAGATTATTTAATAAAAGCAAAATACGGAGGACACGTTTACCAAAATAAATATGAAAATATTGTTGAGAAGGGGTTACATTTAATAAGGTCGACGATTGTTCGCAAACTGTTTTACATGGTCCGACTTGAATTATACAGCCCTCAAGGACTTGGCCAGGGCTAAATAATGGTGCTATCAAATTGACCTGACGAGTCCTATATTATTTAATAAAAGCAAATTTCGGAGGACACGTTTACCAAAATAAATATGAAAATATTGTTGAAAATGGTGTAATAAAGGCCACGATATTTTGCAAACTGTTTTAGATGGTCTTACTTGAGTTATACAGCCCTCAACGAATTGGCCAAGGCTTAACAATGTCGCAGTCAAATTGACCTGACGAGTCCTAGTTTATCTAATAAAAGCAAAATACGGAGGATACTTTTACCAAATAAATGTGAAAATATTGTTGAGAAGGGGGTAATACCAGTTAGGGCCACGATTGTTCGCAAACCGTCTTACATGGTCCAACTTTAGTAAAACAGCCCACAAGGACTTGGCCAGGGCTAAACAATGGCGCTGTCAAATTGACCTGACGAGTCCTAGAATATCTAATAAAAGCAAAATACGGAGGACACGTTTACCAAAATAAATATGAAAATATTGTTGAGAAAGGGGTAATAAGGGCCACGATTGTTCGCAAACTGTCTTACATGGTTCAACTTGAGTTATACAGCCCTCAAGGACTTGGCCAAGGCTTAACAATGGCGCTGTCAAATTGACCTGACGAGTTCTAGATTATTTAATAAAAGCAAAATACGGAGGACACGTTTATCAAAATAAATTTGAAAATATTGTTGAGAAGAGGGTAATAAGGGCCACGAAATTTTGCAAACTGTTTTAGATGGTCCAGCTTGAGTTATACAGCCCTCAAGGACTTGTCCAATGCTTAACAATGGTGCTGTCAAATTGACCTGACGAGTCCTAGATTATTTAATAAAAGCAAAATACGGAGGACACGTTTATCAAAATAAATTTGAAAATATTGTTGAGAAAAGGGTAATAAGGGCCACGATTGTTCGCAAACTGTCTTACATGGTCAAACTTGAGTTATACAGCCCTCAAGGACTTGGCCAGGGCTAAACAATGGTGCTTTCAAATTGACATGAGAAGTCCTAGATTATTTGATAAGAGCAAAATACGGAGGACACGTTTATCAAAATAAATATTAAAATATTCTTGAGAATGGGGTAATATCGGCCACGATATTTTGCAAACTGTTTTAGATGGTCCAACTTGAGTTATTCAGCCCTCAAGGACTTGGCCAAGGCTTAACAATGGCGCTGTCAAATTGACCTGACGAGTCCTAGATTATTTTATAAAAGCAACATACGTAGGACACGTTAACCAAAGAAATATGACAATATTGTTCAGAAGGGGGTACATTTAATAAGGGCGACGATTGTTCGCAAACTGTTTTACATGGTCCAACTTGAGTTATACAGCCCTCAAGGACTTGGCCAGGGCTAAATAATGGTGCTACCAAATTGATCTGACGAGTCCTAGATTATTTGATAGGAGCAAAATACGGAGGACATTTTAACCAAAATAAATATGAAAATATTGTTGAGAATGGGGCAATAACGGCCACTATATTTTGCAAACTGTTTTAGATGGTCGAACTTGAGTTATACAGCCTTCAAGGACTTGGCCAGGGCTAAACAATGGTGCTTTCAAATTGACCTGAGAAGTCCTAGATTATTTAATAAAAGCAAAATACGGAGGACACGTTTTTCAAAATAAATATGAAAATATTCTTGAGAATGGGGTAATAACGGCCACGATATTTTGCAAACTGTTTTAGATGGTCCAACTTGAGTTATACAGCCCTCAAGGACTTAGCCAAGGCTTAACAATGGCGCTGTCAAATTGACCTGACGAGTCCTAGATTATTTAATAAAAGCAACATACGTAGGACACGTTTACCAAATAAATATGACAATATTGTTCAGAAGGGGGTACATTAATAAGGGCGACGATTGTTCGCAAACTGTTTTTCATGGTCCATTTTGAGTTATACAGCCCTCAAGGAATTGGCCAGGGCTAAATAATGGTGCTATCAAATTGACCTGACGAGTCCCAGATTATTCAATAAAAGCAACATACGTAGGACACGTTAACCAAATAAATATGACAATATTGTTCAGAAGGGGGTACATTTAATAAGGGCGACGATTGTTCGCAAACTGTTTTACATGGTCCAACTTGAGTTATACAGCCCTCAAGGACTTGGCCAGGGCTAAATAATGGTGCTACCAAATTGATCTGACGAGTCCTAGATTATTTAATAGGAGCAAAATACGGAGGACATGTTAACCAAAATAAATATGAAAATATTGTTGAGAATGGGGGGAATAACGGCCACTATGTTTTGCAAACTGTTTTAGATGGTCGAACTTGAGTTATACAGCCTTCAAGGACTTGGCCAGGGCTAAACAATGGCGCTATCAAATTGACCTGACGAGTTCTAGATTATTTCATAAAAGCAAAATACGGAGGACACGTTTACCAAAATAAATACGAAAATATTGTTGAGAAGGGGGTAATAAGTTCCACGATACTTCGCAAACTGTCTTACATGGTCAAACTTGAGTTATACAGCGCTCAAGGTTTTGGCCAGGGCTAAACAACGGTGCTATCAAATTGACATGACGAGTCTAAGATTATTTAATAAAAGCAAAATACGGAGGACACGTTTACCAAAATAAATATGAAAATATTGTTGAGAATGGGGTACATTTAATAAGGGCGACGATTGTTCGCAAACTGTCTGACATGGTCCAATTTGAGTTATACAGCCCTCAAGGACTTGGCCAGTGCGAAACAATGGCGCTATCAAATTGACCTGACGAGTCCTAGATTATTTAATAAGAGCAAAGTACGGAGGACATGTTAACCAAAATAAATATGAAAATATTGTTGAGAAGGGGGTAATAAAGGCCACGATTTTTCCCAAAGCTGTCTTAAATGGTCCAACTAGAGTTACACAGCCCTCAAGGATATGGCCAGGGCTAAACAATGGCGCTGTCAAATTGACCTGAGGTGTCCCAGATTATTCTATAAAAGGAAAATACGGAGGACACGTATAACAAAATAAATATGAAAATATTGTTGAGAAGGGGATAATAAGGGCCACGATTTTTCCCAAACTGTCTTAAATGGTCCAACTTGAGTTATACAGTCCTCAAGGAAAACTTAAAACTGTTGCAGGCGTTAATATTACTGATATAATGGGTAAATATTATAAAATGGGTTTCAGAATTCACATTTTGATCAGTTCTATTTCCAATTGATATATGGCTGATGAATTGAGTAATTTAGATGAACGGTTCAGGAGATATAAATCCAAATAGAGCACGGAGGGGATATCTTGCCAGCATTTTGTAACAAAGTCTCGAGGGGGGTAAGGTCATAATTTTGTATCAAACTTAACATTTTTTGCGATGATTGCTAATTTTATTTTTATTGTTGAAAGATATGTTAACTTAGATTAAGATAGCAATTTTTCCGCTCATTGGCATGTTAACAAAGTACTTAAACCCGTCATTTACTGGTTGGACTCTAAAAATATAATACTGTTTTGGAGGTGTTTTGGAAAGGGTGTAACCATGAACCTTAATAAGAGCAAAGAACGGAGGACACGTTAACCAAAATAAATTATTAAAATATTTTTGAGAAGGGGGTAATAAGGGCCACGATTGTTCGCAAACTGTCTTACATGGTCCAAGTTGAGATATACAGCCATCAATGACTTGGCCAGGGCTAAACAATGGCGCTGTCTAATTGACCTGACGAGTCCTAGATTATTTATTAAAAGCAAAATACGGAGGACACGTTAATGGGGTTATAACGGCCGCGATATTTTTCAAACTGTTTTAGATGGTCCAACTTCAGTTATACAGCTCTCAAGGACTTGGCCAGGGCTAAACAATGGCGCTGTCAAATTCACTTGACGAGTCCTAGATTATTTAATAAAAGCAAAATACGGAGGACACGTTAACCAAAATAAATTTGAAAATATTGTTGAGAAGAGGGTAATAAGGGCGACGATTGTTCGCAAACTGTCTTACATGGTCCAACTTGAGTTATACAGCCCTCAAGGACTTGGCCAGGGCTAAACAATGGCGGTGTAAAATTGACCTGACGAGTCCTAGATTATTTAATAAAAGCAAAATACGGAGGACACGTTTACCAAAATATATTTGAAAATATTGTTGAGAAGGGGGTTATAAGGGCCACGACTTACCTACATTATATGATGTCCATAAATACGTAAATGCAAGGAATACTGTTGTTATCGTCTATCATTGTAGTACACTGAAATTATTTTGCAGTCAGGAAAGAATTTGTCGTTAAACGCCTTTAATGAAATATGTGCACGTAGACCAGTAAAAAAAAGTAGGAAGGGGGGGGGGGATGGAACGTTTATAATATTAATCGAAGATAGAAATCAGTTGCAGCATTGTTTTACTGTTATAAGTCAGTTAATTGCAATTCACATTGTCTATATGGATTTCTTTTGTTAAATATATTTTTAAAAATCCTTTTAAATGTTTTCTGTTTTGAAACAAAGATTCTAACAAATAGGTTTCAAAACGCCGAGCAATTATAGGGCGACGTCCTGGTTCAAAACGACGTTGTTCGTGCTATTGTTTACCCTTTCTTAAAAGAAAACAGATGTCATGCGGAAATAAATATGATTCTTCATAAATATAGGTCTGTCTTACGTTTACCATATAAATATGAAAATATTGTTGAGAATGAGGTAATAACGGCCACGATATTTTGCAAACTGTTTTAGATGGTCCAACTTCAGTTATACAGCTCTCAAGGACTTGGCCAGGGCTAAACAATGGCGCTGTCAAATTCACTTGACGAGTCCTAGATTATTTAATAAAAGCAAAATACGGAGGACACATTAACCAAAATAAATTTGAAAATATTGTTGAGAAGAGGGTAATAAGGGCGACGATTGTTCCTAAACTGTCTTACATGGTCCAACTTGAGTTATACAGTCCTCAAGGACTTGGCCATTGCTAAACAATGGCGCTGTGAACTTGACCTGACGAGTCCTAGATTATTTAATAAATTAGGAGGAGTTATCGCTCTTGATGTGTTGACGTGTTTAACCAGAGCTCCGTAAGATATATCGAAATTTGGCAGTTTTTAGTGCTTTTCTGATGGTGTAGTAAGCTAAAACTATTACAAACTCCTAAAAAACACTTCTGAGAGAACGTTTGCGGAATTTTTTGCAGATTTGTGAGTAGCTATTGAATTTTTCCTTCCCCTAGAAAAGTCCGTGCAAAATTACCAGCATGGAGGTTCAGTCGGATAGACTTACTGAGCTTAAGAACATGTATAGTAACCAAGATATGGCATCGTGTTTTGCACATTTACATATGAAAATGGAAGGGGAGGTTCAGATATTAAAAACTGAAGTATCAAATTTAACCAATAAAGTCGAAGAGATAGAGGGAAGAGTGAGGTCAAATGAGGACGATTTGAAGAAAATGAATGACATTGCGATACAGGGAATCGCCTCTACAATAAGTAGTGAGATAAATGATCGTCTTAAGCTCGATGTCTGGGGGAGGAAATGGAACCTCATAATATGTGGTATCGAGGGGGATGCACGTGAGTCTGGCCGAAAGACGCTCGATAAAGTTTGCGAGTTTTTCCATAACGTGCTAAAAGTATCTAAAGAGGTAATGGAGCAAATGCTATTCGCCGCATGTCACAGATTGCTAGGGCCTGACACCAAGAAAAATATCATTGTGCGGTTCGTAAATCTCCTTGACCGAGACGATGTCATGAATCTCGCCATGAAATTGCCGCCCCGTTCTGGATTCAGTGTGATCCCTGATCTTCCGCCTGAAATTGCGCAAATACGGCATAAACTTCTACAGAAGCGAAAGGAAATGTCCGTATCAGAAAGGAAAAACTTTAAGATCGTCACCCTCAAGGAATATCCGTTTGTTGCCCTAAAACCTAAAACCAAGTGAGCATAAGTTCGAACACTCCTATTTATCAATGGCCGACGGAGTAGTAAATTTCTCTACTCGACCGTGACTGACTCAGCGCTCTTCTTTTCCAAGGTCACACGGTTGTGATTTGTAAACAGTTTAATAAAGTATTTGTATTGACTTCTGAGTTTATCTTTGAAAGTTGAAAGTTATTCACTTAATTTAAAGATTATTTATGATAATCATTCGCATTCTTGTTGCTGACACGTAAAAAAAAAATTAAATTTCTAACAGTATTACTAATGACGATTTCAGTATTTATATTATTTTCATTTATTTGACGTACGTAAAATGCATTTGTCGTTAAACTTTGGCTAATTTGAAAAGTTATCGTTTTAAACCTCTCTTTATACATGTGTATAGGGTACAGCAACAGGAATTGCTAATGGTGTTTTGCCGTGTTTGCTTTTTTTTCTGCTCTTTTTTCATTTAGTTGTTGACATTGTGTGTTATTTTTTATATATTTTTTTCTTCATTCAATTATTTCTATTATAAGGTAGCATTATGTTTTGTTTTACTTGTTTTCGTTATTTGTGCGGACATGTACTCTTGTGCTATGAGACCATTTTAAATTGAAGAAAATTATACAAGAAAACCCAATACACTTTTTTAAAAATGTTTCTTATTATCACAAATTAGGAGGTTTCTTGCTTCAAATAGCATAAAATTGGTTGGGGGCGGTCAGCACAGGATGTACATTCGTACAGGCATTTAAAGATGTGTACCGTGTGCTTTAATATATTCTTTGTAAAAATTAAATGTCATTTATTTGAAGATCGAATTTATACAATAATCATTTGAGCAATTTCATTCTATATCTTTTAACTGCTTTGATAAAGTCATCTTTGTTTAACAGAAAAAAATGACGATAGCACACGGTATACACTTATAATCATCTTTTATGTATATGATTGATTTGAACTGCATGAAGTTTTAGTTTTAATTATGGGGCAAAAAGACAAAATACAAAAATTGAAAACCTAAAGTATGCGATACTCTGCATCTTTGGACTGGGATGGGTAGGTAGGGGGTGGGGTATGTCTAGGTTTACATCAAATGACAAAAAACACGATTTTTTCATTCATACACTACGATCAAGCTTATACTTTCTACTCTCCCCAACAAATTATTTTTCAAGCATTAGTTTAAACTTTCATTCTTACATAGACAATGGCTGATTTGAAAATCGGTTGCTTTAACTGTCGTGGATTAGCATCAGATAAACTAAAACGGAGAGATATTTTTCTGTATTCAAGGGAAAATTACGACATTATATTTCTAACTGATACTCATAGCACTAAAGCAGTTGAAAAAAATTGGGCTGCAGAATGGGGATACGTCGTAAAATTCAGCTCTTTCTCAAGTAACTCGAGACGTGTCGCTATACTCTTTAAAAATAACTTCAGTTTTGATATAATAAATGAGATGATTGATGAAAACGGAAATTTTATAATAATAGAGTGTAAATTGTCAGACCAGAGAGTAACAATGGCTGCTATATATGGTCCAAATAAAGATGACCCAAACTTTTTTCATACTCTTAAAAGAAATATAGATTCATTCGGAAATACTTCGGTAATAATTGGTTGTGACTGGAACGTTCCACTTAACTATGCGATTGATACTAAAAATTATCGAAAAAATAATAACGTAAAGGCTAATTCCGCAATTTTGGAAATGATTGACTATTTGGATTTGGTAGATATATACAGATTTAAAAATCCCAATGAAAAACGTTATTCTTGGAGGGGGCCAAACAATAAACAATCAAGACTTGATTATTTCCTTTTGAGTTCAGATTTGGTACAGTATATTAAAGATTGCCGTATTGGTTTGGCTTATAAATCTGATCATTCGCCGGTTTCTATTAATATAAATTTCTCCAGCCAAGAAAGAGGCCAAGGCACTTGGAAATTCAATAATAGTTTATTATATGATCCTACTTATGTTCAAATTGTAAAAGAATGTATTCACGATATTGAGGCTACTTATAAAAATGAATCGGGACAATTAATGATAGATAGTCAATTATACTGGGAAACTATAAAGCTAATGATCAGAGGCAAGACAATTTCGTATGCATCTCATAAGAAAAAAGAAACTGACAAACGCGAACAATCACTGAAAAATGAATTATTAGAGCTATCAAATCTATCATTAAATGAAGAAGTAAAAGCTGACATAGATTTAAAAGAGAATGAACTAAAACAAATCAGAGAAGAAAGAGTCAAAGGCATAGTACTAAGGGCAAAGGCCAGATGGAAAGTGGAAGGTGAAAAAAGTACCAGATATTTCTGCAATTTAGAGAAACGCCACTATACAGAAAAGAACATGGAAAAAATCATTACAGAGGATGGGGAAGAAAAAACAGATATTAAAGAAATATTACACGAACAGAAAACTTTTTATGAAAATTTATATGAATCAAGAAAGTTAGACCAAAATAATAATATTCTGCAGATGTTTTTTGATAACGACAATCCCTTTATAGAGAAACTAACCAATGAAGATACACAATCTCTCGAAGGCCTTATTACAGAATCAGAATTATTAAAAAGCTTAAAATCATTAAAGAATCTAAAATCTCCGGTTTTAGACGGCTATACAGCGGAATTTTATAATTTTTTTTGGTCTGACATTAAAACACCTCTTCTTAAATCTATCAATTTGGCTTATGAAAAAGGCGAACTTTCAATTTCTCAAAAACAAGGAGTTATCACTTGCCTACCACAAGGAAAAAGTAAATATTATCTCAAAAATTGGCGTCCGATTTCATTATTGAACGTTGATTACAAATTAGTATCTACTTGTATTTCTCTAAGATTTCAAACTGTAATGTCTAAAATAATAAGTAACACTCAATCAGGATTTCTTAAAGGGATGGATATAAATGAATGTACACGATTCCTACACGATCTTCTATACCACACCGAAGAAAAAAATATTCCAGGTTTACTAGTCATGTTGGATTATGAAAAGGCATTTGATTCAGTAGACAGACAATTCATAAATAATACTCTTAACTTTTTCGGTTTTGGAGAATCTATTATTCGATGGATAAATATTTTTTATAGAAATATTCAAAGTTGCATCATAAATAATGGCCATTGTTCAAAATTCTTTAGGATCGAGCGTGGAGTAAGACAAGGTGACCCCATGTCATCTCATATTTTTTTGCTAGTCGTAGAAATTTTAGCCGCAGCCATCAAATTTCATCCAATTATTAAAGGCATAAAAATAGACAACTCGGAATTTTCCATCGTACAGTATGCTGATGACACCACTTTAACACTTAATGACGACGATGTATCCCTTAACACGGCTCTCGATTTGATAGAATCTTTTTCAAAAGTATCAGGTTTAA
Source organism: Pinctada fucata (assembly GCA_028142955.1). Classification (NCBI taxonomy): domain Eukaryota; kingdom Metazoa; phylum Mollusca; class Bivalvia; order Pterioida; family Pteriidae; genus Pinctada; species Pinctada fucata. Next base: position 1,727,277 of record AP027111.1, read on the forward strand.
AAGTAAACTATTCGAAAACAGAAATCATATGGATTGGTGCTAAAAGGGGTTGCATGGAAAGAATCAAAACGGATCAAAATCTTGAGTGGAATTTGCGCGGGAAATTCAAATTACTTGGTATTCAATATGATCTTCAAAAGGCAGAATTCTACGATCAAAACGTTCCCGAAAGATTTACCTCTATTAAAAAGTTACTAAACGATTGGTCATTTAGAGATTTATCATTGATAGGAAAAGTGTCTGTTTTAAAGTCTTTAGCTCTTCCAATTCTCGTTCAAAACTTAACCGTGCTCCCAAACTTGTCATCTGAAGAAACTAATCAAATTCAAACATTGTTTTATAAATTCATGTGGAATGGAAAGCCGGATAAAATCAAGAGAAATATTTTAATACAATCATATGAAAATGGTGGATTGAAATTCCCACATATAAAATCATTCGAATCAGCCCTGAAAATGTCATGGATTAAAAAACTCATCGACCCTAAATACTCCGCTCCTTGGAAAACTCTTATTTTACCAGAATTTCAAGAATTGGGCGGTGATAAATTTTGGCTACTTAATCCTGAAGGTCTCTTGAAAATGAAATCAAAGTTCAATCCATTCTTGCAAGACGTCATCTCTTCATGGAGCAACTTTATACCACTTGGTGAGTGACACTGCTGGTGGACCAGGAGTCCCCGAGGGCACATGTAGCCAAGTTCGATCAATTTCGGTTGATCGTTTCTTCAACGCATTCTAAATTTCTGTTATCAAAAGTTCTTGAAATTTCTGAAAAGTGGGTCCTGTAGCATCATATCCCACCCATCCTGCTACGTCTTTCGTTAAACTTTTTCGACATAGTAACCTTCATACTTTTTTATGCATATTACATCATTTAGATTTAGGATCACTGATGAGGGTTAAGTACCCGAAACGTGCATGTCTGGTCCACGTTGCCAATTTATCTGTTTTTAAATGATGCTATTCAATTTGAAGACGTATACATTTCACATACCTGACCGTGCAACCCCTGAAGGCATACTTGCCCAACCAATTTGGTTAAATAAGCACATTAAAATTGACAACAAACCTATCTGTTACAAAAAATGGATCAAAACAGGAATATTTTTCATCAATGATCTTATCAATGAAAATGGATTGTTTTACAGCGATCAAATCCTTTTACAGAAGTACAATCTCCAGATAAATATTTTAGAATATTACGGTATCCTATCAGCTATTCCAACACAATGGAAAAATATGATTAAAGGTCATGCGAAATTAGATAATGTCATTTCAAAAAAATTTCAAGTTCATTAAAGAAAAGGACAAGGTCACAAAACATTTCACTAAATTAGCTTTAGAAAAATTGATACCAAATGTTATAACGTGCAAAACAAAATGAAATGAACAATTAGACAATTCAATTTCTGATGCACATGGTTGAAAGTAAACAGTCAAACATTTCAAATAATCGACGATACTATACTTCGAAACTTTCAATACAAAATAAATAATAACATTCTATATACAAATGATCGACTTTATAAATTTAAACTAATTGAAACTGAACTATGTTCGTTTTGCAGGGAAACAAAGGAAACTCTTCTACATTTATTTTGGGGCTGCAATAATGTAAAGACAATATGGATAAGATTTAAACAATTATTATTTGAAAAAATAAATATTTCTGTAGATTTTAATCCCGAGACTTACATATTTAATCTATATAAAGGAGATCACGAGGACGTCGTCAATTTATGCTTTTTATTAATAAAGAAATATATTTATAGCTCAAAGTACAGAGATGAAATACCAACTTTTGAAAAATCATTGTTGTATATAAAACAATACAGGGAAGTAGATCTAAAGTCATGCATTTATTATTCCACGATTAAAGCAAAAAGGGTAAATGAAAAATGGGAGAGTATATTTCAGGTAATTGAAACATAAATTTAACTTTCGTAAGACATAGTACTTCATGCTTTAAACTATAATATGTATGCTTGTAAATGAACCTTTGTCAAATAATGTCTGTGTATGTATGTGGAAATCGAACAAAATATAAATAAATAAAAAAAAAAAGATTATTTAATAAAAGCAAAGTACGGAGGACACGTTTACCAAAATAAATATGAAAATATTGTTGAGAAGGAGGTAATAAGGGTCACGATTGTTCCCAAGCTCTTTTACATTGTCCAACTTGAGTTATACAGCCCTCAAGGACTTGGCCAGGGCTAAACAATGGCGCTGTCAAATTGACCTGACGAGTCCTAGATTATTTAATAAGAGCAAAATACGGAGGACACGTTTACCAAAATAAATATGAAAATATTTTTCAGAAGGGGGTACATTTAATAAGGGCGACGATTGTTCGCAAACCGTCTTACATGGTCCAACTTGAGTTATTCAGCCCTCAGGGACTTGGCCAGGGCTAAACAATGGTGCTACCAAATTGACCTGACGGGTCCTAGATTATTTAATAAAAGCAAGATACGGAGGACACGTGTACCAAAATAAATATGAAAATATTGTTGAGAAGGGGGTACATTTAATAAGGGCGACGATTGTTCGTAAACTGTCTTACATGTTCCAACTTGAGTTATACAGCCCTCAAGGACTTGGCCAGGGCTAAACAATGGTGCTATCAAATTGACCTGACGAGTCCTAGATTATTTAATAAGAGCAAAATATGGAGGACAAGTTTACCAAAATAAATATGAAAATATTCTTGCGAATGTGATAAAAAGGGGCACGATTGTTCCCAAACTGTCTTACATGGTCCAACTTGAATTAAACAGAACTCAAGGACTTGGCCAGGGCTAAACATTGGTGCTATCAAATTGACCTGACGAGTCCTAGATTATTAAATAAAAGCAAAATACGGAGGAAACGTTTACCAAAATAAATATGAAAATATTGTTGAGAATGGGGTAATTACGGCCACGATATTTTGTAAACTGTTTTAGATGGTCCAACTTGAGTTATACAGCTCTCAAGGACTTGGCCAGGGCTAAACAATGGCGCTGTGAAATTGACCTGACGAGTCCAAGATTATTTAATAAAAGCAAAATACGGAGGACATGTTTACCAAATAAATATGAAAATATTGTTGAGAAGGGGGTACATTTAATAAGGGCGACGATTGTTCGCAAAGTGTTTTACATTGTCCAACTTGAGTTATACAGCCCTCAAGGACTTTGCCAGGGCTAAGCAATGGCGCTATCAAATTGACCTGTCGAGTTCTAGATTATTAAATAAAAGCAAAATACGGAGGACACGTTTACCAAATAAATAAGAAAATATTGTTGAGAAGGGGGTACATTTGATAAAGGCGACGATTGTTTCCAAACTGTTTTACATGGCCCGACTTGAGTTATACAGCCCTCAAGGACTTGGCCAGGGCTAAATAATGGTGCTATCAAATTGACCTGTTGAGTCCTAGATTCTTTAATAAAAGCAAAATACGGAGGACACGTTTACCAAAATAAATATGAAAATATTGTTGAGAAGGGGGTAATAACGGGAACGATTATTCGCAAACCGTCTTACATAGTCCAACTTTAGTAATATAACCCTCAAGGACTTAGCAAGGGCTAAACAATGGCGCTGTCAAATTGACCTGACGAGTCCTAGATTATTTAATAAAAGCAAAATACGGAGGACACGTTTACCAATTAAATATGAAAATATTGTTGAGAAGGGGGTACATTTAATAAGGGCGACGATTGTTCGCAAACTGTTTTACATTGTCAAACTTGAGTTATACAGCCCTCAAGGACTTCACCAGGGCTAAACAATGGTGCTATCTAATTGACCTGACGAGTTCTAGATTATTTAATAAAAGCTAAATACGGAGGACACGTTTACCAAAATAAATATGAAAATATTGTTGAGAAGGGGGTAATAAGGGCCACGATTGTTCCCAAACTGTCTTACATGGTCCAACTTGAGTTATAAAGCCCTCAAGGACTTGGTCAGGGCTTAACAATGGCGCTATCTAATTGACCTGACGAGTTCTAGACTATTTAATAAAAGCTAAATACGGAGGACACGTTTACCAAAATAAATATGAAATATTGTTGAGAAGGGGGTAATAAGGGCCACGATTGTTCCCAAACTGTCTTACATGGACCAACTTGAGTTATACAGCCCTCAAGGACTTGACCAGGGCTAAGAAATGGCGATGTGAAATTGACCTGACGAGTCCTAGATTATTTAATCAAAGCAAAATAAGGAGGACACTTTTACCAAAATGAATAGAAAGGTTTTGTTGAGAGGGGGTAATAAGGGCCATGATTGTTCCCAAACTGTCTTAGATGGTCAAACTTGAGTTAAACAACCCTCAAGGACTTGGCCAGGGCTAAACAATGGCGTTTGTCCAAAACTGTCTTACATGGCCCAACTTGAGTTATACAGCCCTCAAAGATTTGGTCAAATTGACCCGATTTAGCTAGCCAGTGGAAAATACGGAGGAAAAAAAACGTTTAAATTAAAGTGGGTAATAAGACTCAAGATTGTTTTCAGACTGTTTTACAGTGCCCAAGTTTTGTTATACAACTCTTAAGAATCCAGGCTAGGCAAACAAACCACATGCTCGATATGTTTCTGCGATATTATAATGTGTCAATATACAGATAGTTTTCTGTATTTTAACATACGTAAGACTAGGGATGTAACGATACACGATACGATACGTATCACAATACAAGGCTTACGATATTATACGTATCACGAAACACTTTTCTATCCAATCCAACACTCACATATTCCTTGAATCCAAAGAAAAACTTAACATAATTGCACCAATTTAGTCTTAGCAACATAAATAGGGTTCTCACAAGTTTCATTCTGATGGGATATACTACTGGTTTATATTATGTGCATTATAAGTAAGTGAAACAGAAAAAAAAATTGTCTCTATTTGTGACACTGTGATTGATTTTGTTGAAAATACTGTATCGTTGTGTATCGTTTGAATGGAATAAGTAGCGTGATACATATCGTCAAGCTACTGTTTAGCGATTCGAGTACAAACGATATATCGTTACACAACTACGTTAGATGTATGTTGATATTAAAAAAAGTACAAGTTAACATAGATTAAAGAAACAATTTCTTGATATAGGATGCAAACGGAAACTACCATCCTAAAGAGCAAATTGAATCTTCTTGATGAAATTTAGCAAAATGAAAGAAAGTTAACAATTTTACATTACATGTATATAATCTATTATATATATCAGTACCTTTTCAAAATACATGTTCATCTAGTAAAAAGTTCAAGTTCTCTCGGAATAGTGAAAGATTCAGAAATGATTCATACTTTATTTCCCAAAACGTTTTCGCCATTCGGGCTCTTCATTGGAAATGTTATGATCATAACGGCAAACATATCATATGTACATCTATATACATGTCTAGTATAAAATTTATAAGAAATAATAATAACGATTTTAAAATGGAATGTGTACCTTATGTCAGTAATAATTACTAAAACACCCAAAAAGACATAAAATAACAGCAAACTCAATAGAAAATATGGACAGGTAGGATTCGATCCCACTCCGTCTATACAGAAAACATTGATCGCCGCCATTTGATTTCAATTCCTTTAGTTATTAAAACATTTGGCTGGACGGCGTCAGTGGTTCTGTGTATTCCCCCCTTCCCACACCCCTCCCTATCCTGAGCGTTGGTCTCTTCTTCTGTATGGTGCAGGGTTACTCGGGTCACCAGGTAAGTATATGAAAAAGCATTTCGAAGTAACCACTTGACTAAGCCAGCACAAGTCTATGTTATATTTTTCCTGTATTTACAAATACATATCAACAAGGCGAGATAACTCGTAATTTATCTTTCGGATTAGGTCCATAAATCTATTAACATTCACATTATTACATGTAAGCGTTTTAATCTTATTTCCGAAGTGTTGAAAGACGTTTTCATTCCCCCTATATTTTAAAGATATTCACTGCATGTTGTTGTTGTTTTCACTGATGGCCATCAGAATTAAGCCAAGATGACTTAATTTGAAGAATAATGATTCCTTTCTAAGTTTCTTTGATTTTCAGATAAGTTCTTATTCAGTACATTATGTATATACATGTATTACATGTGCCATATACGAAGAATATGAAAGGGAAGCATTATTTATCTCCCATTTATCAAGTTTCCACATAAAAAAATAAAACCAATATAAAGATTAAAGTCCAGATCAAACGGGCAATGACTAGTTATGTGTGACATTTAAATTGTGCAATCTACATCCTGAATTGAATATAATGGGGTCAATATCATATCGATTTTACGTTTACATTTAAATCTATAAAGATTGGCAGATTGTCAAATGTCGCCACAATTTTGATCTTGTGAGTAATTTTTGTGACAGAAAATTATCAAATAAACATATTCAGCATTTTTACTCCATCCAGTTTTGACTGGTTAAAAGTGACCTTGATATGCCAAATATAAATATGATCTAATATGATTGTCTGTATAAAAGCAGCTTATTTTTCATAACAGCATTCCACACTTTTATCTTGGTACAGTCTGGTCATTGTGCGTTTTGTATGAAATAACAGCAACACAATTATTATAAGATGCCACATTTAGAGGAGTGGTTGACCGGATTATCTCAGGGAAATGCCACCCCTGGGTTAGGAAAAGGACTAGGACTATTACGTCGTCGACGTCGTGTTGTACTGAGAGGACATTTCCTACCGAATCCCGTCAAACCAGCCATTAAACGTGTCGCAAGAAAGGGAGGAGTGAAGAGAATCTCTGGACTTAATTATGAAGAAACCAGAGGAGTTCTGAAAGTATTTTTGGAAAACGTCATGAAAGATATCGTACAATACGTTGAAAGTAGTAAACGGAAAACAGTTACTGTTACAGACGTTGAATACGCACTGAAATGTCAGGGAAGACCAATGTATCAGTGACGGGACAATTATATGAACAGAGACACTCTGGAAAACATTTTGATATCCATGTTATTCACGGTATACACGTATGCAAAGGATATATTAAATACATTAAAAATCAGAGGTTCTTTTTGTTGATCAATTAATGGAGAAATCGAGTGATTCGACTCTGATGCCACACATCTACTTCTTCACAATAGAATAGAGGGGATCCCCAACAAGACCCGGTTGTAATAACCACAGCAAACCATCAAAACACATCTATATGTATGTGAAAACATAGAACAGACAGGTAGAAGAAAAGATCCAAAAGGGACAAAGAACTACAAACACGTCATCAGAAGATTACACATATATTCCAACGAGACCAATCTTTGCCGATATAGGACAATCATCTACCACGTTAATAGCAAATGGTGAAGTTATCCGGATTACGCCTACAACCCTCCCACTTTTCCCATACTTTTTATTCTCCTCATATTATGGTACGTTCATTGTTCCTTTTGCGTCTCTTCCTGTGCTTGTCTGCTCTGTATTTTGCATTGGGAGTATTGGGATGGGTGCTGCAACCTGGTGTTGTTTGAGATCCCCTCCTTTGTTTTCAACCGAAGTTGTTTTGCAATGTTATTCTAAATTAGTATTTTGATCTAAAAAGCAGCCAATCTAATATTTAAACCGAATCTATCGGAAGGAAAATACCAGTGTAGCAGAACCACTGTGTAAAATCCACGACGGGTACGGTTGTTTCGCTTCATTTTCCGGTTTCATTTTGAAACGGAGATTTTAAAAGTATTCAGGTCTAAAAATCTTATTTTATGTTGGTTTCCCCAAAACATAGGTTGGAATTTTTTGTATGTGTGGTACCAGGAGAGATGTAAGTTTTACAACAACATGTCAGATAAGATCCATTTAATTATTAAAGCTAAACACATAACTTTGACGCAGAATGTATCCCAATTCACTTTGAACGTGCGATTTTCCAAATAATTTTGCATTAATCTCAGTCAAATTGCAAACATTGATATCAAAATAATATTTCTAATATTTAGAAATAACAGCAATGTCATTGTATTAGCAAATCATTCGTAAACTACTCCAATATTAGCAGCAAAAATGGATATGTTGGTTTTTTGACCGTACGTGTTTTTAAAATACGTACATGTACTGTACGGTTTATATTTAGTCGTTTTATTTCACAAAAGCGAATTTGTCTTAAATATTCTAAATATTCATTTTCTAAAAGAAATTGCACCACCAGTGACGTATATACATGCATCATATAACTCGAGAGGAATGTTATTTTCAACAGGTTACTAGTTATCTTTGATTTTCAGTGCAGAGTTACATCCTCTGTACAACAAAAATGAAACTATGGTTCAAATGAGTTAAAGAAGATCCTGACGATAATCTCAACAGCACTCACAATAGAGCACCAAATTGAGCATCGACGGACCCCTAGCATGCTAGAGGTGGGACCAGGTGCCCGGGAGGAGTAAGCATCTCCTGTTGGCTAGCCGCAAAGGAGTTTAAGATAAGGCGTAAAAGTCGAAATTTCAAAATGCAAAAATTGAGAAAATTTTTCGGTAAAAATAAGAAGTAACTTGGTCCAGATATGAATCTTCTGTCATGTTGGAAAGTTATTCAAAATATGACCGATTTTTGGGTCAAAATAAGCGTTTTTCCCATAAAAATCAATGAAAAATGTAAAAGTTTTCCAACAACATTGTTCTCCCCTCGGTTCAGAATGCCACTTTCACCAAAGGCGTATATCAATAAAACACATTTTCAGGCCAAGTGGGGTTCTGAACCTAGCGGGGGGGGGGGGGGGAGGAACAATTTCCAACAGGCGAAAAACGAAAAAAGGAAAAGGCGTAGGAGAATGGGAGGGTGTGCGTATTCTCCCAGACAATTATTTGTAAGTGTGATACAATTCAACAATTTCAATTCTTTATTGGCATATAACACATTTTTTTACAAATGGCTATGGCCAAAGTGACACAAAAAAGAAAAAAAAATCAAAGAAATGCATGTACAATGATAGATGCACTACAAACAATAATGTGATATAGGTGTAGTTACGTAGCGATATGATGCAAATATGACTAAAAGATGCTGTGAGGCCGATTACAAATATTTATATATATATATATATAAAGTGATATGAAATAGACAAACAAAAGTGGTACAACCTCAAGATTTAGTATACAAAGCAATGGAGGAATGGTTATTTTAAAGATAGACTTCTCCTGTACAACCTTATTGATCATGACACGAATAAAAAACAAACGATTTCAAAATAAATTCAACAATTTATTCCAAAATAGGAAGGATGCCTCGGCGGCCATATTTGTTGACCGATCGGCACAAAAAAACACAAACGTGGTAGAGGACCTTGAGTACTTGCTTCCTGTAAGGTTTCGTTAAATTCTGTGCACCGGTTGCAGAGGAGATGTCGAAAATGTAAAAAGTTTACGCCGGACGGACGACGGATGACGGACGGCGCGCTATGACAATAGCTCACTTGAACTTCGCTCTGGTGAGCTAAAAATGAATGGCTTATATAGAAAGTGATTTATAAAAAAGAAATATAATTTCCTGTAGACTTAATTGGTACTAAATGATATAATATTATACCTTTCCGATACCATTTTCACTCCGAAAACGAAAGTGAAAGTGAATAAAGAGAAATTTTGACATGCCATTCAGATGGACTTTGGTCCCATTTGGATCATGTTCCAGAAAATTTCTTAACATTAAAATAATTCTGCTTTGAATGCCATATCTGTCTAAATGATAAATGTATATGAAATTTATTTAGGGTTTCGCCGATTCGTTTTTGAGAAATCCACAATACACCATGAAGAACCGAATTTCAGAAGTCCCCATTCTGAGCCCCTCGCCGGAAATCACCCCTACGTTGCGACTCCTTCCAGTTTGATACTTATACGCATATCCAAAAATAGAACCCATTAAAATCTTACAAAATCTTACAGAATCTAATGGTACTTTAAAACTTGCCTTCATTTTAATTATCATACACACTATGGCGATATCAATATCTAACGCTTTTTATAAAAAATTGACCGGGGTCAAATTAGCTTAGAGGCTATAAAGGCCAAGGGGCCGAAAATTTGTGTATTTGTGTATTTTAGTGTTTGTGTTTTATTTAAATTTGTTTCATTTTGTTGTACTGAGGATGTTAAACTCTGTACTAAAAAAATCGAAGATAACTAGTAACCTGTTGAAAATAACATTGCTCTCGACTTCTATGATACATATATATATACGTCACTGGTGGTGCTATTTCTTCTAGAAAATGAATGTTTAAGGCAACTTCTCCTTTATGAAATAAAACGACTACATATAAACCGTACATTACATATTACGTGATATAAACCGTACAGTACGTATTTTACAAACACGTACAGTCAAAAAACCAACATATCCATTTTTGCTGCTAATTTTGGAGTATTTTACAAATGATTTGCTAATGCAATGACTTTGCTGTTATTTCTAAATATTAAAAATATTATTTTGATATCAATGTTTGCAATTTGACTGAGATTAATGCAAAATTGTCTGAAAAATTGCACGTTCAATGTGACTTGGGATACATTCTGCGTCAAAGTTATGTGTTTAGCTTTAGTAATTAAATGGATCTTATCTGACATGTTGTTGTAAAACAAACTTACACCTCTCCTGGTACCATACATACAAAAAATTCCAATCTATGTTTTGGGGAAACCAACATAAAATAAGATTTTTAGACCTGAATACTTAAAATCTCCGTTTCAAAGTGAAACCGGAAAATGAAGCGAAACAACCGTACCCGTCTTGGATTAATAAGATTAAATTTAAAATTCCAATTGAATCCATTGTATTGGAGTAATCAACAATTTTGATGACTTCTAAAAAAATTCGGCTCCACCAAAATTCTATTGTGAAATAAACATGCAAGTATCTTATTTCATCGAAAACAGCTGTTTATAACATCACCAGGCGCGTAGCCAGAGTAGAAATTATGTGTACTCATAACAGTCTAGGCCAAAAACTCCTTTCCTATCTCGATTCAATGTTAAAATGTACAATAGAACTACATGTATATAAAATAACATTTTCTAGATCAATATCAAACCTCAAGGACAATAAGCGCGCATGTTCAGATCCTCTCACTATGCTTTATCTATATTGAGGCCCTTAAAGGCCGACGTTGGGAACCACCCGGTTATACCTGAAGAAGGGAGGAGATCTCCAACAAGACCCCGTTGCAGCATCAACAGTAAAACACCAAAACACCCGATGCAAAAACACAAAAGACGAGTACAGCACGAGACGGAAAAGAGACACACTACATGTAAACATCAAACACAAAAGACTACACATAAACCGACGAGACCAATGGGTAACCGGTGCCGACTTTGGACGGCCATCTGTCACGCAAGTAGCAAATGGTGTGGTTATCCTGAATTACGTGCGCACAACCCTCTCACTTCTCCAATTACCCAGAGGTCTCGAAGAACGTACAATTGTGGTGTAAAACAACCTCCTTACTGTAAGATGACATCACACAAACAAGACCGCGAAACGCAGAGGCCCCATAGACACAGATGAGTATGTAAATGGATATAAAAAGGGGGCATGCGTAATACAGTCCGTGCTCTGCCGGCTGTAGCGAGCTCATGTATGTAATCACCCGAGGAGTCCGACTGACATTCAGAGAGGACAGGTGGTCGGGGCCATGTCTTCTCTAAAGAGGTTTGGACAGGGCCCGTCATGGAGTCCCGTCGTCACAGTCAGTCAGAGTGCAAGTCTCAAGGATGCGCTTGTACAAGACTGTAGATTGGTCAAGTACCAAGCCTAGTGTCCGTCTGGTGACATTAGGATCATACCCACGGTACAAAAGGCGTTTGATGATTCTGACGCATTTTCGATGGTTATGCTGCCTACCTTTGATCCTTTTTATTTTGTTTATCTGAGTGACATAAGCTTGATAGGCGTGGTATACCATCTTTGAAGACAACGCCGTCTGCGAGCGGCGTATAACATCAAAAACAAACCGACAGGTAATACTTTATTATGCAAATGAGATACCCAAGTCTCATTTGTCTTAAGCTGTCAATCAAAAATTGATAGGGTTAAAAGGATTAAAAGGAACCAATCAGATACCAGTCTGAGATGTTAACCCTATAGTGGACTGTGAGGAAATGACAGAAAATTTACCTGTCCCCTTATATAGTCCCCCGTCGGCCTTTAACATTCTTTCACAACTAACCTATAAACGCAACGGCTGAACAAAATTGTTGGCACAGAATAAGAGGAGGGCATAAAAAATTCTAGCCATCATCTAAATCTCTGCAGTCACGCGTTACTTTTAAACAAAATTCTGTTGAAATAACAAATTTCTCATGAAAAAATTATTTTGTTTACTGCCGTTATCTGTTTAAAATCCCTCAAATGATTAGTTATTATTTATATGTGTTCTTCTCATACACAGTGACAATGTATGATTGTAGCACTTGCGACGTATATGGTGGGAAGAATAAACATCAGTTTTGATGCATGACGTCAACAAATCTCGTAACGTCATTACATACATGAATTCAATTTCAACAATTTCTTTGTTGAAAGGCGATGTTCGAAAAGTATGTAAAATTGTATGATTCATAGATAACTGAAACTTCAAGGCCTTACTAACGACAAAATAGATCAGAATTTTAAAATAAAGTGTTTTACGATTTACATGTAGATGCCATGTAGCTAAATTCAGACTTTTGAACCAAATAAATCCATTCGGACTTTTCGAAGTAGAGAGTTTCTTCTCTTTTGTGCAGGTATCTGATGTCAATGCATTGTGACGTCATCAAATTCTAAGGAAACCAGCATGAAATTCAGGGAAATAGGGTAACATTTATGACGTTTTTAATGACGTCACAATGCTTTTACGTCAGATACCTGCATAAATCGAACATATGACTGTAAAGACGAAATTGATTCTATCACAAAAGGCGATTTTCAACATTGCTGCTCATCGAGTTACTATCATTCTTATTTCCAGTTACTATCATCATGCGTTGTCAGGCATTTTTGCGTTACTGTCATCATCGATTATTTTTTGATCTGGCATTTTCTCGAATATAACGTTGAAACAATAAACTCTAATGGTATAATTGGAATTTAATATCAATTCTCTTCAAATTGGCCGCTTCAACTTTTTGTTATTCATCGCATAAAAGACAATATTTGGAAAAATCGATTCTGCAAATTTTTGCGTCCGCCATCTTGGGATGATAGTAACTAAAGTTACTATGATCGGTTTAACACCAGTGAATGATGAATCACTTGTGCAACTTTGGTTACTGCAGCGTCAGTACTTCGTCTAAACCTGAGCTTCCGGACGTAAAGGCATAAGCTGTCTCCACTTCATCAAGGTAAGCTAATACCCGAAAAACGACAATAAAGTGCACGAACGCATTGACTCATAGGCTATCTATCAGGCGCCAGTTTTACTAAAGGTCGTAAGTGTAAACTTAGGCGTAAGTTCAGACTTAGGCGTAAGTTACGACATTTTTCATGATTTTTCTGTTTTACTAAAAGTCGTAACTTACGACAAACTTAGTTTACATGTAAATTTTGGCGTAAATCTACGACTGCCCTCGACCACACTTAAGAAATATGTTTTTTATGAATTATATATAGCCTATATCAAGAATCTTACTATAGAAAGTCTCATATTTCAAAGTATGATTATTATCCTCTGTATTTCCTATTTAACTGAAATATAAGACTTTCAATAGTAAGTTTCTTGATATAGGCTATATATTCATATAAAACTTATTTTTTGCCCCAAAATACCAATTAGATTAACAGAGGATACTTCAAATACATATGACGTACAAGGACAAACTATGATATACCCAGGAACACTTTAGAATATAAATAATAACGACACATTTCATAGTAATAAAATTTTCCAGAAATCAGCGGTTTTTGACTTAAAATTAAGATTTTCCACCCAAAAAACAAGATTATCAAAGAGATATCTTCTAACTCATTAAACTTCATCGCTTTTATGCCATCCAATTATATGAAACCTCTCTAACTTTGATTGAATTAAAAATATAGATTTAAAACGATTTTCACAGAAATAAGTGAATTTTGCACATAAATGAGGTTTTTGCCCCAAAATATCAATTAAATTAACAGAGGATATTTCAAATGCATACGACTTACAAGGACAAACTATGATATACCCAGGAACTCTTTTGAATATACATGATAACGTCTGATTTCATAGTAATAAGGATTTTCCAGAAATTAGCGATTTTTAAATAAGTTAAAGAAGATCCTGACAGCATTCTAAACAGCATTCACAATAGAGCACAAAATGGAGCATTGACGGACCCCTAGCAAGCTAGAGGTGGGATCAGGTGCCCGAGAAGAGTAAGCATCCCCTGTTGGCTAGCCGCACCCGAGATAAAAATCGAGATTTTCCACCCAAAATGGCAAGATAATCAAAGAAATATCTTCTTACTCATTAAACTTGATCACATTTATGCCATCCAATTATATGAAACCTCTCCAGTGTTGATTAAATAAAAAATATAAATTTAAAAAAATATTCACAGAAATAAGTGAATTTTTCACAATAATAAGGTTTTTTGCCCCAAAATAAGATATAAATTAAATTTCAGTCATCAAATAACATTCCTATCCATTTATAATAAGAAACAGCATAATATCAAAGCTAAAACATATCAATTTAGGCAAATTAAAAGAGCTAGTACTTATTTTCTCAAAATAAGTGGTTTTTGCATTAAAAATGCATATTTTACCCAAAAATGATGGTTTTAATCAATTATTACATTTAATTTCACAATCATCTGACAAGATGATTACTTTCTATAATGATAATAGCTTTAAATGTATTGTTTTAGCAAAGAAAATGAAGTAATAAAATTTTTCCAGAAATCTGTAATTTTTAGACAAAAAAAACCCAGGCATTTTGCCCCAAAATTAGGTAGAAAATATACCTTTTATGTTTCATACATGTAATTTATGAGTGAACCTAAATAATTACAGTTCAAAATACATTCCTGCTATCATTTCAAGAACTTCTATAGATTAAATAAATATTCTCCAGAAATCAGCTATTTTTAAATGAAAAAATACGTTTTTTCCCCAAAAAACACTTTGATTTTGAATGTAATGTTAGTAAAACATATATAATCTGATAGAGTGTGAAAAGTTACACTAGAAAATAGCTTTCAATCATTGCTTACATAACAAATAAGGGTTCTTTAAATAAATATACAGAAATCTGAGATTTCTGATTGAAAATACAGGTTTCTGTATAAAATAATTAATTTCGAGGATTTTGCAAAAAAAAAAATAAGAATATAAAATATATGTCATTTGAAAGAGGAGGCTTTAAATCATCATTGAACAATTATATGCAATGTTGAGGAGCTGAGAAGCAGGAATAAAGTAAAATTTCCTCAAATTTCTGTGAATTTTGACTAAAAAAAACATGTTTTTCCAAAAAAACACCACTTTTTTAATGGAAATTTCCATGAGACAAATTTTTATCTGAAAGAGCGCAAAAAATACTACAAAGTTAGGCCGGTTTTGGAGGATCAAGGGGGGATGCATCCCAGACTATTATTGATTGAAACTTTTCTGTTGAACACTTTTTTTGTCGCCTGCGAAGCATTGCGACACTTAGGGATCACTTTGTCCGTCCGTCCGTCTGTCTGTCTGTCTGTTACACTTTGGTTGTCACAGCCCATAACTTTTGACTGGTAAGTGATAGGGCTTTGATATTTCACATGTGTATTCCTTGTTACAAGAACTTTCTACACATACCATCATTTTTGACCTTGTGACCTTGACCTACATATTTTATCTACTTTTCGATAAAGTTTAGATTGGTTATATCTTTTGATAAGTAAATGATAGGGCTTTGATATTTAACACGTGTATTCCTTGTGACAAAACCTTTCTACACATACCATAATTTTTAACCTTGTGACCTTGACCTAGATATTTGACCTACTTTAAAAACAATTAAGATTCGTTATATCTTTTAATTGGTAAGACAAGACCTTTCTATATATACCATATTTTTTTACCCATTCACCTTGACCTATTTTTCAAAAAAATTTTGAAATTGTATATATCTTTTGATTGGTAAGTAATATAATATATAGGGCTATGATATTTCACTTGTGTATTTCTTGTTACAAGACCTTTCTACATGTTCTACACATACCATAATATTTGACCTAGTGACCTTGACCTAGATATTTGACCTACTTTTCAAGAAAGTTAAGATTGTCTATATCTTTTGATTGGTTTACCTTTCTTAATGTCCATTGTATGACCTCATGATCATGTCCTAGGTCAAGAAGGCGATTTTTTTTTTATTAACAGTTTCGTTGATGACTTATTTTGTTTATCAAGTCACCGTAAAATGATGGCGAGGAAATTTCAAACGGTACGAAATGGATAAAAAATGCCAAAACAAAAAGCTGTCTGCTACCCCTTTAGCTTTAGAATAATTAATCAAATTTCATGATGGAAAATTTACAAGTATATTGTAAGTTTAGGGATTAAACACTGTCAAACAGTTCTCCAAACAGAGATACAAACTTAGTGGTTGAAATCATATAACCTCTCTATCTGGAGCTTCACATGAAGTATCAATCGACTAAATTCAACTGATTGTAATTTAATGTAAAGTTATTGCATTAAAAAATAACAAAAGTATAATTACATTTAATAACAATACAATAATAATATCATAATGCTGATTATTTCAACTGATAAATTGACTATTGATACACGATTTAAAAAGACTATTTGAATGAGGTGTGTAGTAACGTGCAACATAATAAATATATACGCAAAGCTCAATGACAATATAAGGTAATACTAAAAATGTAAATATAAGGAAGAGTTATTATCCGTATCAACATTATCAAAGAATATAATAATGTCGAAGGGTTCGTTCATAGTCTGCTATGAAAGATGCATCGGATCCAACCGAGGGATATCAGAATCAGGTCTGCTGGTTGTGCTTGTATCTTTCATAGCTGACAATGAAGGAGTATCTTTGAGCCATAGTTCACGTTTACTATACATAGTTCCACAAAACTTCAGTTCAAATAATGTCATTTGATTGTTTGATTCGGACGTCACAGTAAGATCTTGTCTACATTTAAAATTCGTCACACACGGAAAGACTATTTTTGCAAGACTTGTATTTTAAGATTCTTTGTCTCGTAAGACTATATTGTAAACAATTAGAATGTAAACACGTGTTTTCTCCCGCTTAAATACATCATTAATTGAAGACAAGCTATATAGTGACTAATAGAATCTATCACCGGGTGTGAGCATGTGAGAAATCCAACCCGACTCCCAAGTGTCCGGGATTTCCTTGTACCATCAAGGTGTCCACAGATTTTGATAAATGAAATTCCCTGAAATTTCATGATTTTCACTGAATTATATACAAGATTTTCCCTGAGAAAATTCGCACAAATACTATTTCACAATATATATAAAGTCCACTGGCGAGCGAAGCGAGCCAGAAAATTCTGAAGAAAATACATCAACAATAAATTGTCTTCTATCTTTGTTCAAATGTATATTGCCGATTCCATCAGGTACATGCTTTACTTTTAAGCATTAACTATAAAATCCCCTTTTCTCCTGATTTTCATGAAATTTTAAAATTCCTTGATTTTTCCCTCCAGGGAATTTTTATTTGGCATTTTCCCTGTTTTCCCTGTTTTCCAAAGTCCTTGGCCACCCTATACCATGACGAGGCTTGGATTTCTTTGTCAATGATCACACCCGGCAATTGATCATTTTCTCCCTATGTCAAAAAGAATAATTTTCCTACACTTTTCTGCCATCTTTTGATCAAGATTGAAGCGACGCAGCACGTCAGTCTTTTATGGCGTCAAAGTTAACGTTCGCACGTGTAGCTTATCATCCATCCCACTGTGGATGATCGATTTGTCATTTTACACTTTTTATGAGGATAACTTTGAATATGGGAGAAAACAATATGTATTATTAGCATGAAGAAAAAAATTAAATGTGATATTGGTCAAGGACATGCATGAAGTGGAAAGAAGCATTTGGTGTCCGTTATGGACGCCTAACGCAAGGACTCCTATATTTATAGGACACACTAAAGAAAAGAACGCTGCTGTTTTATAACATTCTGAAAATCAATGCACGGACGGTGTACACACGGTAAGATCCTGTAATAAAGATTTGTATCGGCCTTTAGAATCTATGTATGATATTACTTCAGTTGTCGGAGTTTGTGGGAAGATATGTTAAACAAAGGACATATCTTAAACGTGCATCTAGGATATTTCTATATAATGTTCACTTATCAACACTATCAAGAGTCATCACATCTTCTCTTTTTAGAGAGTCGTTGGTTCGTGGTATTTTCTTCTTTACCTTTTTTTTTTAGAGTTTCTATATCTCTTTTCATTTCACTGATGTCTGATTTCATTTCGTTCATTGACGCGTTCATGGTGCCGAGATAAGCTAACACTTTCGACATACTGTCTTCCGCTGTATTCATTTCCTTGCATGCCGGTGCATTGATACTGATTTCTGTTTGACGTTTTGATAGTTTTACAAATCCTTTTCTCAGATCGAAGGCTTTGAAAATGTCAGAGATTGGTGTAACAATACAAGAACCATTCGTAGTAAGACCTATTGCCATCCCGATACAATGCAACTGCGGATCTGATTTATTTCCAAGCATGAAGACGAGAGCTCCAGAGTCTCCTTGAGCGAAAAAGACATCATTTGTTTTCGAGTAGACCTCGAATTGATGAAAAAATCGGAACTTGTTGTGCATACATCCACTTGTAAAACGAATACATCGACATGTTTCACAGAGATCCACCATGTGGCTTTCCATGTGAAAATGACCGTTCTGGAGTTTTAAATTCCCGCATGTCAGTTTTGTCTCGGCTCCATATTTCAATGCTGCATGCAACAAGTATTGTGAAGGGATTTCATTCCAGGAATCACCAGTTTCGAACGACAAAGATTGGTGTGTTGTACCTGTGTAAATATGAAGAAATCAAAATCACATTTTAAGCTGTGCATAGACAATTAAAATAGATCAGAATAATTTCCCAGAAATAAGGGTTTTCAAAATATTTCAGTTTCAAGTGTGGAAATACAGCAATGGATATACATTAACATTTATCATCTGTTCGTGGTAAACTGTATTTTCATAATGTAGAGCTTCATTTTGCAAAGTGTTGTGTAATGGAGAAATAATTTTCTGTTTTCATTCCTTATGCCAAATATTTCATAACTGGGTCACTTTTAGTCGGTTGAACGCGATACACAACCTCCTCTTCTTTGGTCGCTATGACAATTTATATCAATTCTTTTCAACAAACGTGGATATTGACTCTGAAGGTTATTATTGGTAACGTATATTTAGGGATCAAGTAATCAGTTCTTAAAGTTACAAACGGTCTCGAAGGGATTCAACTGTCGATGGAGAACTTTTATCGCAATTTAAAGTTGTATACCATGCAATCGAATAAAATTTAACACGTTGAACACAAACTGTATATTTTTTTAACATAAACAAAGTTAATAACTTTCCGTTAATTACAAAATTCTAGCACTGAAACCATCCATCAAAATATAAAGATAATTTCGTGAAAATATTTCTGGCTCACGATGTTTACAATAAAAATGGAAAACCCCGAATTCACGCTTTGCCATGATGATAACGACATAGATTATCGTCTTAAGGGAACTTACCTGATCTATGACTAGAAAGTTGAATTAAAGGCGGGCTGATCGCACGAAGCTTTTACGACATAACATTGTATTTGTAAACACTGTAGATGGTTAAAACGCACGAATGAATACCACCTGTACAAGTGAACATTCTGTATGTTTTTTACCAAATAATACCAAAATAATAATATTATACAAAATACGAGGATTTAGGGTATACAACTTAGTGGGTTTTTTTTAATACTACCATTTATTATTTGAATAAATCATCTCTCAAATATTTGTCCTATAGATGTTTTTATGTCGATAAACTTTGAAAATTGTTTTAATTGCATATACAGGTCAGAGTGCGTATATATAAGCAAATTGCTTATAAGAACTTTGTATTACGAAACATGTTTTATGTTTATACAACTATGTTGCGTCTATGGAGACATCTGTGTATCCGGAGAACCACATCATTTGCTAATAGCAGTTGGCCGTCCAAAGTCGGCACCGGGTGCACATTGGTCTCCTGTCGTTTATGTGTTGTCATTAATGTTTGATGTTTCTGTAAGACTATTTCGATTGTTTTGTATGATGTTCTAGTGATTATTGACGTATCTTTTTGTCTTTTGCAGTTTTGTGTGATGTCATTTACGTATCTCTTTCTTGTGGGTTTGTTTCGCTGGCTGGTCATACTGGAGAACATCTTTTCTTTGTGTGTATACGTTCCTTATTCAATGTGTTTAAAGGTCAGGGTGGAGACGTTTGGCCTATTTTAACATTTTTGTCTTTTTAGAAAAGACCACATCATAACTTTACATACTTCCTCTGCAATGCATGAAATTTCGAAAATTCATATATACCCTTATTTTATAAACAGTTCTAATGAGAGACTCAGTATCTTCTTACAAATATGATTTTGCTGGTTGCCATGGCAACAACTCGTAATTTTTATCAATAGCTAGAAGGTCGACAGTTGCACAATTTTTTCTACTTATAGAACTACGGTTTTGCTTTATCCTAAAGCAGTCAAACCAACATGTCTCGACTTAGTTTTTTAGCAAAATGACTGTTTCTATAAATAGCACAATAATTTGTCCAAAAAACATAGAATTTAACTCGAAGTTCGAATTTCTAATTATCTCACTTTTAAAGAGCATAAGGAATAGTATATATTCTTACGTTTGAATCTTTAGAAGCAGAACTCGTGCGAAAATGTTCTTTTTCTATTTTCGGCGATTTTTCATTGAAAAATATGCATTTTTCCCCAAAATACCAATTCAGCAATGAAAATTTCAATGAGTATTATTTTTTTTCTGAAATAATGTGACAAACTGAGCTCATAAAATTTAATATGTATGTTTCAAATGTTACTCATATATTTTAAATTTGTGTATAAAAGGCTAATATCATCTAAAGAAATTATTTTGCGTAAAAATAGCATTTACATGTAAAACGTAGAAAATCGAACTCTCAAATTATACACAGTGAATGTGACGCTTGAATGAAAGAAATATTTTCCGTAAGCTTCGCAACAGTACTACCTTGCGCAAATATTGGTCGTACGAATTTTGACAGCTTGATTGACGCAAACAGATCGCAGGTAGCTTTGCAGTAGTCTAAGTGGTCGTGCGGCAGCCGTTCGAAGGTTGTGCGACTGCCGCACAGGCCGTGCGAGGTTTGCAGCTTCCAGAATTCTCGTCTGCAGCAAGAAAGTCGTGCAGCAGCCGTACAAACTACTAGGGCTGTCGTAGGGCAGCCGTGCGACTGCCGTAGGTAAATTATTATTGTTTGCAAGTAATCTTGCGGGCATGGTACGGCACGCAAGACTGTCTGCCGTGCGACTGTCGTGCGAATTCGTTCAACGTGGACTTACTTGGAATCTAGGTAAGTAAAACAAAATGGCAGAAATACAATAATGGTAGTAATGAAATAAATGCAGTAATAAAGAATTTTAATGAGTTAAAGAAGATCCTGACAGCAATCTCAACAGCACTCACAATAGAGCACCAAACCGAGTAGCAAGCTAGAGGTGGGACCAGGTGCCCGGGAGGAGTAAGCATCCCCTGTTGGCTAGCCGCATCCGCTGTCGATGTTCACGCAGGAAAATGAAAACAATATCTAAGATACATACACTGTCTGAGGTTATGTCTATATAGAAAGTGCTATGGTGACAATGTCAGGGAAATATATTCAAAACACTTACTGTCAAACCCCTCGCGGGGACTTTTTTACGAGCTCTACACGGCAAAGGGCATAAGTGTGACACAAATGAGTTAAAGAAGAAATACTAAACGGAAAAAGGCTTTTCGCTGGGTAAGTGTTTCTGCTGCCTGCCCAGACTTATGCTTAAAATTTTTACCAACTGCTGTCCTCTTATTACGAACCCATCTATATATTTTGTCTCAAGATACAATGAGCGTATGGTTTCTGAACATATACGTTTGAAAAGGATCTGCAATAATCGTACGGCTGTCGCACGACTACAGAAGGTGTCCTGCGATTTTCAACATCCTGCCCCGATATTATATTTTTAAAAGACGCACGGCAGCCAGCCATAAGATGTCCGTATATAATATAGTAATATAATATGATAATATATAATACAAATATGATGAACAATAACACGCCTTCAAACTCTGCGACCTGTTACAAGATCGTGAGTCAATCTTACGGCTGCCGTACGTCAACCTTGCGTCTAAAAATGTTGTCTAGAAATCGCAAGGATAATGTGTATAATGAGATTTCAGTCTGCGACGTTGCGACAAGCTTGCGAACAAAAAATATTCGTACATCTGCCGTATGGCTGCCGTACGGCAGCCGCACGAGACCTAGCGATTTTTATCAAAAAGTTTATCTCAGAGCCGTACGGCTGATGTAAAAGGAGCTTTACATGTGTTCGTATTGATTTCGTTTTTCTGCGGAGAAAACAAGGTTATGATAATTTATCGTAGCTTATCGTAGCGAGGGCATATGTGACTGTTGAAACCACCTCATTACCAATTTTAGCTATATTGGTCAAAGACAAGTCGAGCTCATGCGATCGCCATGTCTCCGGCGTCCGACATCCGTCCGTCCGTCCGTCCGTCTGTATGTTCGTCCGTTAAACTTTTCTTGTGAACGCGAATCTTCTCAATCTGTGAATGATTAGAAATTAATTCTTTAAGCATTATAATGGGCCTATGGTCTAGTTGTGCACCTGATTTTGTTTGGGCCCTTGACCCACAGGGTCTTGGAAAATGGGTGTGGAAATTTTCTCCTATATAACCCTATGTAATCTTGTGAAAACCACATCTCAGAAAGTATAATTGATAGAGAGTTCATTCTTTTTACATTAAAATACGTCTATGATCTTCTTGTGACCTGATACTATTAGCCCTTGACCCTTGAGGTCTTGGAAAATGGGTGTATCACTTACATGGATGCTATCAAAGAACCAGGAGAGCTTCAGTCTCGTCAGAGACTTCTAGTTTGATGACAAACTTCCATTGAATTTTTATCTAAAAATGGGTAATTTATGGTAAAATCCTAGAGAGACCGTTTAAGTTTTTACATGAAAGTCCAGAAATGAATCGAAACACTACATGCTAACGTGGCAGTCTGTAATCAAGCTATATAATTTTATAATTATTTCCTCTTCATCCTTAAGATGAGGCGAGGAGTTTTTCTAATTTGGATATCTTGTTTACAATCCCTTTGATATAATCATCGATAAAATATGTTCAATCTAATCTTAAGATACAGAAAGATGCATGAACATATGCACTATCCAAAAATATTTTTAAAAGCAAATCCCAATGAGTTAAAGAAGATCCTGACGATAATCTCAACAGCACTCACAATACAGTACAATATTGAGCGTCGACTGACCCCCTATCAAGCTCTAGTAGACAGAGATATAAATTTTTGACGTACCTGATCGACTTCAACGGAATTATCAACGTTAAAATACAGTTTCTCGATGCAGCAGTTTCATCATATAATGATAACATCTAAGTTGATAAGTACAGATGTTGGTTTAGAACTTGGCAATGCCGGCGCACTATTTCAGTTGTAACATCAACCCAGCATTTTATTCTATTGTAGTCTTGCAAATTCACGAAGAAAATAATTATCTAAAGCCCACTTTAAACTCAATAGCCAAAAAAGGAATTCGTATCCAAAAACTTTCAATGCAAATCGTACAAAAAATCTTACAGACCAAAGCGATATCAGTCTCTGACATCTTAAGTCCTAAGTCGGCACCAGTTGCCCACTGGTCTCGGTGGTTTATGTGTGGTATTTTATGTTACTATGGTGTGAGTTGGTGATCCTTGTCCCTTTTGCGTCTCTTTCTGTTGGTGTCTGTTCTGTGTTTTTTGCATGGGTGTTTTGGGATTTTGATTTGGGTACTGCAACCGAATGTTGTTGGAGATCCCTTCCTTTCTTTTATATATAAAGAAAACTGACAAAGAACAAACTAGCTTAGAGTCTAAAGGTTTAAAAGCTGAGATGTGTAAAGCCGAGAGTAAATACTCAGTCTTTTAGACACCGGTCCTGTTGCGATATTTCCCATTTTACCTGGGTTTGTTCTTCAGATAAAGGATTAAGAGTTCAGAAGCGATTAACGTTTCTATTTTGCAATTTTGAAAAAAAAGAGTGTTGGAGCGATTTCAAGTCTAGTCACGTTTGACTTTTCATATACTTGAGACTAATTGGAGATGAAGAGATAATTAACATACGTATATATTCAGGCTGTATATCTTCATCATAATTATCAAAAGCACAGCGAAAAAATAAACAACAACGTTAGAAGTATTCAGAAAATGTCGGATCGGCCCATAATTTGCCATCGGCTCATAATGATTATCATATAGCTAGGAGAGTAAAAACTGCAATAAACTTTGGATAATTACCAATTTCATACCATTATATTCATGCAAAATATTTTACCTGTCATGTCTATATCTTTCTGACTGTACTCTGATATTGTTAGACCTTGTTCAAAATCCTCATATAAATGTACAAGAGCTGCATCGACACTTGTTTCTCGCGGAGAGCCATGACGAAACTCAACCTTTTCCAATTTTCCACAGGTGGTTGTACCGCTAGCCTCGGTGGTTGTGAATTTGTTTTCAGGGTTTAGATCTTTTTTCTTCCCATGCAGGTCATTTATGCCAAAGAATAGATGAGCACAAGTTAGAATGGCTTTACTTCCATTAGGTAACTCTACAAATCCTCCAAGAGTTCCTTTAACTCTCTGACCGTAATGTGGACTATGTTTAACATATATTGGTTGTCCGATTTTGAGCTCACTTTTACCACCAAAACAACAAAAGCCTTCTCTAACATCAACCGTAGCACTGTTTATTTCTCGCGGATATTCCTTCTCTACGATAGGAATTAGTCCTTTAGAGCGACAGTACAAAACGATACAAGGCTCCTTTGTAACCTCGTGTTTAGAACTGAAATTCTTGGATTTGAACGGGCATGCAGATATCATTGTTAAATTTGAATGCTCGGCAAACAGTTTTGCTGCAATATCGCCTGGTATCTGTGGAAGATTGGAAGTCGAGTTTCCATAATCTATGTTGAATTTCTCCGCCAAAAGTTTCCCTTCCCCGTTCACAAACTTTCTTGACTGCCAAATTATTCTTAATCCATTTACATTCGAAAGTGGGCATCTTAGATAACCATTAAGATATACAATGAGACAAAATCCGTTGTTATCCTTGTTTCTAGCTAGCACTACCTGGTCAATTTTTAAGTCCTTTGCTACATACTTATTCTGTTCGATTTTGTATTTCAGGAAACCCTCGATAATTCTAGTAAAGTTCCTCTTACCACATTTGCATAAAACCCGAAGAGGGTTGGGCTTGTCTTCATCAGAAACCAAGGGAATCTCGTGAAAAATAAGCAAGCTACACAAAAAGAAATCGCAAGTCATCATTGCAGGTTCGTATAATATTCCACCAATATCTGCGAATGATTCCTTTCGGCATTCGTCTCTAAGCGCCTGGGCAACAAGACTTCTAATGCTAACGACCATACATATTTGGACGTTTGACTCTGACATTAGATTTGCTGCCATTTTCTCTACATTGCTCACCCAATCATTGAATTCAAAATATGGTTTCATGTTTCTAACTGCTTCTTCGAGTTCGTCACAACCGATTGTAATGTTTCTACAGCAAGTAGGTACGTCTAAAAATGGAAGTCGTTGAACAAGACATTTAACACTTGGAACGATTCGTCGATTGCCTGGCAGGTAAAAGTATCCTGTTTCACAGTCTATGTAGTCTGATACATCTGTAAACAATATATGAGATTGGACATGTTTATAAGCCATTCTAGAAAATACCTTGGTCTCATAAAATTAAATGTAACAAAAATTGAAGTGATCTAACTCGATACCTTTTTGAACAGCAACTAAAATGTTAAACGTCTTCAAATTCATTGCATCATTTAAGAACAGATAGATTTGCAGCATGGACCAGACATGCACGTTTCGGATACTAAACTCTCGTCACTGATTCTCATTTCAAACAATGACATGTTGCATAAAACTTTGAAAGTTATGTCTAAAAAAAGATCTCCTCCCTTCTTTCTAAAATAAACCAATAGACGTTACGGTAGCAGGATTGGTGGGGTATGATGCTATAGAACCCTATTTTAGAAATTTCAAGAAAATTTTGTGACAAGAAATTTTCAAATGCGTTTGAAGAAACGATGAATTGAAGTTGATCGAACTTGGCTACATGTGCCCTGGGGGACTCCTGGTCCTTGGTCCACCAGCAGTGACACTCACGAAGTGGTACAAATGTTAAACGTCTTCAAATTAAAGCATCATTTAAGAACAGATAAATCTGCAGCATGGACCAGACATGCTCGTTTAGGGTACTTAACTCTCGTCAGTTTTCCTCAATATAAACAATGAAATATGGCCAAAAACTGAAAGTTATTTCCAAAATAGACCGAAAGACCTAGCAGGATTGTTGGAATATGATGAAACCAACTTGATTGAGGATCACTGACGAGGGTTAAGTACCCGAAACATGCATGTCTGGTTAATGCTGCAAAATTATTTAACATTTGTTCCACTTGGTTAATGTCACTGCTGGTGGACCAGGAGTCCCCGAGGTTACATGTAGCCAAGTTCGATCAATTTCAGTTGATTGTTTCTTCAACGCATTCGAAAATTTCTAATATCAAAATCCCATGAAATATATTTAACGTGGGTCCTGTAGCATTATATCCCACCCATTTTGCTACCTCTTTTGGTACGTTTTTGGATATTATAAATTTCACACGCTTTGGCCAAATTACATTGTTTAGAATGAGAATCACTGACGAGGGTCAAGTACCCATAATGTGCATGTTTGGTCCATACTGCAAATTCATCTGTTCTTAAATGATGATATTGAATTTGAAGACGTTTAAGATTAATACACCAGACACATATTTTACTGTCCTGTTCACTAATTCCATAACACCCTGTTTTCCCGATTCTCTCTAAAATATAATAATGTCATCTTCCAAAAATTTATCAGTTTTATAGTACTCCTTTAGTTGTAACAGAAAATACCATTGTTTTGGCTGTACGTCA
Source organism: Pinctada fucata (assembly GCA_028142955.1). NCBI lineage: Eukaryota > Metazoa > Mollusca > Bivalvia > Pterioida > Pteriidae > Pinctada > Pinctada fucata. The sequence goes on from AP027111.1 coordinate 1,754,552, forward strand.
GTTAAGTTAGAAGTAGGACGAAAAATAAAAAGGCTACGGGGATTTTCTATAGTAAAATCGCTGAAAATGTGTGACGTCGGAGGCTTTGACGTCACTGTTTACTATTGTTGACACGGAGAACAATATGGCGGCGGCTTGAAATTAACATGGGAATTTTCCGTAGACATTTTATTTTTCATATAGCGGTTTGAAGGCAGCAGATAGGGTAAGTTCAAGTTAATTTCCAGTTACGACTAAAGGAGTCAATTCTCGGAAACAATGATTAATAGGAAAATTCTTCAGACGACAGAATAAATTGCCAAAACAAGGTGCTCTGGATTTAGTGAACAGGACAGTAGATAAGTAAATCCTCATTATTGGTACTTCAAACCAATGTGATTCTCAGACACAGCCAAAGGTGAGTAACGTCCTCTAGTTTGATTTCTAAGTATGTGCATAGATTCTACAAGTCCATTCAGAAGCATATGTAAATGTTGGTACATGAAGTCGGATGTTAATTTCGATGGTAGCATCATATCCCACCCATTCTGCTACATCTTTCGGTACATTTTTGGACATAATAATTTCACGCATTTTGGCCATATTGCATTGTTTAGACTGAGGATCACTGACGAGGGTTTAGTACCCGAAACGTGCATGTCTGGTCCATGCTGTAAATTTATCAGGTTTTAAATGATGCTATTGAATTTAAAGACCAAAGGCCAAAGAAGGCAAATACTTTCCTTCAGCTGGGAAGGTTATGGTCTCGATTTCCTGGGATGCAGAAGTTATTTTGCCAATAGATTATCTCCAAAAAGGTGTGTTATTCCAACAGGACAATGCTCCTGTTCACAAGTCTGTCACTGTAATTACTGCCATTCATGATTGTGGCTTTAATTTGATTGAGCATCCGCCTAATTCACCTGATCTTGCTCCATCAGACTTTCATCTATTCCCAAAACTGAAAGCAGCTATTTCGGGCACCCACTTTCAGTCCGATGATTACGTCATACTTGCAATGGATGGCTTTCTGAACAGTCAAGATAAGGAATTCTTAAAATGGAATTGAGGCCCTTAAACACCGGTGGCAAAAGTGTATAGATACTGAAGGGGATTATGTAGAAAAATAATGCAAAATGTCCGATAAAATTCAGATCCTTCCAAACGAGGCTCACAACATATCAATCTGCCGTCGTAGAAATTGAATCGATTAAAAATTGCCTTGTGACCACTTCTGCAAAATGACAAGTAAACCAATAGGAAATGTGAATGTAATAATGCACAATAAAGCTAAGACAGACACAAATTACTACCCGTTCCCTTAAGCGTCAAACTTGTAACTCAATCATGACCGTATGTGTCTGCTCGATAAAATAAAAGGATCATTATAATCACAGGATATCAGCTTGCATTATGGGGCAGTGTTTTTTTAACCTTGATTATGGTCTGAAATTCGGGCCCTCCTTTGTGAACTCAAAAGTTCGTAAGTCAGCATAAAATGTTCATAACTTGTTCATTTTCATGGATATACAGTGTAAAATAAAATAAAAAATCAGGGGAGTAAGCAGAATTTGATCTCTACTGATCAGTAATGTAAGGTAGATGTCAAGAAGTAAGACTTAGATTCATATTTTTTTTGTGACACTTGGACATTAGAATGGTAATTTGACCTTAAATGTACAAGGATCATTAAACATAATGAAAGTGTTTTATATATCTGTTCACTCTTTCTTAGTATGAATCAAATGGGCAAAGATGACAATCATTTCTCTTTGTAGAGTAAATAATCCAGTCTCTTTGCTGCCGTTATAAGGGACTGAATTCCGCTAACCGTTCCAATGAAAATTCTAATGGCTTTGCCTTGCCTACTCGAATTGAGACTGAATAACCGATAGGTACTTCTTTGATGTTTATTATCATTACAGAGCGTAGTCTGACAAATATATTGCTCAATGCTTGCTTTATATTTAAGACATTAATTTTGATTTTCTTGCAGAAGGCACTTAAGTTAACATTGAACATGATGTCGCTACCTTGCATATTTTTTCTCGCTTCGTCATTGCAAATTTTTAACTCCTTACCTCACCAAACAGACAAACGGGAAGTGCGGAGAACTAGCAAACTAAAAGCGAGAACAATTTCAAGGTGGGTATCTATAGTACATTGAATGTTAACTTAAGTACCTTCCTCAAGAAAATCAATATTTAATATTTATCGCACTCATTCTGCTACGTCTTTTGGTACATATTTTGGACATAATAATTTTCATACTTTTTGGCAATATTACATTGTTTAGACTTAGGATCACTGACGAGGGTTTAGTACCCGAAACGAGCATGTCTGGTCCATGCTGTAAATTTATCAGGTCTTAAATGTTGCTATTGAATTTGAAGACGTTTAACATTTGAACTACTTGGTGAGTGTCACTGCTGGTGGACCAAGAGTCCCCGAGGGCACATGTAGCCAAGTTCGATCAACTTCGGTTGATCGCCTGTCTCTTCATCGCATTTGAAATTTTCTGTTACAAAATATCTTGAAATTTCTAAAACTTGTGTCCTGTAGCATCATATCCAACTCATTCTGCTACGTCTTTTGGTACATTTTTTGGACATAATAATTTTCATACTTTTTGGCCATATTACATTGTTTAGACTTAGGATCACTGACGAGGGTTTAGTACCCGAAACGTGCATGTCTGGTCCATGCTGTAAATTTATCAGGTCTTAAATGATGCTATTGAATTTGAAGACGTTTAGCATTTAAGGTAAAGCATCCCTAAGGTCTCAGATATTCACATTTCCTAAAAGAAAGGATGGGATCTCCAACAACACTAGGTTGCAGCACCCACAGCAAAACCCCAAAACACCCAATTTAAAAACTTAGAACACCCACAGAAAGAGACGCAAAATTGAAAAGGAACACCAACTCGCACCATAGAAACATTAAATCCAAAAGACCACACATAAACCATCGAGACCACTGGGCAACTGGTGCCGACTTAGAACGGCCATCTGCCACGTAAGAAGCAGACGGTGTGGTTATCCTGGATTGCGTGCGCACAACCCTCCCACTATTCAAATTTCCCAGTGGTCTCGAAGAACGCACAATTATGGTATAAAACAACCTCCTCACTGTTAGATGACCACACACAAACAAGACCGTAAAACGCAGGGGTCCAAGCAACACAGATGAATATGTAAATAGATATAAAAAGAGGACGTGCGTAATACAGTCCGTGCTCTGCCGGCTGTAGCGAGCTCATATATGTTATCACCCGAGGAGTCCGACTGAGATTCAGAGAGGACAGGTGGTTGGGGCCCTGTCTTCTCTAAGGAGGTCTGGACAGGGCCCGTCATGGAGTCCCTTCGTCACAGTCAGTCAGAGTGCAAGTTTTAAGAATGCGCTCGTACAAGACTGTAGATTGGTCAAGTACCAAGCTTTGTGTCCGTCTGGTGACATTAGGATCATATCCACGGTATAAAAGGCCTTTGATGACTCTGACGCATTTTCGATAGTTATGCTGTCTACCTTTGATCCTTCTTATTTTGTTAATTATGTCACAATAAAATGCAGGTTGTGAAATACCTAAAGTAAGATACTCTGTTGCCTGTATGGGTCCGAATTTCAAAAGAAGTTGATAATAATTTTTCCAGAAAGTCTTTACTAGTTTGTGAAAGCGAAAACCTTGACCGAAAAGTTTCTTTGTAATTTGTAAATTTCTACTATGAAAATCCAAAAAATAAGTACGTGCTCTCGCATACCGGATGAGCTGTGAGATATAGATACCGTATGACGGTAATCTAGTGACATGACCGTCAAGCCAGGGGAAATTTACTATGTTGAATCCAAAATCATCTCGTTTGTCATACACACTTGTATGAATTTCTCCATTGACAATTTTGATACTTAGGTACAAAAATAACAACTTTAAAATATTCTCAAAGCTTATCTTAAACCTGATATACAAACAAAATATAACTCGTGGTTTCATGATTATACCGAGAACTTAGCCGCTTGAACTTTAACATTGGACCCTATGGGAAAAGTAAGAAAATTCCCTTTTTAGAGGTAATAAAATGTAACTATAAAAGTTTCTTTTCCCAAAATCATATTAGTTTGATAATCTGAACAATATTCTGAAGAGAAAAATAGGGTATCCAGGCAAAAAATTACCAGCAATTCTGACCTGAGGGATACTCTACCTAAAGGTCTTAAATATGGAGAAATCGTTGGGCAACAGATTTGTCAGCCTTCGCTCTGTAACAAGGAAAGTGGAATCAGTCTCTTGTAACGGCAGCCAAGACACTATATTATTTAATCTATTCTCTTTGATGTCTTTGCAGTAAATCTTCTATCAGTACACTATGTAGTTTTATGTATACCATACACTGTTTTCAAAGACCTTATTCCATTTGTGACGAATATAACGTCACAGAAAGAGAAGAAAAGTTTTAACTCCAATGTAACAAATAAAATCAAGACCGGACCAGGTAGGACTTTCAAAATGATTTGTATGTTATTTATTTATTTTATCGGGGTTTTTTTTTGTTTTAGAAATTTGACGTTTAACGTAGAATTTATTTTGGATGGCCTTAGAGGGCGACACTAAAATACATTTGGCTGTGTTTGAATATCTCTTTGGCTTAAAGTACCACGAATGAGGATGTACTGTCCGAAACACGTGTCTGGCACATTAAAATCCATTTGGGCGAAAGCACCTCGCATCTCAGTTCAATTTTACCTTCAGATACATAGATGATGTGTTGTCAATCAATAATCCGAAATTTAAGGACCATCTACATGAAATCTATCCCCATCAACTAGAGATCAGGTAAACAACAGAGAGCGACAGATCCGCTTCGTACTTGAATTTACTTCTACCTTTCGACGCAAACGGCCATTTGAACACCTCACTGTATGACAAGCGTGACGATTTCATCTTCCACATAACTAACTTCCCTCACTAAGTATACGGATGTGACAGTTCTACCGACTTTAAGCGGTTGGTGTTGCATGCACGCAGGAGATGCTTACTCTTCCTGGGTACCTGGTCTCACCCCCATATCGGGAGTTCGCTTCTTTTCATATGGAGGAGGTTTTTGTTTGTTTGCTCGGGTTCCTGTTTTATCCTGATTTTGTATGCATTCGGTTTCTGATTTCCTAAATTATCGATTTTGTGATATATACAGGGATATGGTCATTATCCATATTTGTCATTTCATGAGTAGCAACATACCGTCTTCTCCTGCTGATGGCGCTTTTGCTTCTCAACTCATACGGTACGCCAGGGCATGTTCCAAATATGAAGATTCCATTGTTAGAGCCAGACGGCTTGCAAGTAAGCTACTTGTACAAGGTTATATCACGCAACGGCTGAAATCATCATTGCGGAAGCTCTTCGGTCGCTACAGGGATACTATAAAAGCATATCAGAACCCCCTTTCCAGAATAATCAGTGACATTCTACAATTTGATTCAATGGCTGTCGTCATCAACAAATAAAACATGCTTACTTGATCTGTACATCAAAATGTACATCGAGACAATCACCTAATTTGACAGGTTTCATGAAGTTGTTACGACGGGTGTTGTCAGGAGACGCTGACTCTCTTCGGGCACCTGGTCTTACTTCGGAATGTTGTTCATTCCGGGGTTCGCAGCCGTTCCGATGGGAATTCTCACGATTTAGCTTTGCCTTCTCGACTTTGAGACTGAATAAAGGTAAGGTACTTCTTTGATGTTTATTTAAGAAGGTAACGAGGTGGAAAATTTCAATTCCCAAAGTACCACTGTTCGAAAATTATCTGCAATGTTAAACGTCTTCAAATTGAATAGCATTTAAGTACAGATAAATTTGCAGCATGGACCAGACATGCACGTTTCGGGTACTTAACCCTCGTCAGTGATCCTTAATCCAAACAATGTAATATGGCCAAATATTGAGAAAACTGTAATGTACAAAAAAAGCTTAGAATTTAAGATAGATAACCATATAGGACGATAACAGTTAGTCTAAGAGGTCATTAAAGGTCAACCTCCTACATGCGTTTAAAAAAATAGCTAACCAAATTAACTTACATGGACTGTCCAAACCATGATCACGTATTCTGTTTAAGATATCTCCGGTAGCTGGATTCCTGAATTCCCTTATGTTGATGGAGCATTTAAGATCCCTAGGGTGTCCAATTCCAAGGAACATACCCATGTTCTGAAAATATTCTACCCCAGATTGCCAGTGTATTAAGGTCGTGCCTGAAAATACTGCCATGAACATTTTCTTTAAATCAACGTAAATCTTCCAGTTGTTTGAATATATAAGCTGGTCTGAAAAGGGTACCATCTCACTGTGATAAAGAGATGAGTTGTTGCAAAGCGTTAAACATATTGATGCATGCTTTTCACACACAAATGCACGGACACTATACACTTTTTTGTTGTTTGTCGTTGTTGAGTATTTGTCTAGCTCGTTTTTATCGCAGAGACCTACCTCGAAGACTGTAGAGTCATCAATAATGAAGTCCTCAAGTACTTCAACTGTAGCATCTACCTCGAAATAAAAATTTTCAAACGGCGGTATTGTACTCTTGGCTAAAACACCACGATAGTATTTCAATCTCGATTTAAGATTTTCTGCAGGAAGTTGCGGTAACCAATTCGGGGCAGTGCTGATTCCAACTCCATCTCTGTTCATGATGCAATCAAAGTGGCAGCTGGACCTGTCGAAGATGTCCTTCGATTGAGCTTCTAAGAAAACAAAATATTTCTATACATTATATGTTAGTTAGATATTGAGATTTTGTACCTCTAATTCATGGCATAGCATTACGTAGTAAATCATTATCTTGTAAAGTGAAGACATTTCTCATGAAAGAAAATCACTTACTTTTCTTTTGATATTTACATATGGACCCTTTTCAAATACTTATAAGCAATACCATTATATATATATATATATGTTTCAGTTGAAATACGTTTGATTTGTTTCTAAAAAGGGTTATATTCTTGTATTTCTATATTTAGTTTCATAAAACACAAACACAAATGAAAAAAAAATCTTATTTCATTTACAAAGCCCACCTTTCAATGTTCCAAAAGGTACGTTATCTTGGTGGCGAATTTTAATGGTTGAAGCTGAGGGTTTAGACTCGGATGTCACTGTAAAACAAAAATTTAGATAAACAAAATTAATCTGAAATACCATCTTATACATATATTACATTCTATAAACACACTTAACAAGTTGCACATGGGTCAAACAAAAAACCCTAAATCAGATTCTTGAAAAAAATACAGAACAGAATTTTCCGTCATCACGGTTGGCCAGTGAGCAACAATGGGAAAGACATTGGTACAAAACTGTAGAATGGTCAAGTACCATGCCCAGTGTTTTTTTTTTTTTTCGTGACTTTAGGATTACATCCTCGGTAAAGAAGGCGACCGATTTTTGGTTAAAGTTTGATCTGCCTTTATTGCATGCAATCAGGAAACGCTGACTCTCCCTAGGCACCTGGTCTAACTTCGGAGTGTTGTTCATTCCGGTGTTCGCAGCCGTTCCGATGGGAATTCTCACGATTTTGCCTCGGATTCTCGACTTTGAGACTGAATAACTGTTAGGAACTTCTTTGGTGTTTATTATCATTATCCATTAGGTCACCGTAAAATGAAGGCAATGCAATTTCCAAAGATACATGTATATACTCTGATGCTGGAGTTGTCCCAAATTTTTTTCGGTCATGTTTAGAATGAAGCTCCCTGCGCCTACCCTCTAAAGATTTTTGGCCATATTTTTCACTTAAATACGCTTCTGGATAAACCCTACACAAAATTTGGAGCCGCTCATTTTGACAAGAGGATATTAAAAGTCTATTTTGTAGATGGCGCCAGGAAAATTCACTGCGGCTTTATTTAAATTGTTTGGCATGAAGAACTACTGACGAGGATTCAAGTATCCGAAACACGTGTCTAGTAATATGAAATTGGTACTATAGAACATATATATCAATATTGACAATTTCAACCAGTAGGCTGGTATCGTTACTGGTGGACTGCAAGTCCCCGAGGATATCACTTACCTAGTGTTTACGCACTGCATTGAAATATTTTTTTAAATTTCCTGTCATCAAATTAGACCTAAAGTTCTAAAACAAAGGGGTATCTCCCTTATTGCATAGCTCTGTCCGTAGCAGGGGTTTCGGCATTTTTATTTTTGGTCATGTTTAGAATTAAGCTCTTTGCGCCTACCCTCCAACGATTTTTGGCCATATTTTTCACTTAAATACGCTTCTGAATAAACCCTACACAAAATTTGGAGTCGCTCATTTTGGCAAGAGGAAATTAAAACTCTGTATTGTAGATGGCGCCAGGAAAATTCACTGCGGCTTTATTCAAACTGTTTGGCATGAAAAGAAGGGAGGAGATCTCCAACAAGACCCCGTTGCAGCATCAACAGCAAAACACCAAAACACCCGATGCAAAAACACAAAAGGCGAGTACAGCACGAGACGGAAAAGAGACACACGACATGCAAACACCAAACACAAAAGACTACACATAAACCGACGAGACCAATGGGCAACCGGCGCCGACTTTGGACGGCCATCTGTCACGCAAGTAGCAAATGGTGTGTTTATCCTGGATTACTTACGCACAACCCTCTCACTTCTCCAATTACCCAGAGGTCTCGAAGAACGTACAATTGTGGTGTAAAACAACCTCCTCACTGTAAGATGACATCACACAAACAAGACCGCGAGTACTACCGACGAGGATTCAAGTATCCAAAACACGTGTCTAGTACAATAAAATTGGTACTATAGAACATATTTTTCAATATTGACAATTATAAATGGAAAGCCAAGTAGTAAAAATCATAATATTTCAACTCTGCATTTGCGGATTAATAATTTATGTTTTGTTGCTCTGTAAATGTATATGTGTGCTATGTACACTTGTAAACTGAAATGTGTCATGTTTTCGGACAATGCTATTTGTAATATAAGAAGTTTGTTTATTTGTAAAGCAAGCTGTTCTTCAAGGAGCTGTAACGATAAGACGTAAAATCTGCCCTAAAAAGTGGAAAATTCAAAATGGGAAATTTGAAGAAATTTTTCAGTAGAAATATCAATTAACTAAATGCATATCTAAGTCTAATGTCTGATTTAATAAATTATCAATAACAATACCGATATTTGGGTTAAAATGAGCGGTTTTTCTGTAGAAATCAATGGAAAACGGAAAAGTTTTATACAACTTTGTTCCACCCCGACTTACAAAATACCACTTTTACCAAAGATGTATATTATTAATACAAATTTTCTGACCAAGTTTGGTTCTGTAACTCGGAGTGGAACAATGTCCCACAGACGAAAAACGAAAAAAGGGGGATGGACTATTTTTTAAGAATCTGACTTAAAAGTGGTTGGATAGATAAAAATTGCCCATTTCTTCTTGTTATACAATGGGGCAATCTATTCTGAGTGGATTCCGATGAAATATACAACATATACGAATAAAATAAACGATATAAAGATGTCTATTTCTACACAGTGTGTATTTCGCTCCTGAAAGCTTACAGTGTGGCTACTTAGTACAAAATATAACGGTTTTCAGACCCCGGATTGCGTATTATACCGATTACATTGACATACTGGTTTCGATGTTATCATGTTCTTTTTCATTTTTAAAATAAGAGGGACTTAAAACATAATACACTTAAGATTTATATAAAATTGCATTTTTTTTTGGTATATTATCGTTCGCTCTTTGACGTTTTCAGACATTGTTACCCCTTACCTATTTAAGCCGTAATTATCAAATCTTACATCAATTTTTTAAAAATAAAATACTTATGAGAAATCTTCTAATACATAATATTTTTCTCCTGAACACACCTTTTCCTTCAAAGGACGGAAGGCGCACGAGAAATAATCGAATTATTTCAGGGCTAAATCAAGCCCTTATCGCTATAGCTCCTTTGTGTACACTTGTTATCCTTGATGCGATTTCAAGGCAGTGGAAACTTTTATGCCTTAAATACAAATATTTTTTTTAATTGTGCACAAGCCTTTGGGAGCAGCAATTCTAATGCCCCCCCCCCCCCCCCAAAATCTCAGGAAAGCATATAGTCGCCGTTGTGTCCGTCTGTCTGTCTGTCTGTCTGTCCGTCCATTCTAGCCCAAACAGAAAGAAGAGGAAGATCTCCTAAACCCTTCATTAGAATTTGATCATATTTCACACAAATGTTCATTAGGAAAGGTCATTTGGGACAAAGGTAGCTAAGGTCATTAATCAAAGGTCAAGGGCATTCCAGGCTAAAAATAGTTTTTTTGCAATATATAATCTAAAAATTAATTCAAATATCAAATTAAATTATTTTATTAAATTATTTTCTCCAAATGGTCTGAAATTATAAAATAATGCATAATCTTTTTACATCTTTTACGGGTTTTAAGATTTTTCATTGCGTTGATAAATTGAGTCCCAGTGAATATATATATATATATATATATATATATATATATATATATATATATATATATATATATATATATATATATAAAAAGCACAGGAAAAAAATAAACAACAACGTTAAGTATTCAGAAAATGTCGGATCGGCCCAAAGGCTAATGCATGTCTCTCGCAGAAAAAAGATATAAAAAGCACAAAAGTGGTGCGAGAGACTCACGACATTAAATTAATTTACCTCAAATTTTCAGAGCACCTCGGCTCCTTCTTCAGGAGACACTCAGAACATACATTCAGAAAAAAAAAATGAAAAAGGAAAAGAAAAAAAATGATGAAAAAAAGACAAAGAAAAATAATGGTGTTATGTGGCTATGCTCTGGAAGGCATGTCTTAAAACCATGGCAGTCAAAAAGTGAAGAGGGACGTTACAATGTAAGGCAGACAAATAAAAGGGGACGTGAAAACCATCCATTCTATTTAGACATGATCGCTAGGAAAGGAATCATAGAGTAAAACGAGGGAATGAATGGCAGGAAAAATGAATGAAATTAGACCGCCATCTAGCGGATAAACGGTATTACTACGAACATGGAATATTTATTGAAATTATCTAAGTTCCTAAAGAAAAATAACGGATACTGGAGAAAAATGGGCAAATAAAAGGTGAGATGAAATGAAAAATACATACAACACCTTTAAAAGTAAGAAAAACAAGGCAAACACCCCCCAATAAAACATACATCCATACTGTAGCAAAGTGACCGGTGAACTGTACACGCGTGAGTCGGTATGAATAGAAAGTGGTATGACAAAAGGGGCGCTTAAAGGGGCAACCGAAAATAGGGAAAAATATATGGTTTTGGGACGAAGTCAGGCGCTCGTTCACAGTTTCGTCAATTGACCTCCGTATCCAAACGGAAGAAATAGGGCGTGTTACAAAAAAGTACCCGTGAGGGAAGATCAAGCAGAACCTATCTCATAAACATAGTAAGTAAGGACTCTGAAATAAAGGCCTAGTACAAAAATCGAATTTAGTATTTTCTACTCATATGAAGAGTGTCAGAGCGCTTATTCAAGCCGTCTGGTTCAATGGTTTTCAGAGTATACTGCCAAAAGTTTTCCTTGGCTACTCTCTGGTCTATAGTCCAACTGACATTATGGTCTATGGGTACAACTTCCATGTCCTCCCAGGAGTGGTTATCCTGATTAAAGTGTTGGGCAACCGGTAGGTTCATTTTTCCGGTGGTAATGGATGACCTGTGGTTATTGATTCTCATGTTCAGGCCATCCTCAGTCTCACCGATGTACTGTTTCTGGCAAACTCTGCATGTTATCAGGTAGACCACATTTCTAGACTTGCAAGAAACATTTGTCAAGATTTTATATTCATGTCCGGTATTAGTACTTTTGAAGGTAGAAGTGGTCTGTGATCTCGGGCACAATTTGCATCTTTTGTTAGTACAAGTCGAAAAAGAGCCAACCGGCTTAGGGTTATCTAACCTGGACCTCACTAAATGGTCTTTGATGCTTCTTGGTTTCCTATACGAGACCAAGGGGGGAGAAGGAATTATTTTTTTCATCCTCTTGGATTGGTGGAGAGTAGACAGGTTATCTTTCAGGATCGCTGAAATGCCTAATAATGTCGGGTGAAAGGTCGTAACTAAAGGGATCCTAGACCCTAAACTTTTGGGTTTGTACTGGAGAAGGTCCTGTCTGTCAATCCTTTGAACCGCCGATATAGATTCATGTACAGACTTAGCATTGTAGCCACGGTGACACAGTCTCTGTGAGAGTTCCTTACTTCTTAAATGAAATGAATCATCAGAGGAGCAAATCCGCCTTATTCTAGTTGCTAGACCAACTAGAATAAGGCGGATTTGCTCCTCTGATGATTCATTTCATTTAAGAAGTAAGGAACTCTCACAGAGACTGTGTCACCGTGGCTACAATGCTAAGTCTGTACATGAATCTATATCGGCGGTTCAAAGGATTGACAGACAGGACCTTCTCCAGTACAAACCCAAAAGTTTAGGGTCTAGGATCCCTTTAGTTACGACCTTTCACCCGACATTATTAGGCATTTCAGCGATCCTGAAAGATAACCTGTCTACTCTCCACCAATCCAAGAGGATGAAAAAAATAATTCCTTCTCCCCCCTTGGTCTCGTATAGGAAACCAAGAAGCATCAAAGACCATTTAGTGAGGTCCAGGTTAGATAACCCTAAGCCGGTTGGCTCTTTTTCGACTTGTACTAACAAAAGATGCAAATTGTGCCCGAGATCACAGACCACTTCTACCTTCAAAAGTACTAATACCGGACATGAATATAAAATCTTGACAAATGTTTCTTGCAAGTCTAGAAATGTGGTCTACCTGATAACATGCAGAGTTTGCCAGAAACAGTACATCGGTGAGACTGAGGATGGCCTGAACATGAGAATCAATAACCACAGGTCATCCATTACCACCGGAAAAATGAACCTACCGGTTGCCCAACACTTTAATCAGGATAACCACTCCTGGGAGGACATGGAAGTTGTACCCATAGACCATAATGTCAGTTGGACTATAGACCAGAGAGTAGCCAAGGAAAACTTTTGGCAGTATACTCTGAAAACCATTGAACCAGACGGCTTGAATAAGCGCTCTGACACTCTTCATATGAGTAGAAAATACTAAATTCGATTTTTGTACTAGGCCTTTATTTCAGAGTCCTTACTTACTATGTTTATGAGATAGGTTCTGCTTGATCTTCCCTCACGGGTACTTTTTTGTAACACGCCCTATTTCTTCCGTTTGGATACGGAGGTCAATTGACGAAACTGTGAACGAGCGCCTGACTTCGTCCCAAAACCATATATTTTTCCCTATTTTCGGTTGCCCCTTTAAGCGCCCCTTTTGTCATACCACTTTCTATTCATACCGACTCACGCGTGTACAGTTCACCGGTCACTTTGCTACAGTATGGATGTATGTTTTATTGGGGGGTGTTTGCCTTGTTTTTCTTACTTTTAAAGGTGTTGTATGTATTTTTCATTTCATCTCACCTTTTATTTGCCCATTTTTCTCCAGTATCCGTTATTTTTCTTTAGGAACTTAGATAATTTCAATAAATATTCCATGTTCGTAGTAATACCGTTTATCCGCTAGATGGCGGTCTAATTTCATTCATTTTTCCTGCCATTCATTCCCTCGTTTTACTCTATGATTCCTTTCCTAGCGATCATGTCTAAATAGAATGGATGGTTTTCACGTCCCCTTTTATTTGTCTGCCTTACATTGTAACGTCCCTCTTCACTTTTTGACTGCCATGGTTTTAAGACATGCCTTCCAGAGCATAGCCACATAACACCATTATTTTTCTTTGTCTTTTTTTCATCATTTTTTTTCTTTTCCTTTTTCATTTTTTTTTTCTGAATGTATGTTCTGAGTGTCTCCTGAAGAAGGAGCCGAGGTGCTCTGAAAATTTGAGGTAAATTAATTTAATGTCGTGAGTCTCTCGCACCACTTTTGTGCTTTTTATATATATATATATATACATATATATATATACAGTGTATAAAGTAAAAATGTTAAAACACCACAAAAAGCAATATTTCATTCCACATTTTATTATTACACATGTTTCGGCTTTTACAGCCTCTTCAGATACTAATAAGTTTATCTTAAGAGGATGTAAAAGCCGAAACACGTGTAATAATAAAATTTGGAATATAATTTCGCTTTTTGTGGTGTTTTAACATTTTTTTTTCTATATTTATTTTCTTTACGTTGGATCTAATTTTAATTTTTGATGACACAGTGTATTTATATAGGCTGCTTACGAGAATGTCATCATAGATGTTTCCATCTTTTATTAGAGCAGCCCCTTCAGGATGAAGGCCACTTAAGGTTAATCATCAAAGATCAAGGGTCAAACGTCTTCAAATACATTAGATCATTTAAAAGCAGATACATTTACAGCATGGATCAGACGTGCACGTTTCGGGTATTTAACCCTCGTCAGTGACCCTCATTCTGAACAATTTTGTGGAAATTATGTTCAAATAAACGCAAAGAAGTACCTAACAGCTATTCAGTCTCAAAGTCGAGAAGACAAGGCCAAATCGAGAGAATTCCCATCGGAACGGTTGCGAACCCCTGAATGAACAACACTCCGAAGTGAGAATACCGAAAGACACAGCAAGATGGCTGGGATATGATGCTACAGGACACCGGTTTCAGAAATCAAAGAAACGATCAACCGAAATTGATCGAACTTGGCTACATGCATGTGCCCTGGGGGGTATCCTGGTCCACCAGCAGTGACACTCACAAAGTGGTACAAATGTCAAACGTATTCGAATTCATTAGCATCATTTAAAAGCAGATAAATTTGCAGCATGGACCAGACATGCACGTTTCGGGTATTTAACCCTCGTCAGTGACCTTCAATCTAAACAATGAAATACCGCCAAAATTTTGTGAAAATTATGTTCAAAATATACCGAAAGACATAGCAAGATGGTTGGGATATGATGCTACATGACCCAGGTTTCAGACATTTAGAAATTTTGTTAACAGAAATTTTTGAATGTGTTTGAAGAAACGATTCAACCGAAATTGATCGAACTTGACTACATGTGCCCTCGGGGACGACTGGTTCACCAGCAGTGACACTCATGTCAAACGTCTTCAAATTCATTAGCATCCTTTAAAAGCAGATACATTTACAGCATGGACCAGACATGCACGTTTCGGGTATTTAACCCTCGTCAGTGACCCTCAATCTAAACATTGAAATATGGTCCAAATTTTGTGAAAATTATGTTTAAAATATACCGAAAGACATAGCAAGATGGATGGGATATGATGCTAAAGGACCTAGGTTTCAGAAATTTAAGAAAATTTTGTTAACAGAATTTTTGAATGCGTTTGAAGAAACGATTAACCGAAATTGATCAAACTTGACTACATGTTCCGTCGGGGACTCCTGGTCCACCAGCGGTGACACTCACCAAGTGGTACAAATGTCAAACATCTACAAATTCATTAACATCCTTTAAAAGCAGATACATTTACAGCATGGACCAGACATGCACTTTTCGGGTATTTAACCCTCGTCAGTGACCCTCGATCTAAACAATGAAATATCGCCAAAATTTTGTGAAAATATGTTTAAAATATGATATGATACTACAGGTCCAAGGTTTCAGAAATTTCAAAAAATTAGATCAAGTTATAAAAAATCAGTGTTTTGTCAAAACTGTATATACTAACTTTTGAATAATAATGGAAAAATGTGTAAAATTTTAAATAAATTACAGGTTTTATTTTTTAATGCGTTGATGAGAAATTGTGTGTGTGTGGGAGGGGGGGGGGTAAACATAACTTCTGGTGAGTGTATATTCATTGTGTATTTACAATTTCAGATGATTTCTCTATGATTACAATCAAAGAACATATTTTTATTGATAGAAATAAACCGATGTAAATAAAACATGGAAAATAGTTACACCCTATAAACAATTTACCACTTTATCTGATAAACTAAGCTTTTCCTTTAGATAGAATTGATAAGACCATCTATTTATTATTTCTATTAGGAAAGCCTATTTTCAGCAAGGAGTGCAAAGAATCTTATCAACGCATCACGATTATCATTGTATTTACCAATGTAAATTCAAATGTTACTTTACTATTATCTGAAGAGCGAAAGCGTGTCATAATAAAATGTGATATAAGATCGCCTCCCTTGTTTTATTTATTTATAATCTTTGCGTTGGATCTTACTTTTTCTGATTTTGGTGATTATTTTTGGCTGCTTTGAGGATATCGTCGTATATACCACAATTTTTTAATTTGGATAGACCAGGTCAAGGTCATTTGCATTCCTGTGTGATTTTTTTTTGCATTGATGAGCAATTTTGTTCAAAAAAGGGTGAGGTGTATTACACATTACTTCATAAGGATAATTTGTTCAGACTTCACAAACGGTTTTGCATAATGTCGGCTTTCCGACAAAAGTCTTCAAGGTCATATTAGGGTTAAACGTCAAGGTCATTCATTATAAAAAAAAACATTCGTCAGACGGATTATTTTTTATCATCATGCAAATCTGAATTGTTTTACGGAGGTAAGTCGAGATAGATAATGATTTTTTTCTTTTAGTTTTACCAATTCTATGTATAGTTGTCATCTGAGGATATTTTATTTTTTGCCTTTCTGATTTTTTTAGTTTCTGTGACTATAACAACTAATAATTAAATCGAACATTAGCGCGCTAACGTCCGGATTCTTTTCAACTACCTCAACATTGGCGGATAAAGAAAACAACCATTTTATCTTTTGAACGGGGGAGGCATATTTTGACCCATTGGCTTTCAATAACATTATCTTAATCAAAAACTATTTTCATTCAACAAGACTTCTACATATACAAATAGTCATATATAAACTTGGGCTTAGGTGAACTAAAACAGAAACTTACCTCTTTCATCTTCTTTTCCAGTTAAATACGACAGCAATACATCTGTTTGTTCTGAAAAAAAAAACTACTGTGATTATTCATCAGGGAAGGTCTTACTTAGGAAAACTGTGAGTGGACCAGGAGTCCCCGAGGGCACATATAGCCAAGTTCGATCAAATTCGGTTGATTATTTCTTCAATGCATTAGAAAATTTCTGTTACCGAAATTTCTTGAAATCCTATATCTTGGGTCCTGTAGCATCATACCCCACGTATCCTGCTACGTCTTTCGGTACATTTTTGGACATAATACCTTTCACACTCTTTGGCCATATTACATTGTTTAGATTGAGGATGACTGACGAGTGATTAGTACCCGAAACGTGCATGTCTGGTCCATGCTGTAAATTGATCTCTTCTTAATAATATTGGATGTGAAGACGTTTAACATAAAAGTATGGTAGTGCGACATTTATTATTGAAGGTCCGTGTCCTAAACCACAATTCAATTTTCCTTTTCGAGAAAGTGTGTTCTTGTCTTCTTATGAAAAAAACGCTCCTCTGCTCCTCTATTTTCAGTCTTGATCTCTGATTTTGATTTGATTTGAAGTCTTTGATTTGTTTTACACTTTCCAAGAATGTGCAGGCCAAATGATTGTTCTTTTTGGATTATGATTTTTTATAGGTTTTGTGATTGACGTTCATTTACTGATGAGATATTTGTTGGAATGGTAGTCTTCTATGATCACCGTGTTTATGTTTTAAAATAGCGGGTTCCACAAGAGTAAAGGTTACAATAGCATAAATCTTTGACCTCAAAAACTAGTGTTCTATACCCAAAAGCTGACGTCATTTACTGACTAAATAGAATGGCTTATATAGAAAGTGATATATTAAAAGAAAGATCATTTCCTGTAGATTTCATTGGTACTAAATGATATATACCTTTCCGATACTATTGTCACTCTGAAAACGAAAGTGAAAGTGAAAAATAGGGAAATTTTGACATGTCATTCAGATGGACTTTGGTCCCATTTTGACCATTGTTCCAAATTTTTTCTTGAAATAAAAATTATGCTGATTTGAAGGCAATATCTGTCTAAATAATATATGAAATTTATTTAGGGATTTGCCGCTCCGTTTTTTTTTTAATCCACAATACACTACGAAGAACCGAATTTCACAAGTCGCCATTCTGAGCCCCTCGCCGGAAATCACCTCTACGTTGTGACTCCTTACTCATATCCAAAAATAGAACCCATGAAAATCTAACAAAAATCTTACAGAATCTAATGATACCTTAAAACTTGCCTTCATTTTAATTATCATACACACTATAGCGATATCAGCCTCTGATTCTTTATTTAAAGAAAATTGACCGGGGCCATATCAGCTTCAAGGCTATAGGGTTTATACTATTAAAACCATAAGCGTCATCATGATTAGGATTTCTAAGAGATAACTTTTGATACGATTTTTAGCAAGGATTCATACGTACCTCTCATTTTATTTTCAAAGTTTCTTTCCAACTCCTGAACTGATCCTAAAATTAAAAAAAAAAAGAACTGACATATGTTATCAAAATGTTCAATGTTCAATATTGCGGAATCATATACCTCAAATTATCTTTTAATTCTAATAATATCAAAATTCAACACGTCATCTTTTCTAAACTTTTTCCCTTCTTAGGTCAATTTATTTGGTGTGAATTTATGCTATATATACATCAATTGAAAATCAAATGATTTTCAAACATTTGGATGTCACAAAGATTTAATTTGTGTTCCATTTAATGAATAAGTCGCATGAAATCCATAAAAGAATCTAGACACAAGCAAAGCATTAGTCACAACTAGAACTGCATGTTTAGCAATGAATACACATCAAAAAAGTAACGCATAGACTTTTTTATCCTTGAACTTTACAGAGTATTACTCGCTTACAAGTGGGAGTCATTCCATCACGTCGCAGTATTCATAGTGGAGCAACCAAGTCGCTAAATTTGAAATTTTAATCAACCCACCTAACACAGGGCTAATTTTTATATCAAACGAAAGAATATAACATGGGACATCAGATTTGACCTGTCGTAAGAAATTCGTATGGTCAGAATTACCGTAAATTCAGAGAAAAGCGGAAATTAGTAAAATTCAAAATCATAGATATTTTAACAAAAATTATCATCCTTTAATAAATGAAAAGTCAAACTGACCGAAATCAATGTCAATATGCTAATTGAAGTCAAATGAAAATTTTTGGATCAAATTGATTTTTCTAATTTCAACTTCATGGATGAATGAGCACAAATTCTAAGATAAATTGGTAAAATTGAAATTTTCAATACTTTCACTTCAATATTGAGAATGTTAATTCGAAGATAAAAATTAACATACAGAAACGATATTTTGATATGTGAATGTGTTTTTAGGAAAGTTTGATAGAGATCGATTGAAAAACTTAAGAGTACCAGGCAAATAAAGTGCCCCACCCCCAACTTTGTTATAAGCGATTCACTGCAATATAAACTATATAGGAGATGTTTTCTCGATAATACGGTGTAAAACTAAATAATTACGGCTAAATCAAGTTTTAACATATAATAATGAATGAAAAGCATCGCTTTATTTCAAAGAAGACGACATATTTACATCAATAATTTTGAAAAATATTTTTTTTTGTACTATCTATGTTCTTGTAATTTCAAACATTGTGATATGGACGCAGCCGAATTTTAGAAATAATTAAGTATAACAAAGACTTTATGATCAACAAAACATGGAATTATGCAATGCAATTTAGTTCCACAAGCGTAGCTGCCTATACGACCCCATCACATTCGAGGCAAACATGGCATTTTCTTTCTCTGTTTGACCTTGTGACAACAGTTGTTACGTAGCTTAAAGACATCGTTCTACAGGTATTGTCGTAGCAAACTGACATGACCGGGCGGAGCTTATTTTCACCTGGTCATCGGAAGAGTTTACTTCTGACCAGGTGATAAAAGCCATATAAAATTACAGGTAATGGGTATTTACTCTAATTACGATGTGCAATTCATAATCTATCTACCCAAAAATTGTATCAATTCGTCTCAATTGCTTGATTGAATTAGCTCCGCCCGGTCAGGTTAGTTTGCTACGACAATAGATAATAGGGGATAGCCTCTGATTTCTAGTTTTGGTTCTCTAGTTTCTGATTGATTGATCGTTGATGGCCATTATACGATATTGTATGTTTTTGTTGAGTTTGTTTTTACTGTCTGTTTCTCTGCAATTGTTTCTATATAAATGAAATGGAAAAGATACAAACAAACACTGAACATCAAACAACCACATTTAAAAGAATTAAAGACGCTCACATAAAACTACCAGCCGAGAGGCAATATTAGAATAGAAATGACCACACAATAAAGGGTGCTCTATTCTCTGAAGTCTCACGCTGAGCTGTCAACATATCAGTCTCGTCGATACAAAAGTTAAATTTTACTCTGTTGTATCGCATCTTGGACTCTTTAATATCCATCGTTGAAGGTCGATGCTTTGCTGTTGGAATAGTTTCTTCTTGGACACATTTCACCGACTATTCTTTGCGTCATACCTTCACACTTTTTCAATTTCATTTCTTTATTCGGAGCTCTTTGGGAAATTTTATACGGCCATTGACGGACCAACATACTAGGCTCCTGTTGCGGCGAATTGTTCGTCGTCAACAACTTTTCGTGATATAACCTTTTTTTTTTTATTGTATTGTAGACGTATGTAGTCCTTATTAATGTAAGAACTGCCCAATTAAATTACCAATACTACATATGACAATGTGGTGTTTGTGCTTATGTACAGCATTATGAATTAAAGCCCCCCCCCCCGTGACCCTTGAGGACTTTCCATTGGATCTCACGGAGACATCAAAGGGGTTCTCTGACTCAGTATATCTTGAAAAGCATATCCACTTGATTTTGTAACAGTTACAAATCTGAACGAAGAGTAAGTGCGGATGCTAAAAGGGATAAATTGCACAACGTTAACCCAAGGCATATCGTTATGTTTAAAACACAGATAACGAAGAGCCCAAACTCTGACCAATGTACTTTACATGTATATTCACATCTCTGTGGTACCAAAATAAACGTCAAAAGATACTTTTCATAATTTTATATAAACTTAATGCATTTGTCTTCAATTCACGTATTTTCATTTCAACTTGTCACGAATGGGTTTCCATACACAGTCTTACCACGAAATATTAAAAAGAAGTATTTTTCATTAATTTTTAAACAGCATGATGTAATTCCACTTTCTGCATTTAACTTTTATGAAAAATATGTATGTATACCGATTGATAGGTACGATTTGATAGAAACTGTAACACGTGGTCGACCGAATCTTCATCTACGGAAAGTAATTTGTGAAATGACGCTTAAATCAAAAGTTTATACGCTTTAGGTTTTTACATCTATTTATGGCCCCTTAGAAAAATGACAAATAAAAAGGCATTGGAAATAATAACCATATATTTGTCGATATGTTTCGAGACAAAAATTTAGTCTCTGTGCTTGAAAGAAAAAATTAACACGGATTCTTCATATTTCACAGAAATTTGCATAAAACTGCAATTTTTAGAGAGAGAAGAAATATTCTTCTTCCAAAAAATTTATATAACATGTGCACATATCTAATGCATTGATTGCATAGACTTTCTATACAAAAAAGAACAAAATATAGGAATACCGAGGATATAAACGATAAATATTTCGTTTTAATTTTTCACGATTTTATCGCTTTTTACCCAATTTAAACAAAATCTGACCGTGGCATATTCTTTACGACAGCTCTATTTGAAAGCAGGGGTATTCAGCAAAAGGCTCAGACCAAATTCAGGCCTGTGTTAGGTGTGTTGATTAAACTCGAAAACTAAGCCTCTTTTTTAAATTGGTCGCTCTACTATCAAACCCATGACAACGGATATTGTAAGCATGCGTTGCATTAAAGAGGAATGTTAAACGTCTTTAACATCATTTAAAACCTGATAAATTTACAGCATGGACCAGACATGCACATTTCGGGTACTAAACCCTCGTCAGTGATCCTCAGTCTAAACAATGTAAAACGGTCAAAAAGTATGAAAATTATTGTGTCCAAAAATGTACCAAAAGACGTAGCAGGATGGGTGGGATATGATGCTACAGGACCCACGTTTTAGAAATGCTGATGCTACAGGATCCACGTTTTAGAAATTGAAAAAAGAAGTGATCCGAAGAAGTAAAAGTTCAAATTTGTCATTGTCATCAATTAACGTTGACCAGTGGAGCTGCAACGAGTCGGGAACTTCTCGATTCGATTCGATTTCGATTTTTATGTCTCGATTCGATTCTTTTCGGTTCGAGTTATTTACGCCATAATTTTTGGATATTTTATTTTTTCCATTTCTTTGAATATTCAATTAAAAATCTCATCTCAATGAAAAAAATAATGTTCAAGTGAAGGTACTGTATGATATACATTTGTATATGTTTATGTATTACGTGGAAATATTATTCAAAGACCCCCCCCCCCCCCCCCCCCTTTTCCAAAGAACAGCCTTCTGGAGTATAAAAATCAATACTTTGCACAAAAGATACATGATAATTAAGCAGATTATACAAAGAAGTGCATACTAGTTAGATAAAAAAGAGGCATTTCAATTTGGGGTAGCACTCGTCGAAATGCGGCAAAAGTCGCCAGCTTGAATTTCCTCTGATCCTGTATTTTCTATACGAATTGCTTGGTAAAAAGCCCTTGAAAGGTTCACCTTTTATTCTAAATCACCTCCTCAAATAATTTTCTCAGTGGGAATCCTGAGTTTAGTGAATCTTTAAAGTTGAAATTAGAACGTTTTTTCTGCATTATTTAGACTATTCGACTCGAATCGTTTCTGACCACAACGACTCGCGATTCGAGTCGGAGCTAAGAATCGTGATTCTCGGTGCACCGCGACGAATCGTTGCAGCTCTATTGACCAGGGTAAAACATGGTAAATGAAAAAAAGAAACATGAAAAGTTCGAATTTTCATGGATTTTTTTATGATTAGAATTTTTTTTCTTTAGTCCTAAACCGTTGGTCCTATCTCTATACCATCATTAATGCAAACAAAAAAGGTCACATAATCTATAGCTTGTGATAATTGAATAATGATAATACAATGCAATCTGTGTTGCCTTCTGGAGATAATACACCATTTTTTTTATAATATGATCTTACCTGTGAATGTCCCCAAAACTTCTTTCATGTGCATTTCATCTTGATGCAGGGCTTCATAATGCTCTGGAAAGAAGTTTAAGCGTCTTCATCTTATTTTCGAGCCACAAAGTGTATCAAATATGAACAAAAATTAAACAGAATTCATTATATTCATGTTAGTCTTGAATTGAATGTAATATGAACTTTTACATCCCATTCTACATAAAGCTTATTGGAGATTAAATTTTTAATTAATATGAACACAACAACATTTTGTCCCTTAGAAATATAAGTTTGACTTTCTAAAAATATATATAAAGGAACCCATAGGTACTCATACAAACTTCATTCTTGAGTCTTGCCTAATGAGGGTATACTATAAGTGAAAATTTAAAATACAATCATAAATATTGAACAAGATGTAATATCTTTTTTTAAATTTTACTTGCCCTTATTAATTCATTCAAGAACTGACTAACCTTTCAGGGAGCCCATTTTTCCTGAAGAAAAGAGGTAACATTTCAAAATAGGTATAAACGTAAAATAACCATTTTGGTTTAGTAGATTTGAACTAACAATGTACCACTGTGTATAGCCGTACACCGGATATTGGTACTATTTGTCGGCGTATTGGTACTACCGAGGCGGTAAACAAGTATGACATAAGTATTACCTTTAGCATTTGACAATGATTTGTGAAGAAAATATGATCTTATATGGAGTGAACTTCAAGCAAATAATTCTGTGATGGTAAACTCAACATCGAAACCCTCAAAACATAGGATTTGATCGGACGATTATAGTAAAATAACACAAAATGGGGTACCTAGTACACATGATATTGCACATGTATGAAGTTTATATTCTTTTTAACGAAAGAAAGTACTATTGCAGATCATGATTCTG
This sequence comes from Pinctada fucata, assembly GCA_028142955.1. Classification (NCBI taxonomy): domain Eukaryota; kingdom Metazoa; phylum Mollusca; class Bivalvia; order Pterioida; family Pteriidae; genus Pinctada; species Pinctada fucata. The sequence continues at coordinate 1,778,564 of AP027111.1, forward strand.
TGCACAGTCTATGTAGAAGTTTATAACTATTTAATATTAATCAAGGGTAATGTAGAAATTGCATCTATATTTTACATACGAGCTCAACAAAGAAATTGTTTGTGTACGGCATGTTATTAGCTAACTGTACGGCGTGTTGAAGATTCCTTACAGATAAAATCCTCAAGCTAAAGACTCATGCAGATAAACTTAAGTTTAAAATTTTTTTCTTTCTTTAAAGATGTATATACATATGCGTATGAATGCTATATACAAAACCCCAAAACCATGTGAGCCTCGAGTACTCGTAAGATACTACGAACACTTGTCTCGAGAAATTGCCATCTGAATAATTTGCATGGTCATCTTCATGTTGACCCAATATTTTGTCGGAAGATATTTCATCTACCAATTTTTTATTGGGGGGGGGGGGGGGATCGAACATAGTTTCGGCTTTTGTGTTTGTTAAATTGACTTTCATATCCTGATTCGAAGCAGACTCGACAAGTTTCAACAAAAAGCCATCATTGCCTATATTTCGCGTCGACGAGGTGATTTATCGACGAAGCGCGATGCCTTGTTAGTTTTGAACTTGACTTTCATTTACTGATTCGAAGCAGACTCGACAAGTTTCAACAAACAGCCATCATTTGATATATTTTTTTCCCAAAACAATGACCCCCCCAAAGAAAAACTGAAAAAAAGAATGCATTGAAACATTTAATTTTTATAAGTACCACAAATTTTTTCGACATCCTCTACTGGGCAGATGGACAACATGGACAAGTTACATTATACTTAAAATTGACAAAAGGAAAAAAGTATCCTCGTCCGGGATTCGAACCCACTCGGAAAGGTGTAAAATAAAATTCAGATGCAAATGTGATAACCACTGCACCACAGAGATTCTTCACGTGCACATACATGTGTATTTTACAGTCAGATTTAAAACTTACAAAAATCTGATGCATACAAAATCAAATATTTACTAATTACTTCATAATATTTTTCAAATATTTATACAGCCAATCTACTTCTGTCCTCTCGTGCGATAATATAATTACTTTTCGAACGATACTGTAGTAGAAGTTAAAAGAAATTTCTAACGACAGGGGATGTTTCAAAGTTCATTTCAAGGAACGGGCACATGCGGTCGCGCGAAGCGCCATCTGGTATGATCAAAATTGAAGTTAGCATTGACGAAGCAATAATAGCATTAAGACGAAAGGATAATGGCAGAAAGAAGGATGTCATAACGCATGGTATAATGACAGTTATGCATTGACGAAGGACAAATGTAAAATGCAGGGAAGCAAAATCACACAAAGAAGAAAGATAAAGTCAATTTGAAATGAAAGCAAGACAAATGAAATAGAATAATCAAACATTGAATGAAGCAACATATCATGAAGCATGTAAGCTCTTGACCCTAATCCCCCTCCATAAAAATGAGCATTTCTGACAAAGTCCGAAAAGATGTCATAAACACGTCAAAAATTAAACATCGGGCTGAAACCAAAACAACAACACTTGTTAAGACATCCTTCTAGATCGTCCAGATGCTTTCGATTTGTCGATATGTACTTCTGTTCTGAAGAAGAAGTTTGTCAAAGGAGGGTACCCCCGTGACCTGGCGCCACCTAATGACGGAACCGGACGAAAAAAAAAACAAAAAACAAAACAAAACAAAGCTTGTAGGGGACCATGAGTACTTCATTTCTACCAAGCTTTATTAAAATCCCTTTCGTGGTTCTGTTCCAGTTTGTATGAAAATACCCCCCTCCCTCTCTTTCTTCACATAAGAAAAAAAAAATCATGAAAAAAAAAATTCAACCAAAATCCATATGAAACAATTTAATCTTATGTCGTATTTGGACACCCCCCCCCCCCCGAGATTTGTCAGAGGTTGGGACCATATGGTCCGTGGACCCCACCTCTGGCAAATCTCATTGGGGGGGGGGGATTCCGGACCTCCGGTCCCCCCGCCCCCCCCCCTTCTGGATCCGCGCATGGTAGAAACAATAAAATTAGCATATTGGGGTTCTTGTCCTGCTGTGAGTACCAATGTTTTATGCACAGGGATTTATCACGCTAATTAATACCGGTTGCTCTATTTACTATATATGTGTTAAAGGGATCTAACTCGGCGTTTAACGAAAAGTCGACAAGTCATCGTTAAGTCTTCAGAAATAGGCTAATCAATGTCAAAACCTATTTTCTGTGGTATATTTCGATAGATTAATTCATACTGAATCTTCATACGAAATTTGAAATAAGTACCCCCCTTACAAGCCGAGATATGCCCAATACCGCTCTCTTATGAGCGCCGCGTTTCTAGGTCGGACAAAAAGGTGTCCGTTGATAATCAAGCAGTATAGACAAAAGGAGCTGTTAAGATAAGGCGTAGAATCTGCCCTGAAAAGTCGAAATTTCAAAATGCAAAAATTGAGAATCTTTTTCGGTTGAAATTTGAAGTAACTTGGTCTGCATATGAATCTACTTTCAAATGGGATAATTTATGCAAAATAAAACCGATATTTGGGTCAAAATAAGCGTTTTTTACACAGAAATCAATGGAAAACGAAAAAGTTTTATACAACATCGTCCCCCCCCCTCGCTTTACAATGCCACTTTCACCAAAGGTGTATATCAATAAAACACATTTTCTGGCCAAGTGGGGTTCTGAAGCGAGGGGGGGGGGGGAACAATGTCCCACAGGCGAAAAATGAAAAAAGGGGGGATGGCTGACTATTTTTAAATTTGCCTCTAGAGCGTTAAAGTACGTAATATTGTCGTCTTTTTCATTTTAATTCACGGAACAATCTATTCAGAGTGTGTTCCGATCAAATATTTAACCGTTTGGAAGGAAATAAACGAGAAAGTTCTCTATTTCTACACCGTGTGTATTTCGCGCCAGAAAGCTACATAAATGGCTGAGAAGAACGAAGTAAAACCGTTTTTCAGTTTCCGGATTGCAGAATTTGCCGATTATATTGATATAATAACCTCAAAGCTAATTTTGCTTATCCAATTTTAACATTAAAAGGTAACAGAAGCATAATAAACGTAAAAATGTTTAAAATAATGCATTTTTTGTGCATTTTCGAGTGAAATTCAACGTTTTCCGTCATCTGTACCCCTACCTCTTCAACCCGTAATTATAACATCTTTCATCGAATTTATTTAAATAAAACACCTACTAGGAATCTTATAATACTTTATATTTTTATCCTGACCAACTTTTATCTAAATTGGAAGGACAGCTCCCGAGAAATAATCGAGTGATTTCAGGGCTAAATCCGGCCCTTATCTTAACAGCTCCTTTGGTTACTGCTTGATCGTGTATAGGTCCGAACACTTCAAAGACATACAACTGCATGATATCTCGTCTTCACATGCTTTGTGCCATCTCAAACATCGCTGGTATATGAAAACCCCTAATACAGCTACCTCATTGCATGCGCGTATATGTCATTCATAACTCTGCACATGTTGAATATAATCTGACTTAAATCCGACGCTTTTCTTATTTCAAAGTCGTTAAAAAAGACTTTATTTGAAATTGTACTAAGCAAACATGGGACTATTTCATGCAATGTTATGTATTTGAGATGTTCGCATCATTGAATGGTCAAGCGGTGCCTCAAGTTAATCACTGATGCCTGATTATCATCGGACACCTTTTTGTCCGACCAAGAAATGCGGCGCCCATAGGAGAGCGGTATTGGGTATATCTCGGCTTGTAAGGGAGGTACTGATTTCAAATCTCGTATGAAGATTCAGTATGAATTAACCTATCGAAATATACCACAGAAAATAGGTTTTGAAATTGATTAGCCTATTTCTGAAGACTTTACGATGACTTGTCGATTTTTCGTTAAACGCCGAGTTAGATCCCTTTAACACATCTAGTATATAGAGCAACCGATATTGGCGAGATAAATCCCTGTGGTTTTATGAATACATTCACACCCTTGAACTCTTTCGTAACAAAAATGTGTAAAGACAGATGATGGATCAAATGACGGACAGGTACACATAGTAGGTGGATTGTCATCTTCGTTCCATAAGCCCCGAAATTGCTTTGCAACTCCGACTCCAAAAGCAAGTCACCGTACACTACCTATTTCAACATGCCGTACAGTAAATTCTTTTTCGTCCAGCAATATGCCGTACACCTGGCGTGTATCTTTTTGGGAAAAATACACGTTGTTCTTAGTAAGATCTTTACAAATCCATGATATCATGATACAATGATCAAATCGTAAAACATAGATATATTGCAAGTCTAGAAAAAAGTGAATTTATGCGAATTTAGATCCAAATAAAGTTCTCAGTATGGGAAATTTTACGGTACTAGGTAATGCATTTTGCTTTTAAAAGTTAAAAAATCTTCTTCTTAGACATATCTTACTCATATAACTTCAAGGATGACTTTCTGTAGTAATGCATTATACAGTTGCTTTTGAAAGGAGCTGCCAGATTTGAATAAAAAACGATGTTAGAGAGGGACACTCGCACCTCATGTGTTAAAATCTCTCGCCTCAGTAGTACCAATACGCCGACAAATAGTACCAATATCCGGTGTCGGATATACACAGTGTGTACATACATCAGTTTAAAACGTTCATTCGCTGATTTGAACTTGCTTTCGTTTCAACCGGTACTGGTCGAGCAGATATTCCGAACGATTCGCTAGTTCGATTTTTCACAATTCTGGTGCAACAAATGTTCAGGTATTCAGAAAAATAACCGACATGCTAAAGGAAGTATCGAAATAACTTCATTTGGTATATTTTTAGTGTTTGTTTCTCCTGCTGTTTGTAACTTTCGTCTGTTTAGTAGCCGGGGAAAGTGATGTCGTTGAGTTATGAACAGATCTTAACCTAGTTTCGGAGTCACATATTTTCCAAAAATCTATTCTTGTCATTTTTAGAAATAAAATTTGTAAAGGTTTTGTGATATGTGTTGATATAGACTTCTCTATTAAGGTTTAATGGATAAAATCACAAAGTTTTGATCCTTATTTGACCCCAGGAGAGGCTAAAATGCAAATCGTTCGGAAAATTTGCATAAAATGACCGTTTAAGGTAGGTATCCAAATAACCCCAAATTAGTATTTGTACGTCAATTTTCAAAAAAAAAAAATCTTTTAGATAGATATTTGTATAAAGGGTGAAGCATTATAAGTTCTGAGTTTCACGCTGATTGGACATACAGAAGCCGAGGTTTTGAAGAAAAATCGCAAAAATCATTCGGAATTGTCTGTTCGACCAGTAAATGTGACAAAGATTATGATAGCGTCAATGAATGCACTGCATATGACAAAAGTATTGTATAACAATACAACATAGAGGTATTTAAAAGATTCTGAAAATGTTTAAACGTTCTGAAAATGGACATAAATTTATCTCCTTTCGACAATTTCTTATAATTTATAATTTTATTCATATCCGACTGCCCACATCATATCTAAATGAAAAATACAGCACTTAGTAATATTCTGCCTCTACAGAAGATTTGTTCTTTTTTTTTCATTACCTAAAGTGTGTCAATTTTAACGTCACATGTACGGCCTATTTTCGGGCTTTCAATGGGTATATACAATGTATGTACGTTCGTAGCTTCAAAACTAACAGTAAAAAATTGATGAAACTTTGCATCTTGAAAAAGTATGTTTCAATTATGAACATTTATCATTTTTAGGGAAATTAAATGATAGGAACTTTATTTCCTGTCCTGGACCTCCTTAAGTAATGTCACATTGGATCAAAGCAAACAAGTTTCTTTTTAAATCAATTCATCATCATCATCATCATCATCATCATCATCATCATCATCATCATCATCATCATAGTTGAACAATTCATTGATATCATCCTCTTGTTCCTGATCACTCTCATGTTCACAATCTTGTTGTCTCCAATGAGTCCATGAGCGACAGCGGATGTATAGGTCCGTATGACCAAAGAGGTTGTAACATATCATAGACCATTTCACCTAGCCCTGATAATCATCAAACGGTTTCAATATTTCAATGAAAGGATTATTCAGCCCTTTTTAATAATACCAGTTCATTGTTCACCCTATAGATATATTGTGCAAAATTCATCAAACAGAGGTGGCATTCTTGAAAAATCAATGTTCGATTTGGAGGTAAAATTATAATCATCGCTCATCATTTTTCTTCAACATGAGTGTTCTCACTTTGTCAACTGATTTCTGATTTTCTTTTCTTCAACATGAGTGTTCTCATTTTGTCAACTGATTTCTGATTTCCTCAAAATGATCTACCAAATCTGTATCGATCTTACTCACAAAAGTTTTATCTGAAATCAAATCTGGGCTTCAAAAATATTGTTCGACGGTATATTCTCGCAGTGGTATCAACCAGATGTGGATTTTAAAGAATTCGAAGGAACTTTTAGAACATCTGAAATCCACTCATTTTAGTAGAGTCCATTCGATTAAAGCCTTTGATTTTTCGACACTTTACACTACAATTCCACATTCTAAATTGAAAGAAAGACTCGCAAAAATTATAAGTAATGCGTTTACAAGTAAGAACGGAAATCGCAAATACAAATTTATTGTTGCTAACTATGACAAAACCTACTTTGTAAAAGAAAATTCCGATTCTGAAAATAAGTACACTGAAACTGATATTATTCAGATGTTAAACTTTCTGATCAACAACATTTTTGTGGTGTTTGGAGGAAAGGTCTTCCAGCAAATTGTCGGAATTCCAACGGGGACCAATTGTGCCCCACTCCTTGCCGACATTTTCCTTAACTCGTACGAAGCTGAATTCATTCAATCTCTGGTCTCTGAAGGGAAAAGATACTTAGCTTCTCACTTCAACTTCACTTACAGATACATAGACGAAGTGTTGTCCATCAATAATCCAAAATTCGCGGATTACCTGAGCAGTATCTATCCTTCAGAGCTCGAAGTCAAAGAAACTACAGACAAATAATTCAGCATCCTATTTGGACATAATGTTGTCCTACGACACTGATGGTCACATGAACACCTCACTCTATGACAAACGTGACGACTTCAATTTCACCATTACAAACTTTCCTTTTCTGAGTAGCAACATCCCTTCATCGCCTGCTTATGGCGTTTTCACATCTCAGTTGATACGCTATGCCAGAGCAAGTACGAAATATACGGATTTTGTTCTGAGAGCTAGGCGTCTTTCAGATAAGCTTCTCAGTCAGGGATATGTTTGTGACCGACTAACATCGTCACTGAGGAAGTTCTACGGTCGATATGGGGAACTCGTCATACACTATGATGGCCCACTCTCCCGAATGGTGGATGATATTCTGTCATAGACCATTTGAACCATCCAACCAAAGATTGTACTCTATGTCTTCCAAAATGGAAGTTACCGGATGTGACAGTACTACCAAATTGAAGCATCGGGTGTTGCATACAAGCAGGAGATTCTTACTCTTCCTGGGCATCTGGTCTCACTCCCATATCGGGAGTTCGCCTCTTTTCATTTGGTGGAGGTTTTTGTTTGTTTGCTTTGGTTCCTGTTTTACCCTGATTTTGTATGCCTTCGGTTTCTGATTTTCTGAATTATCGATTTTGTTCTGTATACAGGGATATGGCCATCATCAATATTTGTCCTTCTCCCTGGTTCATGAAGCATGTTGGCGCTTCTATCGTAACGATTTTCAAATGTTAAACATCTTCAAATTCAATAGCATCATTTAAGAACAAATAAATTTGCAGCATGGACCAGGCATGCACGTTTCGAGTAACCCTCGTCAGTGATCCTCAATCTGAATAACGTAATATAGCCAAAGTGTGTTAAAGGTATTATGTCCAAAAATGTACCGAAAGACGTAGCAGGATAGGTGGGATGTGATGCCACAGGACCCACTTTTTAGAAATTTCAAGAATTTTTTATAACAGAAATTTACGAATGCGTTGAAAAAACGATCAACCGGAGTTGATCGAACTTGCCTATATGTTCCCTCGGGGACCCCTGGTCCAACAGCAGTGACACTCAGCAAGTGGTACGAATTTTAAACGTCTTTAAATTCAATAGCATCATTTAAAAGCAGATGAATTTGCAGCATAGACCAGACATGCCCTTTTTGGGTACTTAACCCTCGTCAGTGATCATTAATCTAAACAATGTAATATGGCCAAAGAGTGTGAAAATGATTATGTCCCAAAATGTACCGAAAAATTTAGCAGGATACGTGGGATATGATGCTACAGGACCCACGTTTTAGAAATGCCAAACAATCTATAAGATAAAGTTACCCAGGCATCACTAAGGTTTCTTAAATGAAGAGTGAATTCATGGGAAATGTGTGCATAGGCTGATAAAGGAATTTAAAATAGAGGTCATTGGTGATACATCTTTTATGTTTCATGATATTTCTGTTGACTATGTAGCTTCTTTAGTGGTCTATCTTTACCCTTAGGATTGCGTTCTCTCATCTTCAGAGAAAACCGATATACAGTCCAAGAAGTCATGAGCAGTAATCAGGTTCAAATAATTCTGCTTATTTGTTCCCCGTCCCAATATCAATAAAAACTGCTTACAGTTGCAATAGTTTGTGCATGGGGAAGAAGAATTATGAAAATATCAGTATCTGGAGTCGTTGGGAACTACATTTGGAGCTTTATCTTACCCTTTAAAACAACAGAATAATGTTTCAGTTCTTTTTCCTCTTCTTGTAGCTGTTGTAATTGTCGGATATAGGTGCGGCCTGTGTGGTCATCTAGTGGATCCTTGTATATATTTTCAATCATTTCTGAGTAGATAGACGCTTCGTTTGAAAATTCATTTTTTTCCAATTGTAAAATTGCATTGCTGAGATTTTCCCAATGTATTTCAAACCGTTGGTCATCTATAATTCCATCTTGGGAATGACTGAAAATAGCAGATCTTTCACTAAATATACGGTCTAAACAGGCAGAGGTACTTTGATCTCCTAGTCGAGGTATTTGTCCCCAACCTCTTTCGTGTGGCGGTAAATTAAAAACATGAACAAGAAGCTTGTACACTACAGTGAAACTAAGGCTATCCACGTTCAGATCCATACGTGTTTTTCCTGTAGGTGCAAAGAATAATTGCTGGTACTCTGTCCGCGTTAAATTGGGATGGAGTGAAACCTTGTATTTTTGAACCATTTCATACAGCGACTGTTTGGAAGCTGATAGACATTTCTTTACCACTCTTCGGACGGCTTTATTACATATGAAAAGAACAAGTCTGGAAAGTTTTGCGAAATTGATTGCCTCCTGGTCTGTAGAACAGTCAGATTCTGTGTCTTCTGAGTCCGATTCATCCGAAATCTCTATACACACGTTTGAAGAGCGAGCTTCCGTCATAGTTCCCCTGTGTAATGTAAAAATGCTATTTAATTTACAAGACCAAATAAATCTCCGAATAAATAGGTCATCAATCAACGTTTCTTTATCATTTATACTCTTGATGTGTTTTGGTACATTTTTGGACATAATGATTTTAAATAATTTTGACAGTAAGTGTTCTGAATGTTTTTATGACATGGTCGCCATAGCACTTTCTATATGGACACGACCTCAGACAATGCATGCATTTTTGATATTGCGTTCATTTTCATCCGTGAAAGTAGTGGATTTCTGAGGGTTCTCCGTCAGATTTTAACAAGTCTCACTGTCTGTGAGGTTTCAGTGACGTCAAAGGGGTCAGTCAAGATCTGACCCCCGTGAAAGTAGTGGATTTCTGAGGGTTCTCCGTCAGATTTTAACAAGTCTCACTGTCTGTGAGGTTTCAGTGACGTCAAAGGGGTCAGTCAAGATCTGACCCTCTCCACTGACCAGAATTGACCTGATAGTACAATTGATGATCCCTACCCCCACCCGACCCCAGATGTACCCGTATATTAGAGCTTGACAATTTGAATCCCTTCATAGGAGTCCAGGGTGTTTCGGGGTAAATTCCCAGGTCTTGAAGGATGTACCCCTACATTACAGCAGAGGAGGGGGGGGGGGGTTTAGTTCGGGGTCATTGAGTGAAATATGACAAAGTTATCGTAAGTATACCGTGTGACATATCAAAAGAAAGGTCTCGAGGAGTTGAATACAGTCCAGGAGTAGGACCGAGGTCATTGAGTGCAAAATATTAAAGTTATCGTAAGTATATCGTGTGGCATATCCATTGAAAGGTCTCGAGGAGTACATTACAGCTCGGGGTGGGACGAGGTCAATGAGTGCAAAATATTAAAGTTATCGTAAGTATATCGTGTGACATATCCATTGAAAGGTCTCGAGGAGTACATTACAGCCCGGGGTGGTTCGGGGTCATCAAGTGCAATATAACCAAGTTGTTTTAAGTAAACCTTGTGACATATCAAATGAAAGGTCTCAACGAGTACAATACTGCCCGGGGGTAATTCGGGCTCATTGAGTGCAAAATAACAAAGCTATTGTCCCCCAGGGTCAGGATATGTCAGGATGACAAATTTTTCAATATCCAGCAGCAGCAGCATCTAACAGTATTGCTTGGGTGTAATATCTAAATCAAGAACTTGCACACTTTATAATGCTTCGTTCTTCTCCTTGTAAATTGTCCTTGTTTCAATGGGAGTATTGTGATATATAAAGGAGCTGTTAAGATAAGGCGTAGAATCTGCCCTGAAAAGTAGAAAGTTCAAAATGCAAAAATTGAGAATCTTTATCGGTAGAAATTTCAAGTAACTTGGTCTGCATATGAATCTGCTTTCAGATGGGTTTATTTATGCAAAATAAGACCGATATTTGGTGTCAAAATAAGCGTTTTTTACACAGAAATCAATGGAAAATGGAAAAGTTTTATACAACATCGCCCCCCCCCCCCCCTCGCTTTACAATGCCACTTTCACCAAAGATGTATATCAATATTTTCTGGCCAAGAGGGGTTCTGAAGCGAGGGGGGAACATTATCCAACAAAACGAAAAAAAGGGGGGGGATGGATGACTATTTTTAAATTTGCCTCTAGAGCATTAAAATACGTTATATTGTCGTCTTTTTCTTTTTATATCACGGAACAATCTATTCAGACTTGTATTATAATATTTTATGTCTCATAAGACTCTACCGTACACACGGTAATATAAATCTTATAAGACTGTAAACAAATAGTCTACTCTACGTGGTTTTCTCCCGCTAAAATATCCCATAAAATTGAAGACAAGTTAACTGCAACAACATGTTTTACAAGCGTGAAAGAAATTGACTCAAAAAGGAAAAGATTAAAAGTGGATACTGGACAAAGCCATGCACGAAGTGGAGAGAATCATGGACTCCTAACGAAAGCACCCCTTAAAGTAACAGAAAATCTAACCAGAGCCCTACCACTTGAATATTTTTGGTGAAACACTTCCTGCGAAGGATTCCATAATTCCCCTTCCACTTCCGAAAATGTAAAATCAATCAAAATTAATTTTTCCGTGTCTAATTTGGGAATTTGACCACCATGGAAGCACATGTATTTCGGGGATTTCCATGTTTAAATATTTGTAGTTACAAATGTTGATGAATAATGAGGACAGAGCAATTTCATTGGCCAGAGATAAAAAAAATTTTATAAGACTTGTGCGCACGTAATCCAGGATAACCACACCATTTGCTACTTGCGTGACAGATGGCCGTCCAAAGTCGGCACCGGTTACCCATTGGTCTCGTCGGTTTATGTGTAGTCTTTTGTGTTTGATGTTTACATGTCGTGTGTCTCTTTTCCGTCTCGTGCTGTACTCGTCTTTTGTGTTTTTGCATCGGGTGTTTTGGTGTTTTACTGTTGATGCTGCAACGGGGTCTTGTTGGAGATCTCCTCCCTTCTTTGTATTAAGGATAGAGCAGTGTTACAATTCTTATAAGACAAATTCTGTGGACTGAAGATTGATACGAAATAAAAAAAAAATATATCGAAAAATCGAATACGGACTTTCTGGCGTTTTGGGAATTAGGGTCATAAGGGTTATCGATCTTACATGAGGGGTCCTCTACCTTAAATGAGAAGACGTTTATAATTGCAAACATTTGTTGATAAGGGTGTTGCAGTATAGTTTTTGACCTAAGAAAATGATATCAATATCCCAAGATGACCAGAAATGAAACCAAGCAAACAGAAACATCGAATATACAAATTGACCCTACCGACCTACGATCGATATTATTTTTCCAGGGTGTATCCGCGTCATTTTACTTTTGGTTTAGTATCTATCAATCACTGAACTAAAAAAAAAACAAAACAATGTAAAAGGTCAAGCAAGCAATAATCTTATTTCATCAACTTACCTTAATATAATAAATTTAATGTTTCTCTACACACATTGATGAGGAAGTTAAATTGACTTCGAGCGTAACAGTACACGTATGTTAAATTTATTATGTCAATATTAGTGCAACACATGCTAAATCCTTGGAATTTCATTGGGTACATGCGCGGGACCATGACCTTTCAAAAGCATGAAAGTAGTGCCTCGTTCCGTATCAGACAAACATTTTCTTTGAAAGATAAAGAAAATAATTCAATTTTCGTGTAACTGTTTATTAAATTTAAAATGGTTTCAGATATAAATAGTTATCGTTTTAAACGTCAAGCAGTAGATAAAATTGTAAGAGCAATATATTGCCCTGATTTAAGTGACATAACATGAGGGGTGGATAGGGTGAAAGGGAGGTGGGAGGAAGGGGCGGGAAGAGGGAGAGAGGGGAGGGAGGAGGGGAAGAGGGGCGGGAGGAGGAAGAGAAGGGGGCGGGAGCGGGAGGTAAGGGAAGAGTAAAAAGGAGGGGGAAATAAGGGATGGAAGGGGAGAGAGGTACCCCTCTGTCCGCCCCCCCCCCGCCCTAACATCGTAACATCGATGGGTTAATAATTAAAGCATCAGTCACATCTAGCTGCATGTGTAGCGAACGTAGTCCTGACTGGCTGCCTTGCGAGTTACACTATCTCATTACGATATTTCCGTTCAATGCACAAAGGAATCCTACATTCAACTTGCGTTTGAAACGACGACAATGTTTCCCTGCGAAATGCAAAAGTAACGATCACGTACTTTGTCACTTTCAAGGAGACATCGTACTTACAACGTACAGTAGAGTTGCAGTAGACTTTCTCAAGTCCTTATATCAAATGAATATTGAAATCAAGTACATTTTAATGTCCTTTTTTTATTGGAGTGAAATCCCTTCACTACCAAACGTTTTCTCCTCTGTTTCGTGATATATCAGGAGATACAAATACAGGAGATACAAATACCTTGTCATAGGGCGGGAGGATACTTATTTCGTTAAGGAACACTCTGATTTGAACAAAAATATACCGAAGACGATATCATCCAGATGCTCGAGTTTTTGATTGACAACATTTTTGTGGTGTTTGGAGGAACTGTATTCTAGGCCTAAAATAAAATTAAGTTTGTTTGCTGTTAACCGACCGACCCACGAAAATTGCCGCGACTCGGGGAATTACATTGCCATTTTCATTCTGATATTTTTTTATTGATTATTTCTTCCCGAGATTTTGGAATGTCCAGTTTGGAGATAAGATTATTCAAAATGCAAAAAAAAAAAAAAACCTTTAGATTTAACAGGACGCGCGATTTCAATGAAGAAACAGTTTAGTATTATGTCCATGTAAGTGATGTTTGATAGTCGTATTTCATGTACATGTACAACCGCGAAAAATCAATAACTACTTACCACATTTCAATAACAAGAAATGCCCACAAGACAAATGGTCCTATTCAAATCATATTGATTTTAACATGTGAAAAAAAAAAATATTTACCCGGTCCCGATCAACAATTGCATCGTATTATCTGTAGCCCCCCCCCCCGCATTACTAGCTCGCGTAAAGTGGTTGTAACAAATGCAAAATAAAACTTCTTTCGGGGGATGCTAACAGTGGACACCTAGATTGTGCTTAAAATACTATTTACTGCGTGCTTTTGTATAAAGTTTGGTAAAATGAGCAAGGAAATTCCGTGAGACTTCAGCGCCAAAGTGCACGATTTGCAGGGGGGGGGGGGGGGTCTCCAAACTCCCCCACTTCATACTCGCAGAGCAACTAACGGAGGTGTGTCAGGCATAATAGCAGTTGAAATGAAATAAGTTTTCGGGGGATCTATCCCTGAACGAATACTTGTATTGAAAAATTAGATATTGTGTGTTTAACGAAACGGACAATAATGAATAATGGCAACGCTCTAACTCTCCCCTCGTTCAACTTCTGGTGGGCTTGTGCATCTAGATGTTTGAGACTTGCCAATGGCGAGAGGATTTTCAAGGTCAGGAGTCAAAAGTTGGTGATGATAAAACTCTTTGGACAATCTAAAGATCACAATTTACTTTGGAAATCAATATTCAATCTTTACATTGACTCAGTAATGTTCAGAGCCAGAGGACGATACCTAATGGGTCTCAAGGTCAGGGGTCAAAGTTCACATTAGGCAATAATAGATCAACTCTATAGAGATTGCAATTTAATTAAGGTGTTCATCAAACTTTTCATGCGAGTTGCCAATGGTGCAGGGGGAAGGGACGCCCATTGATTTTAAGGTTCACTATAGGCAATAATGCAGAACTACATGGTTTACTTTTGATGCTCTTCAAAATTCCATATGAGTTGCTCAATGGGTCAAGGACTATGTACAAGTATACCTTGTGATTCTGAAGGTCAGGGCTCAAAGGTCAAGGTCACAATGTGCAGAAATAGATTAACCTTACCGACAGCCTTTAAAAAATGAAAAAAATATATTAAAAAATTTTGTTGGCATGCATGGAGGTGCTGTTATAGAGCCGTTTTTCCCCCATAGCAGATTTTCCCACCGGAAAAACTGCTATATAGTAGAATTTCCTACAGGGGGGAAATTCTACTATATGGTCAAATTTCCCCCCAATTTTACCGTTCTCACTCTGAATTTTGTTTTCATTACAAGTAGCGTAGCCGATGGTGAAGGGGGGAAAATCTACTATATAGTAAATCAATCCCTTGCTTTCTTGTCATCTACTCACTTCTGCGTAAGGAAGTCAATGACTTCCCTATGAATATGTCAGAATGTTCATATGCATGGCTCTGTAGTCCCTTACCGACAAAGCCGGACATTTTTATAGGAAACGGATAGATAAATTGAGGTGAAATTTAATAAACAGTCCTTGTATACTATTTAGTAATCAAAGAGAAAGTATGAATTTGGTCATAACTGACAGTTTTTTCAGGAGGTATGATATGCTCATTGATAACTCGCAACATTCAGTTTCCTGGTTTTTTTCCCCTGTTTATGCAGATCTTAAAGATTTTTTTTTTTTGCAATTGTTAATATTGAACTTTTTTTAGTACATCGTGGTGTAGTTCAGACCAAATCTTTATCAAACTTTATTAACTTTTTTTTTACAAATACATGTATCAAGATTGAGCTCATTTTTGAATGATTTAGATTTATATTAGTGCGAGACGTTTTCGGAAGTTGTATCAAAACTGATTAAGTTAATATGTACCAGAGAGATTCATGGTATACTAGCATATTCATTAAAGCCAGGGTCACACAGTGCCGACTTGGCTCCCAGACTTTCCCTGAACTTGAAATTTTGCAGAAGTCGGGAAGGTCGGTGTTGAGATGTCCCCGCTTTGTCATCACGACGACTCTGCCCCGGCATAGCGGCGACTAATGACGACGGAGATCCGAATTCACGTCCACTGACCTCCGACTTGTCCCAGTTTGGCAACGACCTGTCCCGATTAGCCCCGATTTGCCCAGACTCAGCCTCAATTCATAACGTTCTGGACCGACTGGACTCCGACCTATGCAGATTGGAATCCGACCTACGCGGACTTGACCCCGACCTATGCCGACTTGACGTCGACCTACATCAACATCTATCACATGTCATTTTACAAATAACATGTTTTGACACGAGTCCAACGTCTTGGAATTCTACAATTCGTTCGAGTTTTGGAATTTATTTTTCATAGGTTCCTTGGTAATACTGACACTAAATCATTCAGGGTTAAATGATATTAAAACATTGGCTCCAGTCGGGGTTAAGTCAGGACAATCGAAATAAGATCGGCATTTATTAGGCAGGTCGGGACAAAGTCTTGATTGAAGTCGGCGTAAGTCTTGTTAACGCCGGTCACGAAACCGGCGTTTTATATTGATAGGTTTAGAGAATGTCTATGGGCTTATGTAAATTCGTACGGAATATTTCGCTTTTTTTCTTGCCTCTCTTAGTAATAAATCTCGAGGATACTCGATGATATTTAAGCCATACCGGATGTGATATAATAGACCATTTTCGAGTTACAACTAATGACCGTTATAAACCTTCAGTTTAGTCACTACTATGACGCACCTGCTTAGTTACGTCAAGTAGGGTTACTTCCGGTCTACCTTAGCAACGTCACATATTGTGACATCAACGGTGTAAAATCGATCTAATCTACTCAAAATTGAAAAACTACTTTTCTTTGAATATGGAAATTATTATAATCGCTGCTTTTGTTTGTATTGACCATTAATTTGTTTACGTCATCAATGACAATGTAAATTATAAGTCATCGGATTTTTGTCATTTTACTTTTTTTCAGTAATATCATATATTATATATATTAATCTAACAAATATTGAAAAAGTGAAAAACAGGAAATTCTTTGAACGGAAAATTTAAAAGTCTTACATAAAAAAAAATAGAAAATGGTAACCCAACTGAATTTCTTTTTTAAAACATAACAATAATTGTGATTTAATACCCCCTTTTAATGCCATTGCCTTTTTGTGCAAATATATCCCTAAGAAATTGTCAGTAAATAAAAGGTTCTAAAATTTAAATGACACTAAGTATTTCTGAAGTAATATAAGCCGCTTTCTCTTCTGAATGCATCAATTCAGTATGAAAATAGGTATTAACAGGGTTTTTTTTTTGGGGGGGGGGTTAAAACTATTTTGATAAATGGCAGCATGTGCTATTGGTAACTTGAGAAAATAAGAAAGATACGAAAGATCTGTCCTTGTACACCTGACGAAGGCATTAAAAAAAAGATGTTCAAAATTGAAAAAAAATCTGAAAAACGGTACCTTGGAATAACGAAAAAAAAAATTGTATATAGATAAAAAAAATAATGCGTGAATCTAAAACATTTTTCAAAGGATGGGGTTCATACTGGCTCTGAAGTTGAGAAATTGGGAGCGTAGAAATAGAATAATGACATCTTGAGGGAGAGGGGAGTTCAGAGCCGCAACATCCGCGCAGGTGTAAACTTCACGCAAAATAAAATGTAAATCCTATGAGACTCAAAGTTCAAGTAAACGTTTTATTTACCGTACTCACAGATAGACCTTCTTGTATCTATTTAGTCATGATCCTTGGACATACATTTCAACTTACTTCTGGCCTGCAAACTTTAAAATGAAAATTGATTTCGTGAATCTCTAGGGGACGGAGATCACCCCAGTCACGCCCATGGCCTGATCAATATTTTACAAACGAGGAATGGCGGAAAGCCGATAGAAGGAAAAGGGGGGGGGGGATCAGCCAGGAAAGGAACTCAGTCCTGAGTCCGAGAAGATAATTATTTCAGACATTTTTTTTTTTTCATTCTTCATTCTTTTAGATTCTGCATGATCTTTTTCCGATTACAGATACAGATACAGATACAGATACAATGTCACTGTGTATATCAATACTATCATGATATTCGATCGTCAGCAGGGTACACCTTCCTGGGAGGGGATACCTCTCCCCCCCTCCCACCCCCTTACCTCCCCCTCAACTCTCCTCCTTTTCACCCTTCCCTTACCTCCCGCCCCTTTCCTCCTTCCCCCTCCCTTTCACCCTGTCCACCCCTTCACCTTCATAAGTTTTACCCGGCATCACGTCGTTGGCCGGTTGCCGGGGTATACTGGGTAGATGTACAGGTCAAAATCAAACATTTAAACACCTGTCATGTCAAATGCCTATCCCCATCTAACTGTCACAAACAATAAATTCTGTCACATACACCTGGACACGTGTCCAGAGTCTCTTGTTATATCTCCTCGCGGCCTCGTAACCACCCCCCCCCCCCCCTTTCCTGACCTTTCAACTTCTATATAGAACATCCCCTTTGACTGATACCTTTTGCTTGAATTTTTCCAACCCCAAATCATGTAAATTTGGTTGCGTAAATAGTTTGTTTCTTAATCGTGATCACGTTATTTTTAGACTCCAATGAAAACCGGAAGTAGGGCATCTTGACAAAACGTCGAAGCGGAGTATAATATCCGAACGTGATCGGTAACTCGAAAATGGTCTATTCAATATTTATTATAGTCGAATATGCTTTTTTTATTTGGATAGTCACTCGAAAGATAATGCTTTTAATGTGTTATGATAGGAAAGGTTTAGAAAAAAAACATCGATGCTGTAACTCTCATTTGTATATCAGCAGAAAGGTCGATAAAAAACAATTACTTATATATACTAGTATAGACCCTTTCACGCTAACGAAGCGCCATCTTGCGGAGCATGCGCATTGAACGCACTGAGTGGATACTGAGTGTAGGCGAACGCAATGTACAATAAAATACGTCCTGTAAATGAAGTCATAATCCTTTTCTCCTGTATATTTTTCTATGTCTTTATTTTAATTTGAGCTCAGACTCCCTTGTGAAGCTTTCAAATGTTCCCGGGCCGCTATTTATAGCATCGAGTCGTCCTAAACAAAGACCGCAGGAGAACCAAGAATCCAAAAGCGCATCATGTGACATCAAAAATATAAGCTGAAATGATTGGTATTTCAAAGTTTGTGGTGCCCAATTCGTTTCCAATATTTTTTTTCTCATTTTCCCCCTTTAATTTTTCTTTATTTTTCTTTATTTCTTTATTTTTTTTTTTTTTGGTTTTTTTTTTCTTTGTTTTTGGTCTTGAACTCGGACGCCGTATGATCAAGACTGGGCCGTTTCAATGATTTTATAGATTTTTTTCTATCGTGATTCTTATGTTGTCTACGCGTAAAATTAAAGATACATAGGCCTATATAATAATTGATCAACAAAGAGCTGTTCAAATATGTGCAAAATCGCAATGATTAAGTGCAATTTTGCACATATAAGAGCAGCTCTAACGTTTCTCCCAATAAATTTGAGGTCAATATCAATGATCGTTTTTTTTTTACGAGAGCCACAATGCAATCACCAATTTTGCTATTGCTCTTTTTTTTTTTCTTCTTTAGTTTCGATTTACCTACTCCCCTCCCCTCCCGGCCAAAAAATCATACAAACTGTATAAGGAAAGAGGAAAAAGGAAAACAATATTAATATACAGTATACGGAGTTGATAACTAGTTTTTTTTTTTTTTCGATACTTTTAAAACATGTTGCTTTATGTAACATTAGCGGATTCAGACGCCGTGGGGGGGGGGGGGGGGGGGGGGGGGGGGGGGGGGGGTGCCCAGAGAAGATGATTGTGAAACTTTTTTAACAACGAAATCAGTGAAATTAATTAGTCAGAATAGCCAAAGAACGATCCAGAAAATTGCCAGATTTAGGCAAAAAAAAAAAAAAAAAAAAAAGGAATCGGGTCGCATTTCGGTTACTTATTACAATATTGCTTAACTGACATTCTCCAGCCTGGAATTTTGCAAAAAAGCTCTATTTACGTATACACGTGTATTTTATCTTCAAAATCAAGAACCAAAATCCAACCCCCTCCCCCCCCCCCCATAAATGACTACTCGCCCTCGTCATAACCTAATTTTCTTGGTCCGCCAACTTGAAGTTGTTGAAGGAAAATAAGAAAATTGATATAGGTTTTACTATTCCTAATTAATATACAACATCGTTTACTGGTACTGAATCATGTGACTATAGGTCCTTCTAAATATAGTTAAAACACGCAGAATTTCTATCTTAATGTTCTCGTGGGAGACCCCGAACCTTCTGCCTTCCATACATGTACCCACCCACTCGGCCCTTCCGTTTCTTTCAGCCTCGCAAGTCAACCCAACCTAAAAGTGTATGTGAACCGCTAAGCCTCATGTGAAATATGAAATCCGTATCACTTAACATTAAAAATTTATGCCCAATGTTATAGTTTTTGCAACGGACAAACAGAAAGACAAACAAATGGAACCCCCCCCCCCCCCCGAGGGATAATGAAAAGTGAACATATTAATTTTTTCAAATAATGTCAACGATTGATTATTTATTCAATATTTTGGTATATATTCATGGATTCATTGATATTGAGAAGGGTTCACTTATCTCTGAAATCTAACTTGTGGAATTGGGAAGCAACGGGGTGTGAATATCATTGTTAATACCCTATATGCGACTATGTCCGATTATACTAGTTTTTTTTTTCATATACATGCATATGACCGTTGTAATGTAAACATAGCATATAATTATGAGCTTGAATAGCATTGCAAGCGCATGCCGTCCCCTCAAATAAGCAAAATAATAGATAAATAAATAGATAACCATTTCTTAATTTTACAAATTTGCAAAAAAAAAAAGAGAAAAGTAATCACCCCAATGTTCAGAACGTCTGTTAAAAGCCTATGAAAAACCTTGCATTCAGGGGCGTAGCCAGGCGTACGTTTGTACGCAAAAAACGTCCATATCGTTTTCACATCGCAAAAAAAAAATGAGAAGGACGAGAGAGTGTCTCTCCCGGAAGCGGCCAAAAAGATGGGGAAGGGACTTATGGAATTGTATTTTAAGCAAACTACTGTTCTGAACTAGCTCAAAGACACTCCAGAAACCACCGATTTGAACGCATTTTTCAAAAGTTCACACCTCAAGTTTTCTTTATCTCATATACAGCTCATCGTCTGCTGATATCGTATCATATAACCCATCTAAATTCAGCTCAAATACGGTCAAGAGGTCAGCAATTTGATTTATTTTCTCGGAAGAGCCCCCGAACTTCCTTTAATGGGAGGGATAAGTAAACATATTTCTATTCTGTTCCCACTTGACACTTCGGGTCTCGCAAGTCATCCCCCATAGAAAGTGTCTATGACAAACTAAAGTTCTGGGTCAAACCCTTCTCTTTAGACGTCCACATCGAAATTCTTTACAGTGTCGACTTTTGGGGAAAATTACAGTGCTGTCAGATCGAACTTTTTTTTTACTGAATTTACCGGAGTGATTTATGCATGTATTAACTCACAATTTGAGTTGGGTGTAGGTGTTTGCATATGAATTATGTGGTTTAATTCTAGGAGGTGACTCGGTCCCTTCCCTAAGATCTACTGACGTATATATACATGGGAGGTTAGGGAGCAACCATTTCATTTTTATGGGGGAGGGGGGGGGGGGGGGGGGCAGGAAGACTTGTCAGCCGGAATTTTTTTTCAGCCATTTTAAGAGCCGGAAATTTTTTTTCGTCGGCCCTTCGGGCCGGAATATTTTCTCATAATTTTCCAACGTTGAAAATTGAACCAAAGTTTGAATAATTCAGCGTAATTTTTCGGCCATATTAAATATCAAGCACAGAATGAGTTCATCTCTTGCCAGCAGATCACTTCATTTTAATTTCTTGAATGGCATATGATACCTATAATCTATTCACTTAAATGATACTCAACGGAGACAGGCTATATAGTGCTAATAACTTTTGAATTTGATTAATTCACTCCAAATTGCATAAAGTTTGTTCCATTTTATTTGTACTTAGTTTATGACACACAAAAAGTATTTACTGGGCATGTGGAAAGGTCAGAAGAGAGGGGGAAGGGGCAATTTCATGATCCAGAAAAAAATTCGATCCGGATTTTTTTTTTTCGCAAAGTCTTCCGCCCCCCCCCCCCCCCCCCATAATAATCAAATGGTTGCTCCCTTATGCAAACACAGAGAAATAAAATACATGTGTAGCCTATGGGATGGATCAATAAATGAATAGAAAACATGAGAATAAATAAATAAATTAAATTAAAATCGATTGACAAACAGACTGAGGAAAAATAATCATGTACGGAAACAGCATTGAAATGGAGGGGGATGTCACCTCCGTCTATAGGGAGCCAAAATAAATCAAACATCTAGATTAGTAAACGACTCCATATCTTGTATCTTGTTATATTTTATATATATATTTTTTTAAAGTTGACTTTTCAGTATAAAAACACTTTATTATGAATATTAGGCAATATTACCATTTGTTCGTCTTAGAATAATCTAGTCTTTGTTTAGGAGCGCCGGTTGATAATGTAAACAAATGATGTATCTAGGCATGTTTTCTGATTGTTGAAAAAGCTTTTGGGTCGGATATTTTCTCTCAAGAATGATAAAACCATTAATAAATGTTTCAAAACAATGAAAATGCACCAGTGACTCAAATAACATGCCTTAGACGTTGTGTTTATGTTATGCACATGTGCTATGACGCGAACCATATGACGCGGTATCCACTCAGTGACGTTTCTGCGCATGTCTGCATAAATTAGTGAAAGGGTCTATAGCGAAGGGATTACTAAATAATAAACCCTAAAGAGAAGAAGATCGAATAAAACTCGTGCATCATAAGGCGGGTAAACTGCACATTAATAGTCAACTCGACCTTAATTTACTTATAAATTTACAATCGTCGCTTATGGTCTAAGACACAATTGAATCGCTATCTTTATGTAGTATTATCTGACAAAAATAAAAAAACATCATTAACACATTTATGGTATCTTATTTCTACCGGCGAATTGATGCTTTGCATCAACAGTTTTCTTGTTTAGTCTGTGTTATGTTAGAGTGAAGTCGGGGTGAATCGTAGTTATGTCGAGAGGAACGTTTTCTCCATATTGAGCATATTATGTAGGAGTCCAGTCGAGACAGATTATCATGAATCAAGGCTAAGTCTGCACAAATCGGGGCTTATCAGGACAGGTCGTTGTTATGATCGGACAAGTCGAAGGTAAATCGGTGTGAGGTTTGGAAAAGGAGTCATTAGCCGGGCTAGACTTGCAATATAGTAGGCTTTCCAAGGGGATAACTCGCTATATAGTAGACTTTCCTCGGGAGAGGACTGGCCATATAGTAGACTTTCCCCCTGGGGAAGACTGGCTATATTGTAGACTTCCCCCCGGGGGTCGACTGGCTATATAGTAGTTTTAATCGGGGAGGTCTGGCTATATAGTAGACCTACTTCGAGGGGATGACTGGCTATAAAAAAGACATACCCTTGGGAGGACAGCCTATATAGTAGACTTTTCCCGGGGCAAGACTGGCTTTATAACAGACTTTCCCCGGGGGAGGACTGGCTTTATAGCAGACTTCCCCCGGGGAAGGACTGACAATATAGTAGACTTTCCACGAGGGAAGACTAGCTATTTATAAGACTTTCCCCGGGGGAAGACTGGCTATATAGTAGATTTTCCCCGGGGAAAACTAGCTATGTAGTAGACGGGAAAGACTGGCTACATCGTAGACTTTCCCCTGGGGTAAGACTGGCTATATAGTAGACTTTCCTCGGGGAGGACTGTCTATATAGTAGAGTTTCATGGACTGGCTATATAGTAGACTTTTCCCGTGTCTTGAGATCCAAACTTTTCATTGAGAACAAGATAATGATGTTTTACAAACATACTGTAATAAGATAATCCCTTTTTTGGAATAGCTTAAAATTCTATTCTTTTGATGGAAAGTGTTGCAAATGACGTATGATGGATGTAATGATTCTAAACCGAGGTCGTATCTGATAGGTGACGATCACTTTGAAAAGAAGTCATTGTAAAATGTGGTAAGTATTATTATACATGTATGGTAGACTTTTCCCGAGGGTAGACTGCCGATTTAGAAAATTTTTCCTGGTGAAGGAAAGCTATTACTGTAAGTCAGCATTCCAAAGGGGGGGGGGGGGGGGGGGGCATGGCTATATACTTCCCCCATGTATATAGTAAACGTTCCAATGGGGGAAGACTGACTATATAGTAGACTTTCCCCTGGGGAAGACTGGCTATATAGTAGACTTTCCCCGGGGGAACAATGACTACAAAGCAGACTTTCCCTGGGGAAAAACTGGCTATAAAGTAGGCTTTCCCCGGGGGAGCAATGACTATATAGCAGACTTTCCACGGGGGAAGACTGGCTATATAGTAGACTTTCCCGGGGGAAGATTGACTATATAGTAGGCTTTCCCCGGGGGAACAATGACTATATAGCAGTCTTACCCCGGGGGAAGACTGGCTATATAGTAGACTCTCCCCGGGGGAAGACTGACTATATAACAGATTTTCCCCGGGGGAAGACTGGCTATATATTAGACTTTACTGTGGGAATACTGGCTATATTGTACATTTCCCTGGGGTTGACTATATATGAAAGAAGACTTGGTATGTCATGAGCTTTCCCGAGGTAAGTATTATTATATGGTAGACTTTTCGGCGAGGATAGACTGCCGATTTAGAAAACTTTTTCCGGTGAAGAAAAGCTATTAAGTCAGCATTCCAAGGGAGGCATTGCTATATACATCCCCGATGTATATAGAAAACTTTCCAATGGGGGAAGAATGACTATGTAGTAGACTCTCCCCTGGGGAAGACTGGCTATATAGTAGACTTTCCCCGGAGGAACAATGACTATACAGCAGACTTACCCTAGGGGAAGACTGGCTATATTGTAGACTCTCCCAAGGGGAAGACTGACTATACTTTTTAGCCAGTCTTCCCTCGGGGAAAGTCTGCTATATAGTCATCCCCCCGGGAAAGTCTACTATATAGTCAGTCTTCACCCGGGGAAAGTCTACTGTATAGCCAGTCTTCCCCCGGGGTAAGTCTGCTATATAGTCATTATTCCCCCGGGGAAAGCCTACTATATAGCCAGTCTTCCCCAGGAAAGTCTACACTTTTCAAGTGAAATATTATTCTGTCTTCTTTGGGAAGCTTACTACATACCAAGTCTTCTCCCGCAAAAAGATTTCTATATAGTCAGGCCCCCAGGGAAAGGGTACTTTATCGTTGCATCTCTCTTCGCCGTCTGCCACGAAGAGCTTTTCTTTCTTGTGCTTTCCGTTCTTGAAGGGCCGTGTTGTTGATATCCCGTAAGTGTATTTTGCAACACGCTCAACGATTGTTTTAGGTCTATATCCAAATATGACGGCGCCCTTTAGCACACACAAACCAGCTTCTTGGGGTACTATAGCCCTGCACTCAGGGAAGAATTCCCGTATTGCTCTTTGTAGAAGAGGAGACTCAGAGAACCCGCCTACCATCAGGATATTTTCCGTTCCTTTGACATGGACATGTGGTGACCTGTGTATTGCCTTGTCCTTCCTTTTGGACAATATGTATGTAAGATTCGGTGAGAAACTCTACAAGCAGATTGTAGGGATTCCAATGGGTACTAACTGTGCGCCTATTGTTGCAGATTTATTTTTATACACGTATGAAAAGGAATTTATCCAAAATCTTCATAAGCAAACAAAAAATGATTATGTGAAATGTTTCATTGGTACTTCTAGGTACATGTACCTGGATGATATTCTTACTATCGTCAATCCTGTTTTTGAAAAGTATAAAAATGTTATTTATCCATAAGAATTGATTCTAAACAAGGCAAACGTTTCAAACACAGAAAAACCATTTTTGGACCTGAATATCAAAATTGTTAATGGAGAGATCCATACAAGTGTGTATGACAAAAGAGATGATTTTGGATTTAACATAGTAAATTTCCCCTGGCTTGACGGTGATGATCCTAGATTACCATCCTATGGTACATGTGTCTATATTTCACAGCTCATCCGGTATGCTAGAGCATGTACTGATGTGTTTGATTTTCATAGTAGAAATTTACCAAGAAACTTTTAGGACAAGGTTTTCGCTTTCACAAACTAGTAAAGACTTTCTGGAAATTTTGATAAAATGATTGTCAACTTCTTCTGAAATTCGGGCCAATGCAGGCAACAGAGTATATTACTTTGGGTATTTCACAACCTGCATTTTAAGGTGACATTATTAACAAGATAAGAAGGATCAAAGATAGACAACATCACTATCGAAAATGCGTCAGAATCATCAAACGCCTTTTATACCGTGGATATGATCCTAATGTCACCAGACGGACACTAGACTTGGTACTTGACCAATCTACAGTCTTGTACAAGCGCATTCTTAAAACTTGCACTCTGACTGATTGTGACGACGGGACTCCATGACGGGCCCTGTCCAAACCTCTCGAGAGAAGACAGGGCCCGGACCATCTGTTCTCTCTGAATGTCAGTCGAACTCCTCGGGTGATAACATACATGAGCTCGCGGTGGCAGAGCACGGATTGTATTACGTACGCCTTCTTTTTATATCCATTTACATATTCATCTGTGTTGCTTGGGCCCCTGCGTTTTTGCGGTCTTGTTTGTGTGTGGTCATCTGACAGTGAGGAGGTTGTTTCAACTACAATTGTACGTTCTTAGAGACCTCTGGGTAATCGGAAAAGTGGGAGGGTTGTGCGCAAGTACTGCAGCTCACACCTTCTGCTATTTCAGTGGCAGATTGCCGTCCTAAGTCGGCACCGGTTGTCCATTGGTCTCGTTGGTTTATATGTAGTCCTTTGTGTTTGATGTTTCTGTGTTGTGCTTTGACGTTCCTTGTTCCTTATGCATCTATTACTGTGCTTATCTGCTCTGTGTTTATGCATTGGGTGTTTTGGGGTTTTGCTGTGGGTGCTGCAGCCTGGTGTTGTTGGAGATCCCCTCCTTTGTTTGACTTTAGGTGAATCCAAGAGTTGACGAACGTGGTGGATGATACTTTCAGCTGCTTTTTTAAGAAATGAACAAAAACATTCATTCGTGATTCTCATCTTGTCCGCCGACAGTGTAAGTGAATTCTTGAACTTGCTGTCCATGATAGCTTGTGGTTTTGTCTGATGTCATTTTTGTGTCTCCTTCTCCTGGTTTTGTTTCGCTAGGTGGTTGCAAGGTGTTCATGATGGAGATCATTCCATTTTCTTCATGTACGGTGATATCAATTGTGCCACCTGAAATATGACAAATAAAAATCAAATTCATATAAATTTTCCAATTTACTATTGATGTTGACCTTGTCAAAGGTTTTGGTCACAAACTATGCTACATGGACCAAACTGAGTTATATTTCCCCCTAGGGCTCGGGTTGAACTAAACAATGACGTTGTTAAATTGACTTGACAAGTACTAATTTACCAAGAAATAGCAAAATGTACTAATATAAATTACAATAAAACACACTTAAGGAATTGTTCGTACCATGTTTGATCAGAAAAACATACATTTGTTACAAAAGCGATAATAAGCAAATAAAAGTAAACGAATTTGCCGTAAAATGGCTGCGTATGCATAACTCTTGTGACTGGTGCATAGAATAGGCTTCCGTCGACCAAACATTTTTCTTCGGCTTACATTTTATGAAAAGTGACATAGCGCTGAAAAAATCTTTTACCGCATCCGCAGCATATGTTTCTATACCTTCGTGAAGAAAATTTCGAATCAATTTATTAATCACCAGACACATGTTTCGAATATTCAAAAAAAATCTCATCAGTGATGCCTCCAGCCTCCCGGGCACCTGATCCCACCTCTAGCTTGCTAGGGGTCCGTCGATGCCCAACATAGTGATCTATTGTGAGTGCTGTTGAGATAATCGTTAGGATCTTCTTTAACTCATTATTAGCCGCCAAAATTCATTTCACTATCGCCCTCTGGTTTTATTTCTAGAATTTAAATTTGTGTATCGCGAATCGCACGATAACCATAAGTTTTCTATTGTACATGTAGAGATTAAGTTTTCTTACAAACCGGAAGCAGATGATTCTTTGCTTAAATGGTGTTGAATTTGAACATACCCATCACAGGATGATCATTTTTTCATTTACACTTGAAACACTTTCGTTGTTATTATCAATACAGATATTGTGTCATGTCATGTCATTAAATAATTGATTTATTCAAGATACTGAAAAAAATAGTGACTCAAAAATTTTGACTAGTATAGAAATCAGGTTCATTATGGCCAAGATTAATTCCAAACGAACGGCGTAACTGGGTCAAAAGGTCTCAAAAGGCACAAATTGAGTTATGCAGGACCTACCTGTTAAGCTATCCATACAGAGGACAGAATTAACCAAAATAAATAGGAACTTGATGATTGAGGCAAATAAACATTAAAGAAGTACCTATCAGTTAAATTAAATCCAAGATTTGGACCAAAACCGTGTTATATGGCCAAAATTGAGTTATACAGTCCTCAAGGGCATGGACTGGGCTAAACAATGACGTTGACAACTTGACTTAACTAGTCAGAGAAAATACGGTGGACATAAAATAACAGAAAAAAAACACATCAGAAAATGTGGACAGGTAAGATTCGATCCCACTCCGTCTATACAGAAGACACTTATCGTCGTGAACTGATTTTATATCCTTTAGCAAATAAAACATTTGGCTGGACGGCGTTAGTGGTTCTGTTTTTTATCCCCCCTTCTCATACCCCCTCCCCATCCTGAGCGTTGGTTTCTTCTTCTGTGCGGTGCCGGGTAACTCGGGTCACCAAGTAAGTATTTGAAAAAGCATTTCGAAGTAACCACTTGACTAAGCCAGCACAAGTCTATGTAATATTTTCCCTGTATTTACAAATACCTATCAACAAGGCGAGATAACTCGTAATTTATCTTTCGGAGTAGGTCCATATGTAATTCACCCAAACACTAAAAGGAAATACAGGTCACACGGGAAAAGACGAAACAGACAAAAAAGAAAACGACCCAGAATATACCGCTCTCTCAACGATTTACTTACTATAGCACGCAATGGCGGAAGACATGAGCTAATACATGCTCTGTCGTCAATACCAGTTATGCACTTGAAATCTATCTTGGATGAAGCAGAGGTTGCATTCTTAAGAAACACTGACTGATTCAGACTTAATATCATTGTCTCATTTGCACAGTATAAACTTTATCCTATTGTGAAAAACACCTCACCGAAAAGACGATTCATAAAAATCCCGTTTATTAACAAAGGTTTTGATCTTCTAAACATCTCTAATATTTTTCGGGATCATCGCGTACAAAGTACCATTCCTAAATATTTTGAAAATCTAGAGCCACCTCTTATTTGTTATAAGTACAAGAAACCTATTCGAAACTTTGTTTTTAACTATAATAAAGTTACAACGGATCCTTACATACTTGAATCGTGTCCGGCTTCTTGAGAATGTGCAACTTCTAAATATCTCTACATACCAGCTGGCCATGTTGTTACAGGTGACTTTTCAATTATCCAAGACAGACAGCTCCGTGGTCTTCTTAAAAAAAGGACCTAAGTATAGAATCCCATCCAAGATAGATTTTGTCAAATGCCGTGAAGTGCTTACGGAAGCCTTAGATAATTATACGAAAAGATGGTGTAAATCAGAAGGAGTCGAACTGCATGCTCTGAATGACTGGAAAAACCTCATTTTAGATATAACGGATATTCGAATAGATAACTTCCATAAAAACCCTCATCTTTTTCAAAATCCACGTTCCAAATCAGAAAGATATTTCAAATCCAAATTAAGTAAATTACATGAAAAATATGTCTTTGCACCAGCTGATAAAGCAGCCAATAACACCATTATCATTTGAAAACGTTACTACATATCAACTTTGATTTCGGAACTTTCGTCTACTAATACATATATCAAAAGCAATGAAAGTGCATCTAACATTTAAGGCAAGCATAACAGTGAACTGTCTTCATTCAATATCTCTATTTCTAAATTGGATCTCCCAACACTATATTGCATACCGAAACTGCACAAGTCTCCTTACAAATTTCGATTTATTGCTAATTCTAGTAACTGCTCCACTACAATTTTGTCTAGAAATCTGACGTCAGCACTTACTGCTATCAAACAACACATAACTAGATATTGTGAAACGGTTCTAAAGAGGAACGATGTAAATTTATTTTGGTCTATTAAGAATTCAGGGGATGTGATTGAAAAAATGAAATCTGGAAATTTCCAAGCCAATACGATTTCTTCATACGACTTCTCTAATATGTACACCACACTTCCTCATGACAAAATTAATGATCGATCTAATCTCATTAAATGGTGTTTTGATCGAGAGCGAAAAACTTACATTTGTACATCTGAATCGAAGGGTTTCTTTTCCTCGACAGACTACAAATCATACAAATCATGGACATGTAGTGACCTGTGTAATGCCTTGTCCTTCCTCTTGGACAATATTTATGTTAGACTTGGTGAGGATCTATACAAGCAGGTTGTAGGAATTCCTATGGGTACTAACTGTGCGCCTCTTGTTGCAGATTTATTTTTATACACTTATGAAAAAGAATTTATCCAAAATCTTCAAAAGCAAAGAAAATTTGATGAGCTGAAATGTTTCAATAATACTTCTAGGTATCTGGATGATATTCTAACCATTGACAATCCTGCTTTTGAATTATATAAGAATGAAATTTATCCACAAGAATTAACCCTTAACAAGGCAAACCTTTCAAATACAAAAACACCCTTTTTGGACCTTAATATCAAAATTGTAAACGGAAAGATTCATACAAGTGTATATGACAAAAGGGATGATTTTGGATTCAACATAGTAAATTTCCCTTGGCTTGACGGTGATGTTCCAAGATTACCGTCATACGGCATTTACATATCACAGCTCATCCGGTACGCTAGAGCATGTACTGATATTTTGGATTTTCACAGTAGAAATTTACAAATTACCAAAAAACTTTTAGGTCAAGGTTTCCGCTTTCATAAACTAGTTAAGACTTTCTGGAAATTTTACAAAAATTACAGTCAACTTCTTTTAAAATTCGGATCTATACATGCAACAGAGTACATTACTATGGGTATTACACAACCTGTCTTTTATGGTGATATGATAAACAAAATAAAAAGGATCAAAGGTAGGCAGCATAACCATCGAAAATGCGTCAGAATCATCAAACGCCTTTTATACCGTGGATATGATCCTAATGTCACCAGACGGACACTAGGCTTGGTACTTGACCAATCTACAGTCTTGTACAAGCGCATCCTTGAGACTTGCACTCTGACTGACTGTGACGACGGGACTCCATGACGGGCCCTGTCCAAACCTCTTTAGAGAAGACAGGGCCCCGACCACCTGTCCTCTCTGAATGTCAGTCGGACTCCTCGGGTGATTACATACATGAGCTCGCTACAGCCGGCAGAGCACGGACTGTATTACGCATGCCCTCTTTTTATATCCATTTACATATTCATCTGTGTCTCTGGGGCCTCTGCGTTTTGCGGTCTTGTTTGTGTGATGTCATCTTACAGTGAGGAGGTTGTTTTACACCACAATTGTACGTTCTTCGAGACCTCTGGGTAATTGGAGAAGTGAGAGGGTTGTGCGCACGCAATCCAGGATAACCACACCATTTGCTACTTGCGTGACAGATGGCCGTCCAAAGTCGGCACCGGTTACCCATTGGTCTCGTCGGTTTATGTGTAGTCTTTTGTGTTTGATGTTTGCATGTCGTGTGTCTCTTTTCCGTCTCGTGCTGTACTCGTCTTTTGTGTTTTTGCATCGGGTGTTTTGGTGTTTTACTGTTGATGCTGCAACGGGGTCTTGTTGGAGATCTCCTCCTTTCTTTTTATATCTACACTTATTTCGTGTTGCAGTGTTGAGTTGGTAAAGCAATTCCCCGCGATCCGATGTTTGAAGTGTTTTAATTTCATTGTGTTCTCTAACTTAGCTTTGTTGTAGTGTCTTCTACGTAAGACTCTAATTCACTTTTCTTCCATTATCGCATTATGGCATTTTTAAGGTCGCCTCGTATCAAACTAACCCCCTTGAGATTACCCTCTGTCACTACAGTCACTTTACCATCATCGACATTCAAGAGTAAAAAACTTTTTTCCTCACCAAGAGTACTCTTATCACCTCTCAAATTTAGACCCCACAGTCGTACTTTACGCACTTCTCCATCTGCAGGCTCTACATTCAACAACAGACACAGAGGGTTCTCAATTATTTCTAAGTGCAAAAGTAAAAGATGCTCGTTGTGTCACCTCATCAACTGCGACTCCATAATAACATCTAGTGTAAATGGGCAGAAATTCAAAATCGAGGTAGACCAAGACATCGATTGATCGTCTCAAGATCTTATTTACGTAATGACTTGAAATGCCAGGGGATGTGGCGCACAATATGTAGGTGAGACAGGCCAACCTTTAAAATCTCGTTTTAGGAACCATTCTTATAAGATCAGAACCTCACGTCAAGAAAAACACAGAAACTTTCTTTATAATCACTTCGTTAAATATAATCATTCTATTTCGGATATCACCATTACCCCAGTTCAGACTTTTCCAAAACGTAAAAATGAAAGTAAGACCGAAATTAAAAAACGCCGACTACAAGCTGAACTTGCCTGGATCACCAAACTTCAGACTGCGTACCCTCTTGGTTTAAACGATCAAATTTATGGACAAGGAAACTTTTCCTTAGCTTCTACCAATATCAACATCTTTTCAATTCGCCCAAACACTAAAAGGAAATACAGGTCACACGGGAAAAGACGAAACAGACAAAAAAGAAAACGACCCAGAATATACCGCTCTCTCAACGATTTACTTACTATAGCACGCAATGGCGGAAGACATGAGCTGTTACATGCTCTGTCGTCAATACCAGTTATGCACTTGAAATCTATCTTGGATGAAGCAGAGGTTGCATTCTTAAGAAACACTGACTGATTCTGACTTAATATCATTGTCTCATTTGCACAGTATAAACTTTATCCTATTGTGAAAAACACCTCACCGAAAAGACGATTCATAAAAATCCCGTTTATTAACAAAGGTTTTGATCTTCTAAACATCTCTAATATTTTTCGGGATCATCGCGTACAAAGTACCATTCCTCAATATTTTGAAAATCTAGAGCCACCTCTTATTTGTTATAAGTACAAGAAACCTATTCGAAACTTTGTTTTTAACTACAATAAAGTTACAACGGATCCTCACATACTTGAATCGTGTCCGGCTTCTTGAGAATGTGCAACTTCTAAATATCTCTACAAACCAGCTGGCCATGTTGTTACAGGTGACTTTTCAATTATCCAAGACAGACAGCTCCGTGGTCTTCTAAAGAAAGGACCTAAGTATAGAATCCCATCCAAGATAGATTTTGTCAAATGCCGTGAAGTGCTTACGGAAGCCTTAGATAATTATACGAAAAGATGGTGTAAATCAGAAGGAGTCGAACTGCATGCTCTGAATGACTGGAAAAACCTCATTTTAGATATAACGGATATTCGAATAGATAACTTCCATAAAAACCCTCATCTTTTTCAAAATCCACGTTCCAAATCAGAAAGATATTTCAAATCCAAATTAAGTAAATTACATGAAAAATATGTCTTTGCACCAGCTGATAAAGCAGCCAACAACACCATTATCATTTGAAAACGTTACTACATATCAACTTTGATTTCGGAACTTTCGTCTACTAATACATATATCAAAAGCAATGAAAGTGCATCTAAAATTTTAGGCAAGCATAACAGTGAACTGTCTTCATTCAATATCTCTATTTCTAAATTGGATCTCCCAACACTATATTGCATACCGAAACTGCACAAGTCTCCTTACAAATTTCGATTTATTGCTAATTCTAGTAACTGCTCCACTACAATTTTGTCTAGAAATCTGACGTCAGCACTTACTGCTATTAAACAACACATAACTAGATATTGTGAAACGGTTCTAAACAGGAACGATGTAAATTTATTTTGGTCTATTAAGAATTCAGGGGATGTGATTGAAAAAATGAAATCTGGAAATTTCCAAGCCAATACGATTTCTTCATACGACTTCTCTAATATGTACACCACACTTCCTCATGACAAAATTAATGATCGATTATCTAATCTCATTAAATGGTGTTTTGATCGAGAGCGAAAAACTTACATTTGTACATCTGAATCGAAGGGTTTCTTTTCCTCGACAGACTACAAATCATACAAATCATGGACATGTAGTGACCTGTGTAATGCCTTGTCCTTCCTCTTGGACAATATTTATGTTAGACTTGGTGAGGATCTATACAAGCAGGTTGTAGGAATTCCTATGGGTACTAACTGTGCGCCTCTTGTTGCAGATTTATTTTTATGCACTTATGAAAAAGAATTTATCCAAAATCTTCAAAAGCAAAGAAAATTTGATGAGCTGAAATGTTTCAATAATACTTCTAGGTATCTGGATGATATTCTAACCATTGACAATCCTGCTTTTGAATTATATAAGAATGAAATTTATCCACAAGAATTAACCCTTAACAAGGCAAACCTTTCAAATACAAAAACACCCTTTTTGGACCTTAATATCAAAATTGTAAACGGAAAGATTCATACAAGTGTATATGACAAAAGGGATGATTTTGGATTCAACATAGTAAATTTCCCTTGGCTTGACGGTGATGTTCCAAGATTACCGTCATACGGCATTTTCATATCACAGCTCATCCGGTACGCTAGAGCATGTACTGATATTTTGGATTTTCACAGTAGAAATTTACAAATTACCAAAAAACTTTTAGGTCAAGGTTTCTGCTTTCATAAACTAGTTAAGACTTTCTGGAAATTTTACAAAAATTACAGTCAACTTCTTTTAAAATTCGGATCTATACATGCAACAGAGTACATTACTATGGGTATTACACAACCTGTCTTTTATGGTGATATGATAAACAAAATAAAAAGGATCAAAGGTAGGCAGCATAACCATCGAAAATGCGTCAGAATCATCAAACGCCTTTTATACCGTGGATATGATCCTAATGTCACCAGACGGGCACTAGGCTTGGTACTTGACCAATCTACAGTCTTGTACAAGCGCATCCTTGAGACTTGCACTCTGACTGACTGTGACGACGGGACTCCATGACGGGCCCTGTCCAAACCTCTTTAGAGAAGACAGGGCCCCGACCACTTTCCTCTCTGAATGTCAGTCGGACTCCTCGGGTGATTACATACATGAGCTCGCTACAGCCGGCAGAGCACGGACTGTATTACGCATGCCCTCTTTTTATATCCATTTACATATTCATCAGTGTCTCTGGGGCCTCTGCGTTTTGCGGTCTTGTTTGTGTGATGTCATCTTACAGTGAGGAGGTTGTTTTACACCACAATTGTACGTTCTTCGAGACCTCTGGGTAATTGGAGAAGTGAGAGGGTTGTGCGCACGTAATCCAGGATAACCACACCATTTGCTACTTGCGTGACAGATGGCCGTCCAAAGTCGGCACCGGTTACCCATTGGTCTCGTCGGTTTATGTGTAGTCTTTTGTGTTTGATGTTTGCATGTCGTGTGTCTCTTTTCCGTCTCGTGCTGTACTCGTCTTTTGTGTTTTTGCATCGGGTGTTTTGGTGTTTTACTGTTGATGCTGCAACGGGGTCTTGTTGGAGATCTCCTCCCTTCTTTTTTTAACATTCACATTGAATTAATTACATGCAGGGGTTTTAATCTTTTTTCCGATGTGTTGAAAGAAATTCCCTCTATCTTTTAAAGATATTCACTGCATGTTGTTGTTGTTTCACTGATGGCCATCAGAAATAAGCCAAGTTGACTTAATTTGAAGAATAATGATTCCTTTCTTTGATTACAATAAGTTCTTATTCAGTACAATATGTATATATACATGTATTACAGGTGTCATATATGAAGAATATGAAAGGGAAGCATAATTTATCTCCCATATATCAAGTTTCCACATAAAAAAAATAAAACCAATATAAGATTAAAGTCCAGATCAAACGGGCAATGACTAGTTATGTGTGACATTTAAATTGTGCAATCTACATCCTGAATTGAATATAATGAGGTCAATATCATATCGATTTTACGTTTACATTTAAATCTACTAGTATAAATGTTGGCAGATTGTCAATTGTCGCCACAATTTCGATCTTGTGAGTAATTTTTGTGACAGAAAATTATCAAATAAACATATTCAGCAATTGTTACTCCATCCAGTTTTGACTGGTTAAAAGTCCATCCAGTTTTGACTGGTTAAAAGTGGCCTTGATATGCCAAATATAGATATGATCTAATATGATTGTCTGTATAAAAGCAGCGGCTTATTTTCTATGATAACAGCATTCCACACTTTTATCTTGGAACAGTTTGGTCACTTTGCGTTTTGTATTAAATAACAGCATCACAATTGTAAAAGATGCCATATTTAGAGGAGTGGTTGACCGGATTGTCTCAGGGGAATGCCACTCCTGGATTAGGAAAAGGAATGTATTTACGTCGGCTACGCCGTGTTATACTGAGAGGGAATATTATACCGAATCCCGTCAAACCAGCCATTAAACGTGTTGCTAGAAGGGGAGGAGTGAAGAGAATATCTGGACTTAACTATGAAGAAACAAGAGGAGTTCTGAAAGTATTTTTGGAAAACGTCATGAAAGATATCGTACAATACGTTGAGAGTAGTAAACGAAAAACAGTTACTGTTACAGACGTTGAATACGCACTGAAATATCAGGGAAGACCAATGTATCAGTGACGGGACAATTATTTAAAAGAGGCACTCTGGAAAACATTTTGTTATTCACGGTAGTCTGTGAAAACAACTTAATAACAACATGTGTACACGTATGCAAAGGATATATTAAATACAATAAAAATCAAGGGGACTTTTTGTTGATCAATTAATGAAGAAATCGATGCCACACAGCTACATATTGTATTTCTTCATTACCCGGTTGCCATAACCACAGGAAAACATCAAAACACCTCTGCATGTATGTGAAAATACAGAAAAGACACAAGTACAAGAAGAGATCCAAAACGGACGAGGAGTTCCAATCACGGCACAAAAAGACTAAACATATAATCCGACGAGACCAATGAGCAATAATGTTATCGTTCCCGACTTAGGACGATCATCTACCACTTTAGTAGCAAATGGTGTAGTTATCCGGATACATTATATTAATCCCCTTCCTAAAGAAGACTTGCTTCCCTATCCTTGCAATTTATAAATTTACTATTGTTATCATAACGAAGTGAGAAATAGAAATAAATACAGTTTTAAACTTAGGTACTAGTACTATAACTGTTAGTAGAAAAACCACTTTGTCACAATGAAGCTAGTTCTCTTTTTTATGAAATTTGTGGGGACAATGAAAACCAACGCACAACACAGAAACATCAAACACAAAGGACTACAATTCTGACAATTTCTGTGACTATGATCGATTATCCTTACTTGCAATTTAAACTCCATCAAGTTTTAACCGGATAAATTCGGATTTAAAATACCGACAGCAGGTACATGTATGTCTGTGTAAAAAAAGTCGAGTTATTTTCGTGATAATTTTATCCGAATACAGAGTGTCTACGTTGACTGTTTATTGTGCCATAATTGGTTCAAATTTACAAGATGTCACATGAAGAAGAGATGTTGTCAGAGTCACCCAAGGAAGATACCAATAAAGGACTGAAACAAGTTAAAGCACCAGCAAAGCGGCGACGCCCTTTAATATTAAGCGGGAATTACAAACTGAATCCCACCAAGTCAGCTATTAAACGTGTTGCTAGAAGGGGAGGAGTGAAGAGGATATCAGCATTTACATGCGAAGAAACAAGAGGAGTTCTGAGAGTGTATTTGGAAAATCTTATCAGAGATGCATTACAATATATGGAATGTGGTAAAAGAAAAACAGTTACTGTAACCGACGTTGAAAATACACTTAAATTTCAAGGAAAACCTATGTATAGGTGATGAATTTGGTAAACAAGGAATCATTTTTTTATTTTGTGTTATCTTGTCCGTTGAGGATATTTTTATACCAAAGTGTTTTATTTATGTTACATGCTATATCTTTTTGAATGCCTTCTTAATTAATAAGTTTGAATCTTTTTAATGAAGTTTTTTTTTCATCTTAAATTCGATGTTCATGTATTTTCAAAACTAAAGGTAATGGAAAAGGGATTCATGTTCTAAATAGCTAACTTGAACCATTTTGATATTTGTACGGTTTAACAAATAATTTAGATTTACCATACTTATATTGCATACCAAAAATGCACAAGAATCCGTACAAACAACGTTTCATCGATGGCTCCTCAAAATGTTCTACCAAATCTGTATCGATCTTGTTCACCAAAGTTTTATCTGAAATAAAGTCTGGACTTCAAAAATACTGTTCGACAGTATATTCTCGTAGTGGTATCAACCAGATGTGGATTTTAAAGAATTCGACGGAACTTTTAGAACATCTGAAATCCACTCATTTTAGTAGAGTCCATTCAATCAAAGCGTTTGATTTTTCGACACTTTACAGTACAATCCCACATTCTAAATTGAAAGAAAGACTCTCTAATATTATAAGTAAAGCGTTTACAAGCAAGAACGACAATCGCAAATACAAATTTATTGTTGTTAACTATGACAAAACCTACTTTGTAAAAGAAAAGTCCGATTCTGAACATAAGTACACTGAAATAGATATTATTCAGATTTTAAACTTCCTGATCGACAACATTTTTGTTTTGTTCGGAGGAAAGGTCTTCCAGCAAATTGTCGGAATTCCAATGGGGACCAATTGTTCCCCACTCCTTACCAACATTTTTCTTTACTCGTTCGAAGCTAAATTCATTTAATCTTTGGTCTCTGAAGGGAAAAGATACTTAACTTCTGACTTCAGCTTCACTTACAGATACGATGTATTGTCCATCAATAATCCAACATTCGCGGATTATCTCAGCAGAATCTATCCTTCGGGGCTTGAAATCAAAGACACTTCAGAGACAAATAATTCTGCATCCTATTTGGACATGTTGTCCTACGACACTGATGGTCACATGAACACCTTACTCTATGACAAGCATGACGACTTCAATTTCAGCATCACAAACTTTCTTTTTCTGAGTAGCAACATTCCTTAATCGCCTGCTTATGGCGTGTTCATATCTCATTTGATATGTGGTGAATGTTTTTGTTTGTTTGCTTTGGTTCTGGTTTTATCCTGATTTTGTATGCCTTCGGTTTACGATTTTCTGAATTATCGATTTTGTGCTGTATATAGGGATATGGTCATTATCAATATTTGTCATGCATATGAGTGACGCCAACTGTATATGATAATTTCGTTTTAATAAGTGTTGTCCTTCATGTTTATGTTTCTATAATGTGATGCACAGGAATCTATCGCGCTTACCGGTTGCTTGATGTCCTATGGGCTATTTAATAACCCATCGTACATCAAGCAACCTGGAACCGCGATAGATTCCTGTGATGTGATGGTATTGTCTCCATTTGTCTGCATGCTTTTTCTCGTCTCGTGGGAGAATGTTATGAAACACTGAGACGAGAAAGGATGTTCTAACGTATCTTATGAGTTGAGAATTGTAAACAAGGTATAGTCGGAGTCCTGGAATATAGTCAGTAATGAAAGAAATGATCGACTTTTGTGTCATCCTTTCTTCGTATACGAATCTAATATCAAAGTTCAATAATGAGTGTTTGCTCGATGTTCTAAATCGACTGAATGGTGTTGATCTAATGAAAAAGAGGAGAACTTTTGCCATTGCAATAATATTTTCAGTGTAAACTATTAGCATATAAAATTATTGATTATTTATTGGCAGATTTTTTTAACTCAAGTTTTCCTTTGCCTTCAAATCATATTATGTTGACATGAATATGCCAGTAAATGTGGTCTTCTTCTCAATAAGTTGTCCACCATTCTCGTCACAAAAGAGGAAAACCACATCTCCAACATTAAGATGTAAAATGATGGAACCATGAACATTATAGGTATCCTGTGCCGATATCAACGTACGATTCAACCTTGGGAACACCGTTCACTCTTAACTGAGCTCCAACATCCTTGTTAGTGAACAGGTTCTATGTAAACATGCAAGTACCGTTGTATCTTGTAGAAAAAATACCATCTCTGTTATTGTATGCTAAACCTTTATTTAGAAGTATGCCTTCCAGTATGATTTGTTGCCCGGAGTCGATGGAAATTGTGTGATTGAGAATTGCAGAGAAAGCAACATCACCTGTAAATGAACCTGTCGGGCTATATTTTTATTGCAATGAATATATGAATTTATAAATTTAAATAATACATTGTATGTAGACGTACACCAGCGTTCATAATAATTCGGAAGTGATCTGGTGACCAACTCTCTACCTTCTTGAAGAAAATTTCAATCCAATTTATTACAAGAGGCCCAGGGGGCCAGATCGCTCACCTGAGTTGCACACAAAAGAATGATAGTGGACAATTTGGTAGAGGACCTTGAGTAATTGCTTCCTGTAAGGTTCCATGAAATGCTGTGCAGCGGTTGCAGAGGAGATGTCGAAGATGTGTCAGCCAATCAGAGCCCTCAGTGGCCTTATTTGTTGACCGATCGGCACGAAAAACACAAACTTGGTAGAGGACCTCGAGTACTTGCGTCCTGTAAGGTTTCATGAAATTCTGTTCAGCGGTTGCAGAGGTGAATTTCAAAATGTGTCTTCCAATCAGAGCCCTCGGCGGCCGTATTTGTTGACCGATAGGCACGAAAAACATACACTTGGTATAGGACCTTGAGTACTTGCTTCCTGTAAGGTTTTATGAAATTCTGTGCAGCGGTTGCAGAGGAGAAGTCAAAAATGTGTCAGCCAATCAGAGCCCTCGATGGCCATATTTGTTAAACGATCGGCACTAAAAACACAAACTTGGTAGAGGACCTTGAGTAATTGCTTCCTGTAAGGTTTCGTGAAATTCCATGCAGCGGTTGCAGGGGAGATGTAGAAAATGTATCAGCCAATCAGAGCCCTCCGCGGCCATATTTGTTGACCGATCGGCACGAAAAACACAAACTTGGTAGAGGACCTTGGGTACTTGCTTCCTGTAAGGTTTTATGAAATTCTGTGCAGCAGATGCAGAGATGTCGAAAATGTGTCAGCCAATCAGAGTCCTCGGCGGCCATATAAGTTGACCGATCGTCACGAAAAACACAAACTTGGTAGAGGACTGTGCGGAAAAAACGGTCTTTTGCTTATATGTTCAAATAGGGGAATTTTATTACAAATATCTTTAAGAGAAAATACCTGTTGTAATCGGTGCTTTTCCGTCCTCATTTAAACCTCCGTTGCATAGACAAGTTTTTACTTTATCTTCTAGTATATGCATTCGCTCACTCAACTCATCCAATTTTGTCCCTTTGCAAGAAAGGAACTTGAGAAGAATAAGGACGTAGAAAGCAGGGACATACATGTCGAAGGTTCAGCTCAGTCGATGAGAATTATGTCTATGAACATCGGAACAAAATTCAAAAGGGAAAATGTTTGAGTTACTAACATTTTCATTATGATTTATTGACAAAATGATCACTGATATATCAGCGTAGACATAGATAAGTACAAAAATCCTGTTTCCACTATAATTTATTACAGATATAGAAGCGTAGGCAAGTCTTGAATTAGGTCTCTAGTGACATGGACAGTGATCACTGAGGCTTATTTTATTATCAAAACTTGTTCAGAACTTATAATAAGTGAAAATATGGCACATCATCATAAAATAAATACCACTTCGGCATTGACTAATTCTGAGTATAAAAACACACGGTTCACGTTTCAGCAATTCATTTATGGTATATTGCATTATTTTGATTCCAAGAAATACGTAGTACCATTTTCTCATCAGAATTTACATAACTCCTTGAAGAGTATCGCACTGTATACAAAATAAGATTTTCTTTTCTAATACATTTCCTATCATTGTCCAGTACCTCCCTATACTTCATTATAATTTTTCTATGCGCTGAGGAAATCAAACTTTGCCTCTGCTTTATGCCCGGTTGCCTTTTCCTCAGCGATCACCCTCAGCTCTGTTTCACCAAAGATCATGCTGCATTTGACGCCCTCAGATCCCTTGTCAGGGTTGGTAAAAGTAAGGTTCAGTTTTCCTAGCTTGTTACACCCATACTCGTCCGTGTACTCGGGGTCTGGCTCTGATGATGAAATGACTGGTAGGCAAATAGACGTTTGGTTTTTGTACAATGGAAAGTAGTCAGATTGACTTTGAATGTCATCGTTCTTCAGTTCATCGCCAAGAGTAACATGCTTGCTGAAGAGATCGTTACACTTCTCTTTGCCATCTACCATGAAGAGCTTTTCTTTCTTGTGCTTTCCGTGCTTGAAGGGGCGTGTTGTTGATATCCCGTAAGTGCATTTTGCAACACGCCCAACGATTGTTTTAGGTCTATATCCAAATATGACGGCACCCTTTAGCACACACAGACCAGCTTCTTGTGGTACTATTACCCTGCACTCAGGAAAGAATTCCCGTATAGCTCTCTGTAGAAGTGGTGACTCAGAGAAACCACCTACCATGAGGATATTTTTCGTACCCTTGACTTTGGGTGAATCCAAGAGTTGACGAACATGATGGATGATACTTTCAGCTGCTTTCTGAAAAAATGAACAGAAACATTCATTCGTGATTCTCATCTTGTCCGCCGACAGTGTAAGTGAATTCTTGAACTTGCTGTCCAATATAGCTTGCCAAAAAGCTCCCTCATCTTCCCCATCTTCGCCTTCGATCATCTCAATCAATGTTTGTGGAATTTTTATCGTTACTTTCTCCTTTGGATTTTGAGAAACATTGCGTTTCTTTGTTTCAAACTGGTGGAACAATGCTATATAATCTGAAGTGTACTCTAATGAAAACTTTTCCAGCCTTTCTTTCCCAACGATATCTTCTAGCATCTCCTTAAACATTCTGTCTACATATATACCACCCCACGCTCCACCACTGGCTCTATCAAGCTCTTTGAGAGATCCATTTGGTTGTACCTCGTGTACAGTTATATCAATTGTGCCACCTAGAATGTGTCCAAAAAAAATAAAATCAATAAAAAAAATCCAAGTTTCTATTGATGCTGAATTAGTTAGAGTAGCTTGACACTGCAGACATTATGCCGTACAAGTAACTGGTACATGGATTAGGCAAACACATAAAGTGTCTAATATAAGATTTATAACAACCTACCTCCTGCATCCAAAACAAGGTATCTACTTCCTGGAGAGAAACACCTCAGACCCTTGGAACCAGTGCCCTCCAGCTTGTCGATGGGTAAGACTTGACAAAATACTGAAGCTGCTTCAGGTTCTAGAGCGATTTTCAGTTGACCTCCAAATATATCAGCCTTTAAGTAAAACAAATTCGATAGAGTTAGGTGGACGAAAAAAGACAACAAACATAGAATGAATTAATATCGAAGAATTTGAAAACAAATCACTGAATCATTTTAGCTATAATACTTGAATGTGGTTCTTTTTCATTTTTCTTCTTTTTCCCCATTTCAAAGGAATGAATACGTAGGGTAACCTCAGACATATCGAATTTCTGATGTTATGAAGAATGTTGTTAATCCGCTTGATTTCATTATTAGTGATATAGACTAAGCTAACCTGTTCAGCTGCCTCTCTCATGAATTGTTTAGCAGGGTCATCCCAAATGGCAGGCACAGTTAGTACCCATTGTATATCTCCTGAGTACACTTTTGCCCCACTGCCAGTCTCCAATCTATTCAGAAGGTGATCCTTCAGGTAGCGAATACAATGGGTGAAAACCTCTATTGCAGGAATCTCTTTCGTTCCTGTCATTTCTTTGAGTAACGTTTCTCTTGTCAGACGCTATAATAAAAAGACGGAAGAAATAAAATTTCAGAGAATAATGAAATAACAACTGAATCAAAGCTACATCAGCTATTCACAAAATTGACAGAATAGCAATTGCAAAACAAGCAAAATTTAATACACTAGGTAATGTTATACATATTTGCATCAAATGTTCATGGAGAAAAACAAAGTGCCCCAATT
Organism: Pinctada fucata; assembly: GCA_028142955.1. Classification (NCBI taxonomy): domain Eukaryota; kingdom Metazoa; phylum Mollusca; class Bivalvia; order Pterioida; family Pteriidae; genus Pinctada; species Pinctada fucata. The sequence goes on from AP027111.1 coordinate 1,822,373, forward strand.
CTGTTGCCAGAGAGCTTCTAGACAAAAATATCAAATTTGAAATATACCAGACATGTTTATTCCGGGCAATGAATCCTCATCAAAGAAGACAAACTAATTTTGATTGGCTCCCCACGCTTTTTTTTCTAAACTTCATGAGATAATGGTTCATAATGGAAAGATAGATGTGAAAAGACAGATTTTTAATTTAGATATAACGATGAATTAATTTGTGGCCAAAGAAAACATTCTCAAACGTACCAGCGTTGAAAAGTAAATAATTGAAAAACACTTAAAATACTCAGCCGCGGTATCATCTTCTTAAACAAAAACAAATGAAGTTACATGCAGGCAGATTGCTGAAATATTCTTTTGTTTCAAATTGAACATTGAACATGGTCCATGCTGTAAATTATCAGATCTTAAATGATGCTATTGAATTTAAAGACGTTTAACATTGATAACCTTGTACTTCGTCATCATGGCAGTTTATTTAATTGTAACAACTATTCTATTCGGTGTGAATTTGTTGTTTTTCCGTATTAAAAATTCATTCTCCGCGCAAATTGTATGAGTACGTACCTTTTCTCTGTCGAATAAAGACATTTTAAATCTCCTGAAATAGTAATATCTTTCATGTGCATCCTCTTCTGACAATGTTGTGTAATTAGCCTCGGCGTCATATCCAAATGAGTTGAAACTTTTATCTGGATTGAGTAACAAAGTTGTCGGTGTTTTCAGTGAGGTTATTCCACCAGATGGCGCATTCCAGACTGTGGTTTTTATGTTGGTTTTGTCCTCCAAGAAATCATGTCGCATGGCGAAAGCGTAGCCAGAAAAAGTAGTTCCAAAGTCTATGGCAGCGACATAAAGATAGTCCTCTTGGGGAATTGCTTCGCCGGACATGGTGGTCAATTATTTCTCTACTTCGAGGAATAATTTATTGGATATTTGACCATGTGATATAGTCTCAGATAGCTGTGAAAATAAATTGATACTAACTATTGAAATAAGTATGACAAATTATGGATACAACCATATGTGCAAAATAAAATGATGTGGACATTAATCAATTATATATGCACAGCCAATGTAATTCCCTGAGATGTTACTATTGAAAGAAACGTGCTGCAATTCGTGTATTAACACTCGTGACGTCACAATGCATAAGATCTAAAGAAACATGCCGCGACGGCTGTTCTAACCTGCAAACTGAACCCGCGGCGAGGTGATTTTGACGTCGCCCTTTTACCTAGAAAAAGCAATTTCAGAAAACAAGAATAATACAGACAACTATGGTGCATATATATAGAATAAATGTCATAATTTGTGTTTTGTTACGGGTATGCAACACACATCAAGTGCATTCATCGCATGAAATGCGCTAACGCGCATTACATGTACGATAAATGCACTTGCTGTGTGTTGCATACCCGTAACAATTAAAACACAAATTAAGACACTTATTCTCTATATGGAAACCCATGTCAGATAATGATTTATAAACTGATTTGCACACAAATCCACTTGATATCCTGAAATACTGAAAAACAAAACAAACAATAAAAAAATGTTTCCAAAATGAACATAAGATAATTCAATAACAAGAGGTATAGAATCAGAATCTCCTGCTTGAACGCAACAATCGTCGAATCAGATCGGTCAAAATGTCCAATTTGGTCAATTCAAGTATCTGTGGAAAGTGTGTAATATCTGAGAAAAGGCATTGTCCAACATTTTGGATAACGGGGTGTCATGCTGCCAGACGACTTCACACGTGTGTGTTCCGCTCAAGTCAGATATCTTGCCTTCCAATAACCGATCGCATAATCATACACTATGATGTCCCGTTGTCCAGAATGGTATATGGTATTCTGTATTAGACCATTGAGCCATCCTACCACAGACTTTTCTTGTAACTTCCGAAATTGAAGTAACCGGATGTAATATTCAGCCGAATTGAAGCGATAGGTGTTGCATGCAAGCAAGAGATGCTGACTCTTCCTGGGCACCTGTGCCCAGTTTCACAAAAATTCTTAAGAAAAATTTCAGGGATTTTCGTAATTTTCATAATCAAATCAAAGCTAAAAATGTTTGTCAATTTAGATGAAATTGTGCTTTCATATATCATTTATACATACTAAATATAAATTCAGAAACAAAACATCATGATTTTTAAATAATAATAAGTACTAAGTGATGAAATGTTACGAAAATTCCTAAAATTGTTCGTAAGTATTTTTGTGAAACAGGCTGCTGGTCTCACTCCCATATTGGGAGTTCGCTTCTTTTCATGTGGTGGGGGTTTTTGTTTATTTGCTTTGGTTCCTGTTTTATCCTGATTTTGAATGCCTTCGGTTTGTGATTTCCTGAATTGTCGATTCTGTACTGTGTATTGGGATATCGTCATTGTCCATATTTGTCATTCCTTATAAACAATTCTACCCACTCAAAGACTTAATTACGCAAGACTACGAGATTGATAATGTTGTCCTCCATGTTTTAATGATGTGATGTTACTGTTCTCGTTGTCTCCCTCTGTCTATTTCCTTTCCTCGTCTCATCAGTGTGTATGTTCCGCCGTGATCACCGTAAAGTTGTCATATTGGTGATATCCTCCTTATCTTTAGAACAAAATGATAAGAGTTTGCCCTAACATAGGCAATTTCTCGCACATAAAAGTATATGCAGATTGAATATGTTTTTTAATGTTTTTCGAAACGATCAAATGTTGTCACAAGATAATATGTGAATTATATCACAATTTATTAAATGTTGATGTATCATAAATGAAATATTACAGCATTTTCATATTATTTTAAATCTTTCATTGTTGTATTGTACAATGTATATCATATGTTACATCCAGGCGCGTAGCTGCCCATACGCAAGTACGCAACTGCGTACACATCATTTTGCTAAATAAATAAATGATGAAAATAAAATGTTAAGAAAATAATCAAAGTAGAATGAAAATACGAAAAAAAAAAACCCTCACAAAAACGAGATTATTTGAACAGCGAGGAAATAGAAGAATTACGTCAACATGTTATGAACATTAAAAAATGCACAAATAGATATATATTGAATCAAACTTCGCCATTTGCTTTATACTTCAATACAGCCATTTTACATTGGAAATTGGGTGTTTCAAATTGCCTTATTTAACGAGCTTCCGGGGGCTTCGCCCTGGACCCACTGGAGGCCTCAAGGCGGAACTCAGACCCCTGCTTAGACTGATTTGAGTACACATCATTTCTATCCTGGCTACGCGCCTGACATCCACTTAATATGATCTATTTTTTGGATCTCTTGCCCTCTTTTTCATCCATTTGTTTGGGGTTTTTTTTAATGTCATTTGTTTTATTGTTCTTGTTTGCTCTTAATGGGCCCAAAATTGGAAAAATAAATTATTCTATTCTACAAGTCTGATCATTGCTTTCATCCTTTTATCGGTAGGTGGTGAGTGGATCGAACAATTACTTCCCTGGGAATAAAAAAAAATGTTTCAGTATAACAAGGCCCCATTCTTACTGTATGTGTTCGTCGTATGCTCAATATAATGACTGATTAAAGTAGAAATGGAATCTCCAGTATGTCCTGTTCCTTCTTTCGTTAATCATGGGCCTTTTTCATCAATATACGGATTTGCCGTCTTATTTAGAGAAAAATACAAATAATGTGTACAGGTTTACCATGCATTGATCAAACCGAAAGTTAAATACAAAAACTAGAGCATAAAGTAAAATGAAGATACTTTAGTAAAATCCACAGCATGCCTCATCGGAAGTTCTTCACTGAATATACTTATATTGTATTCGACCTTATTTTTGCCTTCATATTTTGTAATTCATTCGTATTCCTTCGTAAATCGAAAGTAGATTTTTTTTTATCAATTCATATTAAATTAAGAAACAGTGTTGCACCAGCTTATTTATAATACAGTTATATGACAATTTGATGCCTTCTTTTTCTTTGTTCGTATGATTAATGGAACATGCAAACAGGCAAACTGAAAAAGATTTAACCTACCGGTTTCTCCAGCAATATCCAAAATACGACAATATGGTTGTTTCAAGTACATATGTTTTCACGTGACATCCTATATCGCTTGAGTATTTTCAAGGTCTATTTTCTGTTTAGACTAAAGTAAACAAAGACTATTTAATTTTGTCATGTTTAACGAAATTCATGGAAACAGCAATATACGACCACTTGGTGGTAGGGGATCATTCACATTGTTACCGTTTACATAGATCACGAAGTACATAAAAGACACCCCCCCCCCCCCAAAAAAAATTGGGGCGAATAGGAAAAATAGTCTGATAGGAAATTTCCACAAACGTAAATTTATATGTTACAAGTATTCATGACCATAGTACGTTGTCGTTTATTAGTTTTTCTGTATTTAATTGAACCATTTTGATTTTAGGTAGCGCCAAAATAATCATTCTAGTGGTGCCACCTACAATGAATTTCGGGGTTTTTTTTTTACAATGGAACTCTGTGGGTATTATTCATATTTAAAGTGTTTTCCTTTTTGTTTCAAGGATGCGATGCGATTGTTTTGGTTGTCTCTCTTTTTTTTAGTCCCCTACCGGCAACGCCGAAGGGGACTCTTAGTTTCCTCTCGGTCTGTCTGTCCGTCTGTCCGTCCGTCTGTCCGAATATCAGTTTTCCGGACTTTTTTCTGCAACGGATGGAGATATTCAGATGAAATTTGATACACAGCTTGGTCTTGGATAGTTACAGAGCAACTTTGACTTTCATCACGCTTGACCTATTTTTCGAGGAGTTATGCCCCTTGATGACTTGGAAAATTCAGTTTTTGTCAGTTTTCCGGACTTTTTTCTGCAACGGATGGAGATATTCAGATGAAATTTGATACACAGCTTGGTCTTGGATAGTTACAGAGCAACTTTGACTTTCATCACGCTTGACCCATTTTTCAAGGAGTTATGCCCCTTGATGATTTGGAAAATTCAGTTTTTGTCAGTTTTCCGGACTTTTTTCTGCAACTGATGGAGATATTCAGATGAAATTTGATACACAGTTTGGTCTTGGATAGTTACAGAGCAACTTTGACTTTCGTCACGCTTGACCTATTTTTCAAGGAGTTATGCCCCTCTATAACTTGGAAAATTAAGTTTTTGTCAGTTTTCTGGACTTTTTTTCTGCAACGGATGAAGATATTCAGATGAAATTTGATACACAGCTTGGTCTTGGATAGTTACAGAGCAAGTTCGACTTATGTCACGCTTGACCTTTTTTTCGAGGAGTTATGCCCCTTGATGACTTGGAAAATTCAGTTTTTGTCAGTTTTCCGGACTTTTTTCTGCAACGGATGGAGATATTCAGATGAAATTTGATACACAGCTTGGTCTTGGATAGTTACAGAGCAACTTTGACTTTTATCACGCTTGACCCATTTTTCAAGGAGTTATGCCCCTTGATGATTTGGAAAATTCAGTTTTTGTCAGTTTTCCGGACTTTTTTCTGCAACTGATGGAGATATTCAGATGAAATTTGATACACAGTTTGGTCTTGGATAGTTACAGAGCAACTTTGACTTTCGTCACGCTTGACCTATTTTTCAAGGAGTTATGCCCCTCTATAACTTGGAAAATTAAGTTTTTGTCAGTTTTCTGGACTTTTTTTCTGCAACGGATGAAGATATTCAGATGAAATTTGATACACAGCTTGGTCTTGGATAGTTACAGAGCAAGTTCGACTTATGTCACGCTTGACCCATTTTTCAAGGAGTTATGCCTCTTGATGTTTTGGAAAATTCAGTTTTTGTCAGTTTTCCGGACTTTTTTCTGCAACTGATGGAGATATTCAGATGAAATTTGATTGGTCTTGGATAGTTACAGAGCATCTTTGACTTTCGTATCGCTTGACCTCTTTTTCGAATCGATAAAGCAGATAAAACCTCAGAACTTAGCTGCACAGACAGTAAGTTTAATTTAAACTCATATATGTTTAATTGAAGAGTAATTCATAGGCAGAGTTGCAGGACATAAATACATGTATATGCCGCCGGTAGGGGACTATATCGCTCAGCGATCATAACATTTTATTTTTTTTTTTTTTGGTTTCCCCTTTCCTCATCTATGTGTGTTAGTGCCGCTGTGATCACCGTTGTGTCCGTCTGTTTGTTCACTTTTTCTCGTCGGTATACATATATATGCCTAGTATTTGTTTTGTGTCAGATATATTATATGTACCATACTGATACTTAGGGTTATTATTATAATTATTAATATTATTTTGCCTTAACCTTATTTTTAGCATTTATTTTGATAAACACATGAAGGTTCTAAGTTCTACTATATTTTTATTTTATACGGCCAAATGATACGAAAATACAAGTTTGTTTTGATTGTTTGTTCTTGTTTCTCCTGATTGCCGGTAGCTGTTCAATTTTAAAAAGATGCGAAATAAAATAACGTAACATTATCAAACTGATCCATTATCTTCTTTACTACTGGTACATACACTAAGTGTGCTATTGAAAACAAAACTCAGATATGATATTTGATATTTTATATAAAATGATATGTAAAATTACGATAATATGAGCTTTGGACTCATACTGTCCGACATCTCTTATTCTTCAAACATCGGATTCTCAAACAAGAATAAATCAATTTTACTCCAAACTGAGGAAGTCAAATTTTGCTTCTACTGTTTGTCCACTTGATTTCTCTTCCGCCTTCACTTTGAGTTCTGTTTCACCAAAGATCATGCTGCATTTGACGCCCTCTGATCCTTTTTCCGGGTTTTTAAACGTAAGATTTAGAGGTCCTAATGTCTTACAACCTTTCTCGTCTGTATAGCTTGGGTCAAGGTCGCAGGATGTTACAACAGGCAGAGAGATGGATTTCTGGTTTTTATAAATTGGAAAATATTCGGATTCGCTTTGAACGTCATCCATCTTCAGTTCATCACCGAGTGTAACATGCTTACTGAATATATCCTTACATCTTTCCTTTCCCTCTGCCATGAAAAGTTTCTCTTTCCTGTGCCTCCCATGCTGGAAGGTCGTGGTACTTGCTATTCCGTATGTACATTTGGCAACACGGCCAATGATTGTTTTAGGTCTATATCCAAAGATGACGGCGCCCTTCAACACACAGAGACCCGCTTCTTGTGGGATTATGACTCGGCAATCGGGGAACGCGTCGCGCACGGTTCTTTGTAACAGAAGCGATTCGGAAAACCCTCCAACCATCAATATATTCTTCGTTCCTTTGACTTTGGGTGAATTGAGAAGATTGCGAACATGCTCAACGATGCTATCTGCTGATTTTGTGAAAAATGAGCGGAAACATTCGTTTGAGATCCTGACCTTATCCACGGCCAAGGTCAGGGAATCCTTGTATCTACACTTCTTGATGGCCTCACGAAAAGCACCTTCATCATCACCCTCAAACATCTCAATCAGCGTTTGTGGAATTTTTATCGTTACACTCTGTGATGGGTCGTTGGGTATATTACGTTTCTTTGTTTCGAATTGGTGGAACAATGCAATATAGTCAGATGTATTTGCTAGAGCGAACCCCTCAAGGACTCCTTTCCCAACGATATCTTCTAGCATCTCCTTAAACATTTGATCTACGTATATACCGCCCCAAGCTCCACCACTGGCGCAGTCCAGCTCTTTGAGGGAGGCATTTTGTTGTACTTCGTGTACAGTTATATCGACCGTTCCACCTACAATATTTCAAAGGTTCCTGTGGTCATCAAAGTTTCTCTGTTATTGATTATTATTGTTCTTTTCTGGATTATACTTTTGAAGTGAAATTGCCAATTTTATACCGCAAGTGTATTGTAAAAATCAGACAAAGTTAAACAAAAATATTAACTTGAAGACCGCAGTATTGAAGGACGCTTGCCAGAGCCGCCCATTCGAACTGTGATGACATTGGGAAACGCCTCATCATTATACTTCTGACTAACTTACCTCCAGCGTCCAAAACAAGGTATCTACTTCCTGGAGAGAAACACCTTAATCCTACAGAGCCAGTCCCCTCCAGCTTTTCGATGGGTAAGACTTGACAAAATACGGAAGCTGCCTCAGGTTCAAGGGCAATTTTCAATTGTCCTCCCAATATATCAGCCTGTATATAAAAGAAATTATATAGAAGATAAGACAGGAAAACAAGAAGATGGAACAGAACATTTTATGTAAAACATTTAAGGGCTAATTTTCTGTATGTTTATGCTATACACTGAAAGTTGCGTAATACTGACCTTTTCTGCTGCTTCCCTCATAAATTGTTTAGCAGGGTCGTCCCAAATGGCGGGCACTGTAAGTACCCACATTATGTCCCCTGGTACCGCCTTTGTTCCTCTATTTTCAAGTCTCTCTAGCAAGTCGTTTTTTAAATAGCGTATTGAATGGGTGAAAATTTCTAATGCTGGGAGTTCCTTTGTTCCTGTCATATCTTTCAGTTTCGTCTCCCTTGTCAAACGCTGAAAGAAATACACTCAAAAATTAAAAAAAAAATAACTGGTAAAAGAGTATACATGATACATTGAAACACTTCCGTATTATTATCATAAACACTTATTTCTTGTTACAGTGTGGAGCAATAAAACTCGTTCCCCGTGACTTTATGTTTGAAGTGTAATAATTACTTCTTTCCAGATCTGTCGCCTGAAAGAAGCTTTGTTTTGGCCCTTTATCCATTTGACATAATATATTTTGCTGTTTCGGAATTTGACATTTCATTCCAAAATAACAGCAAAATCAAAGAAGGTTAACATATGAGCACCATCTTTTGGTCATCGATTTTATATAATTTTCCTACTGAACCGACCCTACAGGAAATTTCTGTGCTCTCTCTGCAAAGTAATTGCACAAATTTAAATAAAAATAAAATAAAACCAGAGGGCGCTACTGAAATGAATATTGGCTGTAAGGATTTTACTATTCTAAATACGTGTCTATGGATGATAAACTGGTTTGAAATTTTCTTCAAGAAGTTAAAGCCGTATTGTGACTGTTTACGTTAAAAATCATATACCATTTTCCGAGCGCAATGACCTTTCTATTCCAAATCTTGAAGCCTTGTGGATCGAAATTAATCTTTGTCATAAAAGGGTCTTAGTTGGTGTTTTTTATATTCATCCACGATTTACTGAGTGGAATCTTGTTGAAATTTCAATTGAAAAGGCTCAAGAATCATGTGGCAATATTATTGTCTTAGGCGATTTTAATCAAAACTTTTATGACGAAAGAAAAAGCATTAATGTCAGAAATATCGTAAATACTCTTGGTTTAACCCAAATAGTTGACACACCTACGCGAATAACAGAAGCATCATCTACATTAATTGATCTGATATTTATTAGTAACAGTCTTAAATGTACAGATAAGGGAACATTGGATCCATTTTGTAGTGATCATCATACAGTTTATTTCTCCACTAGTTTCATGTCTACTAAGCAATATACTTATCATAGGAAAATTTGGAAATATGATGAAGGCAATTATGATAATTACAGACAAATTTTACGTGACTGCGATTGGAATTTTGATTCACTTTCTGTTGACGACCAAGTGAATCTTGTTACAAACAATATTTTGCATGCCGCTGAAAACTCAATTCCAAATAAAACAGTTTTAATAAGACCACGTGATCCACCATGGATGCATAATGAAATTAGGAAAAACATACGAAAAAGAAATAGGCAACATAAAATCGCGAAAATTAGTAAAACCCCGGAGGATTGGACAAGATTCAAAGAACTTAGAAATAAAGTAATAGCTGACATAAAAACTGCCAAAATAAACCACTTCAAAAAAATTGCTAGTAATCTACAAAATGGTAACATATCCCCCAAAAATTGGTGGAAATTAACAAAACAATTCTTTAAAGAACAAAATACATCTGAAATACCAATAATTATCGACAATAATGAGCACTACTCTAGCCCATCAGAAAAAGCTGATAAATTAAATAATTATTTTAATGACCAGAGTAACGTAGATGACAGTCAAGCTTCTCTTCCATCTTTTGAAGAACCGAACAGCTCAATTGAAGAAATTATGATTACTGAATCAGATGTTGATGATACATTGAGTATCCTTAATCCAACAAAAGCCTCTGGATCAGATGTGATTAATCCGAGATTATTAAAAGAAGGGTCTTCTGTACTTGCTCCCCATTTAGCTAAATTATTCAATTCCTCTTTATCTATGTCTTATTTTCCTTCCAACTGGAAAAAAGCTAATGTTATTCCTGTTTATAAAAAGGGAGACAAAACTAATGTTACGAATTATAGACCAATATCATTAATAAGCTGGCTAGGTAAAGTTTTTGAAAAATGTGTCTTTAAACATCTCTATAATTTCATTGATGACAAAAAGTTAATTACCCCGGTACAATCAAGTTTTACTCCAAATGATTCATCAGTTTATCAACTTATCGACTTGTATAATACTTTTGTTAAAGCTATAGATGATGGGAAAGAAATAAGAGCCGTTTTTTGTGATGTCAGTAAGGCGTTCGTTCGCGTTTGGCACCGAGGGTTGCTCTACAAGTTAAGGCGGATGGGAGTTAAGGGGGGGGGGTCTGTTAGGTTGGTTTAGTAGTTATCTTTGGGGTCGTACCCAGCGCGTAGTTATTGACGGTTCTTCTTCTTCTTATTTAGAGATAAAAGCTGGGGTGCCACAAGGTTCTATCTTGGGACCCCTCTTGTTTTTAATTTATATTAATGACATAGTTGAAAACATAGGTTCTAACATAAGGCTCTTTGCAGACGATACGTCTCTCTATATAATTGTGGACGACCCTGAAGTTGCTGCTGGCCTGATGGACTCGGATTTACATAAAATACATGAATGGGCAAAACAGTGGCTGGTTACGTTTAACCCACAAAAAAGCGAAGAACTCGTTATTTCCAAAAAAAGTATTCCTTTAGACCATCCTCGATTAAGCATGGATAATGTAGAAATTAAACGTGTAGATGAACATAAACATTTAGGCCTCATTTTCAATACTACTTGCACTTGGAGAAATCACTTTCAAGAAATAACTGACAAAGCGTGGAAACGTATTCATTTATTACAGACTTTGAAATTTAAATTAGATAGGCGAACTCTCGAAATAATGTATGATTCATTCATCAGACCCTTACTAGACTATGCAGATGTAATCTGGGATAATTGCTACGATTTTGAAGTAGAAGCTCTTGAAAAAATCCAAATTGAGGCAGGGCGGGTGGTTACAGGTGCAACTAAATCTTGTTCGGCTTCCAAAATTTTGAATGATCTTAAATGGGAAACTCTGAAAACTAGAAGATATAAGCATCGTCTCATTAATTTCTATAAAATGATACACAACCTTACTCCTCAGTATCTAAGTAATCTAGTTCCCCAACGAGTCCATCAGGTCAGCAACAGAACGCTTAGAAATAATGATGATTTCTCTATCCCTTATGCGAGAACTAATCTGTATTCTAAATCCTTCCTTCCTCAGACAGTTAGAGATTGGAATAACTTACCTGATCAACTGAAATTAGCTCCATCCCTTAACTCCTTCAAGACTCTCCTAAACAATGATAAACGTAAACCTCCCAAATATTACTTCTTCGGCAATAGACAATCGCAGATACTCCATAGTAGACTTAGACTGCACTGTAGCTCTCTTAATGCAGACTTATTTGATAACCATATATCTGAATCTAACTTATGTACTTGTGGCTCCCCTGAAACTGCTGAACATTTTCTCCTAACTTGTAATAAATACAGTGAAATAAGAAATAGGACTATTGATACCATTCCACTTAATTATAGCATACAAATATTATTAGAAGGCAATAACCTACTCAGTGACTCGCTCAATGAGGAAATTTTCAGCAAAGTACATGAATTTATAATCAAATCACGCAGATTCAATTGAAATTACATATTGCTCACCACTTACTTCTTATGCTCTACATTGTCATATTAATATAATCAATTTTCTCAGAATCTGATCCTAAAATTATAATTATGTTGACTATTCATTTATTTAATTTCGATTATATTGATAGTGATTATTCCTATATTATTTACATGACATTTCACTTCTTTCTCTAATATAAATTTTTGGCTTAAACTCTATACGATTATCTATTACTGTTATGTTGGCATATAATATTTGTATTTAATACCATATCTAAAGGAGACGGCGTCCTATAAGTTATTTTGCTTGTTGCCGGATCCTTATATACGTCATTTGTAATTTACACTATATGCTTATTCATTGAATAAATACTGTTTAAACCAAAGCCGTATTGACAATAACACAACAGTATAACAACAATGTAAATGAAACCAGCATCCCTCCTCCTATCTATTTCGACAATTCTTTTGAAATAATATATATAATTCACCTTCGTTATCATTAATAGAATAACTTTCATCACTGTCTTTCCCAAAACTCACTAGCCCGACACCCGAGGCTACCAAAGTATTTGCTGGGCTAGTAGAAATTCTTTAAGAGAATACATAATTCATCTTCGGGCTAGCGGCTGAAAAAAGTTTTCGGAGAGACTGTCACTGTATTTTAACTTTAAAATACTGACATTTTCCCTCGGATTAGAATATTAACTTACCTTGTCTCTATCGAATAAAGACATTTTAAATCTTCTGAAGTAGAAGTAATTTTCATGTTTGTCATCTTCGGATAATGCTGTGTATGCAGCCTCCGCGTCATATCCAAATGAGTTAAAACTTTTATCTGGATTCAACAACAGAGTTGTCGGTGTCTTTAATGAGGTTATTCCACCAGATGGCGCCCTCCAAATTGTGGTTTTTATGTTAGTTTTGTCTTCCAAGAAATCATGTCGTATGGCGAAAGCGTAGCCAGAAAAAGTAGTCCCAAAGTCTATAGCAGCGACATAAAGGTAGTCCTCCTGTGATATCGCTTCGTCAGACATGATGGCGGATTACTTCAATACATAATGAATTTTATTAGTGAAATTGTGAATTTAAGTCAAACACACACAAAAACCCAAATTCAAAATCTAAAAATTATAATCAATGGGAATACAAAAAGTGCAAAACACAACAACTTAGTTATGGTACAAAGGAGAAAAATTGAACTCTCGATTGAGATGAGATCAGCAGGTGTGCGGGAAGAGTGAGTATCTCCTGCTTGTTAGAAACGGTAGATCCGCAAGAAATGGGGCACAGTTGGTTCCCATTGGAATTCCTGCAATTTGTTATCGATCAGACAGTTTATTATTATGTACCTCTTACGTGTATTAGAATCTTCCCTCCGAATTAAGTTTCCCTCCGAATTAAGTTTTAAATATTGTAATTAACAACAGTAGGCGAATTTTCAAAATATGTTTTTTTCATATTCTTTTCAATTTTTTTTAGATATTTGACCCTACTCAAAGATTTTCAGATTCTTGATTGGTTGTTAAGATAAGCAAGTGTGCTAATTAAGTTACAGATAGATATTTCAAGGCGCGGGAAAATCGAATTCATATACCGGAGTTCTACGAGTATCAATATTTTTTTAATATGAAAATAGAAAATGAAAAATATGAATCTCAAATTCGATCTTTCGTTGATTGTTTTTAAAGATGTTTAGCACACGTGCTGAGTAAATTTGAAGCCCTTTACCGTATACAGAAATGAAATACATTGTATCTAAAATATGTATTAAACACCTTTTTTCCATTATAATTGATCAACTTTCATATTTTTTACATAATGTTCATACACAGCACTGGAGATGTTCTTTGTATCATCAAATTATATTCATGTCAACTCTGTTTAGCATGCTAGTCTGTTGTTGTTTTGTTTTTGTTTTTCTCCTGGTTGGCTTGGTATGGGTAAGAAGTCAATTTCGAAAAAGGACGCCAAACAGAGTAAAAACAAGAAATGACCTTACTTATCCTCCGTACAGATTTCATGTCTTTAAATAGAGCTCCACACACTTTTTTTCACATACCCGAGAATTTCTTGTCTTTCTTGTATAACGAAAGGGAATGTAATCATTTTACAAAGACCTTAGTACAAAAGTTCATAATAATACCAGAATAAGTTGTTGTATCCATGATACAAGTATAATATTATGCATTTTCATACTTATAACTTGACATCATTATGCAGTGATTTTTTTTCAGTAATTTGGGAATGGGGTCGGGGGTCGGGGCCCGTGCAATTGGGAAAATTAACGACGTTTGGAAATATTTTGGGAAGTGCTTATATAAAAGTTAAATGACAGTTTATACAATCAAAAGTTCAAAATTGATTGTTTAATTTGATAATTTTCTTTGAAATAAGATTTAATTTCTTATGCTTACAACAATATGGCTACTTTTGAACCAGTAAATTTCACTAATTTCAGCTATTATTCCATCTCTAGGTGATTAGAACCACAATTGGGAAAAAAAAACTATTTCTTATTGGGAATGGGGTCGAATAACGGCCCCAAAAAGGGGCAAAAAATATCCCTGTTATGTGCAGTCTTTTTTGTTTGATGTTTCTATGTCGTAGGTCTTTTTTTCGTCTCTTGTTGTACTCGTCTTTGTATTTAGCATCGAATGTTTTGGTGTTTTGTTGTTGGTACTGCAACAGTGTCTAGTTGGATCTACATGTATATACCCCAATAGTATCATGCCCAAACAAATCTGATCTCAATGTTAATCGAACGTAAATCGAAAGTATAAAAATGCTTTTAAAATATCATAATTATACGTTGTCCCATTCAATAGTATCGGGAGTTTTCTCATACCTATAACATTACCAGAAACCCTATAATGCCTAAAGCAATACTACCATAACATTTTAGAAATATTCTTTCTGTTGGCATAGAAATCGAAAGTACAACATTAAAACTTTTGTTTTTTATGAAACAAATATTCATAACTCGTGATTAATATACTTGCTAAGAACTTCGAGATAGCTGTAAATTGAGGCATCTTCAATTTCACTACAAAATAATTAAAATTCATATCAAACACCAAAATAATAATAATATATCTTACCTGCCCTTATCCGGATAATTATAAAGACTTACTACGCTCTAGTTATATTAAGTCATGTGATACCTTATCGCTTCACAAAATATTGAAAATTTTAAAGGTCTATATACAATTGTATGTACCCGACAAAGAAAGAAACGCCATCATGATGCAAAGTGATCAATATTATTCAAGTAATCATTAACTTTTTTATTATTGTTTTTTTTTTATCTCTAATACTATAACCGACGATAAAACGCATTTCAGGTTTTTTTTATGTAACATATAAAGGTGATAATGTTGACAAGTGTTGTTTTCAGCTCATATCTAATCAAAATTCAACCTTTTCTATTTCGTAAATTGCAGAGTATACGACCATGACGAAATAAAGAGGGATGAATTTTTATTACATGACCGCAAAATCCTGCGAAATCTTAAAGTTGTTGTTTTACCAATTTCGACAGCGTTTTAGTGAAATATAGTTTAACATTGCTTGTTTGTTCATTCATATTCTAACGAAATTCTGTAACTCGCTCGTGATAGTCGAATAACTAATGACGTGAACTTCTCCCAGTTTCTTTCAGTTTTTGAATTCCATGATCCTTTTGAATTCTGGTATACCGCGAAAACTTGTGTATTTATCGTTAAGCCTTTAATGTTTTTCAACATGCCGATGTGCATGCTGTTCAAATGCGGAAATTCGCGAAAAATGGTGGAATGTTTGATTTAGGCCTTGTGCCGAACTAATGAGCCTCTGTGAGGAAGATTTCTATTTTACCCTTTTGGGTCGTAAAACATTGTTAAATACTTAAATTAAGATGAAAGAAGGTATTTCTGTCTTCTTAATTTGAATCTTGTGCTGTTTCATTGTGAGAAAACGATGTTTTCTTGCTAATATCATACCTCGTCTTGGGTGATTCAGGGTCTGTAAACGTAGAGAACAGTAAACTGTTCGTAAAATCATATCGTTCATGCACTCTTTTTTGTCACCTTGTAATTTTGTTTTCTCGTACACATGTTTAAATATTTGATTTGCATATATATTTATATGTATTTATGTGTATTATGATATATCTGATTCAGAGGAAATAAAGATTGAATGTCGAGTGAATGATCAACTAATTGTTATGGAAGTTGCGATTTCGATAAAAAAAAAAGAAGAAGGTTAGATCTATAGGCAGGATGGACGTATACAAAACTCGTATAAACATTAAAAACATTTGGTTTATATGTGATAGGGCGATAACATCTACACTGTTACACATAAATTACGGCCTGTGTTCTGCTGACCGAAGCAAACTTTTTGTCAATCACCCGAAAAGTCCGACCAACTCAGTTTCAGATGAAAAAGGTCTTAAATGGATACTTTATAAAAGGCAGTTGATGAAATACATTCCAAAATGAGTGAGTGACGATAAACACATATAACGTAAAAGAAATCACAATTGATGTCCACACAAAACCAGGGGAGATAATATAAAGTGCCCTGGGAGAGTATAAATCACCTGCTTGTTAGCAACACCTGGAGCCTGATTAGATCAGGTCAAAATGGTCAATGTATAAAAACCTGTTTTTCTTTTTTTATTAAATAAAAATATCACTCAACATTGTCCCAACATTGTCGACAAATATTTGGTAGTCATTCACGGATGTTGTCTAAACCGTTCCATTTCTTTGTAGTACAACGTAACGGCGATGTCCTGATTTGAAAACCTGTGACTACAGCCATTTTTTCATATTTTGAATATTATATTTCCCTCCCAAAATGTGGCATTGAATGAAAAGTATTTAAGTAATTGGAATAATTCTTTCTTTCTTTCTTATTATATGGTGGAATTCCTCCTCTGTATATGCGTTCCATACAGATTTCATAGGCAAACTAGGTTCAGCAGCTTGAACTAATGAGATATAAGAACAACCCATTAACAGGGGAATTTTTACACAGACACTTATTTTGTCCCCCCCCCCCCTTCCACATTTTATTATGTATATCCTCCTGCTCCATCATATCTCCACCCATACTCCCACCCATGTGTGGATGGGGGTATGATAGAGGGGGAGGGGGCACTAAACAAGTGCCTGTGGAATTTTTGAGTTAAAAATAGAATTACATGATTATGAAAAATTATTTCATATGTAAAATTACATCTTGTACATAATATTCTTATAAGAGCTTCGTCAATTCCATCTAAATATTGGCCAGTGATACATTTGCAACTCAAAGTCACATTGGCCCCTTTACAGTAGGGCGGCCAAGCCGGATTTGCACGTGCGGCGTAAAAAGGAAAATGTGAGTCCGCGAATGCATGACGCACTCTTTCTCGTCGGAGAAAATATGGACGCCTCCGAATTTGGTCCTTTTCCGAAAGCTCTAGACAGCACAATTTTTTATTTCAGCAAATAAAATATCGTCAAACTTTTGCTTTTAGCTTTATATTTTACCCTCAATTAGTTTATTTTAGACAAACCTGACATTTTAATTACTAAATCGATGATTGAAGTTGGCTAAATTTTCCCGGGAAAAAATGCCCCAAAAAGTGGAAAATAAAAATGAGGTACAAAAAAATGGTCCCTCACAGATTTTTATAATATTTTCAAAAAATGACATTCACATCGGCATCTTTCAAATATCAAAAAATTACAGAACCACTTTTTCATATATTGAAATAATTCCCGTTTGAAATCAGCTGGTGTTAGCTTCGTTTCGGCTGCGCAGAATCACGATTTTGCACCCAATACACATTGTCATTGAACGTGTGTCACACTGTAAACATGAATGAATGACTTTATTCGGAGTTTAAAGTATTTTGTGTATGAAAAAGTATAACTGTTGGATGATTTTTATCTCGTGAACCCATTTCTAACCTTGGAATTGCAATTAAGAAGAGATAAATGAAGGTTTCAAGCTGTTTTTGTCCAACCCGACTTCACGAAGGCCGATGTCAGTACAGTGCCAGTGTCGGTGTGATGTAAACTTGATGACGCAAAAACACGGTACGACTTGTGTACTTCACATACATGTACTTTCTTCAGTTCAGCTGTTTGTTTATATAGTGAAATGGATACTAGGCCGATGCCTCGATGACGAAATTAATCTAGGAACCATTGAAAACATCGACTTTTTCCTCAAGCTCAAGGTAAATAAACAAATTTGTAAACAAATATCTTTTTTCTCTTTCTCGTTCTCTCTCTCTCACATACATATACACACTTTACTAATACTACCAAGATATGTAATAATTTTCAATCACTGAAATGATCAGTTTATTTAGTTCATTTATGTGCCTTTATTTTGACCAACCAAGCCTACCCCCCCCCCCCCCCTTCCCCACCCCGACCCCCACCCCACCCCATTGGGCCCTAAGCCATATTTTTTAAATTTTAAAAAATTACACTTTGTCATTCACAAGTATACATGATATTATAAATGTATTTTTTTATATTCAGAATATAAAGTGAAAAGAGAAAAGAGATTGAATGGGGGGGGGGGGGGGGGGGGTTACTCACATCTCCATTCACACAATGACATAAACATATAAAATGCAAAATGCAACATGGGTAATTTAAACTATGAATTTCTAGATAGATAATATATCATAATATAATTTGATTATCTTGTAGTTCAAGTCATTAAAAATAATTTTTCATGAATTCCATTGGTTGAGTGTTGAATTATAATATCAATACTATTCTTTCCAGTGATAAATTTATGATTGCTAAATGAATAACATATACAATCAAATAGTTATAAAGGATTAATACAATTTAAGTACAATTAATGAATCATTTTGAATTTTTCAGTTTATGACTATGCATTAGTGAAAATTCTATCAAAATAAACAAATAAATAAATGAGTAAATAATAAATGAATGACTTAAAACTATTATAAATTGAAAATGTAAAATTACTTTTTCAGGTCAAACTTGTTAGAAGAAATCTTGCTGTCTGAAATCACCAAGTGGCTTATTATATGGAAGGCATGCATTTAAAAGGAATTATTGATTGGAAATTGTGTACTATAGACTAGTATATTGATATCATATTCTACATCGAATTGGTTTGAAGATTGTGCATATTGCCATCATATTCTTCTTTGTGAATTGTGAGTGTGCAAAAATACCATACTAATGGATTATTAACAGAAGATGCAAGAGTTCAAGAGTCAGAAAACAATTAACATGATTTATGATTGTGAATCTTATTGGACAATGGCAGATATAGTGAGATAATGAAATAAATATTTTTTTGTGAATTCTTGCAGAGGATGAATTGGTCAATTAAATTTCTTCTTCATGATATAGGAATTTAAATTCAACTGTCATGGATCATGGGCACATCAAATTATAATAGTTATTTCTTTCGTAGTGACTATCTGGAGTAAAAAAGTAAATATAGGCTTCCTTGCAAAAAAAATTCACATATTTGTATCTTTTGTTTTCCAATTATTGAAAGCTCCTGCGCATTAAACAGAACAAAATTGGAATTTTTATATGTATTTTTCTCGGATACAATGAGTATATTTCAAATTGTGGATGTATTGTCTGGCATATCCAAGAAAATGTCATTTTTCCCTTGTGCGTGGCAGTTTTGTACTTGATCAGAGGAAATTAGGAAGGTCGCTGGAAAAATCTTCGGTCTGTTGAATTCTGGTGATATTTTTTACAATTTAAATGTTCGCTCATCAAAAGGTTAAAACAACCTTCCTTCTAGAATGGTAAATTCGAATTTATATTCTGCTTTGTGAATTTCTGATGTCGAAGCGTTCGGTCGATTGACGATTTCTCCGAAATTGTCGAAACTGTGCAGCATGTCGAGGTACATAAATGAGGTACAAAAAAATGGTCCCTCACCGATTTTCATAAAATTTGAGAATTGAACACTTGGATATATTCTCCACAACATATCAAAAAATTACAGAACCACTTTTTAATATTTTTGAAAACGATCCCCCTGTTTGCGAGGAAGGGGGCATGGGAGTCGAACGTTTAGAGTACTGCTGTCATTTTGTCAGCTGATTTTCGACAAATTTACAGAATAAAACATCACATTTTGGGTATATTTAGAGACATAAAATCTTAAAGAGTTTCTTTAATCTTTTAAAATCCGATGCCATCAATTTGCATCGCTGTTATTAGTATTTTTCTGCTGTGAATGTGTTTCGAAAAAATGCTTAGTAACGGCGACGCGAACTTCGTTCGATATTAATGCGCCGTTCTTAGCAACGGTTGCCGTCACGCGCAAATCTGGCTTGGCCGCCCTACTGTTAATGGATTGAATTATTTGAATTTTGGGGGAAATTTAAACATCACAAACAACCTCCCCTCCACCTTAAACATGTTAAATACCTCTTAATCTTATTTTCCTTTAATTTTCACCAGAATTAAAATATATATCTGCAGCTACATAGCCCCATGCCGTTAAAATTGACATTCAATTTCAAATGCTTAATATTAATTATAACTGACAATAAATTCAGCAAGTCTGGGATTCTACCAGAAAGAGCTATAATATCTAAGTATTGTTATATTGAGATATGATTTTTAGTAGTACATGTAGTAAGTACATGTACTAAAAATAAAAATTTTAGATTTTTATATAAAACTCAAAATGGCAATTTTTTTATGATCATCTATTATAGTCATAATTAGCTACATGTATTATAGCTACTATATCTCTGGAAGAATTCCCCCTAACCAGTCAGGGGCATCACTGAATTCAGTCCTCTTTGGAAATTACTGATTCTGATAATTTATTTTTCGATTTCCTTTGTAAGTAAACACGATCAAAGAAATTCATGTTGCAAAATGATAGAAATCAGTCACATAAAAATGATTGAATCCCGTCATATTATAAAGTTTGTCCATTTAATTGCCTTTACTACACTATTTAGGGAAATCTAATTCCAAGGATTTGTAGAACTTTCTATTCTGCACCCAATGAACTCATAAAATGAAAATGCGCAGGAATAAATTTCGAGAAATAAGAATGCGCGCAAAAAGTATGGAATTCAGTCATTTGGAGGTAAAGCAGCAAGTAAAGTCAAAATCAAAATTACTGATGTTAGTAATTTCTGAAAGAGTATTGAAATCAGTGATGCCCCTGACTGCTAACTAAATAAACTTTACCTCACTTCTAAAAATGAAAATTAATAGTTTACTTTACAAAAAATTGATTACATCGGGAGAGCCTAACGAAAACCAACCTTTCTCTCTAAGTGTGTCAGTGCCAGAGTCCCTGACTAGAGAATCACAGACCTTATCTGAACACAGTAATGGATCCAGAGGGTCTCGAGATTGTGGGGTTGGCGGGACTCAATTTTAGACCTACCCTGAAATATTTTGCGAAAATGCAATTTGAGGCCACTTTTGAACAAGTTTGTCGATTATCAAGAGATAAAACAGTTTTTAGCATTAACAAGTTTTGAAATAAATATTGGTATAAAGTTTGATTTGATAAAGATATACAATGTACGTGTATGTCACTCAGTTTTTGAGTGTTTTCAATATTACTTTGAAAGAATTCATTGAAAGGTATAAAATAAGCATTAATAGTAGCAATTGCTAAATAAATGAAATTACTTATCACAGCTACTAGTTATTATGAATGGTAAGTGATAGGGCTTTCATCATCTGATCTATCTGTATATTCCTCCAATAAGACCAGATAATACATATGTAAGCTCTGGGCACCATAAATGTAACAAAAGCTGGGCCATACATACTCTGAATAATGGTGAATTTCATCCTTGTTGTCTTTATATATGTTTATCTTTAAATGTAGGAACTTGAAGCCTTTGTAACCAGTCATGACAGATCCTACTAAACTGGCCGGTGTGGAATCATCAGCTATAAATATCCTGAAGCGTGCGGTCGAGCTTGATCAAGATCGCAGGTTTGAGGAGGCTGTTGTCTGCTACCAGGAGGGGCTACAACTCTTACTTGATGTCATGAAAGGTTTGAATCTTAGCAATGTTTGTCATACATTGTGTATGTTAGTTTGAATATTAATTTTACATGTATACATTATGATCAAAACTAGGCTCTACACATACAGTTTTTGATAGAGTTGTAGAAATGGGGTTCATATTTTCTCCACAGCATAACTATGTATGGACCATTACATATCTATATGAATAAGCACACTTACAAAATACGGTTTCAATCATTTATGTTACAGCAATGGACATGGTGAAAATATGACGAATTTTAAAATGCTTACATTAGAACATATGACAAGCATTTACATATATACATGTATCTTTTAGGAACTCCGGATAAGGTTAAAAAGGAAAAGTACAGAGATAAAATACAAGAATACATGGGAAGAGCAGAGCAACTGAAAGAACATGTGAAGGTATCCAAATCAGGTATGTGGTAACTAAAGGAGACCAACATGTGAAGGTATCCAAATCAGGTATGTGGTAACTAAAGAACATGTGAAGGTATCCAAATCAGGTATGTGGTAACTAAAGAACATGTGAAGGTATCCAAATCAGGTATGTGGTAACTAAAGAACATGTGAAGGTATCCAATACAGGTATGTGGTAACTAAAGGAGACCAACATGTGAAGGTATCCAAATCAGGTATGTGGTAACTAAAGAACATGTGAAGGTATCCAAATCAGGATGTTGTAACTAAAGAACATGTGAAGGTATCCAAATCAGGTATGTGGTAACTAAAGAACATGTGAAGGTATCCAAATCAGGTATGTGGTAACTAAAGAACATGTGAAGGTATCCAATACAGGTATGTGGTAACTAAAGGAGACCAACATGTGAAGGTATCCAAATCAGGTATGTGGTAACTAAAGGAGACCAACATATGAAGGTATCCAAATCAGGTATGTGGTAACTAAAGGAGACCAACATATGAAGGTATCCAAATCAGGGATGTGGTAACTAAAGGAGACCAACATATGAAGGTATCCAAATCAGGTACATGGTAACTAAAGAACATGTGAAGTTATCCAAATCAGGTATGTGGTAACTAAAGAACATATGAAGGTATCCAAATCAGGTATGTGGTAACTAAAGGAGACCAACATATGAAGGTATCCAAATCAGGTATGTGGTAACTAAAGGAGACCAACATATGAAGGTATCCAAATCAGGTACATGGTAACTAAAGAACATGTGAAGTTATCCAAATCAGGTATGTGGTAACTAAAGAACATATGAAGGTATCCAAATCAGGTATGTGGTAACTAAAGGAGACCAACATATGAAGGTATCCAAATCAGGTATGTGGAAACTAAAGGAGACCAACATGTGAAGGTATCCAAATCAGGTATGTGGTAACTAAAGGAGACCAACATATGAAGGTATCCAAATCAGGTACATGGTAACTAAAGAACATGTGAAGTTATCCAAATCAGGTATGTGGTAACTAAAGAACATGTGAAGGTATCCAAAACAGGTATGTGGTAACTTAAGGAGACCAACATGTGAAGGTATCCAAATCAGGTATGTGGTAACTAAAGAACATGTGAAGGTATCCAAAACTGGTATGTAGTAACTAAAAGAACATTTGAAGGTATCCAAATCAGGTATGTGGTAACTAAAGACCATGTGAAGGTATCCAAAACAGTTATGTGGTAACTAAAGGAGACCAACATATGAAGGTATCCAAAACAGCTATGTGGTAACTAAAGGAGACCAACATGTGAAGGTATCCAAAACAACTATGTGGTAACTAAAGGAGACCAACATGTGAAGGTATCCAAAACAGCTATGTGGTAACTAAAGGAGACCAACATGTGAAGGTATCCAAATCAGGTACTTGGTAACCTAAGAACATGTGAAGTTATCCAAATCAGGTATGTGGTAACTAAAGGAGACCAACATGTAAAGGTATCCAAAACAACTATGTGGTAACTAAAGAAGACCAACATGTGAAGGTATCCAAATCAGGTATGTGGTAACTAAAGGAGACCAACATGTGAAGGTATCCAAATCAGGTACGTGGTAACTAAATGAACATGTGAAGGTATCCAAATCAGGTACATGGTAACTAAAGAACATGTGAAGTTATCCAAATCAGGAATGTGGTAACTAAAGAACATGTGAAGGTATCCAAAACAGGTATGTGGTAACTAAAGGAGACCAACATGTGAAGGTATCCAAATCAGGTATGTGGTAAATAAAGGAGACCAACATGTGAAGGTATCCAAATCAGGTATGTGGTAACTAAAGGAGACCAACATGTGAAGGTATCCAAAACAGCTATGTGGTAACTAAAGGAGACCAACATGTGAAGTTATCCAAATCAGGTACGTGGTAACTAAATGAACATGTGAAGGTATCCAAATCAGGTATGTGGTAACTAAAATAACATGTGAAGGTATCCAAATCAGGTATGTGGTAACTAAAGAACATGTGAAGGTATCCATATCAGGTATGTGGTAACTAAAGAACATGTGAAGGTATCCAAATCAGGTATATGGTAACTAGAAGAACATGTGAAGGTATCCATATCAGGTACATGTGGAGTAACTTGATGATTTGATCTCATTCAAGCCAAAGTTGAAAGATGTGCTATTGTCTATTGTTAAAGCCAATTGTGTAGCATCCATTTCAGTCTGTTTCTATCAAAAATATCTCTTACATACCTTTTATCCACAATTTATAAGAAACCTTATATAATGTCAAGTAATGAACATTGCCATGAAGCAATTTTTGAAAAACAATGTACATGTATTTAAATTTGGCATCAGAAATTCTTGTCAAAGACAAGATGTTATTAATCTGTTTGTACCATAAGTACAAAAGCCTAAAAGGCTCAACTGGTAGATGAGAAAAATACTTTTTCACGTTAAATTGTAAAACCTTTTGCATTATAAAATATTTACATTACTAGTAGATACTCCATGTTGAACGCCCATTAGGCAACTAGAAATATATTCCAATAACTTGGGTTGCTATCGTGACGCCACGTTCAGATTTTGCATGTAGGGAGAATTATCTTAAATTGAGATACATTTGACGCTGTTACAGGCAAAATGTGTGATGTGCATGTAAATAAAAATGACCTATAATTAGAATAAATGTAAATATAAGTAATGACTGTCTTTCTTTTGGTGTTCATGGGTGTATAATTCTGGTTGGACACGTGCAAATTTTCCGAGAATCGCTTCACGATTCACGGAATTTGCACGTGCCCAACCAGAATTATACACCCATGAACACCAAAAGTAAGACAGTCATTTCTTAAATGAAACTTACGTTTTAAAATGTGGAACATTTGCGTTATAAATATTGCAAAACTTTTGCTTTGTATCACAAAACTTACGCGCTTTAATACAAAACTTTTGCGGTATAACTTGAATCTTATGTGATATAACAAGAAATTTTCGTGCAAATTCGTGAAACTTACTTGTTATGATGCAAATGTTTCTCGAAATAACATGAAAACTACACATCATGTCCAAAATAGAAACTGTCTACATAACAACCTTTGCATTGAATCACAGAGTG
This sequence comes from Pinctada fucata, assembly GCA_028142955.1. Classification (NCBI taxonomy): domain Eukaryota; kingdom Metazoa; phylum Mollusca; class Bivalvia; order Pterioida; family Pteriidae; genus Pinctada; species Pinctada fucata. Next base: position 1,847,798 of record AP027111.1, read on the forward strand.
TCTTTGTTATATAATTCATAATTTTTTCGTTATTTCTGGTTATTATACGGCAAACCTTTCTCATTATTATGCTAAACTTTCCGTATAGCCAATACTTTTTGTGATATAATGAGAACGCTTTGCAATATTATGTGAAAGTTTCACAGTATTACGTGAAAGTTTTGTGATATTGTGTGTAAGTTTTGCAATATAATTGGTAAATTTTGCTATATAACATGTACGTTTTTCAATATAATGTGTAAGTTTCTCAATATATTTTATGTATAAGTTTCTCACGTAAGTTTTGTTATATAACTTCTAGATTCTATTATATAACACATAAGTTTAGCGTTTGAATGCAAAGCTTTTGCATTTAATTTATTAGATTCGCAATATACCGGTATTGTTAAGGTCTCACAATATAACGTGTAAGTTTAACGTTATTATGTATACAATTTATTTTCCTTTATTACTCACTTGAGTCCAATAGGCTTATAAGTAATGCATATAAGTGATAATTCTTCTTTTCTTGAAAAGTCAAGATATTTCTTTTGTTTGAAAATAATGATGTAGGTCATTACATCTTTTAGGCTGTTTATACATGTTTTTCATTTTACAGAGGGCAAAGTTCATGAGCAGATACAAATAGACAATGATGCCACAGGTTACAGCTATAGTGTTATCTTCTCCAGATTCCTGGATCAGTTCCTGACGTGTATAGAAATAGAAGATCCCTATATTAGGTCAACTCATCAGGTTTGTGCATTTTAAAAAAGGTGAATAGCTTGTCAGTCTGAATAAAGAAAAAAAAAACTAAGCAACACAAAGCATATCATCCCCACGCACGGCAAAAATGTTTCCCCTCTATACCTATGACCTTGAATTTCGAAATTACATTACTTGTATAGACTGCAGACTGTATGAAGTTTGACCAAGACCTGTTTTTCTCTCACCCCGTACAGAGATATCTACAGATTTACCTGTTCTGAGGCAACTCTGTCTCGCACCCTCGGCTGTTTGTCCCGAACCCCGTATTGTGATGTCATAGACGTTTACGTATGTTTAGCAGTGTTTGACGTCACATAGTGCAACATTTAACGAAAAACAGAATTATGTAAAAATATATGGATGAGAGAAAAATAATCAATCACTCCTTTGTACAGGGACAGGGAAATCTCACCCTCATATCAAAGATTTGCAACGTCTTTGACTCAGCAAGCCTCGTTGTGGGTAACTGCAAATCTTTGATACTCGGTTGGGATTTCCCTGTCCCTGTACGAAGGGGTGATAGATTCTATTAATCTCTAGAGTCTATTCAAGGATTTTGACCTAAAAAAATCAGTGACCTTGACCGTTGACATATGACCTTTAAAATCAATACGTTTCTTCCTTTTGTCATAAGCAATTAGTGTATGAAGTTTGCCCAAGATCCAATTAAAACTGCACCCTCTAGGCTGTATACAAGCTTGGATTTTAAACATTACCAATCTGTGCACGTGACCTTGACTTTTGGACTATGACCTTGAAAATCAATAGGGTTCTTCCTCTTAGCGGAAGCAATTATACATGTATGAAGTTTGGTCAAGATCTAATTGAAACTGTGCCCTCTAGGCTGTATACAAGGGTTTCAACCATTTCTAGTGTCAGGCCTTGACCTTTGATCAGTGACCTTGAAAATTAATAAGGTTCTTTGTCTTGCCATAAGGAATAATTGTATAAAGTTTGTTTAAGATCCAGTCAAAACTGTGCCCACCAGCCTTTATACAAGGACTCTTACCTTTTCCAATGTGACATTGACCTTTGACCTAAAAATCAATAGAGTCCTTTGTCTTGCCATAAGGAATAGTTGTATAAAGTTTGGTCAAGATCCAATTGAAACAGTGCCCTTTTGGTTGTATACAAGGATTTTAATCATTTCCAATGTGTGACCTTGACCTTTTACCTTGAAGATCAATACGGTTCTTCATCATGCATAAGGAATAAGTGTATGAAGTTTGGTAAAGATCCAATAAAACTGTGCCCCCTAATATGTATACAATAGAAGTATGATGCACACATTTATACACACACACTTACACATGGAAAATGGGGTAACTATATTCCCCTGCAACTATGTTGCGAGGTGATAATCAGTGAGCAGATATCGAATCACTACTGTTTGGCTGCTTCTGAAAAAAATGTTTAAATAACAACAGAAGACAATTTAAACAGTAATGGATCACCATATCATTAAGAAATAAGAAATCTTATTGTTTTGTAAATTTTTTTACAGTTTGTGAAATACAGCAAGTTTGTAAATTTCATTTAACTGAATTATTTTATATTCATATATACAATGTAGACTTTCTTCTCTGACTTACAGATTTATAATTTATTACGGTTCTGCGAGTTAGTAGTGAAATCTGCAGCCCCTGTCACAGAAATAAAATTAACCACCGGCAGAGATGATGTAAGTTATTTATACACTGAAAATTACACAATTTTAAGGATTGTTTTTCAGCTTTTGTGCTTTATCGGTGTGTAAATGGCAGTAGGGAATGGAAAAAAAATGTAAAGCATGAAGTGCTTTTCATGAATTTTTTTATACGCCCGTCATTTGACAGGTCGTATTATGGTATGGCGAAGTCCGTCCTTCTGTCCGTTCGCCTATGGAATGCAATAACTTGAATATGCGTCAACAGATTTTCACAAAATTCATACATTATGATTGGACTGTGGACAGGAAGCCGCCTTTCGATTTTCAGGTTCATCCGATTTGTCATTACAGAGTTATGGGACTTAGATATTTTAAAATACAATGAAAATATACTAAAATAGTTAAAAATAAAACACCGCTAAAGACGGTATGGCCGGATTGCAAAGTAAGTTTTTGTCACCAACTGGGTCAAGGTCACTAAGTCAAATATTACAGCATACATTGAGAGGTCTTGTCAGAGGCAACCTACATGTATGATATAAAGTTTCTACTGTATACAGTTCCTTAAATTTTGCTTAAACCAGGAACTTTAACCAAAGTCTTTAACTAGGTCAAAGTCCAAGGTTAAGGTCACTAGGTCCAATGTTATGGCATAAATTGAAAGGTCTCGTCATGGGCAACCTTAATGTATAATAAAAGGTTTCTACTGCATACACTTCCTTAGGTTTTGCTTGAACCAAGAACTTTAACCAAAATCTTTAACTAGGTCAAAGTTCAAGGTCAAGGTCACTGGGTCAAATGTTACGGCATAAATTGAAATTTCTCATCATGGGCAACCTACATGTATAATATAAAGTTTCTACTGCGTACAGTTCCTTAGATTTTGCTTTAACCAGAAACTTTAATCAAAATCTTTAACTAGGTCAAAGTCCAAGGTCAAAGTCACTAGGTCCAATGTTACGGCATAAATTGAAAGGTCTCATCATGGGCAACCTAAATGTATAATATAAGGTTTCTACTGCATACAGTTCCTTAGATTTTGCTTAAACCAGAAACTTTAACCAAAATCTTTAACTAGGTCAAAGTCCAAGGTCAAGGTCATTAGGTCCAATGTTGCGGCATAAATTGAAAGGTCTCATCATGGGCAACCTAAACGTATAATATAAGGTTTCTACTGCATACAGTTCCTTAGATTTTGCTTAAACCAGAAACTTTAACCAAAATCTTTAACTAGGTCAAAGTCCAAGGTCAAGGTCACTAGGTCCAATGTTATGGCATAAATTGAAAGGTCTTGTCATGGGAAACCTATATGTATAATATAAGGTTTCTACTGCATACAGTTCCTTAGATTTTGCTTAAACCAGGAACTTTAACCAAAATCTTTAACTAGGTCAAAGTCCAAGGTCAAGGTCACTAGGTCAAATGTTACAGCATAAATTGAAAGATCTCAACATGGGCAACATACATGTATAATATAAAGTTTCTACTGCATACAGTTCCATAGATTTTGCTTAAACCAGGAACTTTAACCAAAATCTTTAACTAGGTCAAAGTCCAAGGTCAAGGTCACTAGGTCAAATGTTACGGCATAAATTGAAAGGTCTTGTCATGGGCAACCTTCATGTATAATATAAAGTTTCTACTGCATATAGTTCCTTAGATTTTGCCTCAACCAGAAACTTTAACCAAAATGTTGACGGCAGACGGACGGACAGACAGACGGACATTGTCAATCTATAGAATGGAATTGCTTTGCAATCCGGCCAATTATTTAAAAATCTATTTCTGGTCGAAATGTTTTGAAATTTTGTATACTTTAAGTTGAAAGGATGTTCTTTGACATATGTAAAGGATTTTTAATTTTTTTGTCGCATAACATAGATATTGTGTGTAATGGGAAGGGGGGTGGGTTATATACACATACTTGTTAAGCTAAGGGCAAAATATATGCGCATGGAACGCAATAACTTGAATATGCTTCAACAGATTTTCATGATATTCATACATTATGATTGGACTGTGGACAGGAAGCCGCCTTTCGATTTTCAGGTTCATTCGATTTGACGTTACATAGTTATGGGACTTAGATATTTTAAAATACAATGAAAATATACTAAAATAGTTAAAAATTATCGAAAATCTATTTCTGATCAAAATGTTTTGAAATTTTGTATACGTAAGGTAGAAAGGATGCTCTTTGACATATGTAACGGGTTTTTAATTTTTTTGTCGCATAACCAGATACTTTAACCAAAATCTTAAACTAGGTCACAAGGTCAAGGTCACTTGATGCTCTTTGACATATGTAACGGGTTTTTAATTTTTTTGTCGCATAACCGAGATATTTGTAATGGGGGGTTATATGCACATACATGTTAAGCTAAGAGCAAAATATAGGCGCATGGAACGCAATAACTTGAATATGCGTCAACGGATTTACATAATATTTCTACATTGTGATCAGACTTTGAAGAAGAAGCCGTCTTTTGATTTTCAGGTTCATCCAATTTGTCGTTACAGAGTTATGGGACTTAGATGTTTTAGATACAATGTAAAAATATACTAAAATAGTTAAAAATTTTTTAAAAATCTATTTCTTGACAAAATGTTCTGAAATTTTGTATACTTCAAGTAGAAAGGATGTTCTTTCACATATATAACGGGTCTTTAAATTTTTTGTCACATTATCCAGATATTATGTGTAATGGGAAGGAGGGGGGTTATATGCACATACATGTACATGTTAAGCTAAGGGCAAAATATAGGTGCATGGAACGCAATAACTTGAATATGCCTTCACAGATTTTCATGATATTTCTACACAGTGATCAGACTTTGAAGAGGAAGCTGCCTTTAGATTTTCAGGTTCATCTGATTTGTCCTTATGGAGTTATGGGACTTAGATATTTTGTGAAAAAATCCCAACGGGCGTATCTTGCTGCATGAGCGTAGGCTTTATTTCCATTCCCTACTGCCAATACACATTGATAAAGCACAAAAGCTGAAAAACAATCCTTATATTTACATTTTACGTGTTAATTAAGTTGTTTCTGTCCTTTTTTCAACCCGTTTCTTTATATTTGAAATATTACCGCATCACTTGACGTAACAGCAAACGAACGTTCGACATTTTTTGCTGGCTTTGAAGTAGTACCTTCTGTACGGAGACATTGTAGAAAAATGAGAAATCAAATTTTGTTTTTTTGTTGTATTTTGAACATTTCAATTAAAACTGAAGAAAAAATAAATCGTGAAAATTTGTGATTTTTGTTCAACATAATTAAGACCAAGCGGAGGGTTAAAGTTAAACTGGAGAAATGTCACAGTAATGGAAGGAAAACATTTGAAAACTCACTTTAAGGCATGTCACTTCTGAACTAAGGAATTTCAACAATTCTGTGAAAATGAGATTAAATCATAGGATTCATATTAAATTTTAATCATTTTGTGTGAAGAAAAATTTATAGGCAGTGATGAAAATCAAGACTTTGCTTATTTGGAAAACAGGGTAAAATTGCTGGAAATTTGTTGCTAAAAATAGCACATTCGTACGAAAATACAAAAAGTGCTAAAATGCAGTCATTTTATTTTAATTTTAATTTTGTTAACGTGCAATATAACAGGTTAGAAACTTTGTATAAAACTTGAATTTGATAAAGTTTCACCGTTGGTACCAAATTCACAGCTCATTTAAAATTTTCTCAATTTTACTTTTCTCAAATTTTACTTTTTTCAATTTTTTCTCAAATTTTACTTTTTACTTTCAATTTTGTCTCAAATTTTACTTTTCTCAAATTTTACTTTTCTCAAATTTTACTTTTTTCAATTTTACTCAAAAATTATGAAAATCATCTAAGTTTAGGTCAAGATATCAGAAATACTGAATATCAAAGATTTTTTTTCAAACACACAGTAAAATGTGCTACTGAGCAAGACTTTTCAAAGTATTGAAGAAAAAGTATATGTCTGTGTTGAAATAAGAGAGTACAAATGCTCAAGAATAGTGCCATTTTGTGTTTTCTTGAAAAAGTGTCAGCGTGGTAAAATTTGACTTAATTTGGGTGGAAATTAAACAGTTTATAAATTTTCGGTATCCATCAGCTCTATCTTGTTAAACAGTTTAAGTCAATAATATTCCATATGTAAAACAAAATTCATGGATTATTACTTATGTAAGAGAAATCCAACTGTTCAAAAGAGTACCTCCAGCTAAATTTTTGTAGAAATTACCACGAAGCATTTTTTTGCACGGAAACTTCATTCAGTTTAGATAAAATTTTCAAACTTATCCTTTTTTTAGGTATGTAATGAATTTAAGTCTTCAATAGAGTTAGAAATGATACATTGGCCATAAGAAATTGAAATATCTATATAATTCAAGCTCAATCAGAGCTTAACAGGAAATGCACAAGAATGGTCCTAAATCGTGACCAATGACGCACCTTAACACACTGTTAAACTGTTTTTGAGTACAGCCGTGGGAAAGGATACGAATACACAAAAACTTGATCGATTCAATATCAACATGGCACAAGATTCGTTGATACTCGAAATATTTCTAATATTTATAATCCCTTAAGAAGCAAAAAGAAATTCACTGTTGATAAATGACACAATTGGATCAAATCCTCATCCTAAGTATTGAATATTTGATCCACTAATGTCTGAATTCGCTCATCCAAACATGGCATCTTCCTGTAGACAGCAGCGCAGGTCGTCCTTGAACTTTGTCTGGTGTGGTGCTTGATCAACTTACTAGGTCACACTTCTTGGAAGTGTAGGCATGTTGGTGACCTAGATTTTGACAAATTTAACTATAATGTAATAAGTAAAGTTTATATATGCATATACATGTACTTTACGGCATAAACTGTCAATAATCTATTTTTAAACATTTACTGTATGTTTTCAAACTTTATTTACAGAGTGCCGATGGCCAGAGGCAGCAACAGAATAAATTACGTAATCTGAAGACTAGCCTAGCCAATCATAATGTCACGTTACATGTGGAATATAATGATGATCTACACGACAGAGAAATTAGGTAAAGAAAACACAACATTGTTAAAGATCTTCTTTTTGTATTCCGAGAAATATTCTCATGGTATTTGTAACGTGTAAGTCTTTGTTGTGTAAGTTTCTTTGTTGTTCAAGTACATGTAATTACATCTTCCACTTTGTATTTTGTAGAGGAACATAACTTCTCAGCAATTAAAAACAATACTTATTGTGTGTCATACAATATGCTATTTCAGATTTAACAACGGTTGGATTGTAAAGATAGGGCGAGGTTTGGACATGTATAAGGCCACGGAGAATAATTTCTGTATTGGATTCTGTGACTTTGATCTACGTAAATGCCATAAAACAACTGTGGATATTTTCCACAAAGACTATGTCAGTTCAGCCAGTGATTCAGTAACGTGATGCTTTATTGACGTCAGATTTCAACTCTAGTCTGTGATATACATTCCTTTACCATAAGGTCTCACTCAAGCTGACCTACATGTACAACCTTTCACATGTAACAAGGTCACTTTTACTTTGTATAATTTGATCAGACAGCTTTTTGAAAGGTGATTTATTAAGCAAAAACAAAATCCAAGTTTATGCATGTTTAATCCATGAATAATTCTATATTAATCAAAACCATGTGCAGATGAATTACACATGGATAACAGATATTTACCCTGGCACATTTATATAGTTTTGCAAGTCCAAATTTACAATTTTGACATAATATTGCCACACTGGAATTCTATGCTTCATCAATAACCAATATCATATACGACTTTGTTTTCACAAATTGTATTTTATTGTGCAATCAAATAAAATTGAGCTATCTGTCACTTGTTATTGCTCCATCATTCGGTTTGAAAAAGTTAAATCATTTGTACCTTACAGATGACATGAACTACATTTATTCATCAATATAGCCACAAATACTGAAGTACACTAATTTTTGTCTGCTTGGTCTCTATTCTTATAAATACACTTTGATATTTTGAACTTGATAAAGACCAAAGGGCAGAACATTTGAGCATTTGAGTGTTTGTATTTTTATTTCACCAATATGTGTATGTAAAACAATGATGTCCCTGGACAGCATATAAGGGATACAATGAATTTTACCTGATTATCAAGGACACATTTAAGTAAAGAAAATTTCACTTTAATTGAAAGGTCTTGTCAGAGGGAATTAAAACATTCAAAGTCCTTTATCAATCCTAAATTATGGTCAAACTTAAAGGTTTTTTGGGCCAATATTTAATTTTTAAAAAGGGAGGTCAAATTCCAAGGTCAAAGTTCCACAGATATAAATTTTGGTAATACTGAGTTCTTGTTACAAGGTATACACATACATATATGAAAGCTGTATCACTTATCAATTACTGTGGACAAGGATATGAGATTGTAAATAGAATTTTACACGTCCAAGCTAACAACAATTGTTCGTTGTAACAACCTGTGACCTTGCCATTTTACCTATGTAGGTTGTCCTTTGTCATAAGCAGAAAGTGTATGAGGTTTGGTCAAGCTTCAATCAAAACGGTGCTATATATGGGCTGTATACAAGGATTTTAACCATTTCATATCTATGACCCTGACCTTTGACCTTGAAAATCAATTGGGTTCTTCCTCTTGCCTAACAAAACTAGAACTGCATTAAAGTGGATGAATTATGCCCCCGCAGGACATTTTTCTCGTATTGAATGCTTTTGTTTGGAAATTAAGTACTTCGTATGCTGCTTTCAGAAATTCATAACCAAAAATATACTATTATTCTGGTGATGAGGTTTATTGCTTAGGCCCAAAGTCAAGGTAACAAGGTCAAAAGTAATTATACTAAAATATAGTACTCTTTCAGATGAATGTGTGTATGAAATATGAAAGGCGTACCACATATAGTATGAAAGAAATCTGCTTTCAAATCGTCTTTACAGAAAATGCAATAGAGGCCTAATGTCAAGGTCACAATGTCAAAAAACATGGTAACAAAATGTAGTACTCCTCATGGTGAATGTATGTATAAAAAATATGAGGCCTTCCATTGATAGTATGAAAGAAATTTGCTTTCAAATCTTCTTAACCTAAATTGCAGCAAAGGCCCCAGGTCAAGGTCAAAAGTCATGACAACAAAATGTAGTACACTTGTGGTGAAAGTGTGTATGAAAGGCCTACCATTTATAGTATGAAAGAAATCTGCTTTCAAAACTTCTTAACCAAAAATGCTATATAGGGTCAATGTCGAGGTCACAAGGTCAAAAGTCATGGTAGCAAAATATAGTAATATTTATGGTGAATGTATGTATAAAATATGGAAGGCCTACTATCGATAGTATGAAAGAAATCTGCTTTCAAAACTTCTTCATCGGACAGACGGACAGGGCGATTCCTATGTTCCCCCCTAAACTTTGTTTGCGGGGGTATAGTTATTGTATGAAGTTTGGTCAAGCTCCAATCAAAACTGTGTCCTCTAAGCTGTTTACAAGGATTTTAGCCATTTCTAATCTGTGACTTGACCTTTGCCCTATGACCTTGAAAATCAATATGGTTCTTCCTCTTGTCATAAGCAATAACTGCATGAAGTTTGGCCAAGCTCCAATCAAAACTGTGCCCTCTAGGCTGTATACAAGAATTTTAGACATTTCCAATCTGTGGGACCTTGACTTAGAAAATCAATGGGGTTCTTCATCTTGTCATAAGCAATAAGTATATGAATTTTGGTCAAGATCCAATAAACTCTGTGTCCTCTAGGTTGTATACAATAGTGTGACGTACACACACATGTACACCCTCTCACACTGACACACCAACAATGGCGTCACTATATCCCCTGCTACAATGTTGCAAGGGGATAATAATTTACGCCATTGCTTATATGATTTGGAAGAGATTTATTCAAATACTACAAACAAATTATGTACATAAGTCTACTGGTTTGCTAAAACAAAATAAAATAAGGTTTAAATGCATCAAAGATGCAAAGTGCCGAGTTGCAAAACTTGAATGCAAGTATGAATATGCAGACTTGCAATGTACATGAACTGAATATGATTTCGGCAGATGGGAAACACTACTGGCACATTTCAGGTTGATACACCTTCATATATAATTCAGAAACCATTTTCACTTACCAGAATCCTATGAGTTTGACCTTTTGACCCCAAAATCATCAGGAATCATCCTTGATTCATGAGAAATATTTCTGACAAGTTCCATGATAATAGGTACAATACAGGCTCCAATATGGTCCGAAAACCATTTTCAATCATCTGAATCCCATGACCTTGACATTTTGAACCTTAAATCAATAGGGATCATCCTTGATTTGTTGGGAACATTTTTGGCAAGTTTCATGATCATAGGTACAATACAGGCTCTAATATGGTCTGAAAACCATTTTCAATCATCCGAGTCATATGACCTTGATCTTTTGACCCTAAACTCAATAGGGATCATCCTTTATTCATGGGAAACATTTCTGGTAAGTTTCACAATTATAGAAGCAATACAGACTCTAATATGGTCCAGAAACCATTTCAATCATCTAAGTCCTATGACCTTGACCTTTGGACCCCAAATTCAATAGGGTTCATCCTTGATTCATGTGAAAAATTTCTGGCATGTTTCATGATCATACTGCGATACAGACTCTTATATGGTCTGGAAACCATATTTAATAATCATAGTCCTATGACCTTGACCTTTAACCATTTGACCCCAAAATCGATAGGGTTCATCCTTGACTCCTGGTGAGTAAGTGTATGAAGTTTCATTGTTCTAGTATATAACATAGTTGACTTATAGTCCGGAAACCAATTGTTGACGCCCGCCCGCTCGCCCGTCTCACATCAAATTAAGAGCCGAGTTTTGTAGCTTGGCTAATAAAAAGTCATTCTGCTCGAAAATATGTTGAGGACGTAAAATTGAGCAGCAAAAGCGGTGAGCATAATTTTGGATCAAATATCATAAAAATTATGCAAAAATCGTAAAGGACGGCAGGTCTGGTACCAGTACAAGTGCATTGTTTGTATTGATGACAGCTTAAAAACTTGTCTTACATTTTGTTGATTTTAATCTCATTGATTTGTCAATATTATGCTAAACATATACTGTATGTAACAATTACAGAGAAAGATCATTGAATTTCTGTGACAACAAACATACTTTGTTGATACAAATAAAAGAGTTTTAAAAGAGGTGAAGGACAGTGAATAAATCCATAAAGATTTTATACATTTTACAGATTTTGTAAATCTCACAAATACATCATTGCTACAATCACATATGTTGTTGCAATTTATTGTTGAAATTGTAGAAAAAATATTAACACAAATAAACAGAATTTTACCAATAATGTTCACACATAATGTTGGAAATGATTTGTAAATACATAGGACCCAAAACAAGAGAAAAACATATCATCATGTGAAGATTGAAGTATCAATCTATAATGATCACTTCATGAGGAGAAGGTTGATAGATTGATAATTTAACAGAAAATCGGTTACACCTAATGAAGGAATAAAAATTCTGAAACAAAATGGCACATCTGGTTGTGGGAGAAAGGCAAGATTATGAAATGCTAAACTTAACACAAGTCTAGAATGAAATGCAGAATTCAGAATTTAAAACATCTAGGAATGGGGGATGTGCGGAACATCAAACACTGTAATACAATTAATACAATATACATACAAATGGCTTCATTGGTCTGATAACAACCTCATGATTGTAAACCTATTTTTTTCATTTACGACATGATGCCCTTTTCAATCATAGGCAAATAAATAATTAGGTTTATTTTCTGTATAAATCAACTATAATTTATCAATTTTTATCATGATCATACATACAGTATTTTTTGCAATGTAAATATATTTCTTTGAAAACATTATTCTACTGTCTGAAATATAGCACCATCTCAGTAAAATTAAACTTTGTATCAACAGAATGAAGATAACAAATACAGATGAAAATAGGAAAATACATGAAGCACTGTATGATAAATATAGTAGTTAAACATGTTACTGTTGACTAGGGAATTCAAGGAAGGAAGTTAGTCTAAAAACATAAAGTCACTTTACTTCTCAGATAATCATTGTGTCTGAAGAAAACAGAAAATAAAATTATTTACCCGATAGATCTGCTAATTTGATTACATGGAATTGATATTATTATTTAACGAACATGTCTAAAGACGGTCACCATTACACAATAATCATTATATGTCATAACCAAGATACATGGATACTGTGAAAACAAATTCTGGTAATATCAACAGGAAAAATTTTGGTAACATACACATATGCATGTACTTTTGAAATTATAAAGACTTGTCAACATGCGTAGATTTGTAGAGTGGGAACACGTCCATGTATAGCAATTATAAATGTGTAGAACTAGGTTTTGTGTAGAAATCTCAATTTTAAAATAGTACCAACATGCTATTGTTCAAAGAAATGAAAGAAAAATCGAGATTCTTAAAATCAGATTTTCTGAATATACATGTAACTTGATCTGTACATGTATATCATGTGAATATTAAAAGACTACTCTACAATAAATACTCTCTTATCAAATGTATTTATAGAGATGATGAAATCAATAAATCTCCTTCAACTTTGTTGATCTTTTTTCATTATTCTATACAACCAATCTGAGATTCTTATCACAGGTTTCCTTTTGATTTCAAACATCGTACATGTATAAAACACAAGTTCTTATAATATAGCAAACGTACAATATAAACTTAAGGCAAAGACACATAAAATCCCTCAATGGAGCCGTAGAATTTATTCCCATGGGAACAGTGTTTACACAGCCATTTGTATCTAATATTTTCCCTAGCATGATATCAATGACGGTACCTATATGTGCAGTATTTATTCAACATGAATTTCCTACAATATGCCTGTTCATTGATTTCATTTGTAACATTCAGGATATTTCCTCTCATACAAGCTTGGCATCTAAAGCCAAATTTGTTTAGGGTTCTATGGACTTTATGCTTTAATAAATTGTAAAAAGATATGACTTATTTATGCATATGCTATTTTAATATTACAGGAATGTTTAATCGCACTGATCTCAGTTTATTTAAATTTAATCCATTCATCAATTTGAGCTTAAACATTACTTAAATAATATAAAGAACAAATAGTTGTGTAAACCCTGCTTCATTCATTTTAACAAATACATAATACTTAAAGATAAAACAAATACAAGTAATTAATACTTTTAAAAAATAAAATGTACAATAATAAAAATATGCAATACAACAAATATACAGTGTCAATTTGTTACACTTCTGACATAAATTCATTTCAGTCTACATGATCCATCAATTTGTTCAAATTTCTTATCACCAAAGCTTTGTCTAGGATAGTTGCAATAGAAACAATTTTGTACATATCTATCTATAGTTCATATTGTTGATGATTGAGAAAAGCATTATTTTGCTAATAAAATATAAGCACCATTTGTTCTATTTGCAAATAACCCCATCTTACCCTAAAATCTTATGTGAAACTCTTTCATTTGTGGGCAAAATTTTTCCTGTTTTAACAAAAATGAAAGAGCAAATGGTGAATATCAAACAACTGAGCACCAAAAAACGAACAGAAATAAAGAAAAAATAAACAAAAGTTATAACAAGAACAAGAAACTTATCAAAACTTTGAAATAAGGGAAAAGAATGGTAATCCAAATTTCCATGTCAAAATAAAAAAAAAATTGAAAATTCATACAGAATCAACATCTTTTGGTCCAATTCTTTCTGAGTGATAGAATATGTGTTTTAAAGACTAAATTAAGCACAAGCTCGTGAGTCCACATAGGTGGTATTAGATTACAACACAGTTCTATATCATAAATATTATCTGTGCATTCAACCCCAATATACAAAACATGTATATATGTACATGGCAAGTCGATATAAATGAAGAAATGGAATTCTATAATTAGCTTTGCACACCCTTTGCCGTGGCGTACGGTCTATGAACATTAGGACGCTGTAGACGTTTGCCTATAGTAATGACCTGAAATCCTAGAGACATCAACTTCTCATGATCCAGTATGAGACGTCCATCAAACACAAATGCCGGCTTTAACATACTTTTGTAGATTCTATCATACTCAAGAGTCTGAAATATAGAAATCTTAAAATATAATAAACTTCTTTCCTTTATTTATTTATTTATTTATCTATTTATACATGTATAATATCAGAAAATTTAATACATTGGATAAAGCATCACATTTTTTTATCAGAATTTATTCTAATTCAATTCTGAACTTATGAATTGAAAGTTAAAATCTTCAATGTTTTCCTATTTACCTTAAATTCGTCCCATTCTGTGCAAACAACTAGTGCATGTGTACCCAATGCAGCTTGGTAAGGGTCGTCACAGATTGTTACGAGGTCACGTACTGAAATATATAAAATACAAAATACCATCATTGTAAGAATAATATATAACACAAATTATGACCACAAGAAATATATAACCCAAATCATAATTGCACAAAAAACATCATTTCCAGATCTGTTCAAGGTTTGCCAGTATCTATTCTCCTTACAAACATATGATGTTTAGTATTTGAATATTAATCAAAGATAATAAAAATAAGAATTTTGTGGTTTCCGTTCTTTAATTAGATATTAGGGTTTAATCTTTGTATGTGTATAGTTCATTAGTGTACTTTTCTGTAATTGCCATATGGTATAGAATCCAAAGAAAATGAATTAGTTTGAGCATCATCAAATAGTGTTTTAAATAGAGTATGAGGAAATAATGATAAAAAAAGCTTATCCAAGGGAAATAACTCTATCATGAAATGACTCAGTAAAATATTTCCATGTACATGTATTTGATTGACTCACCTTTGTTTGGGTCTTCTGAATCTGTCAGGTCCCTGAAATATTATACAAACAATACAACATCACCCTTAAAATAAAGGATTTAGAATACCAGTATACATACATGTATAAATCCACATATTTTAAATAATTTGATAATAAAACTTAACAAGACAAAATAAGCATATTGTACGGTTAACATGAAAGACAGCATAAAGTACACATAAACTTCATCATATTCTATACACAATAGTCGAAATTCAGTCAATCAGATGTTTTCATATAGGCCATATCAAGAGAAGTTCTGAGGACCTTTTTGACATCTATTTCGTCTTCAGGTTGCTTGAGCAGAATATTTATCATCAATGATGCCTGGATGACTTGTTACTGACCTTGTGATTTGTTGACGTGAGACTTTAGGATCATAAATCCGTAGATTTGCACCTTCATCCATTAAATACTTCCCAACATGGATCGCTGATGATTCTCTGTAAGTCATAAAACATCATTTTAGTGATTAATGACACTTCCCAAATTAATCAAACAGACAATTATTTTAATTAATAATTAAAGGCAGGACAAATCAAATGTTGGACAATCTTTGATACTGTAAAAGTAGAATCATACGCTGTTTATAAACCTTTGCTACTTTCGCGGTCTCATTGAATGCAAATACCAAAGGCATAACTCAAAGCCTGAAATAAATCAGTGAATCATTGTCCATGCCAAAATGTTTTCTTTTATAAAACTGCGAAAGAAAGTACCAGCAAATGATTCTACGTATACAGTACAGGGCATATAAACATAAAAGTACATTGAGACTTCGTTTATGAACGATCAATTAGCTTGATAGCACATGTATGATAGTAGTAAAATGTACCGCAGCAGTTTGAATTTCAAACATAACGCAAGGGTGCAACTGTCAGACCCAAGTGCAATGCATTAGAATTATGGAGCCACTGACAGGATTGCCAGCACTCTGGGTCAATAAAATTCCAGGAATTTTCCTTGACCACTTCATGTTTTTACCGACCAAAACCATCAAACATTTTAACAGCCTTCTGACCTCTCCACTAGTCGTCCTATCCTATCTGAATGGTTTGCATTTTTCAATATCATAATAAATAAATATTTATTTAATGATAATCAGTTTTCTTTCAAATGGCTGTATGGTGATCAAAGTTAGTCAAACCTTATTGTGGTTATTAGTCACAAAAGTATAAAACAATTTTTAAAAATTAAAAGTAAAAACTTCTTTTAGCTTTAAAATAATTTTTCTCTGACTTTTCCCTGACTTTCAAGAACTTTACTTTTTCACTGACCAAATTAAAAAAATTCCTGAACAATTCCCTGAACTTGAAAATGAATCTGATTTCCCTGACTTTTCACGGCCTCTGGCAATCCTGACTTACCATTGATATATTAACATGCTATGAAACTTAAACCATCACATTTTATTAAGAATTTATAAAAATAACCATTGTCCTTTCACTGACCCTTAACATTTCAGAAAACCGGGATATTTACCTATGGTCTTTTCCAATATCACTTCAAAAACCATGGATTTAATTAAATCTTAAAATTATTTTCAAACGTCAAACATTAATTCACATAAAATCAAATCTATATACTGTAGGAAGACTAAAGTGTAGCTAAAGATGTGTGGATATAAACCAAGTTCAACATGACTAAACTTTGCCATGCCGCCTTTCATTTTAGAGTCACATCTAGCTACAACCATGCCAAAAGACCTCAATTTAAATATTTTCAGAGCAATTATAATACAAAGTATGTAGTTAACTGTATAACTCAGGGATCCCAACATCCATTTTAGACATTTCTATCGCAAAACGATGCTTTTATCAGACATTTTATATAGATACCATAATGTTGATTATTATAGGAAACCTGCAAGGATCTGACAATTTTTAGAAGAAAACAACAAGGTGTGTTTTTGAACAACGGCATCCATATTTTACCTGTAGATTAACATGACTAACGGCATCCATATTTTACCTGTAGACTAACATGACTAAGTCAAAGCAAAGTCAAGGTCAAAAAGATAAAACTTTGGTACAACACAACAGGTCCAAGGAATGTATATGTAATATAGGACATACAAAAACACTATCACTTACCATTTGAAAGTTTTGCCAGAGGTTGATGTTTTATAAAGATAAACAAATAGACCACCTATGTATATATGTGTATCTAAGACAAAAATAATATGGCCCTCAATTTTCAATATGGAGGTATGAAGAAAATCCCTGAGTGAGATGCAGTGAGTGTAGTTCTGTCTGCAATTAGTTTAAAAATTGGTAAGCTTTAGAGTGTAAATATAACTGCTACAGGGGAAATGTTATGAATATAACCCACAAATAATAATAATACACCCATGAAGAAACATAAGTAACATGGATATTTGATTAAAGCTAGGTGGTGATCTAATACCTTGTACTTCTGTGAGCAAATTCTATTAATCTAAAATGGTCAATGGAGAGGACATGCTGAAGCCACTGTGACATAAAAACACTTACATGTATGTGTAGAATACAGAATGAAACTTAAACAAATAATATAGAACTACATAAGAAAATTGGGGTTTGCAAAATGTTTACTCAACATAATAATCTAGGAAGAGATTTATACCTTGTATCACCTGTGTCCTTTTTGAAGGCAAATCCGAGGATGGCTATTTTCTTATTGGTTACAGTGTTAAACAGACTCTCGATGATCCGATCGGCAAACCTCCGCCTCTGGTATTCGTTTATCTTTATAACCTGAAATGTACAGAAATTATTATTGTAGGGGAAATTTAGCCGTGACAAAATATTTGCCTTTTTGCATCTTAGGAGATCAATCTAAAGGTAGAGTTGTCTTCTATTTATAGTGGAAATAATCTGTAGTACAGACTCCAAAGAATCCTGTGTTATAGTGATGCCATTATAAGGTTACATTATATATACATATGCTACACATGTATATGGTGGTGTAGTTTGCCGTTAGACTTGATATTTACCTGCTGCCAGTATTCAGCCACCTCTGGTAGATTTAGTCACTCACACAAGTACACCATGTTTATATTTACCTGCTGCCAGTATTCAGCCACCTCCAGTAGATTTAGACACTCACACAAGTACACCATGTTTATATTTACCTGCTGCCAGTATTCAGCCACCTCTGGTAGATTTAGACTATCACACAAGTACACCATGTTTATATTTACCTGCTGCCAGTATTCAGCCATCTCTGGTAGATTTAGACACACAAGTAAACCATGTTGCTATTTACCTGCTGCCAGTATTCAGCCACCTCTGGTAGATTTAGACACACAAGTACACCATGTTGCTATTTTCCTGCTACCAGTATTCAGCCACCTCTGGCAGATTTAGACACTCACACAAGTACACCATGTTTATATTTACCTGCTGCCAGTATTCAGCCACCTCTGGTAGATTTAGACACACAAGTACACCATGTTTATATTTACCTGCTGCCAGTATTCAGCCACCTCTGGCAGATTTAGACACTCACACAAGTACGCCATGTTTATATTAATCTGCTGCCAGTATTCAGCCACCTCTGGTAGATTTAGACACACAAGTACACCATGTTTATATTTACCTGCTGCCAGTATTCAGCCACCTCTGGTAGATTTAGACACTCACACAAGTACGCCATGTTTATATTTACCTGCTGCCAGTATTCAGTCACCTCTGGTAGATTTAGACACACAAGTACACCATGTTTATATTTACCTGCTGCCAGTATTCAGCCATCTCTGGTAGATTTAGACACTCACACAAGTACACCATGTTTATATTTACCTGTTGCCAGTATTCAGCCACCTCTGGTAGATTTAGACACTCACACAAGTACACCATGTTTATATTAATCTGTTGCCAGTATTCAGCCACCTCTGGTAGATTTAGACACTCACACAAGTACACCATGTTTATATTGACCTGTTGCCAGTATTCAGCCACCTCTTGCAGATTTAGACACTCACACAAGTACACCATGTTTATATTTACCTGCTGCCAGTATTCAGCCACCTCTGGTAGATTTAGACATTCACACAAGTACACCATGTTTAATACATCTTTCTGGAAACAGCTACCACCAAATCCTAGAATAAAACACGTTATAGTGCATTATCATGAACAGTAGTAAAGTATGTCCAACATTATATGGATGCATTTAATATTTCTAATATTTTATCTAGAAGCAATAAATTAAACCTTACGATTATATGATACCCTTGTCAATACATCAAGTAACTCACCGACACTGGCCTGTAAGAATTTATTGCCTATCCTAGAGTCGGTACCTACAGCGTGAGCGACTTCATTAACATCAGCTCCCGTCATCTCACAGATAGCCGACATGGCGTTTATACTTGATATTCTCTGGGCAAGAAAAGCATTAGCTGCCTGTAAAAGTAATACATGTATATACGAGGTGAATCTTACCTTTTGCTGAATAAACAATCATTGTTTGTTCTCTATTTATTGCAAAGAATTCTAAAAGACTTAATTTTATGAAACAAAGACCATGTATTAAACCTTACTAACCAGTTTAGAGAGTTCAGATGACCAAGTGTTCATTGTGATAATCCTTTCCTCTGTGACCCAGTGTTTATAAATCCAGCACAGTGATTGGATAGCTTCCTGACCCTCCGGTGTCTGCTCTCCACCAATCAGAACACGATCTGGGAACATCAAGTCCTTTACAGCTGTACCCTCAGCCAAGAACTCAGGGTTGGATAGAACCTATGGTAAACAAGTTCTGATGTATCACATATTTCAGTAGATCTTTGTAAGGGATATAAATACATCATGTACATGTAGATCCTAAAGTTAAGTAAAGCGCCCCCACAACCATTTTTGGTCGGATTGCAAAGCAATTCCAGTCTATAGATTGACGATGTCCATCTGTCTGTCTGTCTGTCTGTCCGTCCATGCACCCGTCTGTCTGTCCGTCCATCTGCCGTCAACATTTTGGTGAAAGTTTCTGGTTGAGGCAAAATCTATAGAACTGTATGCAGTAGAAACTTTATATTATTCATGTAGGTTGCCCATGACAAGACCTTTCAATTTATACCATATTATTTGACCTTGACCTTGGACTTTGACATAGTTAAAGATTTTTGTTAAAGTTTCTGGTTGAAGCAAAATCTATGGAACTGTATGAAGTAAAAACTTTATATTATACATATAGGTTGCCTCTGACAAAACCTTTCAATTTCTGCCGTATTATTTTACCTATTGACCTTGACCCAGTTAGTGACAAAAACTTACTTTGCAATCTGGCCATACCGTCTTTAGCGGTGTTTTATTGACATTAAAAGTAATGGGGAAAATGCAGCTTTGGAGCTCATTCTCCAACAAAATTCCATTTTGGCATTTAATTAGCCTTGAGAAAGCTTTTGAACAACTATTCTATTTTGAAATATAGTGGACTGTGTATGTAAGGTCTACATATGGCATGATCCATTCATTAGTTCAATATATCTCATTATATAGTCATTCAAAACATTATAGATCACGTCATATTCTATTCCACTATATTGCTCAACACATAACAACAGTATGGTGTTATAAATGATACCTGATATTTAACATTGGGTTTCGTATTTGCTTTCAGTATAGCTGTAATACTTTCTGCTGCCTTAACAGGGACCGTACTTTTCTCCACCACTATTTTGGAGTTATTGGCGACTTCCGCTATTCTCCTAGCTGCTGATTCTATGTATTTGAGATCTGCGGCCCGGCCCTATAGCAAGGAAAACAAACAATATGAATAGTCCTCTATATTTCTTAAACTTTACAAATGGGTGGGAAGGAATATCATACCTGATAGCTCAGATGGTAAGAGGGTCTGACACGCAGACGGTCTCAATATTTGTTTTTCAGTCTAGACAGGTACTCCTTTCCTGTTACAGAATGTAACCTACAGAAGTATCAATGCATAATTTTGTACTAAAGATCTTTTAAAATTACTATATCACTTCATTCCTTTGAGTATACTGATACAATGAATAACATTTTAAAACAATCCTATAAAATTAAGAAATACTCATTAATAAAGATACCAACTTTTCCGAGTCCATAATTTTTGGTGGGTGTGTTGACACAGATGAATATAAGCTCTGCCTCCTTAATGCCTTTATCTACCTCCGTGGAGAAGAACAGATTCCTGCCACGGCATTCCTTAACGATATTGTCTAGTCCAGGCTGTAAAAACACACAGATGCATTATCAAATAAAACAGCATAAAGAAATGAAAACAATCAAAACAATTGAAACATATAATATCTGAGACTCTTAGTTTCTCTAATCAACCAAAAATTTTGTTAAGAGATGTTCAACTTTAATTCTGTATAATATATTCTCTTTATTATAGTGGGAAATTCACATGAATTATTTTGACTACTCAATGTACATTATCTATCTGCAGAGTCCACAAAGTATCTTTTTTTCTAATATAGCTGAACCTGACCTTGACCACTGACCCTTGACCTTGCAGAGAAACAGGAAACATACAGAGCAAAATTTTATCTATAGTTGCATAGGCAATGTCGCCTGTACTGACATCACTAACGTCGAGCGCCGCAACGTTTGGCCTGTTCAAATGTTACGTTGCCTGTTTTGAACTTGAAAATCAACAATGCTAAAATGCAGTCAACGGCAAACAAAACTGAATTATTAAATAGTAATTTAATTAAATTATAAGAATCAACAGACAGAAAAATTATTACAGTCATTTTTTAATTAACAGTAGCTCTTTCCTATACATCTGTGTACATTACCTCAAATATAGGTAGATTATCCGAGTTCCATTGATCAATCCTCTCCTGACTTAGGTCCACTACAGTGATGGTCACCTCCGGACATTTCTGGGCTATAACGGTACACGTGGGCCCTCCTACATACCCGGCTCCTATACAACATATCTTCTTCAAAGGCATCTCTCCAAAATGTCTGAAATTATCAATGACAAAGAATAAGTACTTTTCTAAATACATGCACTTATCAAAGAATAAAACTGCTAAAGACGGTAAGGCCGGATTGTGAAGTGTTAGTATTAGATGACGTATACTTTTTTGTGCAGTCAGAAAAGTCAAAGGTCATTAATACTATTGCAACCTTGTCACAAGGTCAAAACTTTTGGTACTCATGGTAAGGTCTTGTGATAAGGAATACATATGTGAAATATAAAAGCCCTATCATTTACCATCCAAAAGTTATGGCCAAGGTTAGAGTTTTTCAAAAGTAGGTCAAACTCCAACTCCAAGGTCAATGTCACAAGGTAAAACATTTTGGTATCGATGGAAAGGTCTTGTCACAAGGAATACACAAGTGAAATATGAAAGCCTTATCACTTACAATTCAAAAGTTATGGCCAGGGTTAAAGTTTTTCAAAAGTAGGTCAAACTCGAAGGTCAAGGTCACTAGGTCAAATTTTGTTGCCGAGTCTGATTCGTCGCATCATGGTCTATCACCATGTCAAGTTTCAAGTTGCTCCTCCAAGCAGTTTTCTCTCAATAGACTTAAACGCAACACTTTTACCAAAATGTTGACGCACTGACGGATGGACAGACGGACTTCGCCATTTCATAGACCGGATTTTGCTTCGCAATCCGGCCAAAAAGAAATTTTAATCAAATAGTGTTCTTCTGTACTCATCAATGTCCAAATAGTTCCATCTTAAGGTACAGACTAACTAAAGCTCCTTAAACCGATATTTTTCCACAGTTTTCAAGGATTTTTCTTTTCTTGGATTTTTATATGCTTCATTGGTAAGTATTAGCAATACACATCCAATTGTGCCTCACGTGAGATTAATAGAAATGAGCAACAGGTAATTTTAACATGAAAGTTCATATGAAATTCATATAAATTTCACATACCCGGTAAGATATAGTGACCTTCACGCGAAATTGAATTTACATGAAATTCATTTAAGACACTTCACAAATTTCATGTAAATTTGATGTTCGTGCTTGTTTCGCATAAATCATGTGAACTTTTATGTTAATTTAATATAAATTTCACATGAATTTCATATGGGAACAATAAGCTCTATAGAATCCTCTACACGCTATTTGTGCTAAGCTTGAGCGAATATACCAAGGGATAGATGTACCAAGGACGTTTGGATACACACCAATGAAGCGTAAAATTTGAAGAGCAATCCTATAAAATATTGATTTTCCTCAAACCTTAACAACGATCAATAAAACATGCAGGGTTATATGCCAAGCATGATGGTGAAAGTCACTTTTACTGCGGTGAGACAAGGACTTACATGTATAGTTATAAATAGTTGTTGTATAAGTTCTTGGACGGGGGTATTTCTATCCGACCATCTATTTGAATGATTTTCTCTGGACGGTTTTACTTATATTCTTTCATAATGTACCTCACAATTCCGGCTTTCAAAAACATACTTAGTCTAGTATGATCATGATGATATACCGGTAATCTGTGCATTTCTAAGCGGGCATTTTTTATTACTTTTTTTTATTACATATTTCTTTTCGTTCCCATATTGTGGACCTATTAAACACAAAAAAGTGTTCAAGTAAAATTAATACTAACATATATGCATTGTGTTGTAAGAATGTTAATGGCCTGTATACATATACTAGTATAGCGGCCACCCATCAAACACATTGTCTCCTTTCACTACACAAAAGCAAACTTTGTTAAATCCCAGAAGGTATTCAAATCTATACATGTTAACAACCCCCTTATCTCATGTATCTAATTCAGTCAGTGTCTATGTACCAGTGCTACATTTGTACATATGTCACATAGATTCACTTTCTTGTCTAGTGCTCGTATATAAAAGAAAAATTGCAACACATCTCCCATCATCATCGATGAAACAGTAATTATTTCCTCCATCTCCCGTCCATATGGCGCTTGTCATCCTCCATCATTTACCTAGATCATAATCTTTTTTCCCTTTTTTTACAATTCCGTTTATTGGCACTTATATATATCTAATAAATATACATCCCTGCTATTGTATGTAACAGATACAAAAAAAAGAAAGATATCAAACATATCCTTGGTTATGGCAAATATAATCGCCTTTATTTTTTATCATCTCTACTTCGGACCTTCAATTGCGGAATCTGTATTCTTTACAGTTTAAGAAAACGGATTTATCAATTCTACATGTAGGTCCCAATTAAAGAGGAAAAAAAAAGAGTTCAGAATTTGTGTATCCACCACAGGTACCCGCTAATACGATTGTCACCTTCATTGTTTAGAGGATTGGGGAATGAAAGAACGGAGCAAAAATTGTGTGAATGGTACCTGTGGTATCAAGTACTGACGTTTAAAATATGACAGAAAAACAGACAGACGGAGCGACTTACGGACGAAATCTATAAACGCATGTGTGGTCAGCATGATAGGCAATAGAACGGCTATCTGTTTATCAACTAACGTGTACATAAATGTCACCAATAGACAATTCAGCACTGCTTATGTAACTTGGGAGGTCATTACATTGACACGTACTTTGGGAAGTCATAACCTTGACATCTCCATGACCTTGACATCTACAATCAAATTCAAATGAAAGGAGTAATACGCTAATACTGAACATTAAGTGCACAACCACTATCTGTCTACACGAGTTATTTATCTATTTTCGAACATTTCATTTGAATATTACAAACTTTGTAAATGTAATCACTACAGACGTACCTCTAAATGGCTTTATTAATGTACACATATCTTTTGGGTACAAAAAACAAGCGTACATAATTTTTACAAAGCGCAAATTTGGAGTGTTTTTGAGAAGCCCCCCCGTTAAATTCCGAGATAAAAGAAGAACAATGACATCAACAAGACCTACATGTACCAAACAGTAAATAATTTAATTAGCTTCATAGTTCATAAAATGTATTAGTTTTATTGGATTTGCCGATAAAGAATTGATCGGTCCGATGAAAACTCATTTGGACCGATAACATTTCTTAAATGTCCGTCATTTCATTGAAAGATTTCAAGGACTCTGAGCTTTCTAAGAAATTATACATAACAATGAAAAAAATACCTGAAAATAAAGTGTTCCATCCCCGTGTTATTTCAGCACCTGTACACGTATCACATTTACTAACATCCTGTGTATTTAAATATTCATTCCCTACGTAATGTGTCAAACAGACTAAGACGACTGGATCGTTACATACTGTGTAGAGGTTTTTATCCTACCCCGTCGAATCTGTATTTGATTGAGCGTAATTCTTCGTAACACCAGGTTCCAGGGCATTCAACCTTGAATAATCGCCCCACCCATACATGTCACAATATATAGGTCTGGATACCTTTGACGATAATAATGCAAATGTATTGAGAATGTTGAGTGGGCCTTCACTAGCACAAAGGAGGCGTCTTAATATTTTCTCTGAACATATAGCCAAAAAAAGGTTTTCTGAACATGCTGAAAGCAAAGCAAAACCAAGGTTTTCTGAACGCAAAGCCGACAAAGTTATATCATCGCAAAGCCAAACCAGGGTTCTCTGAACGCAAAGCCAAATCAAGGTTCTCTAAACACAAAGCGTAACCAAGATTCTCTAAACAAAAATCCAAACCAAGGTTCTCTGAACGCAAAGCCAAACCAAGGTTCTCTAAACACAAAGCCAAACCAAGATTCTCTGAACGCAAAGTCAAACAAAGCTTCTCAAAATGCACAACCAAACCAAGATTCTCAGAACATGAAAATCAACCAAGGTTCCCTTAACGCATTGCCAAACCAAGGTTCTCTGAATGCATTGCAAAAGCAAGGTTCTTTGAATACAACGCCAAACCAAAGTTTTCAAAACACATAACCAAACTAAGGTTCTCTGCACACACAGCTAAATAATGTTCACTGAACACAAAACCAAACAAAATTCTATACACAGCCAAAACATGTTCTCTGAATAAAACACCAAAACCAAGGTTCTCTGAATGCCAATCAAAACCAAGGTTCTCTGCACATATAGCAAAAACAAATTTCTCTGAATACATGGCCAAAACAAGGTTCTCTGAATACAACACCAAAACCAAGGTTCTCTATACACAGCCAAACAATGTTCTCTAAATACAACATCAAAACCAAGGTTCTCTATACACAGCCAAACAATGTTCTCTGAATACAACATCAAAACCAAGGTTCTCTGAATACATGGCCAAACAATGTTCTCTGAATACATGGCCAAACCAAGGTTCTCTGAATACATGGCCAAACAATGTTCTCTGAATACAACACCAAAACCAAGGTTCTCTATACGCAGCCAAACAATGCTCTCTAAATACAACACCAAAACCAAGGTTCTCTATACACAGCAAATCATGTTCTCTGAATACAACACCAAAACCAAGGTTCTCTGAATACATGGCCAAACCAAGGTTCACTGAATACAACACCAAAACCAAGGTTCTCTGAATACATGGCCAAACCAAGGTTCTCTGAATACATGGCCAAACCAAGGTTCTCTGAATACATGGCCAAACCAAGGTATTCTAAATACAACACCAAAACCAAGGTTCTCTGAATACACAGCCAAACCAAGGTTCTCTGAATACAACACCAAAACCAAGGTTCTCTGAATACAACACCAAAACCAAGGTACTCTATACTTAGCCAAACAAGGTTCTCTGAATACACAGCCAAACAATGTTCTCTGTATACAAGACCAAAACCAAGGTACTCTATACTTAGCCAAACAAGGTTCTCTGAATACACAGCCAAACAATGTTCTCTGTATACAAGACCAAAACCAATGTTCTCTATACTTAGCCAAACAAGGTTCTCTGAATACAACATCAAAACCAAGGTTCTCTGAATACAACATCAAAACCAAGGTTCTCTGAATACATGGCCAAACCAAGGTTCTCTAAATACAACACCAAAACCAAGGTTCTCTGAATACACAGCCAAACCAAGGTTCTCTGAATACAACACCAAAACCAAGGTTCTCTGAATACAACACCAAAACCAAGGTTCTCTGAATACAACACCAAAACCAAGGTACTCTATACTTAGCCAAGCAAGGTTCTCTGAATACACAGCCAAACAATGTTCTCTGTATACAAGACCAAAACCAAGGTACTCTATACTTAGCCAAACAAGGTTCTCTGAATACACAGCCAAACAATGTTCTCTGTATACAAGACCAAAACCAATGTTCTCTATACTTAGCCAAACAAGGTTCTCTGAATACAACATCAAAACCAAGGTTCTCTGAATACAACATCAAAACCAAATTTCTCTGAATACATGGCCAAACCAAGGTTCTCTAAATACAACACCAAAACCAAGGTTCTCTATACTTAGCCAAACAAGGTTCTCTGAATACACAGCCAAACAATGTTCTCTGTATACAAGACCAAAACCAATGTTCTCTATACTTAGCCAAACAAGGTTCTCTGAATACAACATCAAAACCAAGGTTCTCTGAATACAACATCAAAACCAAATTTCTCTGAATACATGGCCAAACCAAGGTTCTCTAAATACAACACCAAAACCAATGTTCTCTATACTTAGCCAAACAAGGTTCTCTGAATACAACATCAAAACCAAGGTTCTCTGAATACAACATCAAAACCAAGGTTCTCTGAATACACAGCCAAACAATGTTCTCTGTATACAAGACCAAAACCAAGGTTCTCTATACTTAGCCAAACAATGTTCTCTGAATACAACACCAAAACCAAGGTTCTCTATACTTAGCCAAACAATGTTCTCTGAATACAAGACCAAAACCGAGGTTCTCTATACTTAGCCAAACAAGGTTCTCCGAATACAACATCAGCAAAAAACAACTTTTTTCCCCCAAAAAATTATCATTTAACCAGAAGTCTCTGATGAGACTGAGGCTCTACTGCCTGTTTTGTTAAATTCACTCAACTAAATTGACACCCATTTCAAGCCCTGACATCAGGGGCTCACACAAAATATCAAGTGCACATCTACGCTACAGACACTTGTAAAATGATGTTAACTCTCCATCAATTATACTTTCTGAGAATTGGTGTTCACAAGATAACATTATAAGACATATATGAGAAAATGGCCACACCCATTTTCAAAGACCCTTGGGTAAGGGGCTCAAACAAAATATCAGGTACACAACTAGACCACAGACTCATGGTAATGCAAAAAGAATTATCTCTCTATCAAGTATACTTTATGAGAGTTGGTGGTCACAATGTTACATAGACATATTTAGGAGAATTGACCACACCCCTTTCCAAGACCCTGGAGGTCAGAGGCTCAAACACAATATTAGGGACACAAAAAGACCAGAGAGTGATTATAATGCAAAAAGATTTATCTCTCTTTCGATTATACTTTTTGAGAATTGGTGTTCACAAGATTACATGATAATTAAGACTTATACAGGAGAAAATCACCACATCCATTTTCTAAAACCCTAGGGGTCAGGGGCGAAAACAACATATCAAGTGCACAACTATACCAGAGACTGATTTTAATGCAAAAAGAATTATCTCTCTATCGAGAACTGGTGTTCACAAGATTATATATGTTAGACTTACATGTATATAGGAGAAAATGACCATACACATTTTTCAAGACCCTAGGGGTCAGGGGTTCAAAAAACATATCAAGTGCACAACAATACCAGAGACTAATAATGCAAAAAGAATTATCTCTCTATCAATTATACTTTTCGAGAACTGGTGTTCACAAGATTACTAAGACTTGTATAAGAGAAAATTACCACACCCATTTTTGAAGACCCTCGGGGTCAGAGACTCAAACATAAGATCCAGTTCACAACAAGACCACGGACTGATTATATTGCAAAAAGAATTAACTCTCTGTCAATATCACTTTCTGAGAATATGTGTTTACAAGATTACATGGAGTTGAATAGGAGAAATTGACCACACCCATTTTTCAAGACCCTGGGTGTTAGAGGCTCAAACAAATTATCAGGTGCACAACTAGACCATAGATCAAACAAAATACAAAAAGAATTAGGTTTCTATCATTTATGATTTCAGAGGAGTTGCGATCTCAAAAAATAGTTGCCAGAGTCACCTAATGCTCGACTGCATAGCATAATATCTCTCATGACAGCCAATTTATTTAAACTCCCTTTCTCAGGCAACAACATATATCAAGTCACATAAAAAATTTAAAGTTATAAATTACAAGTCTGGTGCATGTAGCACTTATAGTTAGCTCAATATTGCCAATTTAAAGCAAAATCACTGAAGCGGAAAAAGTAGGTCAAGGTCATATTTCAATAGTCTAACCCAAGATGCATCCAATATGCAAGTCTGGTGCATGTAGCACTTATACTTTTCTCAATATTGGCTTTTAAAGTTAAAATAATTCAAGCAGAAAAAGTAGGTCAAGGTCATTTTATGAAAGTTTGATCAAAGATACATCCAATATGCAAGTTTGGTACATGTAGCACTTATACTTTGCTCAATAATGGCTTTTAAAGGTAAAATCATTCAAGCGGAAAAAAGTAGGTCAAGGTCATTTTATGAAAGTTTGATCAAAGATACATCCAATATGCAAGTTTGGTACATGTAGCACTTATACTTTGCTCAATATTGGCTTTTAAAGGCAAAATCATTCAAGCGGCAAAAAGTAGGTCAAGGTCATTTTTTGAAAGTTTGATCAAAGATACATCAAATATGTAAGTTTGGTACATGTAGCACTTATACTTTGCTCAATATTGGCTTTTAAAGGCAAAATCATTCAAGCGGAAAAAAGTAGGTCAAGGTCATTTTTTGAAAGTTTGATCAAAGATACATCAAATATGTAAGTTTGGTACATGTAGCACTTATACTTTGCTCAATATTGGCTTTTAAAGACTTTATTGCTATCTTAACATTTACCTTATCATCTCAACATTTGCCTTATCATTTGAAATAATTTTAAAAATCCCAACCCCAGGGGCTATATCCTCATCTGGATATATTAAATGATTTATAATTAAACATTTGCAACAAAAAAAACCAACAGAATATGAATATAGGAAAGGTAAATGTGTAATCTTAACATTTACCTTATCATCTAGTTCGGACGACGCGGACGCCGACGTGGACGGCGACGCTGGGGGTATTGCAATAGCTTTTTTGCACTAAAGTGCAGTCGAGCTAAAAATTGTCAACAGACGGAGGGGCGGACGAGCAGGCGGGCGGCAGACGGACGCCGAACAACATGGTATCACCTAAGCTCGACTGGTCTGTGACGGGTAGAGCTAATACAAAATGTAACTGCAATCAAGCTAGACACTTTTATAATACTAAGCTTTATATTTAGAATAAGTATTTAAGTTAAATTTTAACAGAAAAATTGATAGAATTATCAATAAATTATTTACTGAAAGCGTTTTTCCAATTTTCAGTGTTTTTTTGAGTACAAACAACATTTTTACCCCAAAATATGCCTTTACAGACTAAAATTAAGATATTAAGATGGCATTGTAGCTAAATCTTCACAAGGGGTCTTGATAAGTATATGGGGGGGGGGGGGGGGGGGGACAGGGGGTTACCACTCTCCCCCTCCCTTCCTTCCACCCCCCTCCCATCCCCCTCTCTCCCTCTCCCCTTCCTCCCTCCTCCCTTTTCAATTAAAAGTCCCCGTACTTAAAGGAAATACATGTATGACAATGCACTAAACTGACATACTTATCACATTGTATATATACGAGTAAATAGAAAAAGGCATTAAAAATTATTTTTTTCTTACAAAGTTGGAGGAAAGAATTTTTTTCTATCTACAGAATTACATATATATATACTAGTAAATCTGTAATGCACAGACAAATTCATATGTGTAAGAGAAAGATTTGGCGAGCGAAACGAGCTGGAAATTATTTTAGGATGTACTGCAGTATTTTGTGTAATAATTCAATTTAGAGGAAACAGTGAATATTCTCATTCAAGAGCTAGATTTTGCTTTCAATGAAATCTTAAATTACAGGGATAATATAGGAAAATTTGGGTTATTTTGGCTAAAATATAAGGAAAATAGAGCACATCCAAAAATATAGGGGTTATAGGAAATATACATGACCGCTTTGAAGAATGCCTGCAAACTATATTTAAGGCACATGTAAACTTTGTAAAGTGGGGGGGGGGGGGGGGGTGGTCAAGACAAATGTTTAAACTTAAAAGTGTAAATTGGTGCAATAATGATGTTATTTGGGTTATTTCCTTTTTTTTTAAACCTTGAAAAAATAGACCTGTTATGATGAAAAACTAAGGTGAGCAAAGCGAGCCTGAAATATTTGAAATTAATTTAAAATTGCAGCGAGCGAAGCGAGCCGGAAAATTCTTAAGGTATATAAAGATGAATTTCGTGGTAATTTTTCAAATTGAGATTATGTACATGAACACATAACTAAGAGCAAGAGTATTTATATTTAAAGTAATTTCCTAATTTTTTTTGGTTATTGTTACCCTTCCAATCATATATCTGTTGTGAAGTGCAGGTTTTAAATGTAAACAAGCAAATAATACTTAGCCAGGAAATGAGCTGTGTCTCGGAGCTACGAAATTCTTGAAGTCAGACTGGTCACATGACCAAATTTCCGCCATGTTTACAGGGGGATGTGCCTCTAGATTTTTCAGTGTGCCCTATGAAAAATCTGTGATTTTGTTTGTTCCTTCTTCAAATCTCGTTTTATATTGGGGTTTGAGGAGCTAAGAGCTAATTCATCAATGGTTCCTTCAATGAATTCTAGTAGTTTTATTCTTGATATAAACATTAGATTCTAGATATAAAGCAATATCCATACACTATGCTCTATGATAAACACTGAGTTTATCCCCCAACTATTTTCGTAACTTCTCTGTGCTTATCTCTAATTGAACCTTTTTGTGACATCAGGCCGACTTAGAGAATACACGTCTGTATAGTTCCAAGGTAGATGTCACAATTGAATTTGTAATCACCTGGTTGTGACGTATTATAGGTAAAAAATAAGACCCCGATCCCCCATAATTTTACAACATATCTCTTTCTCCCCCCTCCTGCCCCCCTTTCTCCCCCCTCCCTTTGACCCTGTCCACCCCCTCATATATGTGTCACTTCACTGTGTGCCGAATTTCATGCTTTTAATTATCATCAAATGAACAATTACACTAAAATTTGGCCAGAATCTGCTGGATTAAACATAGATAAAGTGACATAAAATATGTCGACGTGAACATGGTGAAATACGAAACACAAACATGACAATACAGTATATGTAAAGTTATCACTGTAAAATACCCCCCCCCCCCCTCCTTTTCTACTTTATATGCTTAAAGGAATTTGTGTAGGAAAAATGGGAGGAGGGTCTTCAGACATTCGATAGCGTAACTTCAGTAAGATAATACTTGTGATTAGCTCGATCGATCTCTCTTAATTCCCTTCATAGCTAAGTATATGTATTATGTACAGTACCATGCATGGTATATATAGGGAAGATGAGGAGAAAGAGACAGAGAGTGAGAGAGTGAGAGAGTTACATGGATAAGTGACCTGTTGTGGTGTTTTTAAGGTTTCAAATTCCGGTTGCTCCGCCATTGTAGATAGTTTGCCTAATTTTTCTCTGTACAATCTTTGTGATACTGGCCATCTTTCTGTCCATCGCCTGGATAAAACAGCATGGATTTCCTCCAGACACCACCATCTATACGTTTAGAATGTTATTTCGGCATTTTATAGCCATATGTCTAGGTTTTGTCGAATTATGGTGTCTGGTCAGAGGAAATTCTGAACAGTGTCGCATTGATTGTGCAGAGGGGCATTCTGTCTGGTGACGGTCCAACTGGGGCTCCAAATGGACTGCCCAGGGGTTTTGGCCGTTCCCCTGGGATCAGTGGTGGTTTTTACCCCGAGTACTTCGGTTTTTCCTCCACCCAAAACGTCTGGGTTACTGACATTCCACCGGACGGATTAATGTGATGTCTTGGTGAATGTATTACCCTCATGGTCTGTTTTATTTTTCCCCACTTGTATATAATCCCCATATTTTTTTTTTTTTTTTTTTTTTTGTGATGGTATTTCCTTTTTTTTGGGTGATGTCCATCGTCATTTCCACAGGGTTGTGGGACACGGTGGCGGGACCTTAGGTAGTGGTACAGTAATCTAACATTAATCCCTTCTGGGAATGCCAAGGACCCTCCTACCCTATTTCTATAGGGGTTCTCCTTACACAGGAGGGATCTACTAGCATACAGATACAGATACAGATAGCAAATATTCTGTTCTTCAGATACAGACAGATTTAAAAAAAGTAACCGTACAGGTTCGGGAAACTACCAAATATAGCTACTATGCTATATATAGCTATAATAGCTATATTTGGTAGTTTTCCGAACCTGATGTATGAACCTACCCTTCTGTTTTACTGGCCGGGTGTGCGAAATGGTAACATGGGCGAATCGACTTTTGCAATGGGGGCATTTTTATAATTTTAATAAATTTTAGTTCTCATATGATTCATAATCGATCTGCAATATGTTTTACTTACAAAATGTCATGTATCTTCAATCGGTTACAAATTTTGAATTATTTCTCAAAATATAGTGAAGCATTACTTACTAGTAAATCAAAAATAAAATGTTGCCTACCCCATATATTTGGACTATTCCTCAACAGGAAGTGGAACTCTTCAACAATGTCGCGTGGAAAAGGAAAACAACGAGAAGACCTGAAACAAGAAGATGTTTCACAGGCTGTTGTTATTGCCGACAGCTTTAATGTCAGATTTGGGCCGATTACAGACAGAAAGCCCAGAGTAAATTCATTTGATTAACTTCAATATAAGTGAAATGTGTTTACCCATCTTGTATTCAGGTACAGCACTGTTGTAAAGTCAATATGATGCAACTCTGCTGATCCCACACTTCCACAGACACTTGTTTATATATTTATATGATGTCCGATTAGGGACATCGCTTCTTCGTACTTGAAATGGACACATTTACGTCACGTCACGTACTTGAAATGGACACATTTACGTCACGAAGAAGCAAAGTTATGTTGCGAAGTAGCACAGTATGTTGCGAAGTAGCATAGTAACTTCACTTAATCTCAACTTCACATCTTCTCACTTTTGCTTCTGAACTGAACTGAAGTTATGATGTGAAGAAGCGAAGATACAAAGCAAAGAAGCAAAATTACAATGTGAAGAAGCAAAGTCACGATGCGAAGAACATCACTTCATAACCTGGCTTCTTTGCACCGTAACTTCACTTCTTTGCATTATAACTTCGCTTCTTCACATCATAACTTCGCTTCTTCACATCATAACTTCGCTTCTTTGCATCGTAACTTGGCTTCTTGGCATCGTAACATTGCTTCTTCGCATCGTAACTTCGCTTCTTTGCATCGTAACTTCGCTTCTTTGCATCATAACTTCATTTCTTCACATCATAACTTCGCTTCTTCACATCATAACTTCGTTTCTTCACATCACAACTTTGCTTCTACACATCATAACTTTGCATCTTTGCATCATAACTTCGCTTCTTTGCATCATAACTTCACTTCTTCTTACCTTTGCATTGTAACTTCACTTCTTTGCTCCTTTATGTCACAATTTGTTTATGCCAAAAGCGATGTCCCTAACCAAAAACCATAATAAAGTGCCCTCTCCCTCAGCTCTATTTAGCATATCCCTCAACCTCACGTGAATGCACAGATGAGTTTGAAAAGAATATTTTCATATTACCATTATACTTGAATTTTAGACGCTTCAAGATCAACATCACAACTTTAGACGTTTTTTTTTTTATTATGACGTCATAGATCTGACAGTTTCGACGTCACATTACAACTTTGTTACCTCAAATGTTGCCATGTTGGGTCTTGGACTGTATAAAATTCAAGTCTACTGCAGTAATGTGTTTGTCGTCTGTTGAATTACTCTGGTTTGTGAAAAGTACCGATCAAGCTAATATACCGCGAACAAGCTAATATACCTCAATCAGGCTAATCAATCTGATATTTTTCTGTCAGAAATTCTTTTTTTCCTCCAAATCATATTTGGGTGCAAAATCGCACAAGCTCTTAGATCAAGAAACAATATTTATGAAGAAACAATCACTGAAAACCTTATAGATTTAGAGAAATCTCGCCCAATATATTCATGAAAATGGAGGTATCTTCTTCTTCTTCCTGTGTAGGAGAGATCTTATTCTTGAGTGTTGTATCTCCAGCGCCACATGGACATACAGCTAAAAACTTAAAAACGTGTATGTACATTTGTTATAAGGTTATAAAATTCAGAGCTGGCTTCTTAATGGTAGAGGTATATTTTCTCAGTAACCATTCACTTTTCATGTATGTTTCTTTTGTAAACATGGTAAACTTGACTTCTTTTATAAGGAACTAATGCGGCTTTGCACCATGTTGCACAAAAGAATAATTTTGAGTTTTAATTTTTCACAACAGAAAATATTCCAACCGATTAGCTCAATCAAGATATATTAACTTGATCGGTACCTTTCCCCAACCTCTTATTGGGAGTACTGTACCATCTCGAGATAAAAGCTGTACCTGTGCAATGGCTGACGGACTCACCAGAATATGTAACGTGCTTACGCCAATCTGAGACTTGTGACACCCATTTATAGTCCCTTCCAAAGGACTAGGCTAGGGTAACTTTGCTAATTACATCGTGTCAGCCCGCAACCTCTGGCGAGTCTCTTACGTGGTTCTGTGGCGCCTGGATTTGAACCTAGGCAATGACATTCATCATTGCCCACTAATCAACAGAGTGAGTGCTCTACCAACAGAGCTACGCCACCCCTAAAAACAAGTTTATTATCAAAAGAACATTAATATTTTAGCTTTCTATTTATGCAAAGAAAATCATGATATGTCAAAAACACTTGTCAGTGCAAAAAGATGGATACCTTTGTGTGAGGGTGGCGGTATGCGGTATGATAGAATGGGAGGGGGCTGTGGCTGATCCTCATTTCTGGTACTGAGTAGTGGTTGCTTTTCTTAGCTCATCTACATAGGACGCTCACATTTACTGTTTCTCTATGCTGGTGTTTTAGATGTTTGTCAGTCAGAGCATGTGTTACTTTACCGAATGAACCTGGTTCAAACTGAGGCTTGTGACTGATGATTAATGTTTTATCGCACCCACCTCCCGGTATATTCTCAGCTCAGTAGGGGATTAAATTCAAATTCTTTATTGGCAAAATGCGTTTTTACATAATTGTCATTGCCCAACAAATACTCAAATGTCAAAGGGGGTTTTCCACTTGTTTTGATGAATTTAAGCATGGCCTGACAGGGCTCTCAATCAGCCTAATTTGGGGCCCATATTCGGCCCCAGTCCCAAATAGTATCTTTTTTCCCAATTTATTGACCATTTTTCCCAATTTGACACCTCATCAAAAATTCAACAAAATAAGTTAAAAATTCTCATTTTCAATTGTATAGGCATCCAAACATATTTTTTTTCATATTTTCCCAATTTATGAGAAAATGCCGCTATTTTTCACAATTTCAAGGGCCTCGGGGCCCTAGTCCCCAAATGGGTGTGAACACCCTGCCTGAGGGCCAATGAGGGCCTCAGTAGCATATTGATTTTGCTATTTACATCCTCAGTATATTTAGTTTTGCCATTTCGGTCCTCAGACATTTTTGTTTTGTCATCAAGGTCCTCAGCATTTACATGTATTTGTTTTGCCATTTTCTTCTAATTCTTCACTTAAATTTTGCTATCATCACCTTCACTGGCTTCAGCATATGATATTGGTTTTGTTTTCAAGGTCCTTAGACGTACATTTACTTGGGTTTTACATACATTGGTTTTGCTGTTGATCTGGGCACCATATACCGCAGGTTTTGACGTAAAGATCTCTATTTGGTTTTGCCATCTGATTGTCTTAATATTGGTCTTGTCATCATGGTCTTTCTGTCTTTATAACATTCTCTATAGAAGCATTTCCTCTAATAGACCATTTTCCTAACTTGTTAGAAAGCACAAAATGTCGGAGTCAACATCCTTTGGCATTGTTTTACATTATGACGTCACTGTTTAAAGACACTATTCCATTGAGACTAACAATGAAAAAGTGTGCAAAAATTGCCTACATCTGACATTTTTTGTGATTTTTTCAGCCATTATAAATTTCGGAAAATGGCCTATTACTAGTAGTTATTTGTTAATATTTTATCTTTTACAGACATTACTGCCAGTGGCTAATGTTGCTATGTTGGATTATACCTTGGAGTCCTTGACATCGGCAGGTATTCAGGAAATCTTTGTTTTTTGCTGCCACCATGCTGACAAAATCAAAGAACACATCAGGTAATGTTATTAAGCATTATGATTGATACTGGTTTCAAGAGGTTTATCAAGAGAATTTGAAAGTATTTCTTATATTTGATTTCATATTATCAAACTCAGTAACTACGCTAATTTGATAAATTGAAAAGGAATGGAGATATTTAAAATTTTGAAGTTTGGTTTTTGTTTGTTTAAATCCTTCATTTTATTTCCAACGCAGCTTACATGTAGTATCATATGCTTATAATCAATGAAATCTGACAATAATTTTCAGCAATTCCAAGTTTTCGTCTCTGACTTCCAGTACAGTATCTACTATAGTATCGGAAGGCTGTATGTCCATGGGGGACGCTTTACGGGAAATACACGATAAATCTATCATACGTAGTGACTTCATACTTATCTACGGGGATGTTGTGACCAATGCTAACTTGAGCAGCCTTCTGGAGGAGCATAAGTAATAACATACATGTAGTGTCAAAATTGGAGTCTGCTATCCATAATGATTGTGTATAGATGAAGTTCCTAATATCAAAAAGAAAAATATAATATTTATAGAAAAAGTTATTTGATAGATTTCTTAGTATTCTTATCTATTTTTTTCTTTGATACATTTTCAGGGATTAATCTACCTCTGTGTCCTTCGTCTCTGACGCATAAAAATTGCCCAGGACCCATTGATTTCCGGTTGCTGCATCCCACTGTACGCATCGTTCACTTTCGTATAATGCGTCCGCTATAGTATATGTTTACTTTAAAGTTGAGTCCAAGCTGTATCGGGTATTATAAATATCCCATGTTTATAATTGATTGGACATATTTTGACCGCTCTTTTAAACCTTATTTTTAGATTTGAGAAACAGTTGATAATGTCCATGAAGTTTTGCTATATATACGCACAGTCTAATGCATGTGTAACTTCCTATTATTCAAATACATGTATAGAATATACCTTTAAAAATTCTTTGGAGGACATTATTCTTAAATGAATTGAAAGCGTTTCACGGACTAAGTATCGTTTCCGTGTTTATTTGGATAACGTTTTACTATATGTTGCCTTGCTTACGTAAAAAAACAACTAAATAAACAATCAGTTACTTAATATGGCAATCAAGGTTATTAATTTTGACTAATTTAAGCTGGAAGTTTGGGAGATGGGCATTATTCAATCGATTTCTTTTCTGGAACATACGTTTTCAGGAACACAAAACGCCGCAAACTAGTCACCTCACTTGTATTTGTGAACAGAAGAGGTCACGAAAAAAGACAGTTTACAGTTTCTGTTGGGACCCATTGTTTTGACTGGGGACTCATAGGCTCATTTTCATCGGGTCCACAGGACCCATTTAGATCAAATTGTAGATTAATCCCTGCATTTTAAGGTAATATTCAAAAGATATGATTTAGTTTAATTAGTTTCTCTGATGTATTTTCTACGTTATCGTCATTCTCTTTAGAAAATCCAAGCAAACCAGGGGAAATAATGCAGTAATGACCATGGTGTATAAGAGTTGTCCCCCCAGGCACAGAACAAGATGTCAGGAAGATGATGTTGTCATGGCATTAGAGACGTCTACAAACAGAGTTTTACACTATCAGAAAGTAGCTGATCACAGAAAGTTTGTACTGCCTAAGGTAAAAATCTTCACCATGTTTTAACGATCTTTGTGATCAGAGAAAGTATGGATTACAATCAGATGATTAGCCCAAACAAGGCAACCTTGAATTATGACCTCCTGCACTGCTAAATTATTTGCCATAAGGTCATTGATTGACATACATGAAATGTATATACATGTAAATTTAATTTTGGAGGTTTTATTCAGCCTTAATAGTGTGACCTTGAGGTATTACCTGATAATCACATGTAGTTATATGACATACATGAATCTGTCAAAGAAGGTTTTGTACAGCCAAAATAATGTGACCTTGAGGTATTTTATGACCTTCTGCAAAATAAGTTGCCACAAGATCATAGATCAGCGTACATGCTGTATAAAAGTACAGAAATGTATATTTTATCTATTTTAGGAGGTTTTATCCAGCAATAATGAGGTGACCTTGAGGTATGACCTTCTGAACTGCCAGATTAACATCTGCTCCCCACAGGTTCCCTCACTCTTTAAGGACAACTTTGATTATCTTACTAGAGATGACTTCGTCAGAGGAATTTTGGAGAATGAAGAAGTATGTTTCTTATTTTTATTACAAAATTTTCTAATGTGCTATCTTTCAGTGGTTCTTGACTTAAGAAATATTTTATAAGTCATTTAGCATTTCATTGATAAGCTTTGTACAAAACTGAAGAATTCAATTTTGTTGAGTTTGTATAATGTTGAAATGCCAAACAAAAAAAAAGTGATAATCTGAGGTAACTTAAACGCAGGGTTGCCAGCAGTCTTAAAAAGTCAGGGAAATTGCCTTTTTTTCAAAATCAGAATTGTCAGTGAATTTTAGAATTTGTTCAGTGAAAAATTAAAATCCATTAAAGTCAGGGAAAAAATTGATAATAGGTGAACTAGGACCATGGAACACTCGGCCCATAATAAGTCCACTCGGCCCGCAAATATAGGTCTATTCGTCCGGTAAATTTATATAGGTCCACTTGGCCCAAAGATATACGTTTCTCGACTTCGCGATATTGTTTAGCACAATTTAAGCGTACTATAAAGAAAGCTCAAATATCTCTTGTTTCTAAAGTTTGAAAAAAAAATTACACATGAATTTGATGTTCATGAAAGTCGACAAGAGATTTAATTTTTTTCTTGGAAAATAAATAATCCGGCCAGCTGTGCGTTGAAAACAAATACTCTGACCGGAAAAAAATTGCCAACCCCCTCCTCAGAATCAAATGGTCGTCCCGTTAAAAAGAACAATTTACCTACTGCTAATATTTTACGGGCCGAATGGGCCTATTTTTACAGGCCTAGTGGACCTACTACGGGCCAAAGGTTCCACGGTCCGATCGAGTTGCCTGTGATTCAAAAAGTTATTTCATAGCTTGAAAAATGATACCGCGCGGTATTAAGATTTACATAATGTGGCTATATTGGCAGTCTTCAAGTATTAAATTAAAGTAATTAGAAAATTGAATTTTAAATGATAAAGGTCTCATAAGAATACATACCGGTATGTACTTTCATTTTGATTTATTAAAATATTGCAAAATGAACATAAAACAATCAGAAAAAAAAGAAAAGGAGGACTGGACGGCTAATGGGGAGGTCAGGAGGCTGTTTAAATGTTTGGCAGTTTTGGTCAGTGAAAAACAAGAATTGGTCAGTGAAAAGTCAGGGAATTTTGTTCACCAAGAGTGCTGGTAACCCTGTATCATGAAAAGATCTGTGTAATACTTTCCAATTCTTTCTTTAGATAATGGGGTACACAATGTATATAAAAGTAATACAAGATCAGTACGCAGCCAGGATATCCAATCTACATATGTATGATGCTGTCAGGTAAAACGTTACATTAATATATGTATTGGATATACGCCTCAAACAATTCATTCTTAAAGATATTGGACAGTTTGAGGCCTGCAGGGTCGAAAATTGTCCAATATCTTTAAGAATGAATTGTTTGAGGCGTATTTCGTACTTAAAACATTGATCACTTTTCAAAGTGGCATGAACTTTGACTTTGTTCTTATTATATTAATTGCCTTTACTGCAACGAAATGTAATCACTTCAGATTCTAACATTCTCGCTACAAGCAGTAGTGAGTCGTTTATAAAAGAAGATAATGGAGATGAAATTTTCAAAAAAAAAAAAAGTTGTGACAAATTATGACGCAGATTCCGTAAACCAAGACGAAATTGGATGCAATTTTGGAAAAAGAATCAACGAGAATACTTTGCGTGATGGCGATTTAGTTGAAGCTTCTTTGGATATATAGAATAAATTGTCCTTTTCCGGACAAGCAAGAAATAATATAGACCTTTAAATACCGAAAAGAAATCAGTGGGGACGTTCAACTTACTATGTGAAAGGTTAAATGAAAGAAAAAATTCAGGAAGATGTTTTGATGGAATCTAGTTCGAAAAACCTGATTTAAACCCAGCCTTTGACGGTTATTTGCACCGGGAGGGGGGGGGGGGCAGGGAACTTGGTCAAAATAATTGTCAAAGGCTGGATTTAGGTCAGGTTTTTCGGACTAGAAGAAGTCGAGCAAAAGTCTTAATTATAAGTAAAATTAAAAGATGGAGAAAAAATTAAGACCGAAAAAAAAAAAAACCGGACTGAACAAAGTGCCTCTTACATTATCAATTCCGACACAACGGCCAATTCTTTAGATATATACCGTAAGATTGTGCTGGATTTTGTCAACTCCGGAAAAAATAGCTAAAATTGAAATAGTCAGTACCACGATACATGGAATTCTTGTCACGTGATTTCTAAATAGGATTGTAACGGTTGTCTTGTAGATGTCAAAGTACATTTACCTATTACTGTCCAATATTTAATCAAGGTCGTGTATATTTTTTCTAATAAACGCGACCTAGATTTGATATTGGACAGTCAAAGGTAAATTTCGGACTGTTCGAACAAAGGCATGACGTCACATCAATGTTTTAAGCTATCTGATATTTAAAATTGTTGTTCTGCTAATCAGTTTGTGAATCTATTCTGAGCTCGATCCAAAGGGCATTATATCAATCCATATATTCACCTGTATGTTGCGTGGCCCCTGCATTTAGCTGTCTTGTTTGTATGGTCATCCTAAGTTGGTACCATTTGCTCATTGGTCTTGTTTGTTTATGTGTAGTCTTTTGTGTTGATATTCCGTATCAGTTTTGCGTCTATTTTTTGTGTGTTTCTACTCAGTGGTTTTTGCTTGTGATATTCAGTGTTTCGCTGTGGGTGCTACAAGCAATCGAGTCCTGTTGGACATCAAATCTGCTTGTTTATGTTTCACCACATAGGGTGTTGTGTCATACATGATCCTGATCTTTAACAGCTTTAAGTCCTTGTAATTTCCAA
This sequence comes from Pinctada fucata, assembly GCA_028142955.1. Classification (NCBI taxonomy): domain Eukaryota; kingdom Metazoa; phylum Mollusca; class Bivalvia; order Pterioida; family Pteriidae; genus Pinctada; species Pinctada fucata. Next base: position 1,890,335 of record AP027111.1, read on the forward strand.
ATATGTTTCTTTACACAAATCTACGCATTTTGATTGGTCCAAAATACATCTTCATACTGCAATGAACATGATAACATACCGGATGAGCCGAAACTACTTTCATCAAAATCATATTCAATATTGCTAAGATCGGCTTTCTAATGATAAAAATGCAAAAAAAAAAGAATTTTTTCTTTTTGTTAACAGTAGCCCTTAGATATAAATATGATATAAGAATGAATGAAAATTGTGTGACAATTTTGATGATATACCGGTGTACGCAGTTTTTACAGTGTTTTTCGGTTGCTATGCGCCTGTTTTTGAAGCTCCTTAGACCATTCTCTATCCTGAAACTTTGATGATACACAGAAAATGAAGTAAAATCACGAGAGAAACAGAATCTCCAATCTATTTTCTTCAAAATTACAATCCCATCATAACAGTTTTTTGGGTCGAGCATCCCGTGTTTGAAATTTTCCAATGGCTGACGAATGTCAATGTGAAAAACTGTTGAATGAAAAGGACCAAAGATCACTGTTTCGAACAATTTCTATGAGATAAAATCCTTCTGAACCTATGAATTATTGAAACTAGAAACTTTTGCAGTGATGTATTTTCACCGAGATGAAGAAGAATTTAGAACAAAATATTATAAGCAAACAAAAAATGAGAGATCAGAAGATGGTGACCTATGTCAGCATCGATCAGGATACAGTATCGTCATGAATTTTCACAAGTAACTTGTCACTTATGAAATAACTAAATCCTAGGAAGATATTCTGATACCAATAGATCATAATCATGCATTTTCTGCATGTATTAGATCTATAAGTACACAGAATTTGTCTGTATAAACTCCCAGCTCCTGCGTGTATGATTCAAACACATCGGCTAACTGCCATGTTGGTGACCTTGAACTTGAACTGCAGAACACGTCATCCAACAGCTACGTCATATGATGATGTAATGAATTGGTAAAATAGGGCTCCAGATGGGGAACAAATATTTTTGACACATTTGTGGCTTTCAGCTAGCTACGTATACATTGTTTGTATTTCATATGGGAACTAGTTTGCATAAGGACCCTATGGAGTTGATATTTTAAAACGCAATGTACTAAATTATTTCTTGAGTATATTTGTTAAATTTGGGATAAATAGGGGTTTGGAAATTTAAAAATTGACTGTTCAATTTTGACAGTTTATTGGAGTATGAACTTTGGATTGTCGCATCACAAATTTTGTTGTAAAACCGCTTAACTACTCTACAGGGTTTTACACAATTTGTGATGCAACAAACCAAACTTCATACTCCAATAAACTGTCAAAATTGAACAGTCAATACTTATATAGCCAAACAATTTTCTAATAATTCAGTGCTTTCTGGTACAGTATATGGTAAGTGATGTATTATTGCAAATCAATAAATAGATGTTTAATAGGGGTGAAACAATATGCCAAAAGTGAATCGCAATATATTGCGATATTTTATTAGCTGTATTTGTTTCTTTTCATTTTATATCATTTTGAAAGTAAAATCAGATTCTGGGTATGTTTGTCCATACTTTTCATATTTTCCGATTAAATTTCACTCTGTCAATGTCATTTGCTTATAAGAAGCATCGACAAGTCATTGAATCCTTTTGATTGCTTTTGTCATAATTCATTATGGGTTGCTTGTTTTCAATTAAACCGTTTAAAATCAAAGTGATTCAATGACTTACCAATATAATATATAGGGGTGCGATATATTGTGATACACATAATAATAATAGTGATATTCCATATGGCGATACAATATGAATTAAGTAAATATCGCAATTATATCAATATGCTGTTACACCCCTAACATTTAACCAAACAATGATTTATCTTTTGAATTTGATAGTCAAGGTCACGGATGCAATAAGGTAGAGACTCTCGATATTGGTCTCTAGCTAATAATTCCCATGTTTGAATCCTTCATCAGAAAGAGAAAAATACCTCTTATTTAAAGGGTCAAGGTCGAGGTAAAATTTCCTTTCAGTGATGGCTATTACAAGAAAGATCTTGCTGCAACAGGAGAATATGCTTCACAAACATTTCTAGTGTAATTTGCATTTTGAATGTTTACATTTGATATAATATGTACAAACTAAATTACTTAAATATAAATGTTCAAGTATTTGTTTTTCAGTCGTGATATACTGAGTAGATGGAGTTACCCAATCGTACCTGATAATAGTTTTATAGAAGAACGGAGCTCTGTGACGTATGGTAGACATAATGTATACCTTAGCAACGATGTCACTTTAGCCAGGTATGTTAGAAAGAACATGTTAGACAGATTTTTTATGTCTATTTGTCCGTTTGTCCCATATTTGGGTATGATGTAGACTGTCCCTTGCCCTTTGATCTTCATATGGTCTACTTAGAATCATGATTGCAAGTGGAAGAATCTTGTTAGTTTTCAATGTGAAAAGTCAAGGTCTTAGGATTGTACAAATAAAAAAACATTATGGGCCTTGTACAAAATTAAGTTACAACCTTTGACACAAAGAGTCACAAGGCAAAAAGAAAAAAGCCTCCTTACTCAGGCTGGAGATCAAGATCATGTCAATTCTGAGTACTGTCTGTTTTGTGAATCCTTCAATCTTAACAGTACCTTCCAAGATATAGTAAATTTTTACATAGTTTTTGGAATGCACAAGCCAACAACTGAATTCTTGACTATATGATACATATACATGTATGTTATATTATTCATTCCAGGGGCTGTGAACTAGAGAAGAGTGTCTATGTGGGAAGAGGGACTTGTGTCGGCAGTAATACTGTTATAACTAACTCAGTCATTGGCAAGGATTGTAGGATAGGTAACAGAATAAAAAATATTTTTATCTTAAACCATCATACAGTTGGGCTTTTTATGTTCCTGTAATGGGAGATTTAGGGGCATATACTATAGCTTTTTGCATGCCCATTTGTCTGTCCGTTTGAACCTTAGTCATACATTTTTAAAAATGGTAATTCGATCCATGACAATCATATAATAATATTAACATTACTACTAGATTCCCAAAGTTAAACACCCATTAGGCAACTAGATTATATTCCAATAACTTGGGTTGCTATTGTGACGTCACGTTCAAGTTTTGCATGTAGGGAGAATTTATCAACATTAAAATACAATTGACGCTGTTACAGGCAACATGTGCAATGTGTATTCAAATAAAAATGACCTATAACTTGAATAAATGTAAATTTAAGTAATGACTGTCTTACTTTTGGTGTTCATGGGTGTATAATTCTGGTTAGACACGTGCAAATTTTCCGAGATTCGCAAAGAATTTGCACGTGACCAACCAGAATTATACACCCATGAACGCCAAAAGTAAGATAGTCATTTCTTAAATAACCCCTGCTGGACTACCATCATCCAGATCTCTAAGATAGCTCCTAAGATATCAGAGATGCTGATAGAGTATTTGCGCATCATAAAGGTGTCATGTCGTTACCTTGGCTTGTGGCGTTGCCTCTCTGATCCGTCTTTAACTTCTTACATGTCTTGTATATTTCAACATGAATAATATGTACCTAACATGCCTAATAAGCTTACTTCATGATAATTTATTCATGTTTAATTATACATGTAATCTTATGTTCCAGGAGAAAATGTGAAAATAGATGGAGCTTATATATGGGACAATGTGACAATAGAGAATAATTGTAGCGTAGAATCGTCTATATTGTGTAATGGAGTGGTGCTGTATGATTCATCACATGTATCACAGGGATGTATACTATCATGGGATGTAAGTATATACCGCTATTATTTATGTTACAAAAGTGCTTATTTTACCTCTGCTTTCGCCAAAAAAAAATCTTATCGACCTTTTGTCATGAAAAATTCAACAGCTGTCCTGTTCACTTAATCCAGAGCACCCTGTTTTGGAGATTTATTCTGCCGTCTTTTCCAATTACTCATTGTTTCTGTGGGTTGACCTCCTTTAGGAAATGTGCATGTACTCACTGCTATACGGAAAATGAAATGTCTATGGGAAATTCCCATGTTAATTTCAGCCTGCTGCTATATTGATCTATGTATCAACAATGGTAAACACGCCACACATTTCAGTCGCTTTTTCTATAGAAAATGCCCTTAGATATTTTTCTGTCGCTTATTTTAACTAAGCTACTCACAACCAAAAGGAGGGCATTTTCTGTTACGACTAAGAGAGTTCTATAGATTGGACATCAATTCATAAGATGACAACAGTATATTTCACAGATAAACAGGATGCCCTGGATTTAGTGAACATTACAGTATGTAGTTCATAATTTTTAAGTGATTTAATGATAGGGCTTTTATATTTCCCTTGTGTGTTAATTTCCAATTTCTCAGTTTAAAATTTTGTCTTATTCAGGTAAAAGTTGGTCCCAGTATAACGATCCCCCATGGTACAAGGTTGAAATCATCACCTGATGATGAAGAAGATGATTTTGGAGAGGATTTACCTGAGGCAGACCAAGCCACAAGTAAGACAAAAAAAAAACCAAACTAGATTTACTTACATGTATGGATGTTGATTTGTTTGTTATGCAATTTACTTTGTTTTCACATCACCTATACCAGGACAATTCGGAAAAAATCTCATTCAGCCTTATACTACCTCCCTCCTCTCTATTCAAACATGAAGGTTGTTAGAGAACACTTATTTAAAGTTATTCTCTACGATTCCTGGAGAAAATCTATAGATTAGCAATGTCACTTTCTGTGTCATGCAGCTTGCCCCTATCTGGAATAAGTAGCCCTGCAAAAAAATGTCTTTAAAAACTAAATATTGTTTTCCTTCAAGATATGACATTCATTTTCTGTATGCAGATCATGTGAAAGGGTCTGCAAGAGCAGATTTACTTCATAATAATCATGGCACTCAAGCTATCCCAAGTTTGAAAGACAAAAATAACATTTGTTCCCTTGTATATTTTTGTAAAAACCCTACTTTATTGATTAGTGTACTTGTATACCGTACAGGAAAATTCCCTTCACAAAGATTAATATGCTTTCTTGTATATAACAGAGGAGAACGCCCACCATTTTGGATCTCGGAGTCAGGCTTACATGTTCCGTCTTACTCAGGATCCGACAGACAGTGATGAGGAAGAGGAGGATCAGCTCATACATGACATGTTTGGACTTGAGATTCAATCCGAGTCCGAGTCGGACACTGAGACAGACTTGGATGAGTCTAGTGAAGATAACATCATGGGAGATGACATGGATGGTAGGTTATAGTTAGATTACTTTCTATAATCTTGGTTCATGTTTGGACTTGAGATCCAGTCTGAGTCCGAGTCAGACACTGAGACAGACTTAGACGAGTCTAGTGAAGATAACATCATGGGAGATGACAAGGATGGTATGTTAAAGTTAGAAAACATTGTAATTTTTTTTTTATGTTATAGAATAAGTGTCTTAATTTGTGTTGTTACCAATATGCAACACGCAGGAAGTGCATTTATTGTAGTGTGCCTTAAGTACATACCAGTACATGTAACGAAACACAAATTATGACGTTTATTCTATATATTTGCACCACACTTGTTTTCTGAAATCATGTTTTTACATGTAAAAAGAAACATTAAGATTTAAGCCTTGCTCATGCAAAGGGTTTATTGCACAAATCTGACACATGTGGATCATCATGGTAAGAGAAAGAGAAAGAGATTGATATACTCATCATCAATATAATTATTCGATGTCTTTATTTGTAAGATTCTACTTAGAAACTCTGATCTTTCATCTGATACCGTATAACCAGAAATTTTTGCGAGGTACTAATTTTTGCTATATTCGTGAGTGATTTAGAATCGTGAAAAATTATTCTCGCGAAAAATTGTGTTTGATAAGGTTGATCATAAATTAGTATTTCATTTGTTCATATTGTACATGTGTCATTGCTCATTTCTCCTAATTTTATAATAACACGTAAAAAGAAGTGAGTGTGTTCTCATAATAGAAATAATTACTCTAATAATAAAAGGTACAAAACAGTAACATCATAAAAAGGTACAAAACAGTAACATCATATGTACATACGTGTATTTGTTTCTAATTTGGGAAATGCGAAAAATTGCACTCGCGAAAATAAAGACACCCTATTTTACAATTAAATCGCGAAATTTGATACTCGCGAAAAATTCTGGTTATATGGTATAAGAATGCTTTACTATAAGTCCGAACCCCTTGTAGAGAATGACGCCAAAAGACATGCTCTAGATTGAGTTGACAAATGAACATCTTATGTATATAAATGTTTGTTTTATTTTATCTCTCAAAGAAAAAAGTCTTAAATAAAGCTTATAGGAAAATTATTCAGTCAATTTACCATTAAAGACCTTTTACTTATGATTCTTGTACGTTTACTGTAAATATGGTTATTTTTGCTGGGGGAAAATTCCCGATTATAACATAAAGTTATTACGAATGGGGAGATTTTTCGCGATAAAAATAACTTTGCCATTGTAAGAATGCAGCGAGGATATTTTCGCAAGAGGAAAATTTTCAAGAAGTCCCCATGCAAAAATTTCCACCTTTACAGTATTGGCATTTTAACGAGCTATAGATTCAGGTCATGTGAATACGAAAAATGTTATTGTGAAATAAATTTATAGAGCAACAGTGTGAACGAGGCATCAGGTCTCTGCAGGTTCAGTTTGCAGGTTCAGCCCTCAGAACATGTTTCTGTAGAGCTAATGTATTGTGATGTCACCAGCGTTTACATGCAAAATCAACACGTAAAATGTCAGTAGTTTTATCTCGGGGAGTAACATTGGTTGTGCACACATTGTTAAATATATGTTTATGTTTAGAATCAATCCAGACCAAGTCAGCAAAATAAAGTCAAACTTAGTCAACTTGTGGTATAAGAAAGAGCCCCATTGATATACTTTGTTACTTCAATCAAAGGTCAATGTTACCAATAAAAAATATAAGAATCTCAATGAAATATTGTACATCTACATGTATACAGTGATTTGACAGGCAAACTTTCATTTGAACTGGCAAAAAGTTTTAAGTTTTGCTGCAAAGTTCTTTATTCAGACTGGCAACATTTTCAAAATGACTGACATGCCTTAAAAGTTTTCAACATCTCTGTGTACATGCTTTAGATGTAAAACTTATGACTTACCTCATAAATAAATAGTAAATGGACAAAGTCTTAGAATAAGGTAAACTTTCCCAGTTGCTTTACTTGAATCTATTATTTTTCTTTTTTTTCAGTCTTCTACACTGAAGCTATAGATACACTGAAGAAATACAAAAACCTGAAAATAGACAGTACTAGCACAGAGAATCTCAAGTTTGAAATTAACTCACTCAAGTAAGTCTAATACTTCATGAAATAACTCTTAAAAATCTGTTACATGAGTTCACAATGGTTGGAGCTCTCTGTCTTTACTTACTGGAGAGATAATTAGAAATGCTACTATCTTTATCCTCTTTCCATTTGAAATGTAGAATTCATTTACCCTTTTAGTCAGCCAAAGTTAAAGTCAATGAGAAACTAATGCATAAATCATCCTCACCTTTTCTTTCCTAACATTGGTCAAAATTTCATGGTCTGCTTTTCATGTATTGATTTGTAAGGCTCAAAGTTCTTGGGAAATGTACACTGAAAGTTTTAATGATTTTGGAAAAAAATTATACCTCTTTTGATTATATGTGGTAAAGTATACATGTAAACTTAATCGCATGAATGCATCATACATGCTGACATCCTGTCAATATATTTTCCAGACATTCGTACAATATCAATATCCGTGACTTATACGGGCTGATTACCAAGGCCATTATAGATCTACCAATGAGAGAAGACGCTAACCTAGATGGAAACCAGCTTCTTAGCAGCATGAAACAGGTTGGTACACTAACAGGAAAGGGCACAAACACAAACAGGGTTGGGTTAGAAGCACAAATAGAATTAGGGCACAAACACAAATAGCGTTGGGGCAGAAGCACAAAATAGTCATGATGCAAATAAAAAACTAGTCAAGGTACAAACATAAATACATCAAGACAAACTGGTATGGTCACAAAAACAGAACAGATGATAAAATAAAACACGTTAGAGGATAAACATATCTAAGAAAGTAGACAAACTTCAATGGTCCAACTTTCAAATTATTTCGACTATGGTGCCAATTCCTCTCAATCACAGAGTTTCTGTTCATCATATGTCAAATGACTAATTTTGATGATATCTCTGGTTAATTACTCTAATTCAAAGCATCTGATTTACTGATTTCAGAATCTGACCAAGTATCAGTCATTGATTAAGAACTACGTAAGAAGTGGAGAGTCACAGATGGATTGTCTACATTCACTAGAGGTGAGTAGTTGCTATATTATATAATTGTCTATCTTGTAGAGTTTTCACAGATTATCTACATTCACAGCATCCTATTATTCACAAGAAAGTTACCTCAAACTTGCATTTTATGATCTTACAAATATTGATTTATATAATTTACAAATGTACATGATAATGTATGATAATACTGCTTTGCACATTTATAGTTGTATCACTAACATATGTAACATATTTTTCACAAGGATTTCTGCCAGACCAATGAGAAAGTACAGAGTTTATTTATGAAGTTGTTACACCACCTATATGACCTTGACATTCTATCAGAGCAGGCAGTAATAAAGTGGCACGGACTACCACCCATGGGAGATAACACAGAACTTCACGTCTCCATCAGGAAACAGGTAAAATATAATATGTACAGAAGTGGTCTAGTCCTGACTCAAAATTACTTGTTGTAGCTCAGGTTCTGTACATAGTATTCAATCTGTGATCAATAATTATAGATTCTGGTTAGCCACGAAAACGGCCAACGTCACTTTGATATTTGGTTGGTAGGGATGTGTTGGCCGTGGGAATCTACAGTGAACAAATCCGGAACCCAAATTCAGGATACGGCAAATTTCCCAGGGGATTATTGACTGTCTCGCTCAAATAGAAAAAAAACTAAACAATCTGCAATCATATTTTACCTTGTTAAGCTTTAATATCAATGATACGGCCGGGATTCTACTTGCCTCAGGTCAAACACGTGACACCTTGATCCATATGTATGGACGTTGTTATTGAAACAACCTCGTACTGTCACATGTTTGACCTGACGTATGAGTGTAAACTATAAACATGGCGCTTGAATTCGAAGAGATGAAGCGGAGGCAAGTAGAATCCGGGCCGTATCATTGATATTAAGCTTAACAAGGTAAAATATAATTGCCGATCGTTTAGTTTTTAGCCGAGTTGCAAAACTCGGCTCTTAATTTGATGTGAGACGGGCGGGCGGGCGGACGGTTGGGCGGGCGTCTGGGCGTCTGGGCGGGCGTCTGGGCGGGCGTCAACAATTGGTTTCCGGACTATAAGTCAACTACGAAAGAGGCTATAACAATGAAACTTCATACACTTACTCACCATTAGTCAAGGATGAGCCCTATTGATTTTGGGGTCAAAAGGTCAAAGGTCAAGGTCACAGGACTCAGATGATTGAAAATGGTTTCTGGACCATATTTCAGCCTGTATTGCACCTATAATCATGAAACTTGCCAGAAATGTTTCCCTTGAATCAAGGATGAGGCCTATTGATTTTGGGGTCAAAAGGTCAAAGGTCAAGGTCACAGGACTCAGATGATTGAAAATGGTTTCCGGACCATATTTCAGCCTGTATTGCACCTATAATCATTAAACTTGCCAGAAATGTTTCCCTTGGATCAAGGATGAGGCCTATTGATTTTGGGGTCAAAAGGTCAAAGGTCAAGGTCACAGGACTCTGTTGATTGAAATTGGTTTTCGGACCATATTTCAGCCTGTATTGCACCTATAATCATGTAACTTGCCAGAAATGTTTCCTGTGAATAGAAAATGACCACTTTTGATTTTGGGGTCAAAAGGTCAAAGGTCAAGGTCACAGGACTCTGATGATTGAAAATGGTTTCCTGGCCATATTTTAGCCTGTATTGCACCTAAAGTCATGAAACTTGCCAGAAATGTTTCCCTTGAATCAAGGATGAGGCCTATTGATTTTGGGGTCCAAAGGTCAAGGTCACAGGACTCTGTTGATTGAAATTGGTTTTCGGACCATATTTCAGCCTGTATTGCACCTATAATCATGTAACTTGCCAGAAATGTTTCCTGTGAATAGAAAATGACCACTTTTGATTTTGGGGTCAAAAGGTCAAAGGTCAAGGTCACAGGACTCTGATGATTGAAAATGGTTTCCTGGCCATATTTTAGCCTGTATTGCACCTAAAGTCATGAAACTTGCCAATAATGATTCCCATGAATCAAGAATGACCCCTATTGATTTTGGGGTCAAAAGGTCAAAGGTCAAGGTCACAAGACTCCGATGATTGAAAGTGGTTTCCGGACCATATTTCAGCCTGTATTGCAATTATAATCATGAAGCTTGCCAGAAATGTTTCCCATGGATCAAGGATGACCACTATCAATTTTGGGGTTCAAAGGTCAAAGGTCAAGGTCACAGGACTAAGATGATTAAAAATGGTTTCCCGACTGAATTTGAGCCTGTATTGCACCTATTATCATGTAACTTGCCAGAAATGTTCCTATTAATTTTGGGGTCAAGAAATCAAAGGTCAAATTCATAGGACTCGTTAATTGAAAATGGTTTCTGAATTATATATGAATGTGGATCAACCTGAAACATGCTAATAATGTTTCCCATCTGTCGAGACCATATTCAAATCATGTATATTTTACTTATATTCAAGTTTTGCAACTCGGCACTTTGCATCTTTGATGCATTTTAAGCTTATTTTTTATTTGAGTGAGACACAGTCAATAATCCTCTGGAAAATTTGCCGATTCGTGATGGCCGTATCCTGAACTTGGGTCCTGGGTTTGTTCAATGTAGATTCCCGCGGCCAACACACACCTACCAACCAAATATCTAAATGTCGTTGGCCGTTTCCGCAGCTAGATTCTGGTAAGCTCATGCAGCATGGACATTTTAGTTTGGTTCCTTTTAAGTAGGGGTTTTCATTCAATAACAGTTGTATGGAGTTATTTCTGATTTAATAATGGGAACTATACTATCGTTTGATGTAGCTACATGTATATATCTACATTGTCTCAACTTTGTGCTGTTCAGAACACAATTTCTTCTCCAGTTTTGCTCATACCCTGTGAGACTCTTAAGTTGTCTCAAAGGCTCCTACTGACCAATGATAAGAGAGAATCTTGTTGTGATGTCACAGTAATTTCATCAGAAAACATGGCATTAGATGGCATGAAACGTTGTTTGAATTTACTTTTTACTTATGATTCACGGAAGAAGAAATAGATTCTTTCACTTTCTACTGAGTGAGACATAAAAATTTACACTCGTGACGGAAATTTTTTCATCTGTTCCGTCACTCGTGTAAATTTTTATGTCTCACTCAGTAGATCATGATAGAACCTATTAATCTCAGCTATTGTCTATAAGAAATGCAAAAACCTATTGCATCATTGGACATCCATTACATGATACCGTATCTCATTTCAGGTAGCTCCTCTGATAAAATGGCTACAGGAAGCTGAAGAGGAGTCATCTGAAGAGGATAGTGACTAGAGCATGACTGAAGCATTATGGGATAGTGACTAGAACTTTACTGAAGCATTATGGGATAGTGACTAGAATATGACTGAAGCATTAAGGGAAAATTTGGTGCATTATGAAACTGTCTGATGGATTATGGGATATCTGATGTTTTATGACTCTAATACCTTAGGCAGGGATTTTGAGAATCATCAGAGTGCTAAGTGCATTGATCCAAATGCAAAAAAATGAATAGAGCGTTGCTGGGGCTGTGAGAGATTCTATCATTCTAAGAAATGTAGACTATCTTAATTTGAAAATAACTTTTTCGCAATGGAAACCATTGCTCATGATAGTGACAAAATCGACACTGCATTTATATGTTCATGTATAAAGATACATGTAGATGAAATTGATTGATGGTAGTGTTCTATTATTTATTGTAAAAATAAATCATTGATCCATCCTTTTCATTTAATCATCAATGTGAGATGGTTGCCTTCTGAATTACAAAAGATCCTGTTTTCAATAGATGTTGAATCAGCATAAATCAGGTGGTGCACATTTAATGCATGTGGAAAACATGTAGTCTACTTACATCTGTTCTTTTCTAGCTCTCCATGTATTTATTAAACAAGTGGTACAATTAGATACAACATGATGCCATTGTTATTCCCAACATAGTTGAAGTTGAAGGGGGACATAGTAACACCACCGTTCGTGTGTGAGAGGGTACATGTGTAAGTATGTGTGTCACACTTTTGTATAGAGCCTAGAAGGCACAGTTTTGGTTAGATCATATTAGAAATAACAAGAGGAAAATCCCTAAAGATTTTCAAGGTCAAAGGTCAAGGTCACAGATTGTAGAATCCTTGTACATGTATACACCTTAAAAGACTTGATTGGATCTTCAATTAATACTGATGACAAAAGGAAGAGCCCTGTTGGTTCAAGGTCAAAGGTCAAGGTCGCATTTGAAATGTTTACTTGCAAAATTCTTGTATGCAGCTGAGAAGAAAAAGTTTTGATTGTATCTTGACCAAAAACATGATGCTTTTAATGCTAAAGGCAAGAGAAAGAACCTTATTGATTTGTATAAAGTCAAGGTCATAGATTGGATATGTTTAAAATCCTTTTTTAAAATATACACTCTTCAGTGGATCTTGGTCAAACTTCGTACAATTACTACATAGAGTATAATGAAGATCTGTGTTGATAGGATTAAAGTCAAGGTCACATATTTGAATTGGTCAAAACTTGACTTCACTCTAGAGGTGTCATTAATCAATAGATCTTTGTCAAACTTCATACAGTCTATACAATGAACTCTTTTGATAATGAAGGTCAAAGGTACCGATCACAGATATAGACGAGGCAATTTTTAACAGATTTCCATCAATGTTGACACATGTTTTGTGTATGTTGTGCAATAGGAATTAGAAGTTCAATAAAAAATTAAATTGGTTTTAAGAAATTGGTATTGATTTTGGCAAGTGCCTACTTGTATGTGAATACATTGATATTCAAGTCGTGTTAGGGAATGCAAGGCTTTGTATTGTTTAGTTTTTAGCTCTACTGGTCTCGGACCAGTCGAGCTTATGGGATCACCCTTCGTCCGGCGTCCGTCCGTCCGTCTGTCTGTCTGTCTGTCCGTAAACAATTCTTGTCCGGACAACTCCTCTGAAACTGTTAGAGATAGAAAGTTAATTCTTTTTGCATTTTACTTGGTCCATGGTCTAGTTGTGCACCTGACATTTAGTTTCAGTCCCTGACCCCCAGGGCCTTAGAAAATGGGCGTGGTCATTAAATTCTATGTAATCTTGTCCGGACAACTCCTCTGAAATTGTTAGAGATAGAAAGTTAATTCTTTTTGCATTTTACTTGGTCCATGGTCTAGTTGTGCACCTGACATTTAGTTTCAGTCCCTGACCCCCAGGGTCTTATAAAATGGGCGTGGTCATTAAATTCTATGTAATCTTGTCGGGACAACTCCTCTGACACTATAAATGATGGAGACTTAATTCTTTTTGCAATATGATGGGTCTGTGGTCTTGTTGTGCACCTGATATTTTGTTTGAGTCTCTGACCCCCAGGGTCTTAGAAAATGGGTGTGGTCATTTTCTCCTATATAACTCCATGTAATCTTGTGTTCGCAACTCCTCTGACACTATTAATGATGGAGACTTAAATCTTTTTGCAATATGATGGGTCTGTGGTCTTGTTGTGCATCTGATATTTTGTTTGAGCCCCTCACCCCCTGGGTCATAGAAGTGGGTGTGGTCATTTTCTCCTATATAACTCTATGTAATCTTGTGTTCGCAACTCCTCTGAAACCATAGGTGATAGAAAGTTAATTCTTTTTGCATCCTACTTGGTATGTGGTCTAGTTGTGCACCTGACATTTGGTTTCACCCTTGACCCCAGGGCCTTAGAAAATGGGCGTGGTTATGAAAATCCATGTAATCTTGTCCGGACAACTCCTCTGACACTATAAGTGATGGAGACTTAATTCTTTTTGCAATATGATGGGTCTGTAGTCTAGTTGTGCAGCTGATATTTTGTTTAAGCCCCTGACCCCTAGGGTCTTAGAAATGGGTGTGGTCATTTTCTCCTATATAACTCTACGTAATCTTGTGCTCGCAACTCCTCTGACACTATAAATGATGGAGACTTAATTCTTTTTGCAATGTGATGGGCCTGTAGTCTAGTTGTGCACCTGATATTTTGTTTGAGCCCCTGACCCCCAGGGTCATAGAAATGGGAGTGGTCATTTTCTCCTATATAACTCTATGTAATCTTGTGCTCACAACTCCTCTGACACTATTAATGATGGAGACTAAATTCATATTGCAATATTATGGGTCTCTGGTGTAGTTGTGCACCTAATATTATGTTTTAGCCCCTGACCCTTAGGGTCTCAGAAATGGGTGTGGTCATTTTCTCCTATATAAGTTAATGTAATCTTGTGCTTGCAACTCCTCTGACACTATAAATGATGGAAACTTAATTCTTTTTGCAATATGATGGGTCTGTGGTCTAGTTTTTCACCTGATATTTTGTTTTAGCCCTATACCCCCAGGGTCTTTGAAAATGGGTGTGGTAATTTTTCCTATATAGTTGTTCTCTACTCGTTTAAAGCTATTAATGATGGGGAGTTTATTCTTTATCCAATATTATGGATCTGTAGTCTTGATGTGTCATTTATAGTTCATTTGAGCTAGCAGCCCTTGGCCCCTAGGATCTTGGAAAATGGGTGTGACATTCTTTTTAGAAATACTTTATCTCGGATGTTATGAATTATATGAGTGCTATTATAGTTGCATTATAATGGATATGTAGTTTTGTCATGCTACTTATAATTTGTTAGAGCGCCTGCTCCCTATGGTCTTGGTTTTAAAAAAAAAGAAAGGAAATTGATGTTTTAGAAAATACAACCAGGAGAGCTACAGTCTCGTCAGAGACTTCTGGTTATTATTAAATGCAACATTTCATGTACACTATGTGTTCACAAAATCAATAAAATGTTTCGCGGTAAAGAAAGCTCCATGCATGCATGGCCTCGAATCTTTCTTCATACATGTGCATGTACTTGTATCTTCACAAATGAATGAATTTGACCATTTCATGAAAATCAATCAATAGACTTTATTGTAAACCAGAGTCAATAATTAGCTACAGCATCTTCCTCCAAGATCCACCATGACCTTGATATAAAGCTTCATCAGCAGCAGAATCTATACCAAGTCCAACAAATACTTAATGAAGAATAGTAACCCTTTAGTTTATACAGATATAGTTGAACCATTTCTTATCATTATAAGAAATGAAAATAATACTTTTTTCATTGAACACAATGTTTACAAAGCTCGAGTTTACTACTGCCACCAACGCCAACATAACCCACAAGCTTCGCAAGGTGTCATTTATTTTCATGATTTTCTCTATAAATGATTAATTTTGATACATTAGAAGAAAATTTCTAACAATTCTTTGTACATTGTCATTTCCAGTTGCCATGGAAACAAAGTCTACCTAAAATAGGCCTGTGTGAGATGTGTTTGTTTGTCATTACACTGCAAGTCATAGTACATGTAATAATGTAGTGATTTGAGCACATTTCTATTATACTCCAACAAAATTCATAAAGTTTCGTCATAGTCCTTTAAGGTAACAACTGTAACTATTTGAAAAATATTCAAAAACAGGATTAAGTTTAGGCGGCAAAATTCTTGCCCTTTTCAGTTCAGTTTTACCATACTATTAAATCATTGTTGATGCTTATATAACACTAGTCATTTGCAAATAAAGTCGTAGGGGGTCGTAAGTCAACAACTTTTTCTGGTAGGTTATTTTCATTTTGTGGCATTTTAAAGGAAGACAAAGAAGTAGAGAAGAAAATGTCTGTTTACAACATTGTGTTATTTCAATCACTAAATACCAAGATGTTAACAATAATTGGCATTTCAATATGACGTCACATGTAGGAATTGCATGCCAAGGATCGCTTGACAAAATATTACATGTTGGTATCGGTCTATTTTTAAAAGAAATTATTACTCTTTAATTGAATGGTCATTCAAAGTTCTATATTTGCAAAATGAATTAGATCTATGTTCTCCAGGAAAATGAAAAAGGAAAGTTCAAAAATAATTTTGTCTAATATTTCTTGATTTCAACACAACATACAACGTCACCAAAAATAAAATAATCATAACTTCAGGCAGTTTTAGTTTTTTTTAATTGTGATTTGATGAAAAATGAAGTGTAATTTTAGCTCACCTGAGATTGACTTTGTCTCCGTCAATTATCGCCGTCCGTCCAGTTGAGTGTCTTATTTTTTTTTTTTTTTTTGCGTTCATGGCTTTTACACTCTGGTTCAACAGGCGCAAATCTCGTGAATCGTCGAATCAGAGTGTAAAAGACATGAAAAAATAAGATACCCATTCCTAATAGTTACATTCAGATGTAAAAACATCTTTGAAAATTCGAATTTTTATAGAAATTGAGTGAAAAGTAAGATCTTAGTGTTCCATGTTTGCCAATTCGGCAAGAAATACTCCATTGCAAAGATTCAAAATACACGGTTTAATATTAAAAATTACTGAATAATTTTTATTATTATTATTTTTTTAACGTTTTCACTGTGAGTTTTTATTGACAATTTTCAGGAAATACTTGGCCTTATTCATGATAAGAGTAGTCAGCATTTCGGTAGCGCCATCTGCATTGAAGTTCACATTTACAAATGGACTATTACAACGTTTTCACAATGTAAATACCTGTCGTACAAAACATTTACATGATTATTTTTAACTTTTATTAACAATTTGAAGAACATAAAGCTTTATTTATAATTAGAGTAGTCAGTGCTGCATAAATTCATTTCGGTAGCGCCATCCACATTGAAGTACAAATGAACTTTGTGGGGACTGTACACACGTATACATGTACATAGAGTTGTTATACATATTTCAATGATTTGAGGGATTTTTTTTTTTTGTCTCCGTCTGTTCATTCTCTTTTTATAGTCATATCCACCGTCGACAAGTTGGGAATCTCCTCCTGCTCGCAAATTCAGCATCAGTATGCCCCGCCCACCGCTTGGAATTCTTGCGCGCACGTTATGTGATTGGGGCCAACCTGTGTTCATCGTGAAATGAATGTCAAAATTGAATAGGCGTTTAACATAGGAATTCAACTTGCAATGTAAATATCTAAATTTGCTGCATTTCGGATTCCCTACCACCCACTAGATTTTATGAAACTCTAAAAGAAGTATTATACCAGAGAAGACGTATCAATCGTAGATCAGGAGTCAAAGTATTGTATAATTGTGTAAGGCAGTCAAAAACCCCCGAGTGGAGGCAGGACAAGTAGATCAGGAGTCAAAGTATTGTATAATTGTGTAAGGCAGTCACAAATCCCCGACTGGAGGCAGGACAAGTAGATCAGGAGTCAAAGTATTGTATGATTGTGTAAGGCAGTCACAAATCCCCGACTGGAGGCAGGACAAGTAGATAAGGAGTCAAAGTATTGTATAATTGTGTAAGGCAGTCACAAATCCGCGACTGGAGCCAGGACAAGTAGATCAGGAGTCAAAGTATTGTATAATAGTGTAAGGCAGTCACAAATCCCCGACTGGAGGCAGGACAAGTAGATAAAAAGTCAAAGTATTGTATAATTGTGTAAGGCAGTCACAAATCCCCGAATGAAAGCAGGACAAGTAGTTCAGGAGTCAAAGTATTGTATAATTGTGTAAGGCAGTCACAAATCCCTGAATGGAGGCAGGACAAGTAGATCAGGAGTCAAAGTATTGTATAATTATGTAAGGCAGTCACAAATCCCCGACTGGAGACAGGACAAGTAGATCAGGAGTCAAAGTATTGTGTAATTGTGTAAGACAGTCACAAATCCTCGAGTGGAGGCAGGACATGTAGATCAGGAGTCAAAGTATTGTATAATTGTGTAAGGCAGTCACAAATCCCTGAGTGGTGACAGGACAAGTAGATCAGGAGTCAAAGTATTGTATAATTGTGTAAGGCAGTCACAAATCCCCGAGTGGAGGCAGGACAAGTAGATCAGGAGTCAAAGTATTGTATAATTGTGTAAGGCAGTCACAAATCCCTGAGTGGTGGCAGGACAAGTAGATCAGGAGTCAAAGTATTGTATAATTGTGTAAGGCAGTCACAAATCCCCGACTGGAGACAGGACAAGTAGATCAGGAGTCAAAGTATTGTATAATTGTGTAAGACAGTCACAAATCCCCGAGTGGAGGCAGGACAAGTAGATCAGGAGTCAAAGTATTGTATAATTGTGTAAGGCAGTCACAAATCCCCGAGTGGAGGCAGGAGAAGTAGTTCAGGAGTCAAAGTATTGTATAATATTGTGTAAGGCAGTCATAAATCTCCGAGTGGAGGCAGGACAAGTAGATCAGGAGTCAAAGTATTGTATAATTGTGTGTAAGGCAGTCGCTAATCCCTGACTGGAGGCAGGACAAGTAGATCAGGAGTCAAAGTATTGTATAATTGTGTAAGGCAGTCGCTAATCCCCGAGTGGAGGCAGGACAAGTAGATCAGGAGTCAAAGTATTGTATAATTGTGTAAGGCAGTCGCTAATCCCCGAGTGGAGGCAGGACAAGTAGATCAGGAGTCAAAGTATTGTATAATTGTGTAAGGCAGTCGCTAATCCCTGACTGGAGGCAGGACAAGTAGATAAAAAGTCAAAGTATTGTATAATTGTGTAAGGCAGTCACAAATCCCTGAGTGGAGACAGGACAAGTAGTTCAGGAGTCAAAGTATTGTATAATTGTGTAAGGCAGTCACAAATCCCTGACTGGAGGCCGGACAAGTAGATAAAAAGTCAAAGTATTGTATAATTGTGTAAGGCAGTCACAAATCCCCGAATGAAGGCAGGACAAGTAGTTCAGGAGTCAAAGTATTGTATAATTGTGTAAGGCAGTCACAAATCCCCGAATGAAGGCAGGACAAGTAGATCAGGAGTCAAAGTATTGTATAATTGTGTAAGGCAGTCACAAATCCCCGACTGGAGGCAGGACAAGTAGTTCAGGAGTCAAAGTATTGTATAATTGTGTAAGGCAGTCACAAATCCCCGAATGAAGGCAGGACAAGTAGATCAGGAGTCAAAGTATTGTATAATTGTGTAAGGCAGTCACAAATCCCTGACTGGAGGCCGGACAAGTAGATAAGGAGTCAAAGTATTGTATAATTGTGTAAGGCAGTCACAAATCCCCGACTGGAGGCAGGACAATTAGTTCAGGAGTCAAAGTATTGTATAATAGTGTAAGGCAGTCACAAATCCCTGAGTGGAGGCAGGACAAGTAGTTCAGGAGTCAAAGTATTGTATGATTGTGTAAGGCAGTCACAAATCCCTGAGTGGAGGCAGGACAATTAGTTCAGGAGTCAAAGTATTGTATGATTGTGTAAGGCAGTCACAAATCCCTGAGTGGAGGCAGGACAAGTAGTTCAGGAGTCAAAGTATTGTATGATTGTGTAAGGCAGTCACAAATCCCTGACTGGAGGCAGGACAAGTAGATCAGGAGTCAAAGTATTGTATGATTGTGTAAGGCAGTCACAAATCCCTGAGTGGAGGCAGGACAAGTAGTTCAGGAGTCAAAGTATTATGTAATTGTGTACGGCAGTCACAAATCCCTGACTGGAGGCAGGACAAGTAGATCAGGAGTCAAAGTATTGTATAATTGTGTAAGGCAGTCACAAATCCCTGAGTGGAGGCAGGACAAGTAGTTCAGGAGTCAATGTATTGTATAATTGTGTAAGGCAGTCACAAATCCCCGAATGGAGGCAGGACAAGTAGATCAGGAGTCAAAGTATTGTATAATTATGTAAGGCAGCCACAAATCCCCGAATGGAGGCAGGACAAGTAGTTCAGGAGTCAAAGTATTGTATAGTTGTGTAAGGCAGTCACAAATCCCTGACTGGAGGCAGGACAAGTAGTTCAGGAGTCAAAGTATTGTATAATTGTGTAAGGCAGTCACAAATCCTCGAGTGGAGGCAGGACAAGTAGATCAGGAGTCAAAGTATTGTATAATTGTGAAAGGCAGTCACAGATCCCTGAGTGGAGGCAGGACTCGTAGTTCAGGAGTCAAAGTATTGTATAATTGTGTAAGGCAGTCACAAAACCCTGACTGGAGGCCGGACAAGTAGATAAGGAGTCAAAGTATTGTATAATTGTGTAAGGCAGTCACAAATCCCCGACTGGAGCCAGGACAAGTAGATCAGGAGTCAAAGTATTGTATAATAGTGTAAGGCAGTCACAAATCCCCGACTGGAGGCAGGACAAGTAGATAAAAAGTCAAAGTATTGTATAATTGTGTAAGGCAGTCACAAATCCCCGAATGAAAGCAGGACAAGTAGTTCAGGAGTCAAAGTATTGTATAATTGTGTAAGGCAGTCACAAATGCCTGAATGGAGGCAGGACAAGTAGATCAGAAGTCAAAGTATTGTATAATTATGTAAGGCAGTCACAAATCCCCGACTGGAGACAGGACAAGTAGATCAGGAGTCAAAGTATTGTGTAATTGTGTAAGAAAGTCACAAATCCTCGAGTGGAGGCAGGACATGTAGATCAGGAGTCAAAGTATTGTATAATTGTGTAAGGCAGTCACAAATCCCTGAGTGGTGACAGGACAAGTAGATCAGGAGTCAAAGTATTGTATAATTGTGTAAGGCAGTCACAAATCCCCGAGTGGAGGCAGGACAAGTAGATCAGGAGTCAAAGTATTGTATAATTGTGTAAGGCAGTCACAAATCCCTGAGTGGTGGCAGGACAATTAGATCAGGAGTCAAAGTATTGTATAATTGAGTAAGGCAGTCACAAATCCCCGACTGGAGACAGGACAAGTAGATCAGGAGTCAAAGTATTGTATAATTGTGTAAGACAGTCACAAATCCCCGAGTGGAGGCAGGACAAGTAGATCAGGAGTCAAAGTATTGTATAATTGTGTAAGGCAGTCACAAATCCCCGAGTGGAGGCAGGAGAAGTAGTTCAGGAGTCAAAGTATTGTATAATATTGTGTAAGGCAGTCATAAATCTCCGAGTGGAGGCAGGACAAGTAGATCAGGAGTCAAAGTATTGTATAATTGTGTGTAAGGCAGTCGCTAATCCCTGACTGGAGGCAGGACAAGTAGATCAGGAGTCAAAGTATTGTATAATTGTGTAAGGCAGTCGCTAATCCCCGAGTGGAGGCAGGACAAGTAGATCAGGAGTCAAAGTATTGTATAATTGTGTAAGGCAGTCGCTAATCCCCGACTGGAGGCAGGACAAGTAGATAAAAAGTCAAAGTATTGTATAATTGTGTAAGGCAGTCACAAATCCCTGAGTGGAGACAGGACAAGTAGTTCAGGAGTCAAAGTATTGTATAATTGTGTAAGGCAGTCACAAATCCCTGACTGGAGGCCGGACAAGTAGATAAAAAGTCAAAGTATTGTATAATTGTGTAAGGCAGTCACAAATCCCCGAATGAAGGCAGGACAAGTAGTTCAGGAGTCAAAGTATTGTATAATTGTGTAAGGCAGTCACAAATCCCCGAATGAAGGCAGGACAAGTAGATCAGGAGTCAAAGTATTGTATAATTGTGTAAGGCAGTCACAAATCCCCGACTGGAGGCAGGACAAGTAGTTCAGGAGTCAAAGTATTATATAATTGTGTAAGGCAGTCACAAATCCCCGAATGAAGGCAGGACAAGTAGATCAGGAGTCAAAGTATTGTATAATTGTGTAAGGCAGTCACAAATCCCCGAATGAAGGCAGGACAATTACATCAGGAGTCAAAGTATTGTGTAATTGTGTAAGACAGTCACAAATCCTCGAGTGGAGGCAGGACATGTAGATCAGGAGTCAAAGTATTGTATAATTGTGTAAGGCAGTCACAAATCCCTGAGTGGTGACAGGACAAGTAGATCAGGAGTCAAAGTATTGTATAATTGTGTAAGGCAGTCACAAATCCCCGAGTGGAGGCAGGACAAGTAGATCAGGAGTCAAAGTATTGTATAATTGTGTAAGGCAGTCACAAATCCCTGAGTGGTGGCAGGACAAGTAGATCAGGAGTCAAAGTATTGTATAATTGTGTAAGGCAGTCACAAATCCCCGACTGGAGACAGGACAAGTAGATCAGGAGTCAAAGAATTGTATAATTGTGTAAGACAGTCACAAATCCCCGAGTGGAGGCAGGACAAGTAGATCAGGAGTCAAAGTATTGTATAATTGTGTAAGGCAGTCACAAATCCCCGAGTGGAGGCAGGAGAAGTAGTTCAGGAGTCAAAGTATTGTATAATATTGTGTAAGGCAGTCATAAATCTCCGAGTGGAGGCAGGACAAGTAGATCAGGAGTCAAAGTATTGTATAATTGTGTGTAAGGCAGTCGCTAATCCCTGACTGGAGGCAGGACAAGTAGATCAGGAGTCAAAGTATTGTATAATTGTGTAAGGCAGTCGCTAATCCCCGAGTGGAGGCAGGACAAGTAGATCAGGAGTCAAAGTATTGTATAATTGTGTAAGGCAGTCGGTAATCCCCGAGTGGAGGCAGGACAAGTAGATCAGGAGTCAAAGTATTGTATAATTGTGTAAGGCAGTCGCTAATCCCCGACTGGAGGCAGGACAAGTAGATAAAAAGTCAAAGTATTGTATAATTGTGTAAGGCAGTCACAAATCCCCGAATGAAGGCAGGACAAGTAGTTCAGGAGTCAAAGTATTGTATAATTGTGTAAGGCAGTCACAAATCCCCGAATGAAGGCAGGACAAGTAGATCAGGAGTCAAAGTATTGTATAATTGTGTAAGGCAGTCACAAATCCCCGACTGGAGGCAGGACAAGTAGTTCAGGAGTCAAAGTATTGTATAATTGTGTAAGGCAGTCACAAATCCCCGAATGAAGGCAGGACAAGTAGATCAGGAGTCAAAGTATTGTATAATTGTGTAAGGCAGTCACAAATCCCTGACTGGAGGCCGGACAAGTAGATAAGGAGTCAAAGTATTGTATAATTGTGTAAGGCAGTCACAAATCCCCGACTGGAGGCAGGACAAGTAGATCAGGAGTCAAAGTATTGTATAATTGTGTAAGGCAGTCACAAATCCCTGAGTGGAGGCAGGACAAGTAGTTCAGGAGTCAAAGTATTGTATGATTGTGTAAGGCAGTCACAAATCCCTGAGTGGAGGCAGGACAATTAGTTCAGGAGTCAAAGTATTGTATGATTGTGTAAGGCAGTCACAAATCCATGAGTGGAGGCAGGACAAGTAGTTCAGGAGTCAAAGTATTGTATGATTGTGTAAGGCAGTCACAAATCCCTGACTGGAGGCAGGACAAGTAGTTCAGGAGTCAAAGTATTGTATGATTGTGTAAGGCAGTCACAAATCCCTGACTGGAGGCAGGACAAGTAGATCAGGAGTCAAAGTATTGTATGATTGTGTAAGGCAGTCACAAATCCCTGAGTGGAGGCAGGACAAGTAGTTCAGGAGTCAAAGTATTATGTAATTGTGTACGGCAGTCACAAATCCCTGACTGGAGGCAGGACAAGTAGATCAGGAGTCAAAGTATTGTATAATTGTGTAAGGCAGTCACAAATCCCTGAGTGGAGGCAGGACAAGTAGTTCAGGAGTCAATGTATTGTATAATTGTGTAAGGCAGTCACAAATCCCCGAATGGAGGCAGGACAAGTAGATCAGGAGTCAAAGTATTGTATAATTATGTAAGGCAGCCACAAATCCCCGAATGGAGGCAGGACAAGTAGTTCAGGAGTCAAAGTATTGTATAGTTGTGTAAGGCAGTCACAAATCCCTGACTGGAGGCAGGACAAGTAGTTCAGGAGTCAAAGTATTGTATAATTGTGTAAGGCAGTCACAAATCCTCGAGTGGAGGCAGGACAACTAGATCAGGAGTCAAAGTATTGTATAATTGTGAAAGGCAGTCACAAATCCCTGAGTGGAGGCAGGACTCGTAGTTCAGGAGTCAAAGTATTGTATAATTGTGTAAGGCAGTCACAAATCCCCGACTGGAGCCAGGACAAGTAGATCAGGAGTCAAAGTATTGTATAATAGTGTAAGGCAGTCACAAATCCCCGACTGGAGGCAGGACAAGTAGATAAAAAGTCAAAGTATTGTATAATTGTGTAAGGCAGTCACAAATCCCCGAATGAAAGCAGGACAAGTAGTTCAGGAGTCAAAGTATTGTATAATTGTGTAAGGCAGTCACAAATCCCTGAATGGAGGCAGGACAAGTAGATCAGGAGTCAAAGTATTGTATAATTATGTAAGGCAGTCACAAATCCCCGACTGGAGACAGGACAAGTAGATCAGGAGTCAAAGTATTGTGTAATTGTGTAAGACAGTCACAAATCCTCGAGTGGAGGCAGGACATGTAGATCAGGAGTCAAAGTATTGTATCATTGTGTAAGGCAGTCACAAATCCCTGAGTGGTGACAGGACAAGTAGATCAGGAGTCAAAGTATTGTATAATTGTGTAAGGCAGTCACAAATCCCCGAGTGGAGGCAGGACAAGTAGATCAGGAGTCAAAGTATTGTATAATTGTGTAAGGCAGTCACAAATCCCTGAGTGGTGGCAGGACAATTAGATCAGGAGTCAAAGTATTGTATAATTGAGTAAGGCAGTCACAAATCCCCGACTGGAGACAGGACAAGTAGATCAGGAGTCAAAGTATTGTATAATTGTGTAAGACAGTCACAAATCCCCGAGTGGAGGCAGGACATGTAGATCAGGAGTCAAAGTTTTGTATAATTGTGTAAGGCAGTCACAAATCCCCGAGTCGAGGCAGGAGAAGTAGTTCAGGAGTCAAAGTATTGTATAATATTGTGTAAGGCAGTCATAAATCTCCGAGTGGAGGCAGGACAAGTAGATCAGGAGTCAAAGTATTGTATAATTGTGTGTAAGGCAGTCGCTAATCCCTGACTGGAGGCAGGACAAGTAGATCAGGAGTCAAAGTATTGTATAATTGTGTAAGGTAGTCGCTAATCCCCGAGTGGAGGCAGGACAAGTAGATCAGGAGTCAAAGTATTGTATAATTGTGTAAGGCAGTCGCTAATCCCCGACTGGAGGCAGGACAAGTAGATAAAAAGTCAAAGTATTGTATAATTGTGTAAGGCAGTCACAAATCCCTGAGTGGAGACAGGACAAGTAGTTCAGGAGTCAAAGTATTGTATAATTGTGTAAGGCAGTCACAAATCCCTGACTGGAGGCCGGACAAGTAGATAAAAAGTCAAAGTATTGTATAATTGTGTAAGGCAGTCACAAATCCCCGAATGAAGGCAGGACAAGTAGTTCAGGAGTCAATGTATTGTATAATTGTGTAAGGCAGTCACAAATCCCCGAATGGAGGCAGGACAAGCAGATCAGGAGTCAAAGTATTGTATAATTATGTAAGGCAGCCACAAATCCCCGAATGGAGGCAGGACAAGTAGTTCAGGAGTCAAAGTATTGTATAGTTGTGTAAGGCAGTCACAAATCCCTGACTGGAGGCAGGACAAGTAGTTCAGGAGTCAAAGTATTGTATAATTGTGTAAGGTAGTCACAAATCCTCGAGTGGAGGCAGGACAAGTAGATCAGGAGTCAAAGTATTGTATAATTGTGAAAGGCAGTCACAAATCCCTGAGTGGAGGCAGGACAAGTAGTTCAGGAGTCAAAGTATTGTATAATTGTGTGAGGCAGTCACAAATCCCTGACTAGAGGCAGGACAAGTAGTTCAGGAGTCAAAGTATTGTATAATAGTGTAAGGCAGTCACAAATCCCCGACTGGAGGCAGGACAAGTGGATAAAAAGTCAAAGTATTGTATAATTGTGTAAGGGAGTCACAAATCCCCGAATGAAAGCAGGACAAGTAGTTCAGGTGTCAAAGTATTGTATAATTGTGTAAGGCAGTCAAAAATCCCTGAATGGAGGCAGGACAAGTAGTTCAGGAGTCAAAGTATTGTATAATTGTGTAAGGCTGTCACAAATCCCTGAGTTGAGGCAGGACAAGTATATCAGGAGTCAAAGTATTGTATAATTGTGTAAGACAGTCACAAATCCC
The DNA here is from genome assembly GCA_028142955.1 of Pinctada fucata. Lineage (NCBI taxonomy): Eukaryota > Metazoa > Mollusca > Bivalvia > Pterioida > Pteriidae > Pinctada > Pinctada fucata. The sequence continues at coordinate 1,916,465 of AP027111.1, forward strand.
TGAGTGGAGGCAGGACAATTAGTTCAGGAGTCAAAGTATTGTATAATTGTGTGTAAGGCAGTCGCTAATCCCTGACTGGAGGCAGGACAAGTAGTTCAGGAGTCAAAGTATTGTATGATTGTGTAAGGCAGTCACAAATCCCTGAATGGAGGCAGGACAAGTAGTTCAGGAGTCAATGTATTGTATAATTGTGTAAGGCAGTCACAAATCCCCGAGTTGAGGCAGGACAAGTAGTTCAGGAGTCAAAGTATTGTATAATTGTGTAAGGCAGTCACAAATCCCCGACTGGAGGCAGGACAAGTAGTTCAGGAGTCAAAGTATTGTATAAGTGTGTAAGACAGTCACAAATCCCCGACTGGAGGCAGGACAAGTATATCAGGAGTCAATGTATTGTATAATTGTGTAAGGCAGTCACAAATCCCTGAGTGGTGGCAGGACAAGTAGATCAGTAGTGAAAGTATTGTATAATTGTGTAAGGCAGTCACAAATCCCCGACTGAAGGCAGGACAAGTAGTTTAGGAGTCAAAGTATTGTATAATTGTGTAAGGCAGTCACAAATCCCCGAGTGGAGGCAGGACAAGTAGTTCAGGAGTCAAAGTATTGTATAATTGTGTAAGGCAGTCGCTAATCCCCGACTGGAGACAGGACAAGTAGCTCAGGAGTCAAATTATTGTATAATTGTGTAAGGCAATCACAAATCCCCGACTGGAGGCAGGACAAGTAGTTCAGGAGTCAAAGTATTGTATAATTGTGTAAGGCAGTCACAAATCCCCGACTGGAGACAGGACAAGTAGCTCAGGAGTCAAAGTATTGTGTAAGGCAGTCACAAATCCCCGAGTGGAGGCAGGACAAGTAGTTCAGGAGTCAAAGTATTGTATAATTGTGTAAGGCAGTCACAAATCCCCGACTGGAGACAGGACAAGTAGCTCAGGAGTCAAAGTATTGTGTAAGGCAGTCACAAATCCCCGAGTGGAGGCAGGACAAGTAGATCAGGAGTCAAAGTATTGTATAATTATGTAAGGCAGTCACAAATCCCCGAGTGGAGACAGGACAAGTAGTTCAGGAGTCAAAGTATTGTATAATTGTGTAAGACAGTCACAAATCCCTGACTTGAGGCAGGACAAGTAGTTCAGGAGTCAAAGTATTGTATAATTGTGTAAGACAGTCACAAATCCCTGAGTGGAGGCAGGACAAGTAAATCAGGAGTCAAAGTATTGTATAATTGTGTAAGGCAGTCACAAATCCCTGAGTGGTGGCAGGACAAGTAGATCAGGAGTCAAAGTATTGTATAATTGTGTAAGGCAGTCACAAATCCCCGACTGGAGGCAGGACAAGTAGTTCAGGAGTCAAAGTATTGTATAATAGTGTAAGGCAGTCACAAATCCCTGAATGGAGGCAGGACAAGTAGATCAGGAGTCAAAGTATTGTATAATTATGTAAAACAGTCACAAATCCCCGACTGGAGACAGGACAAGTAGATCAGGAGTCAAAGTATTGTATAATTGTGTAAGGCAGTCACAAATCCCTGAGTGGTGGCAGGACAAGTAGATCAGGAGTCAAAGTATTGTATAATTGTGTAAGGCAGTCACAAATTCCCGACTGGAGACAGGACAAGTAGATCAGGAGTCAAAGTATTGTATAATTGTGTAAGACAGTCACAAATCCCCGAGTGGAGGCAGGACAAGTAGATTAGGAGTCAAAGTATTGTATAATTGTGTAAGGCAGTCACAAATCCCCGAGTGGAGGCAGGACAAGTAGATCAGGAGTCAAAGTATTGTATAATTGTGTAAGGCAGTCACAAATCCCCGAGTGGAGGCAGGACAAGTAGATCAGGAGTCAAAGTATTGTATAATTGTGTGTAAGGCAGTCGCTAATCCCTGACTGGAGGCAGGACAAGTAGATCAGGAGTCAAAGTATTGTATAATTGTGTAAGGCAGTCGCTAATCCCCGACTGGAGGCAGGACAAGTAGATCAGGAGTCAAAGTATTGTATAATTGTGTAAGGCAGTCACAAATCCCCGAGTGGAGACAGAGCAAGTAGTTCAGGAGGCAAAGTATTGTATAATTGTGTAAGACAGTCGCTAATCCCCGACTGGAGGCAGGACAAGTAGATCAGGAGTCAAAGTATTGTATAATTGTGTAAGGCAGTCACAAATCCCTGAGTGGAGGCAGGACAAGTAGTTCAGGAGTCAAAGTATTGTATAATTGTGTAAGGCAGTCACAAATTCCCGACTGGAGGCAGGACCAGGTGCCCGGGAGATGTGAGCGTCCTCTGACTGCATACAACACCCGCTATGCCATGCAGAAACACGTCAAATCCGGTAATGTACGTCCAAATAGGTAAAAGACGGTTAATTGTAAAGGCCGTACTCAGGAATATCCCAATACGTTCTTTGTAGCTACAATGGAACTTCTTCAGTGACATCTTGAGTTCTTCCCGTAAATAACTTCCTGTCGCGCCTCTTTGTCTTCAACATGAAGTGTTCGTACTGAGAACATGCTCTTCCATAGCGTATTAGTTGTGAAATGGATACGCCATCTATAGGCGCGAAGAGGGAATGTAGGTTGCTGCACACGAAAGGGAAGTTTGAAGAAAGTGTTCTTCCACAAGTAAGTTTTACGATCCGATCTTTCAAACAAGATGGGATTCAAAAGATCCTAAAGAATTTCGACTTTTTCTCTGAAACTAAGGCACAAATTCGTACTTAACCTTACATCTATGAGAATGTTGTCCAGGCTCTCATGATAGCAATATGGTCGTTATAAATTTTGTAATTGCACCCGATTTGTCCCAACATTTGATTAGAACGTATTTTATTTCCATTTTATTAGCTTTAACTGTTGCATTATTATGTGCCATCACCCTACAAACATAGAAAATTATTCTTGTGTAGTAGTCCGTCCAGCAAGATATGGATCAGATTGGCTTATACATTTGGAAAATCTCTGCTCAGAATTTTGTTGAACATAAGACAGTCTTATTAGAACAAAGTACTCAGAAGTCCTATAACAACATTGTGTTCATTGATTTTGGACAATCCCTACAACAAGCCTGTTGGCCGTCAATGGATTCCTCTCTGTAACCACGGCATGGGACAACACCAAGTTCTTACAGGATAAGGAAGCAAGTACTCAAGGCTCTATGCCAAATATGTGTTGTTTTTTATAAGATGTGACAGGATGACACATTTCGATTTCTCTGTAAGCATTACACGGAATTCCACAAATTATAGCATTTTAGAAGAAGCAAGTGTTCAAGCTCATCTACAAAAACTGTGTATTTCAACCTTATGTATCGAACAATAAATAACCGATGAATATGATTTACTGACGTATATTGCTTCTCATGTGAGTTATTGTAACATTGGTTTGTCCGTGACGTCAATAAGCACCGTCCAACCGTCTTCTCTTTAACAGCTCTCACATAAACGTTTTAGGGTTATACTTTGGAATTATTTTAAAGATCCTAATAAAATGCAGCTACAAAGGGTTCATCATACAAAACACAGCATGTTTTTCATACATTTATTCGAAGAAAATACTAGCTACACGCATGGAATCTGACATGTTACAATAAACAAATAAAAACTCTATAATCAGTAAGAAACATTTGTAGTACATGTAACACGTTTTAATTCTCTAAACATCAACGTCATTAAAATAGATTTAAAATGCTTTGTCTAAGCGAGAACGAGTGTAGTGTAAGTAATCAATGAATAACTTCAATAAGTACGATTTAATATGAAATGCACTATATTGTGTCGTGAGTATTTTGGATTAACATTTGGGATGAGCAAGGTTGGGCGCAACTGTCATAACATTATTATTTTTTTTTTTTTAAATTTTTTTGTACAACCCTCATAAAGTCAAAAATGTGTAATGAGATGTAATTTTTGTACAGTAAGTTTAATAAGTGTAGCAAAGCCATTTCAAATGTCGACATGGTCATGACATTATTATTTATTATACTGCTTGTACAACCCATGATGCAGCTGGATTAAAACTGTAACCTTTCCTTAACTTCTGTTTGTTTTTGTTTTTCTTCTTTTTTTTTTTTTGCTTTTTCAAAGGACTTCAAAAGCACCTTCCTCCTTTATGAATTTACCTAACAATTCGTTTGTTGTTGTTTATTTGGTGTATATAGTTGGTATGTTGGATATGACTTTCTCAAAATAATGAAGGATGGAACCTCCCCCCCCCCCCCCATCCTCTTTCCAGTCTATCAAGGGAAATATTCATGATCCGCGCATGGTACTGATGAAATGACAAGAAATTTTGTTTTGAACGACCTATAACAAGAATGAAAAAGAAAACAAATGCAATTTTGCAGAAATATTTTCACTTTGCTCCGTTACCCTTATGAACTTTTTTTTTCGGATCGTCAGCCAACTGCTCTAAAATGTCTGTCACCTAGGGAACGCTTTTTAAAAATAACGATTTAAAACTACAATATGTATACATGTATTGACATTAATAAGTTGTACAATTATCCTCAGCGTGACAACATTAACATGACATCTATATATGGCAACAATATACATCTGTAATAACCATCTAAAAGCAGGAGTAGGAACGTTAACAAGGCCCTTAATAACAAAACGTTTTTTAAAGTCGTAACACGTGTAACAAGGCTGAGTTTAAAAGTAACAAACCCGTAAGATGACGTCAGATTTAACGAAACTTTATAAAATTACCCGGGAATCTGTCATGGAGAATTTAGTGAGCTTTATGAAAAATAAATATTACACTTTCAAATCCCCCACTCACCCTGCGAGAGGTGGTATAACGGGTCATCGAAATATTACTGTCCAATCTGGAACTGAGATTATCAAATAAGAAAAGCATCTCTCTCTCTCTCTCTCTCAACCAAGTGACTGAATGTGTCCTTAAACAAACATGGGGACATTTCTTTGTAAAAAGCCCCATGTGCATTTAAAGATACAGTGTTCCACCAATTTAAGAACACTCGCTTATAAAAGATGAACTAGCTCCATAATATCTTAAACCTTTTAATATTTTCTCTTTACTTACAGTTTAATTTCATGATTTGTTTTAGAATGTCACCAACAATTTAAATTCATTAAAATCAAAAAATGAAACGGACGTCTTACTCAAAAAGGATACATGTTTTACAATCTTCAAATTACAGGAGAAACTTCAAAAGGGCAATATACATGGCATAAGTTTTATTCACGGTGACTTTAATACCTATTTCAAAATCGATAATTCCATCATATGACCATATTGATGGGCTAACTTCAGAGATACACTAGTGCCGATGGCTCTATTGTACAGACAACCCTTCAAAATAATTAAACATAGCTATATTAATATACTCTTTCTGTATCAAAACAACTAAAACAATGATTCTTCAAAACATAAAAAAAATCTATACATAATACTGTAGAAATAAGGAGTAGCATCTTTGTTTTCTGTAAATAAATTATATTAATTCATTAATAGCTGTAGCAACATGCTAGGTAAATAATCTGAGACTCCCTTAATTAAACAAACTTCAGCTTCATTTATGTAAAACTCTATAGGTTTTTACCAAAGCTCAAAACAAGTCAAAGATGATTGTGCACTACAATGACAAACATTAGCCAATGAAAACAGCACTATAATGTCACGTGACATAGAAAGCCCGTTTGATTGGAGGCCCTAAACACTACAACGACCAATCATGTAAAAGAATTGTGATTTTTGTTTGTGCCTTTCTCTTGATGATGGAGAATGAATACATCTATATATATTGCACACGTCCAATTTAAGTTATCTTTGTATCTAAAATAAAATACAGCACATTTGGTTTTTTTTTTTCAAAAAATTGCTGCCGTTATGGTATATGTACCAGCATGCTTTAAGGACTTCTCCTCTGTCCCTCTCGTTTGCAAAGAACAAATATGTCTAATACATGGTAATCTATAATTTACATATTTTGTTTGATTTTTTTTTTTATTTTTTTATTTTTTTTTTTAGATTTTGAATTCATGTTCGAAAAATTCAAAGAAAATGATTCTTCTACTATATGACAAATTACAGACATCAATCATTTGTATTTGGAATAAGCTACATAAGTTACTATTTTTTTCCCAATTTTTCAATGGCCAAATGTTTTTCCTAATGACTTCAGACATATTTGTCCTTTCGTGAGTATTTATCATTGCTTGGCAACGTAGTCTTTTACAACGGTTTTGAAACATCCGTCACGCATGAGTGTTTTTGAGAGTGTTCGACTATCACGCTGTATTTACATGGTTGTGTCGGCGACCATTGGCGTTTTGGAGTTGGCGGTGTCATCTACGTCATAGGCGTGAAGTGTAGCGAACCGTGACTCTCGGAGATGCTTGATGTTTGCACTGAGGACCAGCATAAAGTGGATCTGAAAAAATAAAACACATTTATAGAAAACTACATAAAACACGTGTATTCGCGTGAACAAATGCACATTACGTTTACCCAGTAAATACATGAGTCACAATGGCTATCACAATTGACTCTTAAAATTTAAATCATTGGCCAATCGCAATTTCAAAAATTTCGTGAAGTCATGCAGTCTATATCAATGGTGTTTAAAGCAATTTAGATAACGTTTGTCGAACATTCTTTCACTTACGTCACTCTAATTTAATTGTCGACATTTTGGGGTTTTTTATGGTAAATTTATATTTATAATATTTTTCAGACTACGTCTATGGGAACTGAATCTGTATATTTTTGTCTAATTGTTTGAAGAAAAATATTTTGAAAAATGTATATTTTGTCTCATAAATAATATGTCTTTCTGCTTCCAATAAGAATGATTTGGGAGTGTAACATTGTTTATGGTACGTAATCAAAGCGACAAACAGCGATTCACTGCTTAGACTTTACGAATAATCAACTTTACCGTACTTTTGTTTTGACAACTTATAGATGAATTACGAATCTGTTTATGCAGAACAACAATGAGACATATTTCACGAAATTCTTGCAATTTCCTTCACACCACCACCAAAGCCCTTCGTGTATGTTGCAAGGCAAAATATTCAATAATTTATGTTTCATAAGTTTTCAGTTGTGTTCCAAATTGAAATTCATTTTGCATGGTTAAATCCCCTCATTTGAATTAATGTCCAAAATTAAACATTTACATAAAATGACGTCTGAAGATACTGTAACATATTATTAGGTCAGTGTTTCCCACACTTTTGTAGATGGATCTTGTTGTCAATAATTTAAAATTGTTCTTTTGATGACAATGTATTTAATACGACATTGTCGGTGTAATCATGTCAGATACATCAAAAACAAAATTGGAATCGTTTACATCAGTTGCAGGTAAAAGTCACAATTTTCGACATCCAGAGATAAGTTCTGAGCGACAATAAACATGGAGATTGTGCAAAGACTACTGTGCAATATGTTTACATTATTTTTATATGTATACAACAACATTGATATCTTATAGTCAACTTCTTTCCGTCAAGTTATTGTTTTTACTCGCTTCGTCAAATTTCGGTCTTTTTCGACAACATTTATAGACAACAAAAAGAAGTGCGAAGGGAACGTTTGTTGTTTTCAGTGACTACACTGGAACTCACCGAGATACGCATGCGCTTTCGTATTTAGCACATAGTCGGCACTCTTAATGAGCGCCGTCTGGTATGACTAAGCATTACCTCCTGACTATAAACTGTTTATACAAATAAAATAAACGAACTAAATTGGTAGCCGTGTTGACAAAATGAAAGTGAAATGATAATTATCAAAGAAATAATAATAGAAAATGAAAGTATATAAATAAGACAATCTAATGTCATCTAATAACAGAAGGAGAGCTGATTAAGATGGTTGATCAATGTAAAAATTACTAAACAAATTAAAAAGAAAATAGGAAAGCTATTTGTAAAGAAATAGTAAATATGATAAGGCAGTAAACTTACCATACTAATGGCGATCAATAGAGATGAAATAAAGGCTGCACTGTAGCTGATTATTTCTTGTTTTGCCTGAAATTGAAAAAAGGTAAAAAAAAAAAAGTTTGTTTAATTCTTTGTGCTTCAAAGATATATATAATTTTTCATATATACTTGTTCATATATGCAGTATAAACCATCTTCATTATGCATCTATCCTCTTTAAAAAAATGTTATTGCAATAAAAAATAGTCCTCTAAACATTAAAATAATTTTTATGATATATCAAAAGGGAATATTTGAGACAATGAAATCTGTAAGTTATCCTATTTTCGTATTTAGGAAGTGATATGCCATGTGTAATAATGTACCTCATTCCTATAATTATCAAGGTCATTTTCGCCCTGAACAGTTATGTTGCCAAGGCCATAATGGACTAGATTAAAGGAAGTGACGTCATCTCTGATCAGGATATAATTTAGGAGTAAGTACACGGGTACTCCTAGAATGGCAGTCACGACGATCCAACAGATCCCGAGGAGATAGCTGAACACCAACATCTATAAAATGTATAAATCATACCAAATCATCTAGATTATGTTTTCGTATTCATTTTTATTATCAGTTAGCAAAAATCCAGGTCACGGCACCAAATCTTTGCTTTTGCTTTTAACAAAACTATATTTGTATTGATTTAAGATAAAGAAAGCAACGAGCAGAGTGTCGAACAAAGATAAAATATAAAAGAACTTACAAAGATATTGAGACCCTGAGCACAGTAGTTCTTCTTGGTCGTATGGAACAGATGTCGACTGGTCGGGTCCGTAGAGATATGACCAACACACAGTAGGATAGTCCCTATAACAAACATACCCACTACCACTCCTATCAGCGTGTACTCTAGGAACCAAAATCTGAAATACACATCATATAACTGTACAGAAACTAATAATGGATCTGTATAGAAAAAAATTCTATGTATTTGTTTGACATAAAGTGATAAAAAATAATAATTAATTACTTTTGAATGTAAAAAAAACTAGATAATATAATTCTGTCTTTACGATTCATGATAAGTACTCACAGGTCATCCATGTCTAGGAAGTCACGTGTTTTCTGTACACCAATGAGAAGGCTTCCTGTCAGTCCGCCCAGACCTGTCAGGAGGATGATCCAGGCGATCAGAGAGGCGCATGGTACCTGAGACAGACAGTGGAGTACCCGGTCACTACAGTTCTCACTCCGAGCTGCAAATATAAAACAAAACTTGTTGAACATCGATTACTACATGGTAAGTCAAAACCCGACCAGCCGCTGGACGATCTCATCAATCCTTTTTTTCCGAACCATTTCATGTTTGCAAAATATTATAATCGAAACTCAACGTGACGTAAGAATTTCGTCTCTTCAGAATGACAGAAAAGTGAAAATGTAGGTACAAACATGTATCTAGAACAATCAGATAGTTTTAAATGGAACTAATTATATTTCAGTTTATTTCATTTTGCCAAGACAGAGGGATAAGAAAGCGGGAAAATGTAAAGAACTTACTCATCAAAGCATTTTTTAATTCAATTGGAAGTGTGATATATCTGAATTCACATTTGATATCCTTCGGACGTTGATAGAAAGAAAGTTTTAGCCAGTTTTGACTCATTGCCGTTATAATGTTAAAGTAGGGTATCAATATTAAGTGAGCACCATTAAGGTTGTTCAGATATGTTATTAAAGTTTTTTTTAAATGTTGCATACACTACAACAGCAATTTTAATATCAAGGACCGAAATAATAAACAATAAAAAGCAATCCGTTCTGTGGACTTTTCTGGTCATTGACTGTCGTTTAAAGTCTTCTTACAACTTTCAAATATAATTTTCACTTCCCACGCTTCTTGACATATTGTTTTGTGGAAACATACACCATCATCTTCCTTTATTAATGTTTAGCATCCACCCACTATTATCATAAAGACAGATGTTTTTGTAATACAACATAGAAACATCCAAATAAAATATGCTTTACTAAGTTTAACTATGAAATAGCAATAACTCTCAATCACATTTTTGGTTACACCTCTAGATAATTAGATAAAAGTAAAACATTAAAATTTGGATATTAATATCATTTAAGACTTCTTTGGGAAGGACGGGGCCATGTGCCTTTGTCCTATTAATATAAAAAATGAAAGATTGAAGTCTTTTTTATTCTTCCTTAGGAAAATACCCATTGAAATCGTAGAAAATCATGGAGAATGGTCCATTCACAAAATTTCCTTCCAAATTACTGCACTGATTGAATCCCCCGTCCCCTCTCTCCTTATATCAAAACGCCTTTCAAGCAAACTTCTATCGAATATAAATCGTAATTTCCCCCACGAGTCCGAAGAATACTTTCTCTATACATAGATTAAAAGACTTACCAAAGAAAGCGTTTGATCGATCGCTATAACTAAAACTGGACGATGATAAAGACACCGGTCTAAAGGCCGAACTGTAGCGGTCATTATATGACCGGACACTTTGGCCAAAACTGACTCTCTTCTCTGCAGACATTATGGAAAGCAGAAGTAACAACTGATAGAAGCAGATGACGGTATTTGTTAACTGTTCTTCTACATGCGCAATCATTTATAATGGCGACATCAATTAGCACCTTTTTTCTTTTTCCTTTGTTATTTCTTGTTCATTCGTCATAAAGCTTGAAATTACTTTGGCAGTAAATATCAACAATTTTATTTTGTCTATTTTCAGGGTATTGTTCGTATAATTGAATTCGTATGACGAAAAAAAATGAGAAATTGAAATAAACCCCGTAATGAATTATATTTGGATATTGGTAGACATAGAATTTAATTACAATTCGTATTCATATTTATCTTCATAAGAAGCAAATATTTAAAATGGTGTATTTTTATTTGATTAGAACTTTAATCATCAAAAGGTATATATTACCGTGAATTAATGAAAACTCATTTATTCAAAATAAGCAAAAATCGTCAAACGATAAGCAATAAACACTTTCAAATTACGATATTTTTCCCATAAGGTTCTCACACGTGACACATGAACGTAAACGTGTGTAAGTTGGTGTTAACTTTATGTCTTCCAGTGGAGATGGCAAAGGGAAGATGACGTTAAAAAGTGTGTTTCCCAAATGTATAGAATCAAGTTTCTTTCAAGATGGCAAAATGGTTAGACAAGATCCAATTCAAACACAATACTCAATGAGTTACCGGAACTTGCTTAAATTTGGTAGTGTGAAACACTTAGGTGAATTCCCCGGTTATACCGTTCGCCTAGTTTTACAGTGTTTCGGCACTTGACTCGAAATGTATTTAATTTTTTTCAAAACTAAGGGGTATCTCCTTGATGGCACAACACTGTCCATAGCAAATTCTTTGGCAGAAATTTTAGGTAAAGTTTAGAGTTTTGTTGCTCATAATTTCATATCAATTGAATTTTCTCTTTTTCGGTCTGGATCACCACTTCTTGAAATGCGCATATTATATACTGAAATTTTATAAAAGAACATATATTTCAATACTGACAATTTCTAATACTCTAGTCGGTATCTCTGCTGGGGGATTATTTAGTCCCCGAGGATATCATTTGCTTGGTTTCACAGTGTTTAGTCGGTATCTCTGCCGGTGGCTTGTGTAGTCCCCGAGGATTCATTTTTTCTGGTTTCACAGTGTTTAGTCGGTATCTCTGCCGGTGGATTGTATAGTCCCCGAGGATATCATTTGCCTGGTTTCACAGTGTTTAGTCGGTATCTCTGCCGGTGGCTTGTGTAGTCCCCGAGGATTCATTTTTTCTGGTTTCACAGTGTTTAGTCGGTATCTCTGCCGGTGGCTTGTGTAGTCCCCGAGGATTCATTTTTTCTGGTTTCACAGTGTTTAGTCGGTATCTCTGCCGGTGGATTGTATAGTCCCCGAGGATATCATTTGCCTGGTTTCACAGTGTTTAGTCGGTATCTCTGCCGGTGGATTGTGTAGTCCCCGAGGATTCATTTTTTCTGGTTTCACAGTGTTTAGTCGGTATCTCTGCCGGTGGATTGTATAGTCCCCGAGGATATCTTTTGCCTGGTTTCACAGTGTTTAGTCGGTATCTCTGCCGGTGGCTTGTGTAGTCCCCGAGGATTCATTTTTTCTGGTTTCACAGTGTTTAGTCGGTATCTCTGCCGGTGGATTGTATAGTCCCCGAGGATATCATTTGCCTGGTTTCACAGTGTTTAGTCGGTATCTCTGCCGGTGGCTTGTGTAGTCCCCGAGGATTCATTTTTTCTGGTTTCACAGTGTTTAGTCGGTATCTCTGCCGGTGGCTTGTGTAGTCCCCGAGGATTCATTTTTTCTGGTTTCACAGTGTTTAGTCGGTATCTCTGCCGGTGGCTTGTGTAGTCCCCGAGGATTCATTTTTTCTGGTTTCACAGTGTTTAGTCGGTATCTCTGCCGGTGGATTGTATAGTCCCCGAGGATATCATTTGCCTGGTTTCACAGTGTTTAGTCGGTATCTCTGCCGGTGGCTTGTGTAGTCCCCGAGGATTCATTTTTTCTGGTTTCACAGTGTTTAGTCGGTATCTCTGCCGGTGGATTGTATAGTCCCCGAGGATATCATTTGCCTGGTTTCACAGTGTTTAGTCGGTATCTCTGCCGGTAGCTTGTGTAGTCCCCGAGGATTCATTTTTTCTGGTTTCACAGTGTTTAGTCGGTATCTCTGCCGGTGGATTGTATAGTCCCCGAGGATATCATTTGCCTGGTTTCACAGTGTTTCGGCACTTGATCGAAATATATTTGTAATTTCTCCGTCGCAAAATTAAAAGAAAATCTTCCAATCTGTCCTATTACAGGGTATATCCCTGGTGGTAAAGCTCTTTAGCAGGGTTTTTGACAGAATTTTATGTCAAGTTCAGCCTTTCATTCTCCATAATTTCATATTATTTGGATATAATCCCATTTTTCGGCCTCGAGTATCACTGCTGATACGTAACTTATTGAAATGCGCATATGGTGCATTGAAATGCTATAATCGAACATATTCATGTATTTCAATATTGACAATGTGAATGTATTAATGGATTTCCTTTTTATTGTTCTAACCACAATATCGTTCAACAATGAAGATAAGAATTATTATAGTGTTTTACATTTTGATTGTATCGTCCGAAAAAAAAAAGTCCACAGTGACAAAGTCATGCATGCAGTTAATCACAAATATACCCCTGGTTGTGAGTTGCTTTGCTCTCAGAAGAAAGTCGTTGTAGTTTGAACTTACTTTGGAATAGCGTAGCATTTGCTATATGAATACAGAGTGGATAAGGGGAAAAAATTGGTAATTTGAAAGCTAAATAGTTACCCCTGCCATATTAAAGTATGTCGTCAACAGTTTACATAACTCCAAATATGAAGCGGAGCTAATAGTTTCAACGGTCTCTTTCACTTCTAGTATGTTTTTGGATAAAAACGGAGCTTAATTATCACAAAAAGGGGACCATCAAATTGTCATCCGAGGAGGTCGACCATCTTTTGTTTTTTTACATTCTATGCTTCAATTTTTATGTCAAAAGCCGATGAAGTCACAGAAAACAAGTATAATGTCATATGTTTTTATTTGCCCACGAAGAATGTTTCTTGTCGAAGAAGAGGAAGTTTAAAAGAACACATATATAGAAAGGACTTGACAAACACTTAAAAAAGCCAGACAAAACAAAACATAAATACATCGAAAACAAAAAAAAAAGTCGAAAAATCAAATTCTGTCAATGTTAAGCTAACGTTCGAATAAAATTTTAAACATTGTTTAGTTCAAGTGACCAATGTTTAGAAAGAAATATTTTCATTGAATAAAATCACAATTTGATGTAGTTTTCTGTTGGTCAATTCTCCGTAAACAATTTTTTTAAGTCTGGCACTTTATAGATATAGTTTTAATATCATTTTCAGTCAACCAATGCTAAGAAAACAGTCTCGATGAATCAAATTTATACTTGTACGTTTCTCTATGTGCACATTACATTTAATGTTCAGTAAACAATACTCCTTGTTGTACAATATTGTTTCGAAGAATATGTTTTATAAATTTCACACGGTAAATGATGTTTCATGTTCTTTTAATAATTTGTAACTGTTACTAATATGTTCTATGGGTCAATGTTCAGTGGACAATATTTTTGTACAATAATTTCAATATGAGTGTTGTATCTATAAACTTACGTAAGGCAAACATTGTTTCATTATATTTATATATGCACAGCCATTGTAATTCCCTAAGATGTTACTATTGAAAGGAACATGCTGCAATTCGTGTATTAACACTCTTGACGTCACAGTGCATAAGATCTAAAGAAACATGCCGCGACGGCTGTTCTAACCTGCAAACTGAACCCGCGGTGACCTGAATGTTAATGTCACCCTTTTACCTGGAAAACGCGATTAATGAAAAGGACAACTGTGGTGCATATATATAGAATAAATGTCATAATTTGTGTTTTGTTACGGGTATGCAACACACAACAAGTGCATTTATCGCATGAAATGCGCTAACGCGCATTACATGTACGATAAATGCACTTGCTGTGTGTTGCATACCCGTAACAAAACACAAATTAAGACACTTATTCTCTATTTACAAATCTATACAAATGTAATGTTAACTGCTATAATCTATTGACTGAGCATTTTTCTATTGCTGTACAACAGCATTATGATAATACATTTCATGTGGATTTAATTACCAGCACCATGTAGCTATGTTTTGTTGTTAGAATAATGTTTTTAAAATGTCATGTTCTATTTGCAATATTTAGTAAGCAATGATTCATGTTGTAAATTTAAATGTTTCATTTTCTATGTTTAATGAGTGTCTTTTATTTCTTTGTTGGTTGTTTTGTTTTATCTCAATGCGTTCGGTTGGTTTTATTGTATGATGTCCGTTCTTTGTTTGTTGGTTGTTTTGTTTTATCTCAATGCGTTCGGTTGGTTTTATTGCATGATGTCCGTTCTTTGTTTGTTGGTTGTTTGTTGTATCTTAATGCGTTCGGTTGGTTTTATTGCATGATGTCCGTTCTTTGTTGGATGTTTTGTTGTATCTCAATGCGTTCGGTTGGTGTTATTGCATGATTATCGTTCTTTGTTTGTTGGTTGTTTTGTTGTATCTCAATACGTTCGGTTGGTTTTATTGCATGATAACCGTTCTTTGTTTGTTGGTTGTTTTGTTGTATCTCAATACGTTCGGTTGGTTTCATTGCATGATGTCCGTTCTTTGTTTGTTGGTTGTTTTGTTGTATCTCAATACGTTCGGTTGGTTTCATTGCATGATGTCCGTTCTTTGTTTCTTGGTTGTTTTGTTCTATCTCAATACGTTCGGTTGGTTTTATTGCATGATGTCCGTTCTTTGTTTGTTGGTTGTTTTGATGTATCTCAATGCGTTCGGTAGGTTTCATTGCATGATGTCCGTTCTTTGTTTGTTGGTTGTTTTGTTCTATCTCAATACGTTCGGTTGGTTTTATTGCATGATGTCCGTTCTTTGTTTGTTGGTTGTTTTGATGTATCTCAGTGCGTTCGGTTGGTTTCATTGCATGAAGTCCGTTCTTTGTTTCTTGGTTGTTTTGTTCTATCTCAATACGTTCGGTTGGTTTTATTGCATGATGTCCGTTCTTTGTTGGTTGGTTGTTTGTTGTATTTCAATGCGTTCAGTTGTTTTTATTGCATGATGTCCGTTCTTTGTTTGTTGGTTGTTTTGATGTATCTCAATGCGTTCGGTTGGTTTCATTGCATGATGTCCGTTCTTTGTTTGTTGGTTGTTTTGATGTATCTCAGTGCGTTCGGTTGGTTTTATTGCATGATGTCCGTTCTTTGTTGGTTGGTTGTTTGTTGTATATCAATGCGTTCGGTTGTTTTTATTGCATGATGTCCGTTCTTTGTTTGTTGGTTGTTTTGATGTATCTCAATGCGTTCGGTTGGTTTCATTGCATGATGTCCGTTCTTTGTTTCTTGGTTGTTTTGTTCTATCTCAATACGTTCGGTTGGTTTTATTGCATGATGTCCGTTCTTTGTTGGTTGGTTGTTTGTTGTATATCAATGCGTTCGGTTGTTTTTATTGCATGATGTCCGTTCTTTGTTTGTTGGTTGTTTTGATGTATCTCAATGCGTTCGGTTGGTTTCATTGCATGATGTCCGTTCTTTGTTTCTTGGTTGTTTTGTTCTATCTCAATACGTTCGGTTGGTTTTATTGCATGATGTCCGTTCTTTGTTGGTTGGTTGTTTGTTGTATATCAATGCGTTCGGTTGTTTTTATTGCATGATGTCCGTTCTTTGTTTGTTGGTTGTTTTGATGTATCTCAATGCGTTCGGTTGGTTTCATTGCATGATGTCCGTTCTTTGTTTGTTGGTTGTTTTGTTCTATCTCAATGCGTTCGGCTAGTTTTATTGCATGATGTTCGTTCTTTGTTTGTTGGTTGTTTTGTTCTATATCAATGCGTTCGGCTAGTTTTATTGCATGATGTTCGTTCTTTGTTTGTTGGTTGTTTTGTTCTATATCAATGCGTTCGGCTAGTTTTATTGCATGATGTTCGTTCTTTGTTTGTTGGTTGTTTTGTTCTATATCAATGCGTTCGGCTAGTTTTATTGCATGATGTTCGTTCTTTGTTTGTTGGAGCGGAACAGACATGAAGTATGCAAAGGACAACGGACATTCAGACAAACCAACTTGAACAAACAACACTGTACAACAGGACACAACACCGGTATCAAATGGACCAACAACACTGGACAACCGGACACAACACCCGCATTCAATGGACCAACAACACTGGACAACCGGACACAACACCCGCATCAAATGGACCAACAACACTGGACAACCGGACACAACACCCGCATCAAATAGACCAACAACACTGGACAACCAGACACAACACCCGCATCAAATGGACCAACAACACTGGACAACCAGACACAACACCCTAATCAAATGGACCAACAAAATTGGACAAACAGACACAACACCCGCATCAAATGGACCAACAACACTCCATAACCGGACACAACCGCATCAAATGGACCAACAACACTGGAAAACCAGACACATCACCCGCATGAAATGGACCAACAACACTGGACAACCAGACACAACACCCTAATCAAATGGACCAACAACATAGGACAAACGGACACAACACCCGCATCAAATGGACCAACAATACTCCATAACCGGACACAACACCCGCATCAAGTGGAACAACAACATTTGACAACCAGACACAACACCCGCATCAAGTGGAACAACAACATTTGACAACCAGACACAACACCCGCATCAAATGGACCTACAACACTTGACAACCGGACACAACACCCTAATCAAATGGACCAACAACACTGGACAACCGGACACAACACCCGCATCAAATGGACCTACAACACTTGTCAACCGGACACAACACCCTAATCAAATGGACCAACAACACTGGACAACCGGGCACAACACCCGAATCAAATGGACCAACAACACTGGACAACCGGTCAGAACACCCGCATCAAATGGACCAACAACACTGGACAACCGGACACAACACCCGCATCAAATGGACCAACAACACTGGACAACCGGTCAGAACACCCGCATCAAATGGACCAACAACACTGGACAATCGGACACAACACCCGCATCCAATGGACCAACATAGAATCCAAGCAGATACCGAATCATGAATGGCAATATAAAATTTGAGGGATATCAATGTGAACCCGGTGCAGACTTTTATGATATTTGCAATTGCTCAGTTTACAACTTTACAACGTTTCTTGTTGTACAGTGTACGCTTCATTGAATTTGAAGCATGGACTCTATTGACACCCTTGACAATCTACTATATTTAAAATTTAGAAAATGAAATGTGAGATGTTCAGTGCTGAAATAGATTGGCTTCTTTGACCTTATTGACTTGAAGTTCTGTTGTAAATTTTTGGGCGATTTTCGTCTGGAAAGCTGTTCTTTGGTAATGAAGTTTGGACACTCAGTTTTCTTACTTGTTTAAATATCATATAAATTTTAAATTCTATTTTGCGATTTTCGTCTGGAAGGCTGTTCTCTGGCAATGAAGTTTGGACACTCCTTTTTCTTACTTGTTTAAATATCATTTGAATTTTAAATTTTATTTATCGAAGTGAACCATGATGTACATGTGTCTTGTTGTTCAATTAAAGCTGATTTAATAATTTCTCAATTTCCATTTTTTTTCCCTTACAGCACGTGTCATATTATGTAAACAATGTTTTTTCCCTCCTAATTTAAAATCACTAATGTTTGTGAACCGATTTCATACTGTATTTACTAGCTTATTTCTAGTTGTAAGATAATCTTGAGTTCTGCACGTTGTATTGGGTGTTGCTTTTTACGGAGCCCATAAAGGGTAAGGGTCAGATGGCACTTTTTTTTAATTCGAGCTCTCAATTTTTGCTTTTAAGGCACTGCTTCGCAATAAAAAAGTTTCGCGAAATGAATGCATCTTCTTTTTAAAACATACGTATACACATTTCAAATCTAAGTCATCATGTATTATGCCCTCTATTTCGACGAGAGCAAAAATCATCGAAAAATGATAACATTTACTAATGAAAATAGCATTTATATTACAATAAAGAATATCTTATGCTACCTTTCATCTTTTAAACATAACCATATTGCTTACGTCGTTTTCTTTGTCGTTTTCGTTTGTCTCAGTTTTTGCATGCATTTAGACCGTACATAATGATGAGTACTTACGTGTTGACGATACGTCCGTGTTCCTCCCGGAATTTTCCTGGAAGGAGTTGGAATAAGAATGCATGAGTCCATGTCGCTCACTTATCCCACTTATACTTTTACCCAAATCTCTTCCGTTTGTGGTTTTCATTGACATCTTTACCAAATATTAAGTCCTCTCTTTATTTTTTATCGTGTTTGTCAAATATTAACACAAGGACCTTGTAAGCAGGTGGGTACCCCAGACAGGCCAACGGGAAGACGGTCAGTAATTATGTAAAATACTTGAAAATTACTGATAATAGTCACCTAGCAACGTTGACGGAAACTTTACATGTAATACACATCGTGCAATGGTGTTATTAATTATTGGCAGGTAAAAAGCTACATTATTATGGCTTACAGATCATATCATTGAATAAAAAGATGTATATGCCGCTCATTATCTGCTAAATAAATGTTTCTATGGTTACTTCTTGTTTACATGCAATGTTTCATAAAATTGTTATGTATTTTATCTTTTGCAAAATAATACAAGTAAATGAAAGAACGATCCAATAGTGGCCGTCTAGAGCATAGTAAACGACCTAGGGTGAAATAATAATACAAAAATTTCCGAGAAGTATTTCACTCATTTTTTCAACATTAGATTATGCAAAGTGACAATAAAATCTTTTTTGATTGCTACATGTTTTAAAGTTGTAACGTCGAATAAATAAATAAATAAATAAATAAATAAATAAATAAATAAATAAATAAATAAATAAATAAATAAATAAAATGTCAATCGAGTACGAGTTATTCCACCTTTGATAAATGACAAATCTAGAGCTCTTTTGTTTTTTGGGGTTTTTTGTTTTTGTTTTGTTTTGTTTTGTTTTGTTTTTTTTGGGGGGGTTTTTTTTGGCAATTTATTCTGAATCATGAAGGTGTTTTCCTTTCCTGTTTACCAAATATCAAGTAAAGATCCAGAAGAAGTTAAATTAACCTTTTAAAATGCGCTAATATTTATAACATGAATACTGTTAATTACATGTGTAACATCATATTCCGTGAATGTAATAATAAAAATCGAAGAACATTTATTCTAATAGAATATCACCATCAAGATTAAGAAAAAATGGTACGTACCATTCAATACATAAGCCATTAATGAAGTACAGTTCTAGTCCCTATCCTACTTTATCTGTGTGTATCATATGGTCATCTCATACTACACTCCCCCCAGTTTACCCCTCATTAAGTCAGTATAGCCCGAGGCCCTGGGGTCGGGATGCTTCACGTTCTTATCAACATGCCGTGTTAGGACAGTGAGGTGTCAAGTTATTATGTGCTCATTTGTACACATCTTTAAGTATACATGTTATGTCCGCTCAAATCACCTACATTGTCCACTTACTTTACGAATTAATGTACAAGGGCTAAAAATATTGTGCCGTCATGCAAAAGAACTGATTCAGCGTGTTGAAATGCAGAGAATGGTAGTATGTTAGTATTTGACATTAATTAATTGAATAACAGAAAATCCTGAAAAGTCATCATGATGGATGCCCCCCCCCCAAACACATCCCAACCCACACCTCCCTTTTTCTTTGGTTCATATCAACGCAGTAAAAATATTTTAACTTTACGAAACTTGGGTCCTGTAGCCTCATATCCCACCCTTCCTGCACGTTTTTCGGTACATTTTGGGCATAATAACTTTCATACTCTTTGGCCATATTACATTGTTTAGAATGAGGATCACTGACGAGGGTTAAATACCCGAAAATTTATCTATTCTTAAATGATGCTATTGAATTGTAACATTTGAGGCAAACGGCTCATGATTCGTTGAATAAAATCAAGATAACGTTCAAAGTGCGATAATCTATCTTAGAAATTGAAATGAATAGCAAAAATGCTCCTCGATATCCTCTCTTACATGATGCACAATCAAAGTACCACCGCGCGGCGTGGGTGTTGTGATTCCTTACTCAGTTTTTGTGTCGCCTGCGAAGCATAGCGACACTTAGGGATCACTTTGTCCGTTGTCCGTCTGTCTGTCTGTCTGTCCGTCTGTCTGTCACACTTGGATGTCACACCCTATAAAAGTGATTCCTCAGTGTCGCTGTTTCGCAGGCGACACATGCATTCCTTGGAATTATTTTTTGGTATTTTTTTCATTTTTAAAATTTAACTTTACAAAACTGATGAGCCGTTGCAGAAGGAAAATGCCTGATAAATCAATCCATATCGTCCAGGTACATGTATATGAAAAGTTTATAGTTTTGCAAACACTTCAATAGTTTGTCGACGACAGAAAACCATTCCTTGTGACGAACTCTTGAAGTGTTTGCAAAAACTACAGACTTTTCAGATGTAAAAACGACATGGACTTACTTATGATTAGGCATTGCCCTACTGCAACATCTCATCAATTTTCTGCATTATCACGTAAATGATGAAAAAACGATAAGAAATCTCCGTATGGAATCGTTTCGATCCCATGGGCCACGCGGTGAAGTCCGCAGATCTTGTCATTTCACATAGCCAAAGTCTGTAACTTGAGGTTTGGTCTATCAACTTGCCCATATTGCCCCCTTTCCAAAGGCTGATATTACAGGTTCAGGAAAGTCCTTTTTTTAAATCTTGTTGTTTACGTTGAATGACCATACTCCTATAATTCGTTTAAGAATACAATTAGAGAATAAGTGTCGATAAATGCACTTGCTGTGTGTTGTATACCCG
The DNA here is from genome assembly GCA_028142955.1 of Pinctada fucata. Classification (NCBI taxonomy): domain Eukaryota; kingdom Metazoa; phylum Mollusca; class Bivalvia; order Pterioida; family Pteriidae; genus Pinctada; species Pinctada fucata. The sequence continues at coordinate 1,937,831 of AP027111.1, forward strand.
TAACAAAACACAAATTATGACATTTATTCTATATATATGCACCATAGTTGTCTATTTCATTCTTGTTTTCTGAAATCGCGTTTTCTAAGTAAAAGGGTGACGTTAAAATTCAGGTCACCGCGGGCTCAGTTTGCAGGTTAGAACAGCCGTCGCGGCATGTTTCTTTAGATATTATGCATTGTGACGTCACGAGTGTTAATACACGAATTGCAGCACGTTACATCTCAGGGAATTACATTGGTTGTGCATATATTCAGTAATAACAAGATTCATGACAAACAGTGGCGACACCTACACCAAGTTATCACTAGAAAGTTTCGCAGGCGGCAATACTCTTTCGAGACATAATAATAATAATAAAAAGATTGACAGACTAGTCTACGTCCTGTCGACATGTAGATCTTGGAGGAGTTCCTCTGACATTTGTCCCATGACAATTATATTATATATTTTCCGTTCACTTTGGGTGGTTATATTCACGTATTTCGCGATGTCCTTCAACTTGTAAAAACAAAAATGTATAAATGTCATCTTTAACGTTGCAATTTACCTTTATCTAATTAGCCAAATATTTCAAGAAAGATAGATATCATTACACTATATGAATTATTTTACATGTAGACTATATTCAAATGCAAAAAAATAATAATTAATCTAATCTGTGAATTTTCAAAATGTAATTATAGTCTGGATCATTAATTACCTTTATAACCTTTTATATCAACTACACTACTCACGTTTATTTTCAACATGGGCTTTTGTCTGGTTTTCAGCTATGTCCAGATTATTTCCCTTTTCACTCTCCATATCTTTGTCATCACACTCACCCCCTCCCACCTCATCTCCACTATCAGATTCTGATTTATCGTCACTTACTTCTGCCATGATCACAAACTCTTACTAATATACCAAACTTGGTGTACAGACCAAAATAAAAACAAAGTAAGGGGACCTCTACTATGTTTTTGAAGGAGCACTCTCATGACATGTCGTTCTTTCTAATTTTGACGAGAATAGGGCACGGTTTACACCTATTTGGCATGTACAAAGGCCATATCGCCCTGTTTTTAGCGCGCGGCTGGTTCTTTTCGCCCCCGTATGGAGATAATTGACCATCGTCTCCGTTTTTAGTTTGTGGACATTACTGGTATGAGACATCATTGGTATGGGAATAACTGTATGACGATATGTCTAGGGGATCCTTTATCATCGTCAATGTGCAAACTTTCGCAAATATTTAATATCGACGTATAAAATGACATTTATAGAAAATAGAACTTGGATTACGTTTTGATTTAGTTTAAAAAAAAGACATTTGTGAACATCGATTGAATCATTGAGAGAAATTTTGTATCATACAGTATGTAATGTATTACAAAAGTTTTTTGTCGTAAGCCGTAAGCAATTCAAAGAATATTAAGGTGTTTTAAGACAATTTTCATACGTTCCCAATCTCGATATTAGGCCATATTTTCCGTTGATATGTAGGAATCATTTTTAATACCATTACGGGAGGACACCTTTTTGTTGCACTATATTTGATTTTCTGTGGTTCTGCCGGAATGTTTATCCGGTCTCAGAGTCGTCATATTCTTTTCTCTTACTTTATCAAAAACCTTCGTTAAATATGTCGTTCGAAGACTAAAAAGAGTTACTTTGTACTTCCAATTGTTTGCATGCAGTGAAATATAGATGCCCTAATTTAAGCATGAACAACAATATCATACGACCTGTCAATTATCAACCTAACGAAGCTATATATAACCGAGTTCAATAGGTAAAAAACATCCTATCTCATCTCAATATCAATCAACAGAGAGTAAAACTGCACGACGCATCAAATGACCTGCGGTGGAAAGCATCGCTATGCACAATACTAAACCAGAGCGCACAGGAATAATTGTAAACTAAGCTGTAACCATGTCATCAAAACAAACTTTCTGGGCCATTATTGATTTCCATCATCCAATCAATGCAGCAGGTTGACACAGTTTGAAAATCTCTACAGAAATAGCGAGAAATTCCGGAATAAGGCAACGCTGAGCCGTTTTAGGTCCGATCAATACAGTGTACCTTGGCGGCTGAATGTAACTTTTGCCGCGATGAGTTGCAGTTCTAGAGACGAGCTTCTCAGAAGTGGAGCTCAGGATCAATTACAAAAACATGAAGGCATTCTTCAGTATGAGAAGAAAAATCAACCTCTTTTCTAGCATTCTTCAGTATGAGAAGGAAAAATCAACCTCTTTTTTATAAGTCCAGAGAAATTCCATACATTGTAGAAAACCCGAACCCACCCGCTGGTTTGCGCATTAATTAGCAAACGTAAAACCAAGAGTTTTAATGCAAATTAAATTCACTGATAATTAAAAAGACAGAGCATGATCAAATACTTAATTAAATAAATGATACAATTTGTAATTTTCTCAGCATCCCACTGTACTATGAATTATCCTTGCTTGACCTTTTGTCAGTAATTAGTAATTCGTTAAATGTCACGCGCCGCTAGCCGCAATCCCGGGGATATATCTCCCTCGAGGAGGAGTCGTTCACTACAGATTGCTGGCTTGTCTTGGATAGAATGGACCGGATCGATGCTGCGCTAATGTCCTCACAATAAGACGTGTATACTGGAAATGTTTGCAACTCGAACTATGCATGTCCTTTTTAAAAATATAAATTGCATTACTTTTTCTTTGCGCACTTTTGAAGCTTTCTTGAATCACAAGGACTTATATTATCGTGTTTATATGTCATTGGTTACTTCATTACCCTCATTTATATTCTCCTATTTTGATACTACGGTAGAGATTTCAAATTTTTTTGACAAACCACAGAAGTTCCCCGTGAACAGAACACAATGAGGTTACAACGTACAGTCAGTGATCTCTGGGTATACCATTAAAGGTCATACAAAATAAGCAACTGAGAAGGTTAGGACTTATTATAAAACAAACTACTTTACACTTATTAAAAGAAAGAAGCATAGAAACATAAATTGTCTAGTCTTTTTAGTTGCTTCTCTAAATGCCAAAACGACATTTTCGTTGTAAAATCAACATCAAACATCTGGAATAAATGTGGGATATTCAAAAATTAAACTCTTAAAATACCATATGTGGACTTAACTCAACACGACGGACCGTGCAGAACACGAACAACGAAACTAATTATAACAAACCAAATAAATATACAAAAAGCTTTGGATTAAAATTAGCCGGGGTTAGCTGCTAAAAGCAATACAAAGCGAAAGTAGAAAAGTGATACCAATACGTACATCCCCCGATTGATATCCATACTGAAAGCGAAAGTAAATAAAAATGTGGTTAGTCAACAGTTTACATTCTACCATGTCTACATACAGAGTATAAGAATATCTACATTTTTATATGTTTGGCTAGCCGTCTAGTGTCAGATGCCGGACATGCTTGATGCTCTAGAACTATTATATATACTGAATTCTCTACAAATCATGCTGAAATTCGTGCAAAGAACAATTTTTACTATTTTGTATTCGAATCCCTAGTATCAAGGACTTATAAACATACGATCTGTTTATAAGTCCTTGCTAGTATAGATACAAAAGTCAATACCGCTTCAACGGAACTTGAATTTTATTTGAAGGGGGATTTGGTAAAATTTGGGGTAAATATCATTTAAATTGCACTTGAAAATGGATAATTTGCGGAAATGAGTTCCCAAAGTAACGTTTTAAATCCCATAGTACTAAATGCGCATAAAGAATCTAATACTGTTTCCAGCATATTTGACAATGTTTGCAGAAACCATACGTAAACAACCTTCTAGAAGAAAAAAAATCGGTCGTTACTTTCTCATAATAGAGCGAAATCTACCGTCTGTAAATGTCAGGGCAGGAAAATTCTCACCGAGTTAGTCCAAGATTGATTTCGTTATTGGATTATGAGTGAAAATGACGGATTCTCTCCGGAGGCCACACGATATATAGTTAATAATGATGAACGCTTAATACTAGTGTTTACATAGATAAATTCATTTATTTTCTTCTTTAGGTATAAAAAAAATCTCTAATAATTTATTCTGTGTCGCAAGACCCATGGTATCGCAATACAAGCACCTCGATTCTCTTCCCCTTTACGTAAACACATGAAAACCCAAAAGAGTCGCAGACAAGAGAGGGATTCAGAGAATTCGACGAGAATACACCACAACACAAATACAGATGACGACACAGAACAAAGGAGGCCAATAAACAATTATGCTTAAAAACAAATCGTTACGTTGGTCCAAACCTTTCATTTATGCACCATCTAAAAGGTTTGGACTAACTGGAACGCATATATGATTATTCCGTAAACGTCATTCAGGTGGTGCTACATGTACCAACAACTGAGACTATCAAACAATAAATACCGGTCATAGGGTATAAGGAAACCAAGTTACAACCTGTGCTCTGTTAGCAGGAAGGAGCTCACGTCTTCAAACAATGACCACGGGTCAAGTAAGGTATAAGGATAGCAAGTTACTATCTGAGCTCTGTTAGCAGGAAGGAGCTCACGTCTTACTAGGTACATGTACATGTGAGAGTTCTGACCAACTGTCGGAAATGAAATGTGGTTATACTACAAACATTGGAACTTCAGGAATGTTTGTTCACGGAAGCTTGATTTCATGAGGTAGTCATACACGATTCGTAAAAAAAGCCCAGTCAAAGAATTTCATGAATTCCCGCAATAATCCATGCGCTCAAAAAAGGGGATTTGGAGGGTCCGTTTCCTTGAACATTTTGAAAAATCGGTGGTGAGCTTTTGAAATTTGAAATGTGTATAGGCTACAGTTTTTAAGTCCAAATAAACTTTTCACAAATGAACTAGGAAAATTGAACTTCCATGTTCTTTTTCCAAAATTCAATGTCTTTTCGAGTACTAAAGCTATAGTCCATGACTGTTCATCACCAAGGTCAGATTCCATTACCTTATGCACAATGTCATATACAAGAACTTGCAATGCACATAATGGTTTATAGAATAATGTGGACCCCTGTGTTACAAAGACGAAATAGGCTGGAGTACACATAACAGTCCTCAGACACCGACAAAAACAGATACAGATACGAAAATCTTGTGAATGACGTTTTGAGGTGTAAGGTTCTATTATAGGTCCTTCATCATCACGTTGCCCGAATTTTAACCGTTAAAACAGCAGATAAATCGAAACGACGGACGTATCAGCAGTTTATTTCTCGACTTGGCTTCTCATACTTCCGCCATTATCACGTAGCCATTGATTTTTTCCCTTACGTCTTATAACAAATACTTCTCCCCCCAAAGCTCATTGCTAAAGTAATTGTACGGCAAAGTGAACCTGTAGAATCATTCCATCTCTCTGTAGCTGTTTTCTAGAGGTAATTTCTGAGTTCTTTGAAGCACAAATCCTCTTTTCTGATTTGTTCACGTGCCAGAGGAAAAGGATTTATTATAAAGTATAAAATCTAAGAAGAAAATGTGACTTGCTGATAATAAATATCTAATTCATGACAAAAAATAATTAATTGATCATTGGTCAGATTTGATTTTAAAGCGATTTTGTGCATGCAAACTTTTGCCATTCTACGACAGGACTCGCAAAAGTGGCACTTGTTAGTAAGTATTGAACTTCTAGCGTTTTAAATAAATTGGGTTTACTTGTTAAATGGGCTTTCGGAGCTTGGATTGCTTCCAGTAAGGTTTTCTGATACTCTTTGCAGAACGAGCACGGAAACTGGACAAATGCTTTGCCTCTGGTGAGCTATATGAAAGGAATTCATTTTAGGAAGATAGAGATTTTTGCCCTTAGAACTTCTCATAATGAGATATGTATGATGTAGAAAAGACATAAATCAGCGAGATCTGATCGCTGACCTTACCCCAGACGACACCTCATAACTATAATACCAGTATTAGGATCGTGCTCATTAGATTATATCTAATATTCAGGGGGATTTGAGGCATGAAATAGAGGCAGAGGAATGTGTGTAATTGCATAATGTGGTCTGTATTGATATCCACAATTAAGGGACTCAAATCCTGGGGTGAACTATAGAATTATATTCATAACACGGCACGAAAAAGAGAGAAATTATATTAGTATATATGTTATATCGCAAAAACAAGAGGGGAAAAAGGGAGGGGGATTCGACCACTCTCTCGACTAAATTAATTTTTGTAAAGAAATTCTAACCGAAGTATGTTACTTTTTGAACGATACGAAAAGCAGTTTATAGGAAAGATTTAGGGAGTTTGATCAGTAAATGATCCTTAGTACTGTATTAGAGGCTAGAACAAACAATTTTCTAGATATGACTCCCAAAAAAACCCAGTTGTCTAAGTGAGCATACATGAGGATATCTATTTAGCTGTAGGCGGTAAAAAGATAAAACTGAGAGATAAAAATCAGGATTTGTCATAAAACGCGCTAAAATCAACAAAAATGAACACAAAAATAGATTTCATAATCAGTGGCTACATTCAACCGACAGGAAAATTTATTGAGTTCCATGTAAAATAAATTACTACACGTATTGGTAATTAACCTGAAACGTGGAAATTTCCAAAGAAGTTGAAAATTACTGCTTTTTTACGAGAAAATTCGATCGATACGCAAGAGTCCAAGACAGTCCACAAGAAAGGATTCTATGGTAACAAATGTAATGAGCAAAAGTAATTTCTAAACTGAGCAAGTGCTAAAATAATATAAAGTTATGGAATAAAATTCAAATTAGGAATGCACTGTGAATTTCATTTGGATAACATCATATGGAAAGTTTTAACGCATCACTTTGGTATCACTAGATTTTGAAAAGCGTTGGCGGATGCAAATACGAATCTACAAGATCCTAGACTTCAGATGAAAACAGAAGATTATGAGAATTCCAGATGCATGCCACCAGAGGAGTCAAGGACGGATTACTCCGAGGTGACATAAAATACGAGCATATGCTTAGCTCACAATGGTCTATAGTTTGTCTACGACTCCCACGAGAACTAAAGTACACGCTCCCAGCGTTCTTTGAGGGGCAATGTCATACTCAGCAAAGATAGTTCTAAAACCCAGGTTCTGTACTTGATTATCATTTCATCATCTATTACCATGATTACACCAAATGATGATTTCAAATACTTCAGTATCATCAGTATTAGCGAGTTGCCATGGGATTACGAAACATTATAATATGGCGCTGTTTCTGGCAGGCGGTCAAGAGGGAGAGTGCTTAAGCAAATAAAAACAATCAGAATCGCGTTGGAAATGAAATGCACCACGATTTGTTATAACACAATGATATAATTACATATGTTCAATAAATAAGCATGCATATGTTTCATTTGTTATTCAAGCGTGAAGAGAAGGTTGGTTGATCAAGTTTCCCCTATCCCCCCCCTCCAATCTTTTTGAAAGTCATAACTTATTTTCCGTTAAATTTTGCAGCTCGAAATCCCCATCCCTGACCCCAATCCTCAGAAAGATTCAAACAAAATTATAAGATATGTAAAGTGAACGATCCTGTGATCGAACTGACTTGGAGCGAGTTGCACAGTGTCATGGCGGCCTGTCTCTTCCTATGACACAAATTTGGCCGTGTTACATCATCTGTCTCTCACGTTTTTAACAAGGACCCAGGTAAAACTGCCCATCCTTACCTTCTCCATATGCCGATCTAGAGAAAGCCCCCTCCCCCTTCCCAAAACTTCATATTCCACAATATTACTGTTTCGTTACTTTTCGCATGCAAGTCTCAGAAAATCATAAAATAACTTTTGTTGCAACTATAAGCTGAACTAACACCCCTCCCCCTCCTCTCCTTCCAAACTTACTGACCCCCCCCCCCCCCTTTGGATCTGCCCATGTACCATTTACCATCAAGTACTACATGTAATATGTCCAAATAAGCTGTGATACACGTGTTATTCTTAAGAACATCCGCTTTCCTTAACAAGCCGTAATTAGCACCGTGTTGGGTCGTCGACCTCTACCTTTCATACGTTACTTTCGTCAATTTCCTTTCTGATATATATAGTCTTTATATATATATATTGTATAACGAAACAATGCCAAGTCGTTTGAGTACTGTACTTTGGGCGACCCCTCTTCCTATCGCTGTTACACAGTTTAAATAACTTTGGTAATTAAAATGGAATAATTTAAGGTAGGTCTACGTAAGACTAGATAACGGCATTTGTGACAAGTTGACAGACAGCGTATTTAATGTTCAGTCTCCCCTCAATGTTATCGATAGAATCGTCTTAATGCCACAGGCATAAAGCACAACAATATATCAGAGTGTAGTAATTGATATTAAAAGCCCTATTAATACACCATTTACCTTAGATTAGATAATAAAAAATCAACCTCTCTTAAATTTAAACTGAAAAATATTTAAATGAAGTTGTGAAGGTAATGCATGTAGGGTTTTGGTATACAAATGTACTACATGTTGTACATCATCGTCCATGTACTATATTGTCAGAGCTTCACCCTCAGGTCAGACACCCATCCATCTTAAAATGACATTCCGTTTGAAATGGTGTAAATTGTACCTATAACTTTAAGGTTGTGCTCCCATACCATACCTAACAACTCACACCTGGCTCTAATAATGACTTTGTAAATAATGTTTTTATTTACCATTGACCCGCATTAAGTAAAACAAACGTTTGTTCTTACTTACTCGAGTCTCCCACCGACACGGTTTGGTAGACGCTAGTGTAAAAAACATTCGACAACATAAATTTATCGATTACCGTTGAAAATATATGCATAGCCCCCGAAAATAGATAGGCTTAAAAAAGAGAGAGAAAAAAACATAGACGATTGGCCTATATTCAGGTATATACTGATGATTTTACATTGAATTTACTTAAATGTTTCCGCAGACTGAATATTTCAATAGAGTTTTAATTTTCCGCTATCTTTTTCTTTTTCCATATTGCCCTGTCATCCCATCCAATCAAACGTTTCGTTACGATATAAACATTGCCAAAACGTAAACAATAACAAACCTTCTTTGACGGAGACCTTCTCCTCCTCGCGTTCCTCCCTCCCCGCGGCTTCCTCCCTCTCGTCCACGGACAGGAGTTCCCCATTCTCCTGCTCTGCCCTCATCGATTCCCACGGACTGTCGGCCTCCATTTATGTTTTCATGAACAGTTTTTGTTTTGTTTTCCTCCAGAAAACTTTAAGTTACACTTTACATCCACGCGCAAGGATACGTCAGTAGCTCCGGCGTAGTAGAGTTCCCTACCACACTAATACAATTCCAACGTTCGGTCTGTAGTGCGCGTGCATCATTTCAAACACAGATATTGTTGATAAATATCGGCCGAGATCTGGCACGCTTAAAATTGTACATTAATAATAAATCTGTTCGCTGGATAGGACCGCTCGATCGTACATATAGACTGTGTATATATCGTGATAATCACAGTGAAGTCATACAGTTCCAGGAGAACAGCACTGACACACTATAATAAATGTAAATGCAATGTTAGCTCAGCGTACGGAGCGCTCTTGATTGATTGACGGAGAAAACTTAGCTCTATCGACCAGTTCACGATCCGCTTCACTGATTCAAAAATTTCTACATCGAATAATCACAAATAGTTGGTACCAACATCAAAAGGGCTGCTTGGTAATAATTTAATGCGAAAAATACTTTTATCAGATCTTTTAACAAAATCAGCACGTCGTAGTAACTATGCTATTTTTTCCTTTTCAACCCAGAGATGTACATTGACACTGATCTAAGACAATACAGCAGGGAAACACGCCCAACTAATAATGAAAACAGAGGATGTGCAGGAACGAGAGCACCGACTGAGTGACTTGAGACCGAGGTACATTCAATATAAGTACGGAAGACTCATCAATTAAAACCCAAGTACAAAGGGCTTTCAATGAGGGCTCTTTAACATACCCCTTTACGATGCGTTAAATATGAGATCGTTTGAAAGAGATATAGTACTGTGCAACTGACAATCGGTACAAGGTATCATTCCTGCTACATATTCATGAGCTCATTTGCATAATGCATTGCATTGAACTGTGATTCGAATCTGTGCACCTGAGGTTGCAGAGTTACTGACACTAAACGATGTCTCGAGCAACTGCAATGACAGTATCTTTCTTTAACACATACATGTAATTCGAAACAACGAAACAAAGTTGCCGTAACGATAATAATAAAAAGCTCCCCGAATAAATATTTATTAAGTAAACGTTTGAAATTAATTAAGGAACGACAAGTTCTTGATTTACCTTCTTTCATTCCCCTCTGTAGGTAAACCGCATCGTATCAAGCGGAGGTAAAAACCTAACTGTTTATTTATAAAGGAGAAAAGTAAGTAAGCACCATGCATCATACGTCACATATTGTACATAATAATAATTCAGGATTTATTGAACAACCGTCAATGTCCACAGCTGGCCGAGATCATGCTATATCTAATGTTCTCTCCTATATACCGTCTGAGCTCAGTATCTCCTTAAATCATTGTCTGTATTTATATGTGTCTCTATATTGAACTCTTCACAACTCCCTTTGGTTTTCTGTATATGGCATTCTGAAGTAGCCTTGAATTATGATGAGCATCTATTGCAAGAAATACAAAGCTCATCGCTTTGCGGTTGGCAGGATACTTAATTTGGTCAAAAGTAGATCTATAACTATCAAAGAATAAGCCATGAATTTTCAGTGCAATATTTCAATGCATAACAGAAACAATTCCTGAAGATGAGGCAAGACACATAAAGTCCTATTTGGCCTTGTCCCTAAGACTAATTTTGGGATCCGTCTGGTCACTTCATGTCCAAAAGCTTTATAGCTATCAAAATAAGTCTAAATCCGATGTCTTTAAAATATGTTGCTATATATATTGAATGGAAGCTTTTATCATAGCGTGGATTTTCGTAGAATAGCATATTCTACCTTTTCTCAGATCCCAGCCTTTATAAGTCTTAATTTTTATCTATACAGCAGATGCATTGTAACGTCTATGACAAACGTACCATGTACAGACTAAAATCTCAAGGTGACCGTCAAATGTCGATCTCCAACTTTCAATGTCGTCCACATAATGCAACGTCACACCTCGTGTTTTAAATGAAATTGTAAATTTACACCTCGTGAAACAGAAGCATAAAATCCATAGAAGATACATGTAGCGGGAAATGTATCGTGGTCATGCGCGGGAATGAAATATTCTATCGATGACTCTATCTCGTCATGACACAATGATATGGAAGTGGATGTATATGGAAGGTCAAAACCTGAAGAAATAACACAGGAGACAAAATACCCAAATATGGAGACGTCAATAAGTGAAGGGCAAACAGCAAAAAAGCTGAAGCACCCAAATGCCAACCCCCATTCCAGCGTGGACAAGCACATCTTCACCAAACATAGAAGTCGACATCAAATACTTAACACAAAAAATTACACATAAACCAACGAGACCAATAGACAACAGGTACCCACTTATTGGACTTATGTTTCGGAGGTCTGTGCTTTGATGTGTGGTTTCCATATTACCTTGTTGGAGATCAACTTCCTTCATCCTTCTTATAAAATCCAAAAATGAAAGCTATGAAGAAAGCAAGTTACATGGTTAGAATAGGAAAGCCTGGACATGCCAATCACCATTTATCCCAAACATCAAAGATTTAATTTCGTGTTAGAGAGTGATAACGTCAAGAGTAAGATATCTATGTGCGACATCAATATGGTAAAACACAACCCTATCAGCTATATCAACTATATAATGTGGTTATTATGTTTACATAAAACATCCACTACATCATCAATCAATTACACGATGAAAACATGCGAGATGAGAGAGGTATAATTGTTTTTTGTTTATAATCTATTCAGTTATGAAAAAAAAAAAATGGAAAAATTGCTTCAAGTTTATTTGCTATTTTCCCTGTTTAACTTGATTTATCAACGATTGAGCCACGTTTCAGAGAGTTATGCACAATGGTTCTCATCGGTTAATTCGATGAAGAACAAGATGTTCCCAATACCATATCTATACAAGAATAAGGATTATTCTTCAAAGCGACATGGAGCAAAGAAGTGGGTACATTCATAGACATAACAGAAAGGAAGCTATTCCCTGTTTTACGTAATGATAATACATGTACCTCCAAACAATGAAAGAAAGCAAGAATGCGAAACAATATCGACAGAAAAGTCATATAAATAAAAGAGGGGAAGTAAATTGCATGTAACATCAGTAACCAGCTACTTCAATCTACTTATAAATACAGATATACAAAGAGAATGGGACTTCAGTCTACTTATAGAGATATACAAAGATACTGGTTGCTTAAAGATACTCATCGTTTCCTGCATACATACTTAGAAGAAGCTACATACATGACACAGTATAATCAGAAAGTATACTCTTGACGCAAAGATTAGGGAAGTGATATTATGTAACTTTCCGCGACAAAAAAATTGTCTCCTATCATTTAACGAGTTAGACATACAAGGAAGGTATAAAGTCTACTGTTGCTGAAAGTTCGTTTATGAGACGAATTATACTTCCCTCTGTATTAAATTAGATCCTCTCTAGAATTTGCTCTCTACATATATAGGCCTAGAGAAGATCTTATTAAAGACGAAATGTATGCGAATTGACTACATACGAAAATGCTAGATCTGGTGAAACATTTAAACATTAACCCCCTCCGATAATTATTCCCATAGAGATAACCAAGACGAGTCAATGTCTCCTGTTTGCATGCAACACTCATTGTGCATTCAGACACAGATCGTTAAAAACTGTCGACTCAAATATATGTGTAAAAAACTTATGATAATTTTAGTTGATATGTTTTCAGTTTTATTGACATGAATATTACATTTCTTCAAATATATATAGCATCATTTAAGAATATATTCATATGCAGCATGGACCAGACATGCACGTTTCGGGATCCTCAATCCAAACAATGAAATATGGCCAAAGACTGTGAAAGTTATGTCCAAAAATACCGAAAGATGTAGCAGGTTATGTGAGATATGATGCTACAGGACCTACTTTTCAGAAATTTTGAGAAAATTTTGTGTACAGAAATATTTGAGTGCGTTTGAAGAAATGATCAATCGAAGTTGATCGAACGTGGCTACATGTGCCCTCGGAGACGCCTCGTCCACAAACAGTGACACTTGCCAAGTGTTACCATTATTACACGTCTTCAATAACAATAATAATAAACATCAAAGAAGTACCTAACAGTTATTCAGTCTCAAAGTCGAGGAGGCAAGACAAAATCGTGAGAATTCCCATCGAAACGGTTGCGAACCCCGGAATGAACAACATTCCTAAGTGAGACCAGTTGCCCGGGGAGAGTCAGCGTCTCCTGATTGCATGCAACACCCCTCGCAACAGGTCCATGGAAACCTGTCCAATTCGGTGATTGTCTCGATGTACATTTTGATGTTATGTCTTGTTTGGTGACGACGACAGCCATTCAGTCACAATGTAGAATGTCACTGATCATTCTGGAAAGGGAGATCTGATATGCTTTTATAATATCCCCGTAGCGACCGAAGAACTTCCGCAATGATGATTTCAGCCGTTGTGTGATATAACCCTGAACAAGTAGCTTGCTTCAGACATGTACGTTTCGGGTACTCGTCATGTCCAAATATACCGAAAGATTTAGCAGGATGTGTGAGACATGATGCTACAGGATAATTTTTTTTTCGAGAAATTTTTGTGAACAGAAATTTTAGAATCCGTAAGAAGAAACGATGACACGATTTGATATAATTTTCCAGTCGCAGAATTTTTCAATTTCGTTAGATAATCTATTTACTTCTTCAATGACTGTGTATCAGCAATATTTGTTTGATTGGCCCCGGGTTCGCACTGGTCTTTCTTTATTATATGTTGCCATTGTTGTTTGAATTCATGTAACTTTGCTTGTCTGATATTTTGTAGGTTCTCGTGGTGAAAATAAACTCTTTTCACTCATTATCTCGGATTGTTGATTGATGTGGTTATGTGAAGTGTCCGTTGTTTGATTTTGAAATCTTGAGTGTGTGTATTCCGCCGTTGTCAGTGTGACCGTCTTTATACATTATTTAAAAAGTAGCAAGAACTTTGAATCATTAGTTCAAAACAAATCACATTCTGGATAACAGAACAGAAGGTATAATTATAAAACGAAAGTGATAAATTAGAAAAAAAAGTGCGATCATTAACTGTTTTTCAAGCTATACTCGTCTCTTCGGTTCCAGTCAGCGAATTTACGTAGAATATGGAAAATATTTCAAACAAAACCACAATGTAATTGCCACAGTGGAGCACACACAAGATTGTAACAAGTAACGGACACTAAACAACCCTATCAAGAAGGGAAAGGAGATAAAATAACAAAGATGAATGACGAAACATAAATGTGAACTTTACGGTTAAGTTCCTTTGCCTTAGTTCTGGTTTTTGTTTGTTTGCTTTGGTTCCTGTTTTATCCTGATTTTGCATGCCTTCGGTTTCTGATTTTCTGAATTATCTATTTTGTGCTGTATACAGGGGTATGGTCATTATCCATATTTGTCATTTAAGTCGACTCTGGAGGACCAAACAATATTGCTGTTCAATATTCAATTTTGTTGGTTTCAAACACCGTAAGTCTCCAGTTAATACTTATAATGCACTCGAGTTGCATGTTCCTTCGTCACATGAATTTTGCGACCTTTTATAAATGCAAAACAACAGAAAGGGTCCTAGACTCAACTTAACTAGTGGTTTTCTTCACTTTCAAGAAAATTCATCAATTAAATCTCTTTAAACTACTAAAATGATTGAAACATATTTATTGCCATTTTCCCACCACAACGAACTACTAGGCTACGATTCACTGATTTCGACATGAAATTATCACGAAGGACGATGTTTTAATTCCCAATGAAATGGGACTAAGGACTTTAAAATTCATTTGAAATTGTACCACTCACATCCCACGAATTACGTTTACCAATATCTGTATAGAATGGCTTAGATTTTTTCTGGCATTTGAGTAAGACACGTCGATTTTTTCTTTTAAAATTATTGCAGATGAAATGGGGCAACGCTTGGTTTGACGTAAAGCACAAAGTACATGTCTACGTTCCTAAAGAAAGATAGGGTTGCGCGTAATTAAAAGTTAAGACTGAAATCTCCAAACATGATGAAGTTGTGGTGATCAAAGTGGACCACATAGGGAACAAACAGACTAAACAGCCAGAGACAACCAGACTAATATCATCACATCATTGAATCATAGACGACAATAGATATGAATAAATCCACAGATATCTCTTGTAAAATCCAAGTCCATAAAGCACTGTTCCTTTGCCTTAGTTCTGGTTTAATCCTGGTTTTGTATGCCCTTGGTTAGATGATTTTCGATTTACGATTTTGTACTTCTTTCTTCTTGATAGGGATTATGTTTTTCTCCATATTTGTCACTGTAGGTATCGAATCTCTACAAATTATCATATCGAAATATATATTCCTGGGCACCTGGTCTCACTCCCATTTCGGGAGTTCGCTTCTTTTCATGTGATGGAGGTTTTTGTTTGTTTGCTTTGGTTCCTGTTTTATCCTGATTTTGTGTGCTTTTGGTTTATGATTTTCTGAATTATCGATTTTGTGCTGTATATAAGGATATGGTCATTATCCATATTTGCAATTCTATCGTAATGATTTAGTGCACAATATGCGCATTTCAACAAATTAAGTACCATCAGTAATACATGAGCCCGAAAAGCATGAGATCCAAAAAGTGAATAAATGATGAACGAAATTCTAAACATGACGTAAAATGTATGCCATTGAGCTAATTTTAAAAAGACAGGGCAGTCTTATATAGGACTACAATATTCATCATGACAGTTACTTACCGTACCAAAATTTAGGGCGCATGTTTAAATGTTAACTCCTTATTACGATTTATTATAAATGACAATAGTTCAGCATTCCTGCCTCGTCTCTCTGCTGCTTCACCAAGTGTCCCATTGTGTTTATAACCAAATGTGGCACAGATGAACGGAATACCTATATTCATATAATCCTAATTGAGTTATTTTCCCATGGATGAAAACCACATCAGGCTGTCGTGTATATAAATGTACAATCCAAGTTTAAAAGTCAGCGGGGAAGAATAATAATACCTTTGATATAGAGTTGTCAATATATATACATGCATCAATTATGTATACATGTACGGAATCTTTAACCCTTTGGTGTTTTAGTGTATGATATGCTGTGTTTAAAATGACTCGGAAACCGCTAATAAAGTCAAACATGTGTTGCACGAGAAGATAATAATACCGAGGAAGGATGTACTAAAGGAGAAAAAGTGAAAGGAAGCAAAGAATGATATAGAACGATACTATATTTGTGGTTAGACAAAAATTGTCGTAGGTTAATCAAGTGCGCAGTTTCATTCAAAATAGGTTTCTACATGACATTGTCTTTCACGTAGTAGAGATCACCCCAGGTAACCTTGTATGCAGATCAGAAACATAAGGACAGAACAGACATGCACAATGCATATTTTGTAAATATGCATAAACCGGTTCTACATAGAGGTAACGATATGGAAAGTATACAATTCCGAGTTGCTCATGACATGTAGAATGTAGAAGATCTATTGTTGGATTTTGCTAAAATTTGATCTTTCCGAAATTCCATCGTAAGGAAATGATATGCCAATACAGATGGATTCCAACAACTAAAATCTTGTCATGGCACCAAGAATCTCACAAAACAAAAATAAAACAAAGATATGAAACTCTGGCAATGACTCTACATAGAGAGTTGGAACCCTTCGACATTATTTATATAGACATAGACTCATCAACAACACAGAGCAACACGAGAGTCAAACCACAACGAGAAATGCGCATTTAAACAAACAATAAACCAAATTAATGCTCGAGGTTTCAACGGAACATGAAGACGATACCAGTATATAATTTCACATACTTGTAAATGATTAAGATTATATAATCCTAGAATTTTACCATGAAGTTTAATGTAGAAATAGGAATCGACACCCTGTCATGTCTGATTTTGGTTTAAACTTTGCTCAAAACGGACTCCTCTCTTCACAGTCAGTCATTACAGAACATATTGAAACTTCCACTGCACAAGACGACCCAGTGCAATGTCCATACCTACGTGCGATGGTATGTGATTAAATGCGATTCTGATACTCAATTTAGTATCCTTTGTCAACTCATTGTCATGTTTGCAATTCCTACAGAACATCTGGAAAACTAAAGAACGCTACCAAATCCAGTGATCCACCTTACCATTTTTCGAAAAGTATAGCACCGAATAATTGTCGTTGTACATACATGAAGTTTGCTTCCTTAGGAAGCTGCAAACCTAAATTCAAAATGATATTTCGAATGAATAAAAATCACTGAAATACATTACGTAGTACTCATAACTCTGTAGATAGCAAGACATCAAGAGGATGCCATACAAAACAAGGGTTTGCCTATTTCATATTCATCATTATATTTGACGCCGAACATTATCACATCCTAATGTCTTTGTAATAAAGAAATCTTTTGAAATTACCTTTTATTGGTATACTTGTATAGTTTCTTTGTTGAAAGAACAAAAACCAAAATTGCGAGATAAAGAACAATATGAATATTGGATGGGACATCAAGTTTATAAATTTTCTCCCTGTATGAATGTAGAAATAAACCATTTTATATCGGACAAGATCTTTGTAATTCTGTCATCTATAAACTTCACTCGTGTTACAACGGATCGAATATGTACGATTTATCTCCTTGTCAAGTACTACCTCTGGGTAGGAGAAGACGTTCTTTGAAGTATATACTAATATGGGTTACAACAGGTCAACACATATGAGGGCAAGAGGGGAACCATTTGCCTCACGCCTTCATATAACCTCAATTATGTCTAAAACAAAAACAGCCGTTAAAATTTTTAGATAAGTGAGTGAAAGTCAAAAGAAACAACCAAACCAAAATTTAAGAATTACAATTAATGGGCATACGAAATATGAAAAAAAAACCCAAAAGGAAACAATAAAATCAGCAAACGTGAATTCCCAAATTAAACAGAATTATAATTAGATGCTACAATTAGAATACCATATATTATCTTGTCACACTTTCAATAAAACTATCGATGCGGCTTGCCAACCGCAGAGCTATCTCTGTTAAAACTTCAGTGAATTTCTTTCCAATGTATACATAAGAATATGGAAAACGAAATAAGTTAGTAAAAGACATCAGTGCAGGAACTGCTTCAGATTCTAGACTGAAATAATTCCAAGCGAAGAACATTGGAGTCGACAGGAGACATTCGTCACTTTGTGAGAGCAATTGTATGGTCATCAGAAGGCCCACTGAAAATCTGATTGCATTGCCTTTTAGATTATGATTTTATTCGAATTCATTATTTTTATTTTGACATCTTCAGTAGAAGCATATTGAAAGGTCTGAATATAGATACAAGTGTAACTAAGTATACTAGATAAAAGCGTTCTAACCTTCATCTGCAGCATCATCCCTATCGTTGCCTTCATCGTTTGGCTCACTACTCTGCAAGTTTGCTTTATCCGAGGAACCATTATTACAGTTACGGTATCCATATTTATAATAGTAGGTCGACATGTTGATTAAAAATGAGAAAATCTACAGTAAAGTCAACATGTATCTTCACCGTAATGAATGTAGCAAGGTTGTATAAACGCTACAAGCGTCAACGTGTGACTAATTATGCATGGCTTCACCTCATTGGATTTATGTAGACTTCACGTAGAATTGAGAGCGGGAGTCAAGTAGGTCCTTTTGTTATGTTATTTAGGTACATATACATAAATGGAAATCAGAAAGTGGAGATGCAAGCTGAGTTGATGTGTCAATTTTTGATGACATTTATAGACAGTGGAATGTTTGGATATGAAACTATGCAAAATTTATATCTAGCGCACGGAAGAATTCACACCTCATACATCTTGACGTCTTGTTACATTTCCAGTTTTCTTTTGGTTAATACGAATTGAGCAAATAAAGAAAAGATATGTAATAAACACCAAAGAAGTACCCATCAGTTATTTAGTCTCAAAGTAAAAGAAGGTATGGCAAAAATCATTAGAATTTCCATGGGAACTTTTGCGACCTCGGAATAAACAATATTCCGAAGTGAGACCAGATGCTCGGGGACAGTCAATGTCTCCTTTTTGCATACAACATCCTTCGCAATAGTTCCATGAAAAGTTATCAAATTCGGTAATATATCTTGTTTGGTGATGTTGACAGCCATTCAATCGTAATCCAGAATGCCACTTATCTTCTTTAACTCATTATCATTCTGGAAAGGTGTATCTGGGATATGATATTCTTTTGTAAGCTTCTTATGTTAATGTCATGGCAAAAGATAAAGATTTTTAATCAATTAAAGTACAAATGTAATTTAATTATCATCAAAGATTTTTCATCAGTTATCTGACTATAAATTGAGTAAATATCGAACGAAAAATAAATGCTATGTCATGTCAAAACCAAGAACATACCACATATTAATTAGAAAAAAGTATCCCATAAGAACCCTCACCAGTCATATCAAGGTCCGCTGCATGGCTACACAAAAGCTAACCATATACTCATGTAAATACATAAAGGAATAAGTACTGTAGTTACTACGACTTCATTGCGCGTTCCTCATATGACAACGTCCAAACGACCTACACAAAAAGTAGCATACAAAAATACACGGAATAAATGAAGTGAACAATTTTATGCTTAGAACTAAAGATCAATGGGGGAAAATGAAGGACACGGCGACGAAGACGATCAACCAAGACTTTTGTAAATCATACTGAAATATGAAAGGGATGACAACATCTAAAACGAAGTGATCTTGAACGCACCCAAAGCAAATTTTAACAGATACAGAGAAGCCTCTTTCAAATTAACACGTTATATCTCATTAGGAACAAGTAAGATTTTTTGTACGATAGACTTTAGCTATCCGATCCGAAACTGTCAAAACAAAAAATCAGCTATATAGAGACAAACTTTGCAATCTTAATTAACATTTTAGAAGTACCCATCCGTTATTCAGTCTCAAAGTCGAGAAGGGAAGGCAAAATCATCAGAATTTCCACTGGAACGGACGCAAACAGCGGAATGAATAACATTCCGAAGTGAAACCAGGTGCCCGGGGAAAGTCAGCGTTTCCTGATTGCATGCAACACCCGTCGCATCAGCTCCATGAATACTCGTCAAATTGGGTGATTGCCTCGGTGTACATATTGATGTACTATTCAGGTAAATATGTTTGGTGATGATGACAGCCATTCAATCGCAACCCAGAATGTCACTGATCATTGTGGAAAGAGGCATATGATATGCTGTAGCGACCGAAGAACTTCCTAAATGATGATTTCAGCAAAGATGGTGAAACACTGATTTCTAGATTGATATGATTCAGTATTAAGGACAAAGAAAGGGCAAAGTTCTAAGCAGTAACACTGCACTAGAATTCTTTTTTGAGCAGTCGTGTACTAGTATTGGATGGTGAAAGTAGTATTTTGAGAGCAGTCGTGTTGTAGTATTGGATGGTGCAAGTAGTAAGCCACTTCACACCATCTGATCTTAAGGACAGACAAAACACAAATGTACTTTTAGTATGCTATTTTACTGCAGTTTGAGAGTTTGGTCATTTAACCTCTGACTCTGTCTAGCAAAGTGTCGTAATTCTTGATGCTTATGATGCTCAATCCTTTGGTTTATTTTTTTCATTTATTTTTATTGTTTTTTTTTTCTTAATTCCTTTATAATTTGTGTTCAATGAACAACAAATTTTTGCTGAAGAAGTTTGATTTCGAATGAATGATTTTATTTTGCTTAAGATCTCAACGGAAAGTGATTATGTTGTGGTTATTTGGACCCAGTGGAAACACCAATAGTTGGAGCAATTCAAACGATCCAGAATACTTATAATTTCAAAGCATTCGTAATTAATCCTTTATATTGAAATTGTAAATCCGTGGATGTAGACGTGTGCCCTCATCACCCCAATCTAAATCCATCAATGTCTAGGGAGTTTGGGTGTCTCGGCTCCCTTTTCTTTTTGTGTCAGAAGATAATTGAATAATGTCCTCCAAAGTTTCTGATCACGACAAATATTTAATTCTAAAGCCGATCGATTAATAGTAAGCCAAATGCTTATGGTAATAAGAAAAAAGTTTACATTGTTGATTAGTATCAGTGTATACCTGCATGCAAGCGCCGTGATATATATAAACTTTTCCCAATTCCATAAAAAAAAAGATAATTAAAACAATAATTATCTTGTTTGTTCCTGGATCGCTGATCGGAGAATTCGCATGTGACGAACCGGGATAATTATTCATCGATTGAGGAAGGAACTCAATCCTTTTACTTAAATACATATCTATTTCACATTTGAATACTCGTATAAAGACCGGTCATCCTTAGCAAGTAAACCAATAGTTGCGTAGAAACCAACACATACAAATATGGTAAAATCCAACAATATGTTGACATTATATGCATTCAGTGGAACACTTTTATTGGATTTACACAGCAATATTTCTGCTACAGAAATTTGATACTTCATTATAGATATTGATATAATATTATGTTTACTTTGATGAGTGCGTATATAGAAGTTCTGAATAAATGCAAGTAAAATGCTCATATATAGCATAATCATGGAAACATTGCACATTATCATTATTGAAATATACATATTTGTTCTATCGTAATGATTTAGTGCAACATATGCGCTTTTCAATACATACTGCATCATCAGTGATGTTCGAGGCCGAAAGATAGGAAATCCAATTAATATGAAATTATGAAGAGCAAAAGTCTAAAGTTGACCTAAAATTCCTGCCTGCTTTGCCATCAGGGAGATACCCCTTATTGTTAGTATAATTTATCGAATTTACCATCAGAAAATTAACAAATATATTTCAAGCCAATGCAGAATAACAATGACAGAAAATGAAAAGAAAGTTAAGTAACACGCTCAATATTTTCAACGATCTGTTTAATTAAGTAGATAATACGATAGCAGCTCTACTTCTTTGATTTATGAGCAATTGTAAATTTATCAATTTTTACATCCAGGGAACACAGAAACGGTAAAATGCAGATAACAGGGATATGCAGACCACATTAACAATTATCTATATATTGATTGCCTTTTGTCGAGTATCTCTTCATTATATTGTTCTCTGGTAACGTCTGAATGATGTGGATATGAAAAAAGTAAACATGGGACCAAAGTATAGACTTCAAAGTGATATATGGGTAACGATGTGATAGGTATACCCATGAACAAATATTTGAAATTGTTTTTAAAACTTTTTTGGTGCCATAAAAACCGACAAACAAAATAATTCATACAACTGGTTGTATAATTCCATTGAAAACGAGCACAGCAGCGAGCTTATCAAATTGAGAAAAAAGTAAAAAGTTAATTATACCTCGTTACTCGAATAATTCAATTTTGTAAACGATGTTAACGTTTGTATGATCTAGCTGAAAAAAGAATCGAGCACGAAATTCTTCTCGGGTTTAAAGCTGCCTGCAACGAGATCAAAAAATGAAATTGATCAAGTTGTCTGGGATGGATTTTTAAGCCTATAGTGTCTGAGATGTTTATTTCTTAAGATTTCCCCAAATGAGGTTTCTTCACATCTTTATTTCTTTATTATATGCCATTTTCCTAGATTAATCTTTTTCTCGAACCGAACAAAACTGTTGTACTCCGTTCTTACACTGGACTCTGGACATTGTTCATAAAATAAAATTGTCCTTCGTGTTTCTTTTTGGCTGTGTTATTGTCCCCGTCTGTTCGTCCGATTTTTCTTTTCCCGTGAGAAAGTTCTGTTTTCACTTTTTTTTTCCAAGAATTTATCAGCCTTTTGATTGTGATTTTTAAAATCTGATTTCGGGTTTGGTGTTTGACTTTCACTCACTGATTAATATATTCACTAGTTTTGAATTTCTGCACTGATATGACGGGTGTTTCTTTCAAGCAGTAGATACTTACTCTCCCCGCGCACCTGCTGATCTTATCATCATTTTGGATTCACTTTTGCTTCTTTGCAGAATACTCATAGTTATTCTGTTTACAAGTGTTGCAATTCTCAAAGTTTAGTATGTCCATTGAAGATGGGAGGGGATTCCCAACAATGTGCATTTTGGATATGACTTATGGTTGGTGCTTGACTTTCATTCACTAATTCCGACAGACGTTACGAATTCATTTCTACATTCTCAAGGCTGAATCTACAGTTTACGATGTAACAGATATATATTGTTATATTCGTTCCACCACACTGAAGACGTCAATGACAGACACATCAAGAGACAGAAGCCTCCCTTTGAATAATACATAAGGATGTTCAATAGTCTACAGAAGAAAAAACGTCCCATGGTAGCGCTGGATTGATCTGTCGACTTTTCATAGCCTGCAACATTTCTACTTTATATACTAGTCCATACATTTTAAATGATTCATATTTTTGGTACACTGAAATGATATATCTATTAAAGAGAGGAGGGGATCTCCATGTGAGTTTGTTTTTACTGTAACTTTTTTCTGTCTTATAACGAGAAACATATGTTGTTCATATAGGACATTGGTGGAAGCATAGTTTGAAGAGAAAGTTTTGGGCATCCTACAAAAAGGTGGCTAATATGATTTTTTTTTCTCAATGCATGGACCTTTCTGCATTAATGTATTATCTTTTTCTAACTTTCCTTATATAAATGAAAGCAGTCAAATGCTTACATTCATTTATAAAACAGAAAGTTAGAAAAAGACCGTATCAACATAACTTCTATGATGCTTGCCGTGTGTCAGCAGAGGGTACTCACAATTACCGGACAGATTATATCCTCCTTCTTTGAGACAACATTTTCTTGCATTTATGACCTTAAAATCAGACAATATACCAATGCTGCAGTAATCGAATTGAAGATTCGACCATATGAGATATTGAGATGGGGAATTGTTCTAAGAAAACATTTGCTTTAAGCATTATTTCAAAGGCTTATTTTTTTGTAGATATACGTACCTGTGAAAACGTTACTTTTGTATGAGAGGGGGTTTTTCGGTGCCAAAAATTATTAATAATAATATATTGATAATAAAAAAAGAAATACCATCCCATTCACCAATTCAAATATAATTACATTAGGAACATTCGTTCGTCCCCACTGTAACAACAGCATTGTAATTGTAACACCCGCCGTTGAGAGGCTAATTTATCTCTCACTATTGTCCTTGAAGATATTTCGAAAATAAGTTTAATTACATGATAGAAAGTAATATTTCTATTAAGCAAATCAAACTGAGTGTATATAAGAAGTGCTGTCAGATTACGTCAATAACGTCAAGGTTTGGACATATTTTGTCAACTTGAAAGACTAATAGGTTCTATCACGATCTACTGAGTGAGACATAAAAATTTACACGAGTGACGGAAATTTCGTCTTTTCCCGAGTGGAGCGTAGCGGAACGAGGGAAAAGATGAAAAAATTCCGTCACGAGTGTAAATTTTTATGTCTCACTCAGTAGATCGTGATAGAACCTATTAGTCTTTCAAGTTGATATCACTCAGTAGAAAGTGATGGAATCTATTTCTTCTTCATTTCTAAGTAGCTACGATCTTATCGAGACAAAATGCTAACCGGTAGAGAACAGTAGTGGACTAGATAACGATCGTGCGTTTCTTACTGATAAATGGAATTTCACAATAGTTTGTCCCGCGTCTGCAAAATCACATGATAGCCATCTGACGTAAAACTCAAGCTTCGTCAACATTTCATTGCCTTTTACCGGAAGTACTTTAAAAAGGCACACGCGTCTTTAGTACGGCATCTCTGATTGGTCGTTTTGAACAGCTGATTGGTATATGACGTTTAATGATTGGATGATGTAGCCTTTGAGACAACTTATGTGTCTCACATAGGCTTTCTCACAGGGTACGAGCAAAAGTGAAAAAGAAAAAAACATTTTCATATTGTTACGTCTAATGAATACCAAGTTACCAACGTCACATAAGTCGTATGGCAGGTAATGAGGGAATCCTAGATATAAATTCCACTATGAGGGATACCATCAGTGATTAATGTGAAGACCCAACATGTTATTGTCATTCCAATATGTATACCTTCATCACCACGTAGTGACGGCATACGTTCCGATTAAATGACACATATCGAAATGAATGAAATAAAGATTAAAAGCTTATTAGATAATATTAATGTTATATTTTCTGAACTCACTAGGTTGATACCATTGTTGGTGGGCTACAAGTCCCGTATATCTTTCGTCCAGTTTCTCTAAATGGTAACTGTTTAAGTCATTGTATAACAAGCAAAGAAATCACGTTTGGTCTAAATTGTAACTGTTTAATTAAGTCATTGTATTATAAGCAGAGGAATCGCGTTTGGTGCAGGGTCTTAATCGGACCTGCAGCATAACGGTTCCTCGAATTCAGGGTTAAACTGAATTTTCAAATCTTTCAAATTTATCTGCTCTTAAATGATGCTATAATTGAATTTGAAGACGTTTAACATTTGTACAATTCGGTGAGTGTCACTGCTGGTGGACCAGGAGTCCCAAAAGGAACATGTAGCCAAGTTCGATCAACTCTGGTTCATCGTTTCTTCGCAACGCAGTCGAAAATTTCTGTTATCAGAAGTTCCTGAAATTTCTGAAAAGCGGGTCCTATAGCATCATATCCCACCTATCCTGCTACGTCTTTAGGTACATTTTTGAACACAATAACTTTCACACTCTTTGGACATATCACATTGCTTAGATTGAGGATCACTGAGGAGGGTTCAGTACCCGAAACATGTCTGGTCCATGCTGCAAATTTTTCTGTTTCTCGTTTCTTATGATGCTAATGATGCTATTGAATTTGAAGACGTTTAACATTTGAACACTAAGGAAGGAATCAACGCCATTCAAATGCGGACAATAAACTGAAAGGAATAATTTTCTAGCATAATTGAAAACTTGCTCAAGCGAGAGAATATTTAGATCTATTTTTCTGGAGAGAATTCATGAAATTCTCCAAATTCTTATTAATGCGCCGTTTTGGCTAAGATAAACTTATTATTGTCTAAGCATCCTTCGTTCTAAATTGATTCTTTCGTAAACCAAGTGTCTTTGCTAAATAATATTTACTTCGACCAAAAAGCAAAATTCCCAATTCGCTGAGCAGCTGAAAGAAAGATACCTGAAATTCCATCATGAGAGATACAGATATATCGTTTAATATTTAATACTAACATACAGTTGTCATTCCATGATGTCTTCCTTCACCATCACATAGAGACGACATCTAAATAAACTCAATCCCTTAGCTGATGGTACAAATATTTTGCAATTTCATTCTACCAATATTATTTTCTTTTCCCAATTGTTTTTTGTATATGTTGTCAACATATTATTTTGTGTATGTTATAAATGAATGCTATTTTCGAAGAGAAAAAATACAAATAATTAAAAATGATTTATGATGGAAAAAATCCCTAATAAAGGAAATTACAAAAAAGAATAAAGAAAGGAAATCAAAGTTAAGTAAATATCATATGGACAAATAAATTGTATATTTTTTACGACAATCCTTCTTGAAACAACCAAACACATTCTTTGATGAGACAGAGTGACGACGGCACTTGATTGGTCAACTGAACCTTCAAATGAGCAAAGAATTCAAACATTGTTTAAAAAGCCTATGGTAGAAAGAAGGAATCATACAGCCTACAGGGATTGACAGAATTAAATATCAGTCTTATATTCGCCCACTAGATTCGTCCGGTCATTTTTAAAATTCATTTTTATCATATTTTACCTCAAAGTTTTTCATTTGGTAAATAAAAGATAGGGTTCTTGTCGATTAGATGTTGTTGTTTATTTTACCATGTGAATATGAATTTGTGGTCAGGTATTGTTTGTGTGTCTGTATGAGTATGTGTGCCTGAAATTATGTGTCTCGATATGTGTTTCGTGGCTTGCTTGTGTTTTATGATTTGTCTGCTTGTGTGTGCGGTTTTGTCTACGTGTCAGGATTTGTATGTCTGGTTTTATATACGCCTCTTCTTTTGTTTGTGTATCTGATTCTGTTTGTTTGACTGATTGTGTTTATAAATGAGTCATTGTTTGTTTGTTTCATAATTACTTGTTTGATATATGTCATGAATTTTTATTTAAGTGTGTCTGCTTTTGTTTATGTGCCATGACTTGTTTGTGTTTTGATTTGTGGGCAATTGTATTTTGTATGTCACAATTTGTTCGTGTTTCAAGATTTGTTTGTGCCTCTGGTACTGCATTTGTGTTGTGATTTGTTTACTTTTTGTATTGGTGTAAGTTTGCGTATCTCGTTGCGTTTCCTTTGACTGTGTGCTGTCAAAATTTAGTGATAATTTGTGTATGGTGTTGTAACAGTGGATCACCTCCTCCCTTTACATGTAAATGTATTCTCCCAGTTTTATGTCCATCGTTAATCTTGTAATGGGAATATATAAGGCGGAAATTTATCGAACAAATTTTTTCAATTTTTGCAGATATCCTTCATATGTAGCTTGAGGTTGAATTCACAATTCAAATTGTGACGTAATACGATATGATAAGCTGATAAGCTCAAAGAGGTTTCTTTTACATCTGCATGGTAGTTTGAGTTTCCATTCACACTCAAAATTGTGACGTTACACAAATGATTCAAAGAAAAATACTAGCTGACTTAGAAAATTAAATATGCCGAGATCAGCATTGTGTGAATATGAAGTAGTTTACATACCTTCATTGGGATAGAACGAATCCTTCGCCATTTCTCCGGGTCCCGGATGACGTGATGACGCTGATGTAATGCGCCGTTGCTGACAGAATTTACTGCTTCAGGTTCGCTAGAATGACGCTTCCGCCAGATAAATGTCACTTCCGCTAATTAAAGCCGATGCCTATTACGAGAATAACAAAGTTCGATATAAATATTATTCCAAATTTTTTGTTACGTCATTGAGCAATATGGATAAAATTTCTGCAATAATTAGAAAATGGATGATATTTATTATTCGCCGAGGAGCAATCGTACAATTTTAGCGCTGATGTGTGATTAAACCGTACAAAAGCTTGTTGCGCATTCCATGTTCAATTGTTTCTGTAGATACGTTCGGCAGTAACACACACTGTTGGTCCATGTCCAAAGTGTTGAGTGACATTTACTGTATTACATTGGCGCGAATACTGAGCCTGAAATATTGTATTATGTAACGATATTGTTAAAAAAATAGTTATGCACACGATAATTGTACAATCTGGGCATATAATAATCACAGCTTAGAGTAGGACATGACGTAAAACACTTAGTTTTCCTGCGGCTTCATATATACCCTAATCATTTCTATTGTCAGATAACTAGGGGATTCTCGCCTGTATCATATCTATGCGGGTTTAGACATATTCTATTATATATACAAACTGTCGATCAAACATGATAAGACAGAAGTGTTGTTCTTCTTATTGGGGCGTTTTTCCTGATGTCCATCTTTTAGATCAATTAAGCTTCTGACCACGATATGTCGATATGTGCACATCAGAAAATTTACTCAATGCAACACTGAAAACAGAGGATATATTCTAGATGACTAGCTACATACATATATACCTTTTAGGGAAATTAATAATTATTCGACTGACTAACTGAGACGCAATTTTAAAGATTCAAAAGATCGACTTTGTAAACGACGCCAACAACTAATTTTGAAGAAAAAATGAAAAGCTTACACTAACTGAAGAAGCGAAATCAACTTCTTAGGATTTAGTATGCATCTTTAACTACTTATTGAAAATTAAACATTGAAGATTTTAGTGTATCCTCTGAATTGGAATGTTCCCTTCTTTTTCCAAGTGTTGCAGAGGAATAATTCAGAACGTTTATCAATGGAACCTAAAATACATGTACGTCAATAATGTGAGAATATGCAGATCAGAAATTGAAGGAATCTGTTTCATTACTTACTTGCATGTTATACGAACATGCAAGTTATGAGAGACACTTAAAGTTCTTACGCTGTGATAAATTCCTTCTCGGATATAGATAAATGGTCAATTGAAATTATACATAAAGACTGATTTCAAATGATACAACAATGTAGGAACACTTGTATATTTCACTGATTCAACAAGTTATCTTTATTGGCGAAAAGTTGAATTAATCATTGTATTAAAGTAAAGAACAAAACAACAGATTCCAAAATTCACAATCAATAGGTTTACAAATTCTTTAAAAAAAAACATAACTTTCTTACGAGAAAAGAAAATAGGACAAAAAGACGGAGAGAACAACACAACTTCATAGAAACATGAAGGAAAACTTAATCTAATGAAGGCGATATCCATAGTGTTAGTACGGAATACATTGAAGAAGGCGCTTTTTAAAAGCGGTTCCGTGCAAGTTACAGTATAACGTACAACCAAAATTGACTTGACGTCCAAAGCTTATCTAGATTTATCATTTAATTTTTTTTATTTAGATTAATACAAGTCAATGTATTGTCAACATACATTTGCATACTTTGCATATTCTCTTTCAGTTATCATTACACTAAATGTAAAATACAGATATGGAAATAATCGAATTGATCATCAGGTATTCAAAGTATGTGGGGAATGAAGATGCTGCGTACAATAATAATCTCCAACACAAAACACAGTCGATACCCGTATGTGAAAACACAGAGTATTGAGTCTTTGTGAAATACAGAGTCATTTCCCCTTATAGACGGTATCTGACGTAAAACCATTGCGACGTCGTGAAAATGGTATGGTAACGTCGATTTTACACCGTCATTTCCCAGACTTTAAGGACTGTTTCCATAGAACTTGATGACGTCATAATCAGTCTACGTCAGATACCGTCTCAAATGAGAAGTAACTCTGGTTTTCGAAAATGGCGAATAGGCACCAAGAAAAGGGAAACAAGAAAAAACACGACATTAAAATGCAAACACAAAAGACCACACATAAACCAAAAAGATAAAAATGGACAATTTGTGCCGACTTAGGACAGCCATCGGCCACGTTATTAGCAAATGATGTGGTTATCTGTATTACGCTCGCACAATCCTCCCATTTTCCGGTTACCCAGGGATCTGGAAAAAGGAACAAAAGAGTTAAAGAAGATCCTGACGATAATCTCAACAGCACTCACAATAGAGCACAAAATGAAGCATCGACGGACCCCTAGCAAGCTAGAGGTGGGACCAGGTGCCCGGGAGGAGTAAGCATCCCCTGTTGGCTAGCCGCACCCGCCGTCGATGTTTAAGCACGAAAATGAAAACAATATCTAAAATCCATGCACTCTCTGACGCTATGTCTATATAGAAAGTGCTATGGCGACAATGTCAGGGAAATATATTCAAAACACTTACTGTCAAACCCCTCGCGGGGAACTTTTTTAACGAGCTCCACACGGCAAAGGGCATAAGTGTGACACAAATGAGTTAAAGAAGATCCTGACGATAATCTCAACAGCACTCACAATAGAGCACAAAATTAAGCATCGACGGACCCCTAGCAAGCTAGAGGTGGGACCAGGTGCCCGGGAGGAGTAAGCATCCCCTGTTGGCTAGCCGCACCCGCCGTCGATGTTTAAGCACGAAAATGAAAACAATATCTAAAATCCATGCACTCTCTGACGCTATGTCTATATAGAAAGTGCTATGGCGACAATGTCAGGGAAATATATTCAAAACACTTACTGTCAAACCCCTCGCGGGGAACTTTTTTACGAGCTCCACACGGCAAAGGGCATAAGTGTGACACAAATGAGTTAAAGAAGATCCTGACGATAATCTCAACAGCACTCACAATAGAGCACAAAATTAAGCATCGACGGACCCCTAGCAAGCTAGAGGTGGGACCAGGTGCCCGGGAGGAGTAAGCATCCCCTGTTGGCTAGCCGCACCCGCCGTCGTTGTTGTGTACAATTGTGTCCTAACTGTAAGATAACCACACAATCAAGACAGGAAAACACAAGGGCCCAAGTGACACACCTAAATGGATAGATGAAAAAATGTAATATTCTTTTTTAAAAAGTTAAATTGATCGGAACATGGCTACATGTACCCTCAGGGACCTTGGGTTCACCAGTAGTGACACCAAGTGGTGCAAATATAATCAGTCTTCAAATTGATCACATCATTAAAAAAAAGCGTGCGAAAAACAGCCCGTGCTCTGTCTGCTGGAGCGAGCTGATGCATGTAATTACTTAAGGATATCATATTCGAAAAACGAAATAAGTCTTCAAAGTGATTGCATGATTAACAAAATAGCTCAAATTTACAGAAGGGACCAGTCATGCACATTTCTGTTATAGAATCCTCGTCAGTGATTTTTGAAATTTCATGTAATTTAATGATCAGTGACTTTTGAATGCGTATGAATAACAGAATCAAATATATTGATCGGAACGTGCCTACATATGCCCTTGGGGACCTTGGGTCTATCAGCAGTGGCACCAACCAAGTGGTGCAAATGTAATCAGTCTTCAAAGTGATTGATTGCATAATTGAAAATAAAGGCTTACGAAAAACAGTCCGTGCTCTGCCTGCTGGAGCGAGCTAATGCATGTAATCACTCTGGATATCCGACCTAGATTCAGAGAGGACAAGTGGTCGAGGGTTCGGAAGGACCCGTAATGGAGTCCCGTCGTCACAGTCGGTCAGGTTGAAGTTCTTGTGGCAATACAAGGCTTTAGTTTGGTCGAGTACCATGCCGAGTGTCCGTCTGATGACAGCAGGATCATATCTCATTATAAAAGGCGATTGATTCTGACGGACATTCAGTCTACCATTGCTCCTTCTTATTTTGTTTATTATGTCAACAAAAAAGGCAGGTTGTGAAATTTCCAAAGCAATATACTCTGTTGCTTGTGTAGGTTCGAATTTCAAAATACGCATTATTTAGATTGAGGATCACTGACGAGGGTTAAGTACCCGAAACGTGCATGTCTATGAATTCAAAGAAGTAACATTTGGTGAACCAGGGGACCCCGAGGGCACATGTTTCCAAGTCCGATCTACTTCTATGAATTTGAAGACGTATATCATTAATACCAATCAGGATATTGCAAGCATTCATTTGCATACTTGCATATTTGCTTTCATTTATCACAAAAATATAAAACACTAGAAAGGTTTCTTGTTGCGGTTGCAACTAGAGTGTCTTCCTCCTATATAATTTTTGGTTTTAGGAATTCTATTGCCAGCCGGTAAAATTTTTTCAGCAATTTTCTGAGCAGGCCATTTTTTTCAGCCATTACCAGAGTCGGAGAAAAATTTTCGCCGGTTCTTCGGGCCGGATTTAAACAAATTGTCAAATGTTGTGAATGTCTGTGTAAGTTAAACTCCCCGCTGTTACAGAGTATGAGTTAATAACCGTTCCTTCAGATGTCTCTTTGCAATTAGCGAATTTCTTCGTACATTATGATGTTTGAATAGAACCTTTTCTAGATTTTTGTGCCTATGCGTATTAGGTCTCTGGTAGATACAGCTATGTGAACAGTTTGTATTTATATTAATTAATTTTTTGACTTTAAATTGTCTGGCACAAAGGGCCAGCAAAAATTTCCATATCATGCAATGTATCCTTACTTTTGCATGGTCCGGGAAAAAAAATTGCCGGCCCTTTGGGCCGGAATATTTTTTTCAGCATTTTTCAGAGCCGGGATTTTTTTTTTGCAAATTCTTCCTGCCCCCTTCCCCCATAAAAAAGGCGAGCTCGTAGCTGTAGAACCAATTTTCTTGAGAAGAGAAATGGTAATAACAAGTTACGTTCAATATATATATATATAAATACCATGAGGTTCTCGCTGTGCAGGTTCAAATTTGGACCCCCCCCCTTCCCTTTTTTCAAAGTTTATTTTGAATTTCCATCATGGCGACATCGTTCAATATAAACAGAACTGTTTTCGAAAAACGAGGAGAGGGAAGAATGTTGGAGAAATTGTTCATCAATTTGTAAATAAACCAACCGAAAATTATGTTCGAACGTTTGCTAGAATTAGAAATTAAACTTGATGTTCAAAATATAGTTATTGAAGTTTAGAAACAGGTTTGTAGGTTAGAAATCGGAATCAAACTACCACTTTTTGTGTGTAAATTCTGGTTTGTAGCTGATCTCTTCTAAATTAATCAACTGTTTTAAAATCAAATTGTGTATATCGAAATGTATTTATGAAATGCATATTCATCATTGCCGTGAAATCGGAATTTGAAAATCTCAACACTGCTTTTCTCGAGTCGGACTCGGACTACCAATTTTAGTGTGCGCCCGATCTGTTGGCGTGAAGGTGTATCGAAATACCCAACTCAAAATTTCGATGCTCATATCTTTTCAACAGTAAGAGATAGGAAAAATCAGAAAGACTAAATAAGACAGATATATGGATAAAAAATAATAATATTGAAATTTTTAGGAAACTTCATAAGCTTAATTTTTGTTTACTATTATAAGCAAAAATAGTGTCTTCCTCCTATGAACTTCTGAATTTGGAAATATGAAGGACGGTGAAGGACGTCATCGTAATAAATCGTTACAGTGTGCATCTAGCATTTCATATCTTGCATGGCTGTCGACTTTCAAAAAGAATGAAAATTGTAGATAGCAAAATACGAGATATTTAAGCTTACAAATAGCAAAACATGAAATTTTCGGTCCTTTTGAGTAATTCGACGCTCCCGTCAAATATTTGAATCTACTAAAAAACATGATAAAAAAAATAACAGAGACCAAAAATAAAAAAGACCAATCTAGCTTTTACTCCAAACGTAACGTTGGAGAACTTTCATTGTCCTAGCTTACAGGGTTCTTGAGAAATCGCTGATCCAATTTTCCACGGTTACGAAAACAATAGGTCTTCCGACGGAAGTCGGAAGACCTAACAAGTCATATATTGAATTGATCAGCAGGCATAGAATGTATGTAAGGAATTAAACTTGTTCGTTGATAACAATAAAGGAAAGCAGGGAATCTCCAACAAGACTCGGTTGAAGCACCCACAGCAAACCACAAAAACACCAGTACATGACAAGCACAGAAAGAGACGCAATAGGGACAATGGATACCGAATACGACACAAAATGATACACATAAAACTAACGAGACCAATGGGCAATCTGTGCAGAGTACATTACTTTGGGTATTTCACAACCTGCATTTTATTGTGACATAATCAACAAAATAAGAAGGATCAAAGGTAGACAGAATTACTATAGAAATTGCGTTAGAATCATCAAACGCCTTTTATACCGTAGATATGATCCTTCTGTCACCACACGGACACTTGGCTTAGAACTGGACAAATCTACAATCATTTACCAGCGTATTCTTAAGAATTGCACCCTGACTGACTGTGACGACAGGACTCCACGTCGGGCCCTATCCAAACCTCTTTCGAGAACACAGGGCCCCGACCACCTGTCATTTCTGAATCTCAATCGGACTCCTCGGGTGATAACATGCATGAGCAATTTTACACCCAAATTGTACTTTCTTTGAGACCTCTGGGTAATCAGAAAAGGGAGGGTTGTGCGCATGTAATCAGGATAACTACACCGTCTGCTACTTGCGTGGCAGATGACCGTCCTAAGTCGACACCGATTGCCCATTGGTCTCGTTGGTTTATATGTAGTCATTTGTGTTTGATGTTTCTATGTGATTTGGTGATCCCTGTACCATTTGTCTGCTTTGTGTTTTTGCAGTGGGTGATTTGGATTTTTTCTGTTGGTACTGCAACCGGGTGTGGTTGAAGATCAACACCTTTCTTTTCTAGTGTATCGGATGGTTTCATCTACTTTCTTCTGACCACAAGGTGTCAATATCTTTATACATGCAATTAATTGCAGCGCTGAAAATAGCGGATGAATACTGGGTGATATACCTTTTGGAAAAATTTAAAAGAATTGCACTATCAACTGAAACGCTTTACGAAAAATTTAAAAGAATTGTAAACGACCACAACAACTGATTTTGAAGTAACACACAGTAGAAGCGAAATCAACTTCACACGTTGAGTATAGTATGCATCACCTGATTATTGAACATTAAAAGTTGAAGATCTTAGTGTACCATTGGGGTTGGAATTTTTCCTACTTATTCCTAATGTTTTCAAATCGTTTATCAATGGAACATAAAACACTTCAATAACGTCAGAATGGAAGGGAAAGACAGAATCTGTTCCATTGTTTACTTGCATGTAATAAAACCATTCAAGTTATGAGAGAGACAAAAGCTCTTACGCTGTGGAAAATATCTTCAATGAGATAGATTAATGGTCAGTTGACAGTTGTAGATTCCCTTGCTTCAACAAGATATCACTATTGAGAAAAATTGACTCAGTAGTAATCAACACATCGTCAGCATTCATTTGCATACTTCGGATATTTTCTATCACTTATTTCACAAAAATGTAAAATATAAGTCATAAAGATTAATTGATTTGATCAGTATGTATACAAAGTCTGTGGGGAATTTGAAATTACATTGTTTATTACTCTTGTTATACATGTATTGTATACTTTCTAGTGTAAACATATTCAACTGTTCAATCAGACATTTAAAAAAAATGTCATGTCAGGATCATAAAAAAATCAAAGAAAGATTTCCGTTGTAAGTCGATTGAACCATCCTCCTCCTTTTCATTCGAATTTCATTGGCATCTTTGCTTTGTTAAATGGTATATCTGTTTTGGCGCGGTTGATTGGTGACCAAATACTATTTCGTATTAGTGTTACGATATCAGAGTTTGGAGTTGCAAAGGCATGGAAGTATCATGAACTTTTTTGCTTTGCGTTGTGCATTCAAAGCTGTTGATCAGTGTACACAACAACATAAGAATTCTCCAAATGCAAGGCAACTCATATTTACAACTACAGCCATTTGCAGAGAACGAGCACCATATGAGCGATTCAATCAACAATTATCTTGCCGGTTCAAGCGGAAAATGATCTCACCTGTCCGCTCTCTTATCTGAGTATAACGGGTCTATATTGTGTCACCTGAATATCAACCGCTAAAGCCGGGCTTCCACTGTAGCGAATGTAGAGGAGAATGAGCAACGATCAGAGGCGAATGAACAATCGTGTCACATTCTTGTCTGTTCTCATGAAGTATTTCTTGGCGCGATAGGCACACGATAGCGCCGCGAATGCAACAAGAATATGCTACATGTACGCGTCCGCTACGATAGTGAGGCGAGTGTGATAAGAATAGAGAAGAATGCGACACGTACCACGATAAAAAGACACTGAGGCGAACGAGAGGCGAATGCAGGAGATTGAGACACGATTTTAGCCCGATAGCGCTGCGATGCAGGAGATTGAGACACGACTTTAACCCGATAGCGCTGCGATCATGACAAGAATGTGACAAGAGCAAAATCAAAATCATTTGACAAATCTAGGAGCATCAATACCCTTTGTTGACTTTGACCCCTTTCCAGATTGTTTTCTCTTGAAAGGCATTGTCGAAGTTTTCGAAACATTGATCCGCACACTTTTACATCAACTCAGAGATAATAATTATTGTCACTGTCGAGTGCGTATGTAGTACTATCGTGGCAATATCGTGTCAAGATCGTGGTTGAATCGCGTTGATTTTTTCATTCGCGTCACATTCTCGGCGCATTCGCATCACATTTTCGTCAGATTCTTTCTTGTTGGGGCTCTATCGTGGCTCAATCTCCTCCACCTTGGGAACAAGAATGCACGCGAATGTGAGGAGAACGCGCCGCGAATGGAGGAGAATGCAAGGCGAATGCGCTGCGCATTTGCCGCGAGTGTGAGGCGAACAGAGGAGAATGCAGGAGAACATGACACGATAGTGACACGATGAGACAAAAATGTCCGCGATAGAGAGGAGAATGTGCTACGATTAAACAAAATCACCTAATCGTAGCTTTATCGCCTCAGCATTCGCGACAGTGGAATCCCGGCTTTAAAGCAACGAACAGAAAGTGCGATTAGGATTTGAATAATGTTTATTTATTTCTTGCTCTTTCAGTGTAATATACATTTTAATGAAATGATTGAATTGCTTCAGAATAGCAAATATGTCCATTAAAACGGATGTAACAGGTGACCAAACAAATATAAATGCATATGCCATTTCTTTCTTATTTTCTGTTTTGCGTCCTTGTGCTGGTAGCTTTTAAGCCCAAAGTCATAAAACAAAACAAAATTAAGATAATGAAAACTGTGAAAATTAAATGTGTTTTCTACAAAAATAAGAGAAATTGTTAGATTTATCTTTTTCCATGTAGTAACCAAAAAGCGCTGTTATAATTCAAGACATTGCATTAAATCTATCATTCTTTTGTGAACTAAAATCTGTTAATACAAATCAAATGAATAAGTTTCTGTCGGATTTTATAGTCACATTATATGAAATTGGAACCTTGTTTTATATGCTTGTTTGTTTTTCTACCTTGATGGCTGGTAGCTTTCTCAATTTCAAAAGGACGCAAACAGAATAAAAACAAGAAGTGGCCATAGCAAAAATTTACAAGTACATGAGAGCCTCGGTATATTTCAGATTATCACTTGTGAAACGTTCTCTAGCTGGTTTACACAATCGTTTTCGTGTAAATTCACCTGCTGGTAGATTTTGTTTTAAAGCACGAGATATCGTTGATTCATGAATAATTTTATTGCAATTTTCCAAAAGTTTATTATGTATTTCTCTCAAAGAAATAGATGGTCTTTCCCTTTTTAAGAATTCAATGTAATGTGAACCATTTTGGTCCAGCGACATTGTAGACCCTTTGCTTGGTCCTTTAGGTTTTGATTCAACGAGTTTGTCATTTATCCAAGACAGCCATGCTCTTGTTACACGATTTTTATCAATCAATTCCCCGCGGTATACTCCCTGTATCATAATTTGCACCAAAGTCTTTTAATTTTGAAATAATATTTAATCGAAAATCAGCACTAAGGCTTGTTCCAAATTTGTGTAATCTTCCCTTTTTGGATTTTGACATTTCCATTTCTTTTTGAGCGGCCATGTGTACCTTAACAGTAACAGTGTAAACTATCAATATATATAGATGTACATGTACCATACATGTATGATAAAGATCTACATGACCTCATGCTGTGATAAATTGACCATAATAATTACATGACAGGAAGTTTGACCGATGTTTCGATATTTAAATTCCGCTGTGGTGTTGTTTCGTTTTGTGTAAAATTTTATTGCCGCGTCTATTAAGGGATTATCTTTCAGTGGCAAATAAAGGGAAAATATGAACAGGGGCCCATGTATATTTACATTGATAAAAATCTTCTTCCCACGAACTTACATCTGCACCTGAATTTGAGAACTTCATTTGCTGGGCGTACATGATCTATTCCTGCAGATCGTTTAACTTTTAAGGAATAAAGATTAAAATTTACGTTATGGCGAACATAGTAGATGTTACTAGGCTGGACGTTAAGGTTCATTTTCAGTCGCATGGTAGAGAACGTTGCATGTATGTGGATTTTGAAATGATGGAACTTCAGAATTTTGGATTTTGAGGATTTTGCAGTAAACTTCGGAACGAAGTTCCTGCCCTTCAGAACATGCATTCAGAAATGATGAAGATTACATTTCGCGATGATCAGGGTGATTTGGTCGATGCTGGCGAGAAAACATTTTCGAAAATTTTGGGTGCAGCAGTTTATGACTCTAAATTCGGGCCTAATCCGCTGATCAGTGTCAAAGTTTTTGAATGCTCGCCATTGGTCAGCAACAAGTCTTCCGACATACGTGTATCACACAATGTAACCACGCCTGCGAGGAAAGGTCTTAACTTTAATAATGCACAAGCTTATTTAAGTCCGATACAATTAGACATAAAGGTCAAAGATGACGAATATAAGAATCAGAAGTTTGAATATGAGGAGCTATGTGCTAAAGTGCAATCTCTGCAAGATCAGTACAGTGTAAGGGTTGCAGAAGATAAAACCATTCCTCTTTGCGGAAACTGTCATTTGCGCATTTCAAAATCGCACAATAAGCGTAATTGCAAAGCTACACAGTGTGATGATGTACGAATTTGTGGAAATCTCGCTTCTCACGAGAACGCAAAGCTCGAACTTAAGGAGCTGACTTCTGCTAGGGATTAAGCTGAAGGTCTGATGAAAAAGCTCAAAGCTGAATTAAACGCTAAAATCAAAATGGAAGAAATTATAAATCAAAGTTTTGAAGCAAAGATAAAACCATTTTTGATCAATTCAAATCAAGGAAAATATCTTTTTGATGGATATAAGGAGAGGTCCCGTCTAATTCTGGCCGACACAGCTATCCTTAGAAAGCATTATAAGGTTATTATCCCCACAAACATTGAGAATGAATCAAATAAATGGCAGGAAATAATAAAAATTTTCGAAGAACGACACGTTCCCAGGCAGAAATTATCGAATCCTGTTCTATTCTAACGCACAGGCGCTCGATTTCCGCCTTTTTGTTTTGAGAGAAATGTAAGGGGCGGATGTCATTGAGGGTATTTGGCGTCGAGCGCCTTTTTCTTTTTAGGAATATGGTATAATTGTGGAAGTCTCCATTAACAAGGGAATCGCGAACTCCCGAATGAATTCAGGTGCCCGGGAGGAGTAAGCGTCCTTCAATATTTACAATATCAATATTTACAAAAAAAAAAACTGATTATAAAACAAAGATTTAATAGCATTATTTCGCATATTGTGCTATTCAACAAATCTCTCCGTTAAATGTCACGCGCCATTACTTGGATGTCCAGTCCTTGTCATTACTAGGTATGATTAACGTTAGAATACTTTGACAGCGCTGTTCTGAAAAGCGTTCACTCAAACGCTAACTTGGTGCTCCTTCTTTGCAATGGGCTGTATTCTGTTGAGGACCTGTTGAGTACTACCGTATACGTAGGCTAGTGAGACAGTGTGGTTTGCAACGATGGATAACTCCTAAAGCCTCGTTCCTTTTCCAGCCTCGATACTTTTTATATCCTTCACAGAGGCCGCGTTGAATCAAGGCATCAAGAATTTCAAACAGAGATTATCTAGATTATATTTTATACCGATGTTGGCATGTACAAAAAGCTATTCAATTAATGCTTTAAATCAAACTTTTAATATCTCATAGAATAAAGAATGTGATACATATCTGTGTCGAACTCGGTACCTGAGGGGTTTTCGGACACAGCTTCTATAGAGTGTTGTTGGTGCTACAACCAAGTCTTGTTGGAGATCCCCTCCTTTCTTCTGAAGAGAAGTTTCACGGACGTCAAATCATCATATTTCAGCGTTTTGATAGAGGAACAAAATCATTACAGCCTTACGTTTTCCATATTATCTCACGCCAACATCACCACGTCTTTTTTCACATAATTTGGCCAGATCTTTTCATTATAAATCCATTTTGTATAGATCCTCTGTACACAACATTTGGATCTGCTCATCTTTAATAGATCATGAAGGATGTCGCCAATTTTATTGTCTTTAGCATCCAAGCTTCTCTCACTGGCGTATGAGACAGTTGTTTATCTAATAAGATAAAGGAAAGCATTAATAAGAAATAGCATTCCATTTCTAAGCAGAAACATTCCTTCGTCGCCTACCCATGGTTCATCTATATATCGGTCAATACGTTTTCAAAAGAAGTTCCAGTTAGATTACTTTTGCTCTGACTCAGGACCTGAGACGTCTCTCAGATAAGTTGTCGGCAAATGAAAATCAGACAAAACAAAAATTACATCGACCGAGAAGTTCAGCTTGTTACAGTGCGTTCACTTATCCATCAGCTCACTTTCGCAATGTTTTTGCACTGACTTGAAATAACATGTCACTAAAATTGATAAATTATTCTAAAACTAGGGGGGTCTCTCCCTCAATGCATAGTGTGACATGCATGTTAGGTTATGTTTAATATACATGTATTCTCTTTATTTTGATCACAAACATTACTGAAGAGGCATTACTTGTTGAAATGTTCATATGTTGCATTGACATTAATACCATAGATTGTATTCACGTCGCTTTGCCATTAAGTTTAATACTTGCTCTAGCAAAACTGAATTATGTGACAACACAAGACACTTGTCATGCAACAAACAAACAAACAGAAAAACACAACAAAACACAACAAAAAATAAAAAACAAGACAAGAAAAAACATATAAAAACATGTTGTCATTCTTGCTTCATGGTATATTTACTTAGTGTCAATATTATACAATTATTGACTGGGAATGAGGGCAATACATTGTATGGCACAATATCAAAAAAAGTGCATATTTTGCAAACCATAAATCTGAGAAATTGATTTTTGATTTCAATGAATTTTCTTTCTAATATCAATTTGTTATTATCCAAAGGGACAAATTCTAGAATATGGGAGCTTAAACTTGTTTTGATATTAAGATGGAGGTCATTACATACATGGCATTGATTTGAAATGTCCATTGTGTTACCAAACAAAAAATTGTCATAAAAATTACAATAATTTTTTTTAGAATTTATTCTATGTTTGTTTCTCTAAAAATGTATAGATTTTATCAGCCTCTTGAGGAAAATTTATGATATGATGCCGTTTTCTCAAGATAAATGGTAACATATAGCATTGTTTGCAAAAAGTTAGTTTTTTGGATAATTGGAAATCATCATTTAAGATAATATAAATATGAAATTCCTAACTTCTTTCATGTACTTAATTATTTGCGAGAAAACAAAATTACTGAACGCAATTTTATAAGGATATATGCTCTACTTCATTAATTTTCCCCAAAAAATATTGACGGTAACACAAATGACTATGCAGTAACACGACGGACAAAGTGGTAACACAAATGACACATACAGATTTATATAGGCAAAATGTAGTTTATTTTAGGATAAAAAGAAAATCAAATGCTAGTAATTTTAATCTGACTTAATTCTAAAACTGTTTAATCTGTTTGGAACTCTTGATCAGCAATTTAAGCATAGTAGTGATAATTCATGGTAACACAATTGACAGACTGTAACACAAATGACATTTTATGATGATATGCATCAAAGTGTTCACAAATTTAGTTGATATTATCTTAGATTATCCCCATAAAATGATGTTTAGATTATAGAAAACAATGTACTTATCATCTCAACAGAACAGAGACAAAAGTGATAGGAAAATAGTACCATAAGGTGATAAGAAGCTGAAGAAAACGTTAGCAATTTTCAACTGAATATATATATCTTTTACAATCTAAATATCACTTTATGTAATCAGAATTACTTCTATTTTCAGATTTTCTTCAAAATAGATAAGAATATTTAAAAATAATTAGGCAATAAGATTGTTAATAAGACTGCTCTTATTTTTTAACTTAAAGATGTTTTGAGTAATACATTGATGGAATTAGCCTGCTTTGTCACATAGCTTTATGTTTGCTTTGGATATTTCATCAAAAAGCCATTGTTTCAAGTCTCTATCATTGTATTTATGCATGCAAATCAGAAAATAATGAAAAAGAATATTCTGTGATACCAAAATGCTAGTTTCATAAACATTATTAGAGTGTTAGAATAATATAGACTCCATTTTACTTTACTGTTCATTATGTGAGCATTTGTTGATATTGGTGCATATGATTTTCAATTGAAATGAATATTGACTAGTATCAATGTGACTGATTTTATCAGAAAAACAAAGAAAATAGTGTATTTACAAATTTTGGAAGCTAACTGGTCTTCATTTTTTTCTTATGTTTAAGAAATAAAAAATGACAAGCCGGGCTATATTGTCTCATAATGCCCGAGCGTCCTCAGCCGATCACATTTATTACCGAGCCGCGTCAGCGGCGAGGTGATAAATGTGATTGGCTGAGGACGCGAGGGCATTATGAGACAATATAGCCCGGCTTGTCATTTTTTTTATTTCTATTCTAATGATGACTAAACTTAGATCAATGAAACACAGACGACAAAATCGATTCTTGGTAAAAACCAGTTCCTGCCGGTTTATCTGCTTTCAGAACTGAAAATGGGTAGACGTGGCTTATCGCTATAGGGCCTATATTGGAGAATAGAGCCCGGCTCGCGTCTGTTGTCTTAATAGGGAAAAAGAATCAAGTCATATTAGAATGTACTATAAGGCTAACATAGTCTGCATTAAAAAATATTGTGAATCACCATATCATGTCAGTTGTGTTACCAATCATTAACTAGTGATAATCGATCAATAAATTGAAAATGAAGAACAGAAATTGCGAGAAGAATAAGACACTTTTGAGAAGATCAGTTGTATACCATTCAATCTTGTCACTTCTTTATATTACAGAAAATAAGTTATCTGATTTGACTTCATCGAATGTCCATTATGTTACGATTA
Organism: Pinctada fucata; assembly: GCA_028142955.1. NCBI lineage: Eukaryota > Metazoa > Mollusca > Bivalvia > Pterioida > Pteriidae > Pinctada > Pinctada fucata. Next base: position 1,981,266 of record AP027111.1, read on the forward strand.
ACTCTTTGTCATTGCCCACAATGATCATCCAGGAATCTGTGTTTTGTACAGCCTTACTTGTAGGTTTCTTTCATGTGTTTGAAAGGGACCCTATGCTGAGGTGGTATGTCACCTTGAGCGTACTGTTAACAAAATGAAACCTTTCTACCACACTAGTTTCAGAAGTTGGCATAAAGTGATGTCATTGGTGTTGCCACTTAATGTCAGTTGTGTTATTATTTTATGAAATGATGTGATAATTGTTTTCTTTTAGTCAATTAAAGAATTATGTTTCTCAAATAGACACTCTTTTAAACGAATCACACAAAAATATTGTCAAGTTGATGCACAATCACTTAATTAAACTTATGTTTCCATATAAAACATGAAATGTACATTGTGTTACCATAAAATGTCAGTTGTGTTATCAAGTGAAGAAACACTTAATTGAACCTCATTCATTTTCTTCTCACAGCGAAAATTGAAACATTAAAAGATTTGTAAGGAATAATATGAGCAAAAGATCAATAAAAGTCTGGAATGTTAACATTCCTTTGATGATGGTTTCAATTTAGATAGTCAAATGTCCATTGTGTTTCCAATTAAGTGTCAGTTATGTTACTAATTATTTCAGTTGTGTTACTTTTTAAAAAGTAACACAAATGACGGTAACACAACTGAATTTTTCGTACAAATAGACACATTGTATAATCTGAGAAGCAAAACTGTTCAAAATTCTTGCCCTCTTAAACAAGGTTCAACAATTTCATTTGAAAAGCAAAAGGAAAAGACAGAAAATGCCTCCATTTATCATACAAAAACGGTAACATAATGGACATGTGAAAAAGGTAACCTTACAGTGCTAACCAAGGTCTTTTAAACATCTAAGTTGAAGATGGCGGAATATTAAAATTTATTTAATATATAATTTGATAAATCCTTATAAAACATTTTAACTTGTGAACCTAATTAATATATTTGAATTAGTTGTGTTATTTCTCTCCTTTATGTAAAGGTAACACAACTGACAAAATAATCAGTGACAGTGATATCAATCATAAAAAAAATTGCTCATTCTAAATATACGTAGGGTATATAGGATGTTTACAGAATCTCTTTCATATAATAAACAAATCCAATGAAAAAAATCAAGTTTAAATTTCAATGGAATAAAAGTTATACCAATGTAAAACTAAAGTACCCATAGTCAGGACATCCGATTTTGACAGATGATGGACATATCAACCTCTTACAATTACATATTTGTGTCGAATTTCATACTTTTTAATCATGGATATAGGTAAAATAGGATGAGGCAAAGCATTACCAGTACTTATTTCTGTATTTTTTCATTTATATATGAAACAGGCTCAAAAGGACAAAAATATGCACTTTTTTTGATATTGTGCCGTATATGATTTGTTGGACCTGAAGATAAAATATTGCCCGAGGCCGAAGGCCGAGGGCTATATTTTGTCTGAAGATCCAACAAATCATATATTGCCCGAATTCCCAGTCAATAATTGTTTTGTTATACCTAACATCAATACTGCAGCAACGAATCGATTAGCCCGGCATTTTTCTTCTATAAGAGAAAGAGCGCGGTAAAATAGGTGGAGCTAATAGCGTCATCAATGACGTGACGTCACAAACGATGTACCGTTTATCGGTCAATATTTTTTGAAATATTGCCCTAGGGCCAATATTGTTGTAAATATTGACCGCTTGGTCAAATTTTCGAATTTATAGGCATTTTTCCTACGGGGATTTTATATAGAGATACTGACAAGGGTATAACAATGAAATATATGTTCAATACGAGCACTTCAACACATAATGCATCATTAGTGATGCATGCTCAAGACTGAAAGAGAGGAGGTCAAATTAGTGAATATTTCAAAACATGACCTAAAATGTATTCCAAAGAGCCAGCTAAGGACAGTAACGTGCTATTAGGGAGATTAATAGAATCTATCACGACGTTGAGACTGAGACAGGGGAATCTCATCCGAGTGTAAAAGATTTGCAATCCACGACGAGGCTTGCCGAGTCGTGGATGTAGCAAATCTTTTGCACAAGGATGAGATTCCCCTGTCTCAGTCGTAACGTCGTGATTGATTATTTTTCTCACTCACCTCATTTTATCATCACTTTAATGTTTTTAAAGCTAGAATCGATACCAAAACTTACACAAATCTAACGATGGCGTGACGTTTCTTTCTATGACGTCATAATAGGAGTCACGTGGAGTGTGAGACAAGGAAATCTCAAACTGCTACGTCTACGTTTTTTCTTTTGTCTCACGACGTAAGTGAGTGAGAAAAATAAATCTTAGTTTCGGAATGATTTATTGAACAAATTAATTTCTTGCAGAAGCACAGTGAAACTAGGCGTACCATTTCCTCGGGGGTTAACAGTCCGACAGCAAATATTCCAACTTAGTGATTGAAATTATAATATTTCAATATATGTTCTATCGTAATATAGTGGACCATATGCGCATTTTGCCAAATAATGTATCATCAGTGATGCTCGAGGCCAAAAGAGAGGAAATCCAAATAGTGAATAATCGAGAAGCATAATTTTAAACATTGTATATATTGAAATTTATTCTATTTTAAAGCCTCAGTGTACCATATGCGTTTTTAATAAATAATATATCATCAGTGATGCTCGAGAAAACTAAAATAGTGAATATATGAGGAGCGAAATTCTTAATATGACTAAATTATGCCAAAGAGCCTGCAAAGGATAATGTATTCATTCGTTCGTCCTCTTATTGTCAGGAGCTTTCCTTTGTATTGTCTTCTGCCTTGTTTGCTGGCGTGGTTATTGAGTCGGTTCGTATTGCAGCATTATGCGTATAGTATAATTACATGTGTGCCTCGCTTTGATTGCTGAAACTTTCTCTTAATGAAGACATATTTCTCTTTTTCTTTGAAAGATGGTTTTTATTCATGACAAATGTTCATGTATTTAGTGAAGATTTGACGCTTTGAACTGAATCATTTAGTCGCGATTGTTTTCGTTGTCTCCAATAATTGTCGTTACAATTGTATAATGTTTCCCATTATCTTAATTCTACAGGGTACTCATCAAGGTTTTACATAAGCTTCGGGTAATAAACGTTACAAAATATGATATTTTTTGTAATCTATTTATAAGCGTTACACAATATGTTATTTTTTAATTATTTCTGTACCCGCTAGATAGTACGTCACAGTCATTACAGCTTCATTAGTTGAGTATACCAACATGTGAAGTCATTAACAGAAGAGCTGTCTCAATGTATACTAACAGAATAATTACCTTTTTTTCTATTTTCGCTTCCCATTGTTATTTCTACGAGTATACATCCCTCCAATTTTTCTGATTGTGTCTCCACTGTTCAAATGTAAACGTCTTCAAATTGAATAGCATCATTTAAGAACAGATAATTTGGCAACGTGGACCAGACATGCACGTTTCGAGTACTTAACCAAGTCTCTTTAAAAAAAAAAGGAACACAAAAAATAGTTAATTCAATGACAACAACATATCCCAGTAATAACTATGCAGAATACAAAAGTAAAACATAAATGATAATACAAAAAACCTGTAACATTAAAAACAACAACAACAACAACAACACTTAATGATAAAACAGAATTCAAAACCAATATTAAACAACATGAATGACAATATAGAAAACAAGACTGAGAAACACAGAACAAATACTGATGGCAACACAGAATACGACACTGAAATATAAAATGACAAATGATAACACATAATACGACACTGAAATATAAAATGACAAATGATAACACATAATACGACGATTAATTGCAACTTAAAGCAACAAATTATACTGAGAGAACAACATTGAAACAAACAAAACACAAATGACAACATAAAAGACAACATTTGACAACAACAACAACAAACAGAAAAAAAAACAGAAAAAGAAAACAAACAGACAAAAACAAGAAATTTCTTATCTGTTTTTTCTTTAATATAGTTACAAATGTATACCGATCCGCCATTCTGTGTAGCACCTAAACCCCTACATCATCTGCAAAATGTTATTCGATTGCATATACGCATTTCTCTTCACAACCATGAAAAAATATCGGCGGTGAAACCCTGGCCTTTGGCACATTCTTGTCGTTACAAAATAAAATCAATTTATCTACAACGAAAATTCTTGTCTTTTCCGTTCTCCAAAAGTCAAATTGGCAACAGTTCCTACGAAGAAATGTTATCATGATCTGATTTCCTTATCTCAATAATGAATCAAAACTGGCTATTTCTACATAATATGAATCATATTCGGTTGTTATTTTGAAAATAGTTTATCATTCATCAATTCTAAAAAAAATCGACTAAATATTTTGTGTGATTGCCATGGTAACATAAGTTCAGTAGGGGGTTTTCTTGCAATCCCTTGGAGTATATGTACCGTGCCGTGTCTCCTCAGCTTGAGAAAATGTTTATATCCAAGGTTACTGAATGATTAGCTGGGTTCAATATGGCCTAGATATAACACCGGGAAGAAGGCGCCTTATCTCCGGAGGCAACGCTATCTTTTTCGACAGATTCAAAAAGCCTATCGAATTAGATACGTTAAAAGCACAACATCCTCTCTTCAACTTGAGCCAGCACAAAGGAAATTCGGACTAGTCTGTCGGATTTGTTACTTGAAAAAGCCACCAGAGTTTTCTATACCGCTGAGAGAGTTTGTTGGAACTTCATTAAAAAGTGCTAAATAGTGCACCCTCTTGGAAGCCGATGCTGTAAATAGCGGTGGTGCCATCTGCTTATACTACAGGCAAATGATCAGTAAGCCATTGCGCATCTGGATATAATCTATTGGTGTAAAACATATCATTTTTCCACAACAGTTCTGCCTTGGTGGTGATTGGTTGAGAATTATTCTCAAGAAAAGAATTATTGTTTTCAAACGTTATGCTACGAAGATCTGGAGTATACGTCATCAACGAACCTGACACGGAAAGCACGACAGAAAACGGGGGACCTGATCACGTCATACTCAACAAGATGGAGGAAGATGCAGAAACCAAACCGGAGGAGGTGACAGTCGGAATCACGGATACGGATACACTTCCAGTGGAGACTTCAACTCCTCTAAAAGCAGAGAAGAGGAAGAGAGAAAAGCTTCCTTCAGTTTATAAGTAAGTTCGATTTGTTTTTAATTTGAAAAAAAAATGCAGCAGGTGCGCTTGAATTGCATTGCCATCAACCGAAAGCATGACATCCATAAATAATTCTTTTTAGAATTGTTGTTATCAGGTTTTTAGATTTTTTTATTCTAATCGACTTAGCTAGCCCAATTTCTTTTGGGGCAGAAAAGTTACCATGATTTTTTCCGAAAGTTTGTTATCTGCAGAGATTTTGATAGAGCATTGCATTATCTATTTGATGCAATATAATCAATATACAATGTACATGTCATGTTGGGCTATCTGTCAGTCAGAGATAGATAAAAAGTGAAGGGTTTCTGATACGGAAGGTTCGGTACTTGTCGGTTACACATGCCCCTGACAGGTATCCCGTGTACCCAAACACATGCCGGCAGTTATAGCTCATTAACACCTACATATTTTATCTCCATATGTCAGAAGAGTTCCTTGATGATTTTTTCGTGATCGGGGTATAATTAAAATTGATGAGTAGTGAATTATGGGTTAAGTAATGGAACTCTCTGTGGCGTCGACTAGGGCATGCTAAGTCAATTACCAGGCTATCCAATGCACATTTCCCCGGAAAAGAATGTTTTTATACACTAATTCAGAAATAATAAGCGTCCTTTGAAGTTTAAACCATGAATTATGTGGTTAAACTGATTAGTAGATACATAGAAATTGAAAAAAAAGCCCTTGCATCTTTCAAAAGAAAATGAAATTTAAAGGAAAGAAATGAAAACAAAGTAATGAAATACATAAAAAAAGAGAGAGAAGCAACTTTCATCTTAATTAAGAGTGAAGAATAACAAACACGTAGAAATTCTTGTTTTCAATGTAAACACCTTGTCAGAATGACAGCCACATTAGATTTGAAAGAAGATGATGCGAGCCCTGTGTGTTACATGTAAACTGAGACTCGGGGCTTCCGTTCTAACATTGGCAACTAACGTCAGTTCATTTTCTTGCATTTTAGTTTCTATCTCTGCTTGGCATTTCTTTTAGTTTAGGTATGTCAAACATTCTTTGCAAATCAGAACATATGAAATATTTTTTTTTTTCAACATAGTAAATGTTTTGAAACAATGTTTTAAGGCAGATTCGTTATCCTTTTCCTTCTTGTCAGCATTTAGAAAGAAAAGTTTCATAATTGATTTTGGTGCCAAATTTAAATACTTTTTTTTCAACTTTGAATCATTTTTGCCTAAAGAACCTCTGATGAGGATTCATTATTCGAAGCATGCCTGTCTGGTACGTCATATTTGGATGTACTGCTCTCTTGGAACAGAGTCCGACGTTTCCTTACATTGCATGTCCACATGTTGGCAAAACTATAATATTTATGAAAAGTTATGTCGTACAAATGAGAGTCATATCCTTATCTGTGACACTGCACTCTCCCCCATCTGCCACCTAACATCAGATTATGTCATTGGTAATAAGCTATTCCCCGAATTAATGGCAGATTCTATGGCGCTGTGGGAGGACCGTACCTTACTGCTCTAAATATTTACTATAGTGCTTGGTATCTTACACAAATAACGTCTAAGAATTCAGCATCTTATGCCAAATTACTGACTTACGTTCTGTGCAGACAGATGTAAGTATGCCGCGGGAATCTATGTAAACAGGAGCTATAACTGCATGCACACCGGCTGATTTGACGCCGATCTTTCTAATTTTGAAAGATGCACCTTTTGCACTTCATACTCTTTAAAATCGCAGTGGCCCATTAAGCGCTTCATTTGAGTCAGAACTCGAGATAAATTCAAGAATTCAGTGTTTCATAAAATAAAATACCAGAGGCCTTTATGTATGATGAACTCAGGCATCCGTGAGAACGATGCTTTGGTCTGTGTCTGTGTTGTACATTAGTTATAATTTACATGTCTTTGAAGGCGAGAGAACAGCGTCCTTGCACCGGCCAGCAATTTACAATAATACCTATAAACACATTATTAACATTCTGAAGATTCAACATATTAGTTATAACCTTGAAGATGTACAAAAATACAATACCACCTGGTATCGCGGTAACATGAACAAAGAGAAGATGAAACTGAGAAGAACTATGAAAACCTGCGCAGTTGATGCAGTTTTCTGTCCCATTTTTTTTTTTTTTTTTCGGGTGATACCTGCATCAATAGAATAAAATGTAAGATTTATTTCTTAAAAGAACTATGAAAACCCTTAAGTCATAGAAAATCCCAGTAATTTGACCGGTAAACTTTTCGATTTGCATGATCTGAATAAAATTTAATTATTAAACCAATCAATTTTCTGGAAAAAATTGAAACAAAGATGGTTAACACGGTCTGACGGTAACCAAACGTTTTCAGTATTAGCATCATCATCAATTCAGTCTTAAAGAAAAACTCAACATTTGTCAGCAACCAAGACAATTTCTTAGTTCTGAAATTAATTTTCTACAAAAAGAATATTCTAACGTCAGTGAGCATTTTTCATTTTTTATCTGTAATCTCACTGGGGTTATGATCTATAAGTCAGATCGAGATAACCCTGATGATAATTTAGGCTTTATGAAAAGCTCTCCTGCTATGTTACCGGAAGTATGGAAGCCCCCGGCATTATCTCCCATAGATATGCTGCTTCCAGAGTCAGATTCCGAGGTCTGGTTCGTGTAAATGTTCCTCTAAAGTCATCAAAACCCATTACAGATCTTCCATTTTTTCAAGAAAGAAAATAAAAGACTTGCTAATGAAGTGCTATTAAAATTCTAGATGATTTATGCGCGGCATACGTTTCCCGTTATTTTAAAGAAAGGCTCATCAAATCATAAGCTTGACATAGAATACACACATAGTTAGGACGAGGAGGAGCGACTGACGAGAATTACAGATTCTGAGTGAACTTATCGTAAACTTCAGATTAGACTTTTGAACAAAGCAAAAAATATTCGATTGACCAAAACGCAAGGAAACATACATGTACATGTAGGTACAAAATAAGAAAGATGAGATATCTAATAATATGTAGATTTATAGTTGGACAAAAGTATGTAACTCTCGAGTGTGATATCCATCTGCATGTATTAGTATGTTTTTTCACGTAGGGACCTGCGTTTTACTGTCTTATTTGTTATGTCACATTATGTTCATAAAGAAGGCTTTTTTTTATTCATAACAACCACGTGAGACCTTTGGGTATCTAGATAATCGGGAGAGATGTCCTCACGTAATCCGCAGTCTTTTTTTTTCATCCACGAGCCCGAAGACAATTTTTACTAGATATTTGTTTAGATTATTAGTGAAATTCTACTCCCCGGCAAAATTTCTACTCGCCTCGGGCCAGTGTGTTTTCGTGAAGACTGAATCCGGATAACAACACTATATAGCAGGTGGCGGCACAAAGTCTGCACCGAGAGCACATTGTCTCTCTCAATTTGCGTTGTTGTGTGTTTGTCCAAAACCTTATCAAAGTGAGGTTTTCATGTATCTGCTTGCTGTTCTGTTTGGACAGTGTTTTGGGGCTTGCTGTAGTGTAGTGTTTCCCAGTAATTGACATGTTGTCATAGTTCCTTGTTTAATTTTCATTAGTTATAATATTGTTTTTTATGTATACCTTTTCTTGTTCTGTGTGATATCTGTTTGTGCTTGTTGCAGCGTATCTTGCAATGCAATAATCGTTTCCTGATTGATCTTCCCCTCAGACCCTCCATCCCATCTTTGCCTGCTGTTTCAGCATATAACGCTGACAGTTACTTTACCTTGATACATATTTTACTACATAAATACCTTCCAACAAATTATGTCAAGTTTAGAATTCTTGAAATATATAAATATGAAGTACGACAGATGTTAACAGAATTTATTTTTCCTTTTTAACATACTGATGAAGAACAAATGTCTAGGTACTTATCCAAATGTTTATCAGGGAGTAAATGAAGTGCATAAACAGGTGATACATGAATGTCGAACACTCTGTTTGTAGCCCGCTGAGCACAAATGCTTGTGGCTTACCATGGCTTTAATAATCAAAGCCGGGAAAATTATCTTAAAACATAAATAAGATAACGGGTTCCAATGTTAAAACTTTTGGATAATGAATTTATTCAGGCTTCCCTTGGGTAATTAGAGTGTATCAAACAGATAACAGAAAAAAACTGACTTTTTACAAGAATTCAAAGTGAGACTCCACGGGTGATTTCCTTTGAGCTTTGCACTGGTTTATATAGGAGATGAAATGTAACCCAGAAACAAAACGAACACTTTGCTCATCTTGTTGATATATGAGTAATAAACTATTGACTCAGTTTGTTTTCGTGCCTGATTTTGAAAATGTATACTAAATTTTTAGTCTACAAATCTACATCATAGGCATATGCTGGCTCAGCTATTCTGGTTGCATATGAAAACTCTATCAATGAATTCCTGGTGTGATAACGCGAATTATCTTGCGAATTTCATGTTAGAATGATAAAGTGAAAAATCCGGCCAAGGCAAAAATCAAAATGACGTGAACAAATCCTTGAAAAAATTTAAAATACGCGAAAATTCAGTGGCTCTGAGTATATTCCCAGATTATATCCATGCATGGGAGATTTCTCAGCTAGTACCTTTCCTGCAACGGTTATTGCCATTGTATACTTCATACATGGTCACCATTGGTCAATGGTAACCAAGTCTTCAGTATAGTCAATGTAAATTACATTCCAATTTTCGCCAATTTGTATTCCTCAGTTTCAGGTTTAATCGTTTCGTCAATGTGGTTATCTAATGATAAATTCCAATCTAACGTTAAATGTCAGAATCAAGTACACGGTTTGGCACATTATGTTTCGGATTTGCAAAAAAACTATTCCGAATCGGTTTGTCAATTACACACGATAAGATATAGCCTAACTTCCGTTGATATCACAAGTAACAGGAGCTCAGAGAACTTGTGGTAGATGTTGACCTTTGACTTCATAGATAAGGACAGAAAATACATCTGTTCTGAAAACACATGTTAAACAGCCACAGAAAATAAAGCATATTTCATTCTGGCATGAGCAGTGATCACAACATTGCCAAAACTTGTGTTGATATCAACAATTCAAACGCCTCATTCTTGGACAAAAATTTGAAAATAAGGTCCACATCTCAAAACTGTAGCTTTGACATAAGTTAGTTTATTTGAAGTAATTATAAGTTATATAAAGACATCCACACAAAGAAAAAACGAAATCATCAAAAAAGAGCAGTCACACCAACATGATCAAAGAGACCAACGAACAAATGCGACAAAAGTAAAACACAGGGAACGAAATTAACAAAGGAACTCCTTACATGGAGATCCTATGTCGGTGTGCATGCAATACCTGAAATGTTAATTGTCTTCGGAAAACTTCGTGTCCGTGTCCGATGGACGATAGAACTGATTTTCGTTTTACAATTTCGTATAAACCTATAAATCTTTGATTTATCGAGACATTATAAAAATGAGAGTTATCATCGATAATATTCCCAAAGGATGCATAATCTAGACACTCAGTTCAATCTGTTTGCAACATCTCTTTTTCATTTCATTTATATTTACAGATCGTCCTTACTGAAGCTGATATGTGGGTTATATGCCCTGATCCTGGTAGTTTTGGGCGTGGTGTTCGCCGTCTCCACCTCCCTCACCGCCAAGGAACGTGTTCATCAATTCTACCTGGAGGTAATGTACATAAAACTTTCATTACACTCACCCTCATCTTACAACGAATTTTAAATAAATATTTCATTAGATATAATACAGTATAGCAAATATTATATTTTTATAATGTTATCTCAAAACATTTACATGAATTTCGTGAATGATCTGCTCTGTTTTTTAATCCAGCAAAATATTTTTTAAATCTAAAAACACAGTTTATACGCTGCTACGTTGCCATGATAATTCTGTTTGCCAAGATATTTTGAAGATAAGGTTTTTGTCTGTCAGCGCAATCGTATGCATTATTTCTTCATGGATTAGACAGTAATAATGAGTTTTTCTCAGACCATCTTTCTTGCTGACCACCTGATGCTATTATACACATTGTAGATAGACCGTTTGGTCCAAGAGATCAAAGCCGCTTATTATGAGGTATTGTCGTAGTTTGCCCGGATCTTGTCTGTCCTTCTTGCTTCGAACTTTTATGCTTTCATTTTGATTTTCCTTTCCAAAATGTTACACTTCAAGAATTCTTTTGCTACCAAGCTTTCCATATTTCGCTTGCTTTTGTATAAGCATTTCTATACCCCTGACTTATTTTATTTTCTACCTAAGTTGTTGCTCTGATGTATACATAAACTCTTTTTCTAATTTTTTAAAAGATTAGGAAACATACTTTCTGATAGCTCTGTACTTTAGAAGAAACAACGACTGATCTCTTCTCATTCTATTCTTCAGATAGGACATTATTTTAGAGAACAAAAAATTGCTAGTTTAGTCAAAGAAAATCATCTGTCTTCTAGGACTGATCTTCAAGAATTTTTATCAGCGTCAATGATCGTTAAGGAAAATTTGATGCTTTAGACCTAGATTGAATTGCATGTGCTACTTGCATCACGTTTAATCTTGTTGCTAAATTTGGTATATGAATTAATGTTTGTTCTGCAGCGCTGTATGTTGTAATAGAAATTGGCTTCCTGATGCGCAGATTGGCCAATATCCTTTGTCAATTTTGTAACACATATAACTAAAATCTGTTCGTATCCTTTGATTAACTTATATCTATTTCTGTATTCTAATTTACACAAACTGACGTAATTTCACAGATTTTCCTGATTTACCTGTACCTGGCGTCCCTGAGCGTTCTTATCTACTTCCAAGGTTGCTTGCTGAGTGGCGTCAAAGTTAAAAATAATTACTACGAGAACAACATCCGGGTCTCAATCCGCCATGACGGAAGTGTCAAGTCTACGCCTGCGTCACCATATCCGGTACGATCCGGTGACAATGGCAAGCTGGAGAGCGATCAGGAGCCATTGGACCAGGAGAAGAAGGATTCCACAGTGGAACGAGTATCCATCGCCAGCTACCAGAGTCACTTTGAAGTACCGGCAGAGGGCGCTGTGGCACATGTCGGCGAGGGGATTAACTTTTATTTGAGACTTGGCGCACTTGGTACGAACTTAAAGTACATGTATATATAAGACGTTTAAAGATGCAATAAAATACTTGGCCAAATTAAGGAACTTCGTGAAAATTATATTGAATGTAATTCATAGTCTTAAAAAGTTCAGTAGTTATCATGTATGCAACTGAGGACTCTGTTAAGAGTTAGATCAGGTACAGTAAGAGTAGGCTTCTTCTGCTGGAGTTGACAAAAGCTCTGTAGAACGAGTTAAATCGGTAAATAAAAATTTGGTGAAGATAGTAATTAATGTCGAATGCATGATTTCCAATATAATATAATATGAATGTGCATGTTTCATTTTCAGCTTTTGCATTTGGAAGCGTGACTTTGGATGGTTTTCACATCGCTACTTATTTTGAAACCGTTACCACGGAAACGTGTGAGAGTCCAATCTTCATCTTAGTCTACGTACTCCACCTGCTGTTTACTTTTGTACAAACCTTCTTCTTGTTCAAGAACCATAAGGTACATTGCCCTTATATCAAAGCTCGTAAAATTCAAAGCAAGATAATTTTGATAACACTTTGAACCATTTTTCGTTTTATGAATGTATATCTGATTGGCTTTTGAATGAGACTTTATGATGTATATTCTGTTACATAATACAGCTGGTTATCAATAAAAAGAAACCGGGAGTGAGATTCGGTATGATGCACTTAATGGCCACCAACATCTGTGTCCTCATAGTAACCGCCGTCACGGAAACTAACGAAGATTACCGACAACAAAACTACCACATGGTCAAATTCAACTTTTCAGGTGAATAAATTCTTTATATATTGGTATTTTTACAGCTTTATTTGGCAATAAAGCATTTTCTAAGACCAATGTTTTCTCAGTTTTGATGAAAGAAAGTAGCATTATAGCATTATAGCTTTGGAACCAACAAATATTGTTCCATCTATGTTTTGCAATTCCCATTGTGCTATCAGCATTTTACCAAACCTATCATAAGCCAATAGATCTAAATGTATGTCTTTTTTTCTGATACAGGTGTCAACATGACTAAGAGCTGTTATGAGGAGCTTACCCTCGCACGTTCTGCCTCTCCTTACCTCTTCCCTTGCACTATCATCTACAGTATCATCGCTGCTGGTATCATCTATCGTCTATATCAGTACATAGGCGTACGAATCAAACAACGTTGGCCGAGCCACACCTCCCTTACAAGCTCCGTGCCGGCCGGCGCCGCGGCCATCGACTGTGAGAAAGCCAACAAGGGGTTGTTCCTCGGTCTCCTGGTAGCTGTTTTCACCCTCATTGCTATCGCAACCTTCTTCGTGTTTGAGAGCAGGATCAACGACAGCATCACCGCCGTACAAGTTCTCTTTACGACCGAAATTGTTCTGATGGTCATAACAAGTGTAGGAATTATCTGGGGCTACTTGAGGCTGTCTACTCTCAAATTCATGAAGCAAGTTTTCTTTTCTGTAGATTCAGTCTTGCTACTTGTTGCCTTGGCCGGATCTTACATCTACTTGTGTTTTACTCTTATTTCGGTTTGCTCAGACCTCTCAACATCTACCACTGTGAGGGTTCTGTCGCTACTGACAACCGCTTTTGCTTTGTGCCAAATCACTTTACAAACCATTTTTGTATTGGATGGTTTGTGTAGATGCGCAAAGAACGATGAGCAGACGATGCAGAAACCCGGAAGAGCAGTTGTCACCTTCCTGTTGGTGTGCAACTTGGCGTTGTGGGTAGTTAGCATGTTCGAGGTCAAGAAAACTCGCGTCGTACAAGCTCATGAATCATTTTATGGAATACTCGCGTGGAATATCATAACACATCTTTGTGTCCCGCTCGCCATTTTCTTCCGCTTCCATTCTGCTATTTGTCTGTCCAAGGTTTGGTATAATGCTTATCAAAAAGAGAAAATGCCTTGAGTCGGTGACATGACTTTATAAAGACAACAATCAAGGGCAGCTGATTGTGCCTTCCTGTATTTTCCATTGTAAAGGGAACAATCTCAGAATAAATAAGGAATGATTCCACGATGTCATTTTCAGTGACAAGTTACAAATTGTATTACATACAAGCTACAGAAAGTTTGATATACATATCTCGTGTAAAAAAAGGGTCCTAGGACAAATAAATTGAAAGTGCTATGATACCAGAATGATTGAAAAACAGTTTAAATTAGGAACTATAAGAGTGGAAAGTTTCGCACGATATGGGGATTTGTATGCGTAACTTGATTTTAATGGTTTCTTTTCACACATTATATATCTCGGGTATTTGAAACTAACGGCAAATTTTGAAGACTGCACATTTAAAGCAGAACTCAAATATTGTGTGAACGGGTGTAACCGATACTAGAAAATAAAATGTAGAACCCGACAGAATAATGGCACGTGCTTCTTCAAATAAATGTTTAATTGAAATGGTGCAGTAACAATGAAAAAAAACCCATTGTTTCCGGATATGCTGCGCACATTTGAAATTGTGTCATGTCGCATACTTTATTTAGTCCTTACTGCATTACAACTCATTTGATATAATAAATCGTATTATCTTAATATATATGTGTATGTTTATTCAGTTGATGTAAAGTTTTGTTCTGTTTTAATTTTGTATATTTCAATTTTTGTCTCATGTGTCTCTTTCTAACTTTCAATTCTGAATAATTAAAAGTGATCCCAGCAGTAGTCTTATGCTCACTTTTAATGATTCAGACGTGAAAGTCAGAAAAAGACACATGTAATACATAATTACTGAATTTATTTTCTCATAGTAACCAATTTTTAAACTCCATTATATGTAAATCATATTCTATGATATATATTATAAAATTGATACATAATCTTAATTTATTTGTATTGTATAACCCGTGGAAACTTGTATTAAATCTTGATGATTATTTTGCTCGATAGAGTAAAAGTTGCATGTTATTTCTTAACGAATTGGTTTACCTTAAGACCATCTATATTATTTTCATATCTTTGTATTATCTGTTGCGTCTCGCCAACCAAGAGACCTCGATCTTCCTTAGAACCTTGTCTCACTAGTAGTGCTCCAGGGGTCTGTGTGCGGCATGTCATGGTTAGGTGACGACGGAATTCTTCACAAAATTTTCTTTGCACTTAAAATTGTAGATTTTAATAATTAATACATATAACGTGAACAGTTCACAATCCTATTGGCTAAATCCATTGAACTTGCATGTAAATTCTATATATGTGTATGTACTGTAAGTATTAACTATGCAAGAAATATGAAATTGTGAAGTTCTATGCAGATATAATTTGATAGTCTCGGTATGCCTGAATATTCCCGAATAACCTCTGACACGATGCCTTACATGCAAATTATATAATAATATACCATTGTTTAATTTATGTCTTTTTGTTGTGCTATTTTTTTACACAAATATCCATGTTAGTCTGTTAGTTATTATGTAACTAGCATATTGTAGTTAAAATCAATAAAAGAATCCTATGATTTTAGTTTTAATCGTTCAATTCCATGAGGATCGCAAACAAATCTGGTGCAGAACGTTCAGTGTTCTCTTACAGCCCCAGAAACAAGACAAAAATGAACAGAAATAGAACCAAAAGTTTGATCCAAGTTTTCAACAGCCTCTTTACAATGAAGCTATAACATGTACAGAGAAAATAAAGATTTTGTTTTTCTCGTTACTCTCATTGAAGGGTTTCG
Source organism: Pinctada fucata (assembly GCA_028142955.1). Taxonomy (NCBI): domain Eukaryota; kingdom Metazoa; phylum Mollusca; class Bivalvia; order Pterioida; family Pteriidae; genus Pinctada; species Pinctada fucata. The sequence goes on from AP027111.1 coordinate 1,997,193, forward strand.
TTTGGCGCCAAATCAAGGCCTTTTTTCCTGTCGTGGAATCCCAAACGAGCCATCTCTTAACATCAGAAGAATGCTTGCCCTCGTCTCCCGTTCTCTCTCCGCGGTATAATGTTACTGTGGAGACATATCTCTGTGTACTATCGATTCCATGTCAATGATTTTGGCAGGTTTACATGGTATCTACATTAATGTGTACATCAGTCAGAAGTTTGTCATCTTAGATCTTTGTATATTAGAAGCATTTTTTTCTTTGCATCACAAAATAGCAGTGCTGTCATACGGTAACACTTTGGTAGAACAATTATTTTTGCTGAGAGAGACGCTCTGCGCTGGTAGATCTCTCTTATGCTGAATATTAATTAGCGAGATATTGTAGCAAAAATGTCGTAGATTCCAGCACATCTATCACTATGATGCATTGGTAATAGAAACAGAATCCATTTCTATCCTTTCGTTAAAATAATTAGTTCAACGAATAAGCATGTTTCGTATGTTTCTTGTCAAAAATTTTTGTCAACAAAAAACCTGTATCATATCCATAAAACGGATCACTTGCTTAAAATGAAAAGTGCAACTGTTACAATGTTTCTTAAATTTTTATTTCTAAAAATTCATACCATCCAGGTTTCATACATATGACATCTTGTGGCCCTAGAAAAGAAATCGAAACGCAGATGATATTTTCTTAATCGACCTTGGAAATGAATTAGGTTTATTTTCCTCGGATGCAACCAAATGACCGTCATAAAAATCATAAAAAAGGCTTTCCCAAATTACAAAAATTAACTGATGGCCAATCTCTTTTGAATGTGACGATTTAAAACCTGATTCTCTCACCTCTCTAAGTGGGTGTGAACAAAGTGTTCTCAGACACCTGATTCTCTCGCATCTCTAAATGGGTGTGAATATAGTGTTCCCAGACACCTGATTCTCTTACCTCTCTAAGAGGGTGTGAACAAAGTGTTCTCAGACACCTTATTCTCTCACCTCTCTAAATGGGTGTGAACATAGTGTTCCCAGACACCTGATTCTCTCACCTCTCTTAGTGGGTGTGAACAAAGTGTTCTCAGACACCTTATTCTCTCACCTCTCTAAATGGGTGTGAACATAGTGTTCCCAGACACCTGATTCTCTCACATCTCTAAGTGTTCCCTGACACCTGATTCGCTCGCCTCTCTAAGTGGGTGTGAACATAGTGTCCCCAGACACCTGATTCTCTCACCTCTCTAAATGGATGTGAGCATAGTGTTCCCAGACACCTGATTCGCTCACCTCTCTAAGTGGGTGTGAACAAAGTGTTCTCAGACACCTGATTCTCTCACCTCTCTAAATGGGTGTGAACATAGTGTTCCCAGACACCAGATTCTCTCACCTCTCTAAGTTGTTGTGAACATATTGTTCCCAGACACCTGATTCTCTCACATCTCTAAGTGTTCCCTGACACCTGATTCGCTCACCTCTCTAAGTGGGTGTGAACATAGTGTTCCCAGACACCTGATTCGCTCACCTATCTAAGTGGGTGTGAACAAAGTGTTCTCAGACACCTGATTCTCTCACCTTTCTAAATGGGTGTGAACATAGTGTTCCCAGACACCAGATTCTCTCACCTCTCTACGTTCGTTGTGAACATAGTGTTCTCAGACACCTGATTCTTTCACATCTCTAAGTGTTCCCTGACACCTGATTCGCTCACCTCTCTAAGTGGGTGTGAACATAGTGTTCCCAGACACCTGATTCGCTCACCTCTCTAAGTGGGTGTGAACAAAGTGTTCCCTGACACCTGGTTCTCTCACCTCTCTAAATGGGTGTGAACATAGTGTTCCCAGACACCTGATTCTCTCACCTCTGTACGTTGTTGTGAGCATAGTGTTCCCAGACACCTGATTCTCTCACATCTCTAAGTGTTTCCTGACACCAGATTCTCTCACCTCTCTAAGTTGTTGTGAACAAAGTGTTCCCAGACACCTGATTCTCTCACATCTCTAAGTGTTCCCTGACACCTGATTCGATTACCTCTCTAAAGTGGGTGTGAACAGTGTTTCCAGATGTTCACAACCACTTAGAGAGGTGAGAGAATCTGGTGTCTGGGAACACTATGTTCTCACCAATTTAGAGAGAATCGGGTGTCTGGGAACACTTTGTTCACACCCATTTAGAGATGTGAGAGCATTGAACTTGCCTTTGGAAAAAGATTGACATTTTGTCCTGTTTACCAATTTTTACTTAATCGTACGTGCCACCTTATGTTCTCATTATTCAACGACACGACATAGCAAAAGTCAAGGTTTAGATGAAAGTGAATTCAAGGTTTAGATTAGCCACAGAAAAGGTCAACGACACTTGGATATTTGGTTGGTTGGGTGTGTTGGCCACAGGCATTTACGTTTGTTAATTCAGGATATGGTCGGCACGAATAGGCAAGTTTTCCAGGGGATTAATTACAACTACTGTACCTATGCCTGGCTCTAATAATCGGCGAATATATTTTACCTTGTTAAGCTTTAATATCAATGATACTTGCCTCCGCTTCGTCTCTACGAATTCAAGCACCATGTTGTAAGTTTACATTGTTTAGATCTAAATATAACTGGTTCCAGGTTTAATTGTGTTTAGATGTAACTGGGTTCCATGTTTAGATGTAACTGGATCCAATGATTTCAGGTTTAGATGTAACTGTATTCCAGGTTTAGATGTAACTTGTTCCATGTTTATGTGTTTAGATGTAACTGGGTTCCAGATTAGATGTAACTGGATTCCAGATTATATGTAACTGGGTTCCAGATTAGATGTAACTGGGTTCCAGGTTTAGATGTGACTGGGTTCAATCTTTAGATGTAACTGGGTTCTAGGTTTAGATGTAACTGGATCCAATGATTTCAGGTTTAGATGTAACTGTATTCCAGGTTTAGATGTAACTTGTTCCATGTTTATGTGTTTAGATGTAACTGGGTTCCAGATTAGATGTAACTGGATTCCAGATTATATGTAACTGGGTTCCAGATTAGATGTAACTGGGTTCCAGATTAGATGTAACTGGATTCCAGATTAGATGTAACTGGTTCCAGGTTTAGATGTAACTGGATTCTAGGTTTAGAGTAACTGGATCCAATGATTTCAGGTTTAGATGTAACTGGATTCTAGGTTTAGATGTAACTGGATCCAATGATTTCAGGTTTAAATGTAACTTGATTCCAGGTTTAGATGTAACTGGTTCCATGTTTATGTGTTTAGATGTAACTGGGTTCCAGATTAGATGTAACTGGATTCCAGATTATATGTAACTGGATTCCAGATTATATGTAACTGGGTTCCAGATTAGATGTAACTGGGTTCCAGATTAGATGTAACTGGTTCCAGGTTTAGATGTAACTGGGTTCTAGGTTTAGATGTAACTGGATCCAAGGATTTCAGGTTTAGATGTAACTGGGTTCCATGTTTAGATGTAACTTGGTTCCAGGTTTAGATGTAACTGGGTTCAAGGTTTAGATGAAACTGAGTTCCAGGTTAAGATGTAATTGTGTTCAATATTTAAATGTAACTGGGTTCCAGGTTTAGATGTAACTGGTTCCAGGTTTAGATGTAAATTGGTTCCAGGTTTAGATGTAATTGGGTTCAATGTTTCAATGTAACTGGGTTCAAGGTTTAGATGTAGCTGGGTTCCAGGTTTAGATGTAACTGGTTCAAGGTTTAGATGTAACCGAGTTCCAGGTGTAGATGTAAATGGAAAGGAGGGGATGTAACCGAGTTCCAGGTTAAGATGTAACTGGGATCCAGGTTTAGATGTAACTGGATCCAAGGATTCCAGGTTTAGATGTAACTTATTCCAGGGTTAGATGTGACTGGGTTCCAGGTTTAGATATAACTGGTTCAAGGTTTAGATGTGACTGGGTTCCAGGTTTAGATGTAACTGGTTCCAGGTTTAGATATAACTTGATTCAATATTTCAGGTGTAACTGGATTCTTAGCAGCATTGTTGTCATACGCTAACACTTTGGTAGAACATTTTTTCTGAGAGAGACGCTCTGCGCTGGTAGATCTCTCTTATGCTGAATATTAATTACAGCAAAATATCGTAGATTCCAGCACATCTATCACTATGATGCATTGGTAATAGAAACAGAATTCATTTCTATCCTTTCGGTAAAATAATTAGTTCAACGAATAAGCATGTTTTGTAAGTTTCTTGTCAAAACTTTTTGTACACAAAAAAAAAACTGTATCATACGACTTGCTCAAAATGAAAAGTGCAACAATGTTTTCTTAAGATTTTTATTTCTAATAATTCATTCCATCCTGTAATCCATTTACATAGAATTTGTGTTTCAAGGGGCAGCTGTGTTTAACTGTCTTGTATGTGATGTGACCTTACAGTGAGACGTTTTATGTTTATTCTATAAAAGCATATCAAATCCCCTTTCCAGAATGATCAGTGAGACTATGGCCTGTGATTGAATTGCTGTAATCATCACCAAACAAGAAATTACATGTATTACCTGATGTGTACATGGTGGATGATATTCTGTCATAGACCATTTGAACCATCCAACCAAAGATTGTACTCTATGTCTTCCGAAATGGAAGTTACCGGATGTGACAGTTCTACCGAATTGAAGCGGCGGGTGTTGCATGCAAGCAGGAGATGCTTACTCTTTACTGGGCACCTGGTAGACCATGAGCTAGTTGGGCAATACCTGCACCCCCCCGGGGGAATTTATGGGACCCTGATTTTTTGTTCAAGGGATGTCCTCTGAATATGAAATGGGCCATGCCCCACTTAAACTAGGGGGCTTTTACTAGTTTTGGGTGAAAAACATGTATTTTTGATCAAAAATCACTGAAAAATGGAAAAATTTTATAAATTTTATTCAAATAGATATTTGAAAAATTAAACCATGTGAATGTATACTTGTTGTGATCTTCTTTCAGATGAAATTAATTCTAAGTCTCAATTTCTACTTTTCGTATGTTTTTTTGGGGTAAAAAGTCGATATTTTGCAAAATTTCACAGAAATTTTAGGTAATTTTGACTTTTTACAGCTTTTCAGTTCAACGCTATTGCATGTGATCATTCATTGATGGTGTAGAAAATAACTTTAAAGTCTCCTTTCTCAAATGGGATATATTTTATATTGTTAATTTCTTGCAAAAGCATCGAAATTGTTATTTTCATACAAAAACTTATAATTTCATTTAGAAATCTCTGATTTCTGTATATAAATCTAAATAAGCCTTATCGTTAATGAAATCAATGATTGAAAGCTATTTTCTAGTGTAACTTTTCATACTCTTTGAGTTTATATATTTTTTTATTGACATTTTGTCATAATTTTGGTATTTTGGGGAAAAAACATATTTTTCATTCAAAAATCACTTATTTCTGGAGAATATTTATTGAATCTATATAGGATTTCTTAAAATGATAGTAATAATATATTTTCAACTGAAATTACTTAGGTTCATTCAGGCATTGCATTTCAAAAGAAGCACGGTATATTTTTATTTCATTTTGGGGTAAAATGCCTGTTTTTTGTTTAAAAATAACAGATTTCTGGAAAATTTTTATAAATTCATTATCCCGAGTGTAATTAAAGACTGAAAGCTGTTATCATATAGATGATAAATTATCTGATCAAATTAAAGTTATATGAAATGCATACTTAATTAAATTCCGCATTTTGAGGCAAAATATGTATTTTTTGTGCAAAAACCTCTTATTTTGAGAAAATACTTATAAATCCTTTCTAATCTGCCCAAATTTTCACATTCTGGCTATGGTGGGATGCCATTTCTTATTATGAAAGGGAATGATTGTCATTTGATATCTGAAATTCAAATTCTATGCTATTTTGGGGCAAAAAACTTAATTTGTATGCAAAAATCACTTATTTCTGTGAATAGTTTTTAAATTCCATATTTTCATAATATAGGAGAGGCTTCGTATGATTAAATGGTATATGAGTGATAAAGTGAAATAAGCAAGAATGGAATGTCGTCATTATTACCTATTTTTGGAGGAATATCTTAATTTTCATCTAAAAATCACTTATTTCTGTAAATATTTAAAAAAAAAATATATATATATATATTCGTAAATCAAAGCAGAAGAGTTTTCCTCTAATTTTATGGTATTTAAGTGATGAAGTGAAATGAGCCAGAAGAAAATGGTTTTGTACTTTCCCTATTTTGGGGAGAAAATCTCAATTTTCACTTTAAAAAACACTCATTTCTGGAAAATCTTTACTATTATTCTGATATTATATGTACATTATTTATGATATTTAAACCTGTTCTGGGGTATATCATAGTTTGTCCGTTTGAGTTATATGTATTCAAAATAACCTTTAATAAGTTGATATTTTTGGCAGAAAGAATATTTTATTTTATAAAAAAATAGCTGAAACAGGAAATTTATTTAAGACAGTCTCATTTTCAAATTATCAATATTTTTTATCTTCATTTGCTATTCAAATGTTTATTTTTAATAATTTGACTTAATTGTTGTGTAATATTGTTTATTAATTGTAAAAGCAAACTAAGAATTACAATCATATGGCAAATGAATACAATAAATTTGACAAAAAAAAAGACTGCCTGTTATAATTTTCCAGTTTTAAGCAATTAATTTATATAAAACATTGATTCTGCCAAAAAATATCAATTATATTTACCGAAAGCATTTTAAATACATATATAACCCACCAGGATAAACTATGATTCACCCAAGATCACGGTTTAATATGATAAATACGATAGTAATTCATAATAATAATGATTCCCAATAAATCGGCGAAATTTAAATAAAAATTAAGACCCCCCTCCCCCCAAAAAATAAGATAATAATCACAGCATTTTTATGGCTCATTTCGCTTTATCATTTTAATGGTATTAAATCATACAAAACCAATCCTGCATTGAAATTTGAATTTCAGTTATCAAATGTTATTGCAGGATGCTGATTCTTATTTTGAAAGGGCATGAATGTCATTTGATAACTGAAATTCGATGAAGGATTGGTTTAAAATATTATTTACAGAAATAGCTATTTTTAGATAAAAATAAAGATTTTCTTCCAAAAATAAGTAATAATGACAACATTCTGTTCTTGCTTATTTCACTTGATCACTCATATACCATTTAATCATACGAAGCCTTTCCAACTTTGAAATTATGAAAATTTAAAATTATTCACAGAAATAAGTGATTTTTGCATACAAATTAAGTTTTTTTGCCCCAAAATAGCATAGAATTTGAATTTCAGATATCAAATGGCATTCATTCCCTTTCATTATAAGAAATAGCATCCCACCATAGCCAGAATCTGAAAATTTGGGCAGATTAAAAGGATTTATAGCATTTTCTCAAAATAAGTGGTTTTTGCACAAAAAATACATATTTTGCCTCAAAATGCAGAATTTAATTAAGTTTGCATTTCGTATAACTTTAATTTGATCAGATAATTTATCATCTATATGAAAACAGCTTTCAGTCTTTAATTACACTCAGGATAATGAATTTATAAAAATTTTCCAGAAATCTGTTATTTTTAAACAAAAAACAGGCATTTTACCCCAAAATGAAATAAAAATATACCGTACTTCTTTTGAAATGCAATGCCTGAATGAACCTAAGTAATTTCAGTTGAAAATACATGTATATTATTACTATCATTTTAAGAAATCCTATATAGATTCAATAAATATTCTCCAGAAATAAGTGATTTTTGAATGAAAAATATGTTTTTTCCCCAAAATACCAAAATTATGACAAAATGTCAATAAAAAAATATATAAACTCAAAGAGTATGAAAAGTTACACTAGAAAATAGCTTTCAATCATTGATTTCATAACGGATAAGGCTTATTTAAATTTATATACAGAAATCAGAGATTTCTAAATGAAAATGTAAGTTTTTGTATAAAAACAACAATTTAGAGGCTTTTGCAAGAAATTAACAATAAAAAATATATCCCATTTGAGAAAGGAGACTTTAAAGTTATTTTCTACACCATCAATGAATGATCACATGCAATAGCGTTGAACTGAAAAGCTGTAAAAAGTCAAAATTACCTAAAATTTCTGTGAAATTTTGCAAAATATCGACTTTTTACCCCAAAAAAACATACGAAAAGTAGAAACTGAGACTTAGAATTAATTTCATCTGAAAGAAGATCACAACAAGTATACATTCACATGGTTTAATTTTTCAAATATCTATTTGAATAAAATTTATAAAATTTTTCCATTTTTCAGTGATTTTTGATAAAAAATACATGTTTTTCACCCAAAACTAGTAAAAGCCCCCTAGTTTAAGTGGGGCATGGCCCATTTCATATTCAGGGGACATCCCTTGAACAAAAAATCAGGGTCCCATAAATTCCCCCGGGGGGTGCAGGTATTGCCCAACTAGCTCATGGTCTATGGTCTCACTCCCATATCGGCAGTTCGCTTCTAATCATATAGTGGAGGTTTTTCTTTGTTTGCTTTGGTTCCTGTTTTATCCTGATTTCGTATGCCTTCGGTTTCTGATTTTCTGAATTATCGATTTTGTGCTGTATACAGGGATATGGTCATTATCCATATTTGTCATCAATATGTACATCGATGCTCACCGAATTTGACAAGTTATCAAGGAGCTGTTGCGACGGGTGTTGCATGCAATCAGGAGACGCTGACTCTTCCACCTGGCACCTGGTCTTACTTCGGAATATTATTCATTCCGAGGTTCGCAACCATTCCTATGGAAATTCTAATGATTTTGCCTTGCCTTCTTGACTTTGAGACTGAATAACTGATGGAGACCTCTGTGTATCAGGATAAGTAGGAGGGTTATGCGCACGTAATCCGGATAACCACACCATTAGCTTATAACAGATGGTCGTCCAGAGTCGGCGCCGGTTGCACATTGGTCTCCTTCCTGTAACGTGTTGTCATAAATGTTTGATGTTTCTGTACGTCTGTTTCGATGATTTTGTATAATGTTGTAGTGAATACTGTTGTGTCTTTTTTGCTGTTTGTAGTTTTATCTGATGTCATTTATGTGTCACTTTTGTATGGGTTCGTTTCGCTGGGTCAGTGCAGGGTGGTCATGCTGGAGATCATTCCCTTTAATTTGTTTAGATGCAACTGGTTCCAGGTTTAGATGTAACTGGGCTCCAGGTTTAGATGTAACTGGGCTCCAGGTTTAGATGTAACTGGATTCAATGTTTAGATGTAACTGCGTTCCAGGTTAGATGTAACACTGCGTTCCAGGTTTAGATGTAACTGGTTCCAGATTTACATGTAACTGGTTCTAGATTTAGATGTAATCCACATTTTGATATATCTGGTTCCACGTTTAATGTAACTTGGTTCAAGGTTTAGATGTAACTGGGTTCAAAATTTAGATGTAACTGGGTTCGAGGTTTTCAATGTTTAGATGTAACTGGAACTTGCATTGTTTTCACAAATCGACGAGCGCTCACATTTTTAGATACTTGCATGTTCGTAACAAAAAGGATCAACATGTATTTCTCTTGACAAAGATACGTGAAACGAAACTCTCCTTCACTGTCTTCAGAGCTTTGATTTATATTTTGCGACCTTTGAACTTAAGCATGTACATGTTACGCCATAGATAAAATAATATTCAACGTACTACCCTGTGATAATGACACATAAGGTATTATAGACAGACAATATAGACATGGGCAAAGTGATCTCATTGTCTTTATGCTTTCTATGTAATACGAAAAAAGTGATGTCGATAAAAATCCTGAGCGCTTTAATTTCATTCTACAAAACATTTTTTCTCTCTCTTTATCATACAAAACATCTCTCTCTCTCTCTCTCTCTCTCTCTCTCTCTCTCTCTCTCTCTCTCTCTCTCTCTCTCACACACACACACACACACCCTCACACACACACACACACACACACACACACACACACACACACACAAACAGACAACAATTTGGTGGATTTCATCACAACTCGGATCTAGCAGCAGAAAGTCTTGGTCCTTTCATTTTCTTCTCTTTCTTTTTCTTTGCCTTTGATATTGTTTGCTCCTTTTTAGACTCTGCTGCTTTTGCTTGCTATAAAGGAAAATCATTAATGAATTACGGGAATTACATTTTGTTCATTTTTAAGACGAAAAAAATATTGAGAAACGTAAAATTCTTTCGTTTGTTTGCGAGAGATTGTTTGTTTGTTGGAGAGAGAGAGAGAGAGAGAGAGAGAGAGAGAGAGAGAGAGTAAGTACCTGTTTTAATTGATTCTCTATTTTAAATGGATTGTAATATGTATCTTCTTTAGGTATAAGTCCAACTTCTTGAGCCATCTGAAAGTGAGAATTACTTTTTAATTAATAAATAGAATGTCAAGTGGATGGAATGATATTTATTCACATGTACATGCACGTGAAAATCTTTATTATGAAAAATTTAATACTTTTGTACCTAAATGAAATAAGTATAATTTTCCAATAAAGCAAATACTAAATATACATGATAGTTCGTGCGATATTTCGCGATTTAATGAATCTTATATATATATATATGGCATTTCATTCTACGCGTAGCCTTACATGTGTCTTAAATTTTCTTGATATTATTATTTACGGCAGATTTTTATAATAAATAAAAATATCCAGAAAGACACATGTACATGTATAGGGGGTAAAGGTGAGTCTTTTATATGAAAGCAAAATAATAGCAAAAAAAAAGAGCCTGTTAAATTGGAAATTCTCTAAATTATTATCAAAATGTCCGCGGTTCCATGTTCATAATAGAATAGAATAATGATTTATTTCCAGAATGGGCATGGCAGTACATGTTACAATTCATTATACACACAATTCAAAATCAATATAAAATTATACGAGTATTGGAGACACATGAAAGTAAATGTAATAATAATGAACTAAATTAATTATAACTAAAATATACATGTATGTCATGATGTTTGGTTCTCCTATGTTTTCTCCAGAAAGAGAAGCACATATATAGGATAGACTGAAACAGGCCAAGTTGATTTTTTTAAATTTTTTTGTTCTTGGGTGTTAAAATCAAGTTGGACTGTTTCGGTCTAATATAGGATTGTATATCCCATACATATGGTTCAATTTCTACATGGGCCATCAGGGACGATGCATATAGAACCAATTGTAATGGTGTGATAACCAGCATATACAGATGCCTACCAAATGAAGTAATTTTTCGCTTGCCCCATCAAAGACACCTGATTCCTTACAGAACCAATAACTCCAGCCAATCAGCTCTTTCCATTCCTGTTTCCTGTCGTAGATAGCATGCGCAATATCCGGGTTCCTGAGGACTAAATCTCCGAACATAGCTGTGTTCTCCAAAACTTTGGATACCGCTGAAAACGAAAATTATTGCATTAAGGCCATACCAAATTGATTAAATGTTCTTCGGATTTTCTTGTGAAAAAAAGGTGCGAGCGAGCGAAAATATAATTATTTATTTTTTTAAGTATTGCAGTTTTTCAGGTGCGAGCGAGTGAAATAATTTTCTTTTTGATATAGGTTACGGGCCATACATTCATGCGATCATAGAAAGAAGAAAAACTATGGATCCTAAGGAAATGTCATCATTACACACAAATAAATGGTTGCAAAATAAATGTAAAACAAAAACGTTTATGAAAAAACTCGTAAGGTACACAAATCTTGTATCGGTAATGAAGGAATCGTTTACATGATGGCACTGTGACATGGTTTCTTTTAGAAGTTACACGTTAGAACACTTGAAGCCTTACTTAGAGTTCAGTAATAAAAGTGTTGAGATTCTTTAGATTCTTAGAAGACAGTAATAAATATGCCAAGCTGAGGTCAGGAAACTTCTGGAGTAAATATTTTACTTTTTTCTTGACGAAGGATTATATAAATAAGTTTTTTTTTATGAGATTCAGTGTGCTGTCTGTTTATTACTATTCTTTAAAGCAAAGTATATGGTACGTTTGGCAAAATATATAAACATCTATATTGCTTGATATTGCAATGGCCTTTGGCCCTGAAGCAATGTTTTGTGGTAAACCTTTGCAGATTTGAGTTATATTAACGACAAACTGTTTCTGTAAAACAAATATCTTTAAAGGGATGAATAGATGGGATATCATCAATATTTCCGTTGTAAATGAATATAAGTTAAGAAATAAGGTCACTGAGTATTTATGAATTCAGACAAAAGAAAAAAATGAAAAAAGACAGACTAAAAGAATATGAAAAGTCCGAGCAAAAAATAAATTGAACATATGAAAATATCATGAAAGTATACTGTTCTGCATTTTCTACAAATTCATTTTGTTTGTTCAAAGTGCTTTACTCGAAATGACTCTGCTCTGAAACAGCGATACAGCAATGTATACATCACGTTTGATCTGCTCTGAGCGTAGTCACGCCATCAGATAACCCTCTAAAGGGCCATAACTCCTGCCGTGCCACAGACATTAAGACGATGATATGATAAGATACGACACAAAGACACGATTATGTCACTGTTATCGCAAACAACGCTACGGTACTATAATGACGTCATAATTAGTACGATAAATGCTTCTGATTGGCTGTCACAAAAAGACGTCAATGGCAGATCGTTTTCGGAGAGAGGAAATTTCGGTTTATTCAATATTTTTTGTCTGATAATATAAACAAATCTCTTGATATTTACAGGTTCAATTTATATAAAAAGAAAGCGTTCTTTCCCTGAAACAGAATTTATTACGTAATTCGGTAAATTCGTTCTTCCCATAATTACAAGTTAACGAGATTTATAACCCAGTAAATCTATCGACACACCAAATGTTATATATCATTTACATCTAATACTTGCAGGTGAATGAGAGGAAATCTTACACATAAAACACAAATATCGGTTTCTTATTTTCTAAGGTGCAAATCGGTATAGTTTTACTAAGAATAGACACGTAAATCTGCCAAATCGCTTTACTTTTCAATAAAAAGGTTTATATATAACAAGGAAGCGCAACATTAGAGACGACTCATGTACAGAGCATCACTTTACGGTAAAAGCATGGGTGTGAAACATGGGGACCGAAATAATTTATATCATAGTCATCTTTTTGGTCCTGTCATTAAATCAACAAATAGATACTGTTGCCTCGATTCCCTATATTCTCGACATTATTCAAGATCATTACTGTAACGAGGTCTTTCAAAAATCCCGAAATGAGTAGGTACTGTATCTAAAAACCACCACATTGTCGTATTATTAGGTGACTCAAAATTATCACATGAGTAGGTAACTCAAACCATCACATGATCACATGAGTAGGTTTCTCAAAACCACCACATGATCATATGATTAGGTAACTCAAAATTATCTCATGAGTAGGTAACTCAAAACTACCACATGATCATATGAGTAGGTTACTCAAAACCACCACATGATCAAACCCCTACCCCTTTTTTCATTATACATAATATTATTATTTCTCTTGTATAACTCTTGTTACCTTCTTTCATTGTTTCGTTGTCCGGAAAAGGATCTCCGGGGAGATAACCCCATGTGGTCAGATTCTGCTTCGCTGCCTCAGTCACCTAAAGTACAAATATCAGAGATAAAGGAGACTGAACTGCTTATATAACACTGATGCTCTGGCAGAATGCAAGAAAACCAATTTTACAAAAACATTCATGAAAAATGCCATTGGCAAAATCAACGGCAGTCGACGTCAAAGACCAAGTGGACTATATAGCTCACCTCAGTCCCATGACGTCAACATCTCAGTCCTATGACGTCAAAGACCAAGTGGACTACATGTACACTGCTAAAAAAATTAAAGGAGCGATTTTCCCATTGTAATATAATGGTACATAGCTTGTAAAATATTTTGGGATGAGCAAGGCTACATCATCAAGTTTTATCATGTGTAAATGGTTAATCTGTTCAATACAGACATTGGTAATAAAAAAAATGACTATTAAATATGTCTTAATACATTTATGTTCATTATATAGAATAAGCAACTGCAAACGTGTGTGATATGAAAGTAGAAACCTTGCTCCCTTAATTTTTTTGAGCAGTGTATACAGCTCACCAAAACTTACACCTTAGATTCAGGATATGAAACGTAGATAGGACGGATGGACGGACAGACATACAGATCATACACAGACAGACAGACAGACAGACAGACAGGTAGGCAGGCAGGCAGGCAGGCAGGCAGGCAGACAGACAGACAGACAGACAGACAGAAGCAGACAACTCTTCATTTCGAATTGCATATCCTCGTATATATGTACTGCAGCAACTAACTTGCCAGCTTTTCAAATTATTTCCGTCGAAATTACAAGAACACATAAAGCTGAACTGCTTATACTATAGAACGAATCAAAGCACTTGAGGAGTATTTTACCAGTTGTCTTTATAGTAGATTTGATGTTTGTATTTGATGTCATGTTAGCAGCCTACCGCAGAACATGACGTGTATCTGTTTTATGACTATAAGCCAAGATTACATAGCTACAGGTCGTAAGCCAAGAAGGAATGCTAACACGTACAGGTCAACAAACTCTTATACCACTACCACACACAGTGCAACTCACTTATATCTTAATTCATACTTTAAAATTTCTTAGGAACTACATTTTCAGATTAAAAAAATTGAGTATGAATGACTTTTCAAAGCGTGTTTGACGTTTATACAAAACTTGAATTTGGTTAAATATGTACGAGAGATATCAGAGGTAAATGAAATTCAAATCGTCGGAGCTTTTATATATCTATATATGTATGAATCAGGCCCATCTTCGCAAGCCCCCGTGCTCCTCAAATACTTTGAGGAGCACGGCGGATTTATACCATTGGCTCGCGAAGATGAGTCTGGCCAACAGTGATGACAGGAGTCTATGGCGTCCTAGTCCGAAAAACCTTACCTAAACCCAGTCTTTGATGGTGGGGGCTGGTTTTTCCAAATAAGCGTTTAAGGCTGGTTTTAGGTCAGGCTTTTCGGACTAATGACGTCCGGGGCCCAGTCCAAGCCGCACAGGATAGAATTGGTCAGACTTTCAGAGCAGGTTTACGATGTCAATTTACACATCCATTTCGCCCGTCTTACACATTATTTCTATTCGTGTTCACACAAAAATAACCTAATAGAAATAACTTCTGAAACGGGAGAAATATTGAAGCTACATATCCATAAACTAGTACATGAAATTATTCTGCGGTAAACTAATTTGATGAACATGTGAACTAAACATGCTTTGTATCTTCATACTGCCCTTCATAAGGTAAGTGACATGTGAACAAAAACTGATTGACATTGTGAAGATGGATGTGTTGATTAAATGTGAATTCGTATATATTTCCGAGTTACCTAAAAACGGAAGGGTTGTGCACCAGAAACCAGTTAACTACACCAAATATAAATCGTTTCTTTAGTGGGCTCTGGATATATATTTGACATCTTTGGATTATTTGATTATTATAAATCTTTAATCCCGAAATGTTCTCCTGTTTGTCAAGTATTTTTTGCAGAATGAATTTCGGGCATATTTCAAAGATATCCGTTTCTTAGTTAAAACATTGCCTTTTTGCATACCAAAATTATTTTTCAACTTTACAATAAATATATCATGTATTTCTACATTGTAGCTTTGAAACTCTGCTTGTAAATCTCAGACTACTTACTGTAAATAACTTTTTCAGTGTTAGTTCTATCAGAGAGTATCGGTGTTGGTAGTTCTCAAACTTCTGTATGGATTTCACAGCTTCTAACTGTACGGCTCTATGCTCCTCGAATAACTTCCTATCTATATAACGTAGTTAAGGGTAAAATAGGTAGAAAACAGTTAGAAAAAAGGACTCTTCATTGTAATCGTGCTATCAATTGAGAAATTGTTTTACCTTGGTCAACCGGTCATCGCCAGAGACGTGCATTCACAGTTGAATGTTGGTAAAGGACGTGTGTACTTGCTTACATACAACAGCAACGATACATATATGTTAAAATGATTTCGACACACAACAATGGGGCAATTGCCTGCATGTATAACTCTACAACACTGAAACAACACACACAATGGGGCATTTACCTACATGTATAGCTACAACAAACAACACACAACAATGGGGGCATTTACCTACATGTATAGCTACAACACTGAAACAACACACAACAATGGAGCAATTACCTACATGTATAGCTACAACACTGAAACAACTCACAACAATGGGGCATTTACCTACACGTATAGCTACAACACTGAAACAACACACAACAATGGGGCATTTACCTACATGTATAGCTACAACACTGAAACAACACACAACAATGGGGCATTTACCTACATGTATAGCTACAACACTGAAACAACACACAACAATGGGGGCATTTACCTACACGTATAGCTCTACAACACTGAAACAACACACAACAATGCTAGGGCTTATATATAAATATGAAGAATGAAACAGCACTAGGGGAGAGTGCACGAAGCATGCAGGGTATGATGAAATGTAACATTTTTTTGGAGGATACAGAAATCTAACACCATGATTAGTCTCATGACAATTAACACAGAAGGAGGTGCATACAATCAACAAATGCAACTAATTTAAATTAAACCCAAGGCTAAGATGTAAAC
The DNA here is from genome assembly GCA_028142955.1 of Pinctada fucata. Taxonomy (NCBI): domain Eukaryota; kingdom Metazoa; phylum Mollusca; class Bivalvia; order Pterioida; family Pteriidae; genus Pinctada; species Pinctada fucata. The sequence goes on from AP027111.1 coordinate 2,013,801, forward strand.
CTTTCTTTTTGCATTTTCATGGAAAATATTTTATTTGATCTCTAAATATATAGGCTCTAACGAGTAAAAACAGTGTATGAAATTGACTTTTAAAGTCTTATAGACATTCGGTACACATTAATCTCAGTTCCCATAGACCGCAGCAATTTCCTGTAGACCAAAATAAAAAAAATCCTAAAATCTAATCTTTTATGCATCTTATTTGATAAAACAATACTCATATTTTTTTTTCAATCTCAAACAATTTCTCTGATCATTTCATTATTTTCCTCTATTTGTACTACATGTTATACAATTTAGTGGAATGCTGCACATGTACAGGTGTTTTAAGTTTTCAAAGCTAATTTTTCTAAAAAAGCTCAAATTTCCTATAGACAAGTTGGTCTATAGCATTTTTGATCGCTACAGACCGATCCGATTTACTGTAGACATTGGCCATAGGGCCACCGTTAATTTCGCACACTGTAAAAATGTGTATAGGATTTCCAAAGTTTTATAAAAATGCTCAAGATGATATGTTACACTTTATGACTGGAAAAAGGAACACGAACAATTGAAATAAAAAATAGACAAAGTGAGATAACTCTCGCATCAGTGGTACGCTGAGGTTGAATGATAAAATAAATGAGAGGAATTTCCAATTTTTTGTTATTTTTTGTTTTTTGGTTACATTGACAATTATGTAAATAAAAAAAATTATGTAAATAATCACCTGAAAGGCAGCTAAATAGTACTTGCACATGTATACATGATACAAAATTGATGAAATGGACTGTATAATTGAAACTCAAGAACACGTACATTAAAGTCACACACCTTCTCTCTCTGTCCTTACAAACGTAACGAAAGGATTGTGTGATTGAAAAAAAAATATATATAGACGAATTTCTCTGTCTCAAGTACCTGTAAACTCAATACTAAGGAACAGAGGAATAAAACAGTGAACTGGTGAAAAGGATACACATCTCAAGACTTGATCTCTTTCCATGTATCTTCTCATCAGCATAACATTCTGAAGTTACAAGAAAAATAACAAGAAGTAACACACGATTACTCCATGACAAACTACCTACAGGTGATAGCAAAACCATATCCATGTTCGACCTCAAGCATTGTTTACAAAATTACACGTGTAAAATTCGCGATTCTGGAAATCCCCTTCCTGCGGAATGCCTCTAGACAGGCCGATTCCATACGAAGGTAAAGGACCGTGGAGAATATTTACGGAATCCATGGCTGACGTGGATTTTCACGCTCAAGGGGTAAACATTGTATTTGTGGTGTTTAAAATGAGTTGATATTGAATTTCAAAGTATTTTATTGTCTAATCTTTCGTTACTCAATAAGTCATCCACTTTAATCAGCTTAAAAAAACTTTTTAACACTGAAGTCAGAGAAAATTCGATATTTGAATGATATTTTGTAAATTAGACTATTATTTTAGTAATTTATTCAAATAAGACCAGAAAATGCAGCAACAAATAACTTATTTTCTTTGCTCAGAGATTTTCCTCTGACTGTATTGACGATACTGATAAGATAGATATATGTTACATGTTATATGATCTGCACTGACTTTTGTAAACTGTGACTCTTGGACATTGTTATTGTGACTGTCTGATCTTTTTTTTTTTTTTTGATAACATAACTTTTTACATGTATCTGTTTACCTTGGACTTTGGACTACATGTACATGTACTTTTAAAGAAATTCCACCTATCTGTATCCATGGTATCTCCTGAATTACAACAGGTATTAAGGGGTGTTCTTAATCTTATATTTATAGAGCTTCTCACATGTGGATTCCTTGTGGGAAAACTTCTCATTTGAACTTTGACATAGTGACCTTGACCTTGCTCTTTGACCTACTATCAAAAGATGTAAACATAGCTAAATTTTGAAAAAGAATCTATGGGATAAGAAGCTGAAACAGAAAACTACAATTCCTTGATTTTCTGATTTTGAGAAGAAAAAAACCCATTCATTTCCTGCAAGCTTTGCTATCCTCTGACAATTCTTGCTCAGACTGAGTCAGAGTCAGGTGTGAAAGCAATCAGGTTTGATCTCATCATCTGTAAATTTTAACTTACTTCACATCTGATCACAAATGAGATCTATAAGCGATATGATACCCTATATTTATCTCTTTCAGGACATGAATGATGTCCCCTTGGAGGGTGACATTGTGACACCAGGTGGCAGTCCGTCCAGTGAGGATGGTGAGTTCAACACACTAGATGAACCTGTCAGAGAAACAATAGTGAGTGTACTTGTAGCTCTTGGAATCTAATTAAAGTGATATTAGAACATCCGTGAAAATAGTACATAGCATTAGCTCTTTAAAAATGAAATTTTTCATGCTGTAACCACAGATAAAAAATTCCTGGTTTTAGAGGAAATCAACATTTTTGTCAATTTACCCAATAAATTTTCGGGATCGACTGTATTCTTCGTGGGTCTCAGTAAATGACGTCAGAAGTTGTACACGACAAAGTGATTGCCTGTACACGAACATCTGTATACGCATGCATGTTGTAATTGTTGTTAACGTTTCAAAAATAAAACAATCAATATCTAAAACATAGTTTTTTATTGAGAAAAAAATAAATAAATGAAATAAATAAATAAAGGGCGCACCATTTCTAAACATGCTTATGGCTGGCAATCACCTGTAGATTCAGGACAGAAGTTTGACATAATTTATATTCTGATTAAAAAAAACAATCGTGCTGGCCAATATTTTTGATAGATTCTGAATCTACAAATGGATTTATGGATCTAGCACTTGCCGAATATTAGATCGTGGTTTGCGGGGGTAAACCCCCCTCCCCCACACACACACACGCACATTTGTCCGGCGTTTTGAGTCGTTGATCATCCAATTTTTTCTATCATCAATTGCCTCTCATGAAAACGTATTTCAAAAATGTTTTCAGATCAGTATAAATTTATTGCTTCGTTCTTTTATTATTATGTTATTCAATTAAAAACCGCTAGCTGTGACCATAACTAATGATTTAGAAAAAAAAAAAAAGAATAATGTCGTTTTTCGTTGTTAATCCCTAAAATTGTGACCATATATATTGATAGAATAAAATTTGATCCTTATTTAGATTAAAATAGATTCCGTGACATCAACTTGGAGCCTCAAAATAATATCAAAATTTACTGAGTGTTTTACCCAATGGGGAGTTCGTGAAATAAGGTCTACCCTATATCCCTTGCACCAATGCAGGTAAATTTTGAAATAATTATTTATATAGATGAATTCAAAAAAATATACTGTAAAAATAAATTAATAACGTTTTGTTTTAGTCATTATACCCCTCACCCCCTTCCTACGCTTCTCCGAAAGATTGTTTTCAATGTTTACTGTGATCCGCCCTCCCTATTTTAGATTCCTGAATCCGTCTATGCCAAAGATCATTTGTCATTAAAGTGAATGTATATGACAATATGAATATAGGTAATACTATGTTGTTCACTAAGCTCAATAAAAGGATGGGCAGGGGGCCTCCCGGTCTGAAACTCCAGTCACACGCATTCCAAGTTAACCCCCCCCCCCCTCTTCTGCGTTTGAAACAGGTCGGGCTGTATATCCAACCATAGTTTCAAATCATGCTTGTTTAGAACAAATAGTAAAATAGGACAGACAGAAAATATGATGTGACATCATGTGTGAAATCGTCCATCTCAAGACCCTTTCCCCCTCCCCCCCCCCCTTTTTTTTCTCACTGACAGATGCTTGGTCGCATGAAAATTACTAACATTAAACATTTACATACATGTTGTATTAATACTCGACATGATCTAGAAATTATCAAAAGATGTGAAACTGAGCAAATTAAATGCGAACTCAGCTTCAATACCTCAACGGTATATTGCATTGTTTACACTACTTTTGTCTTTCATGTACAACTTTCTACGTCATAAGTCTCTCCATCATATTTACCGGAAGTGATCATTTATAGAATCAGGGTTTCTGTAAATGGCTAAAAATAGCAACTTCAAAACTGATTTACGTATGTGTGCGGTAAGAGCTGAAAATTATTTTTGGCGTATTATGGTTTATTTTTAGGGAAAGTTTTAGGTAAAAGTATTATCTCATTTGTTCTAATATCACTTTAAATGTACAATGTATGATAAAGGCAATTATGTAAGGTTTGTGTTAAGATTAGATGTCCATGGTTATATAGAAAAATCTAGGAGACATTTGAAGATAAAATTCATATCTTTCAATACATTTCAAGAAGAGACTAATAATTTTTGTTATTCAGAAAAAAAATCCTTTCTATGATTTGCTACAGTTGTTTAGAAAATGAGGAAGACTTGTAAAGAATCAAGTATTTTTTTAAGATGATTAAATTCACCTTCTCTTCTTAAAAATGAAACCATATTTTATTTGTATTTTCAGATGCGAGATGTTAAAGCTGTTGGAATCAAATTTTGGCATGTACTGTATCCCAAACAAAGTACAGCACTACTCAAAGAATGTAAGATACATGTATATTGAAGTCATTGATGTTAACTTCAAATGGTTAAGATGATGATAAATTATACAATAAAATCAACTTCTGAACATTTGTAGATTTTAGAAAGAAATGTCAATATTTTTACATACTGATCATTTTGATTATACTATTTATACAGTTAATGTTAGGAATATTGGAGACACAAATAGTGGTATTTACAATGTACATGGTACATATGTATATCTTTTCAGGGGATTTATGGGGCCCCCTTGTTCTTTGTGTATTTATGGCTATGTAAGTATTTATTTAACAATTAATCAACTAAAAATAAAAACTGTGGTAGTACATACATGTATATCATAATATTTTCTCTTCTTTTATCATGATAATTTCCACAAATGTTTTTAAAAATCATTAAGTAAATTCTGAATTTCTTACCTAGAAACAAATTTTTCCTTACTTTTCCAAGATTGTTGGAATAGCTACATGTATATTCATGACACTTGAATATTTACCAAACATCATCTGTAGATCTTTCAACACTCCTGTCTCAGTTTCTACCTTGTGATGTATTTAAATTATCACATATCATATGGTTAATTATACAGGGTACTACAGGGTAGCTCAGAAGATCAGATCCTAACTGGGGATGGAGGACCACAGTTTGCTGAAGTCTTCGTCATATTTTGGGCAGGTGCTGTAGTTGTCACTCTCAATACTAAATTGCTAGGAGGAAATATGTAAGTACAAAATCATTATGACGCTTGTACTAGAAAAATATATAAAAAGTAATTTTGTTAAGGAAAACAGCACTTTGCGTTAATTTTTGCAATGACTTTGTTTTTGTTTTTGATATACAAGTATTTGAGATGAATTATTAATTAATTACTTATTAATAAGTACTCAACGACAATGACAAAAGTTTATTCTCATTAAATGCATATACATTGTTGAGAAATTTCAATAAAGTATTTACAAAAGAAATTATATATTGCATGCATGACAGACTCTACAAAAGCTTAATTAATAATGAAGCGTAATTTTTAACTCAAATGGTAAAAGATTATCTTTCCTTAGGATTCAAAATTGAGTCTCTTGATAACTTTCTATACCATATATTTCCACAGTGGACATTAGAAATGTAATTCCGCTATTTATATATATTGATATACATTTGTTTATATATAAATTCTGCTCTCTATTTTGGTTTCAGATCATTTTTTCAGAGTATTTGTGTATTAGGATACTGTGTGTTCCCTTTGACTGTATCACTTATAGTGTGTAGGATTATATTAATCGCTTCACAAACTACAGTGCTATTTATAGTGAGATTCCTTGTTGTCATTCTGGGATTTGCGTGGTCAACTTTTGGTAAGAAGTTTGCTTATTTATAGATAAAAATACTAGTCTAAGTCTTCATTGACTTTAATTTAGAATATTGTTAATAAATTTATACTACTACATGCAAATAAAATGCACATCTTAATTCATGATAAGTACTCGCATTCTATTATACTGTATGTGTACTTGTGTTAACATCCCCTTATTTGCAAATCCCCATAAAATAATCCATTGAAAAAATGCACATTGCGCTTTAGCTTTTGCCTTAAAGAATTAATCAACTTCAAGACAAAGTTACAAAGACGTTATCACTGATTGTTACGGTACCATAGATACATGTATTATGACATTGTTTTGTCCTAGATTTTACAGAATTTCTTAAGTAACCATTATTAATTTGTATGTTTATTTACATTATATGATATGTTGTTTGATACAATCCTGTCTATTTCCAGCATCTACAGCCTTCCTAGCAGAGAGTCAGCCACCCAGGAGGAAAGCTCTAGCTGTCTATCCTATCTTCTTATTTTACTTTGTAATCAGTTGGCTCATTATTTCTCATACATACTAACTCTGATGTAATTTTATGCTGATAACTTTATTTATTGTGATACTTGACCACAAATTCATTCCATTGTCTTTTCTAGTATTATCTTGAGGTACGAGTAAACCTCGGAGTCAACTAATTTGTAGTTTTACATTAATATATTTTTGAATCGTTTTCTTCAAACGCTTTATGTTACATTCTTATTTTTAATGCATTATTATACCATAATAGATTGAAGGAATGAAAAAAGAGATTACTGTTTTCAGATTTTCATTCTTACCGTAATGTTACTTAATGTTTTATTATTATTATGCCCCCGGAATCAAAGATTCGGGGGCATATAGTTTTTGGCCTGTCCGTCTGTTTGTCTGTTTATCTGTCTGTCTGTCTGTTTGTCCGAAAAACTTTAACATTGGACATGACTTTTGAATGGGAAGTGATAGGGCTTTCATATTTCACATGTGTATTCCTTGTGACAAGACCTTTCCATTGATACCAAAATTTTTGACCTCGTGACCTTGACCTTGACCTTTTTTGGCCTTTCCGTCAGTTCGTCTGTTTATCTGTTTGTCTGTTTGTCTGTCTGTTTGTCCGAAAAACTTTAACATTGGACATAACTTTTGAATGGGAAGTGATAGGGCTTTCATATTTCACATGTGTATTCCTTGTGACAAGACCTTTCCATTGATACCAAAATTTTTGACCTCGTGACCTTGACCTTGACCTTTGACCTACTTTTCAAAAACTTTAACATTGGGCATAACTTTTGAATGGGAAGTGATAGGGCTTTCATATTTCACATGTGTATTCCTTGTGACAAGACCTTTCCATTTGACCTTTTAACCCAGTGACCTCACATACATGTACTTAACAGAAAATAGTGTTCATACTAACAAAGATGCCACCGGGGGCATTCGTGTTTCACAAACACAGGCTTTATTGAATATGTTTTTGCGCGTGCATGTAAAAATTGTGCAAATTTTTTTTTTTTTTAGAAAGATTAACAATACCATGTAAATCATGTATGATGTATATTTTCACAATTCATACATATCTCAAGCATGCATCTTTAAGAAGTCATATGGAATTGTACTACAAATCACTTTGGTTATAACACTTCAACACAGATAGTTTCCGATATAGAGTTTTCATATCTTATATTACTCAATTTAGGACTGATGTCAGATGGATGAGAGGATAACCAAATTAGATTTAAAACTCACAAGGTCAAGGTCAACTACATAATGTTTTCAATATGAGGAAGAACCTATCATTGTAACTTTATTTTGCATGTTTCACACAAAGATTCATTTGTTAACAGATCTCTTGCCATTTTCATCATTTCTTCCATCCATTGTTATTTAAAGAAATCCATATCCATTTATCTCTTTATCCATTTATATTGAAATGAAGTGTAGACAGTACATAATGAACACCTAGGTTTTAGAAGTTTGAACTTTGTTTATTAATCAATTGAACTTTGTTTAGTAATCAAATATCTTTGCATGATATGACACAGGTGTGATATTTTATGTCATATGATTATTTGTTATGCCCCCGGAATCAAAGATTCGGGGGCATATAGTTTTTGGCCTGTCCGTCTGTTTGTCTGTTTGTCTGTCTATTTGTCCAAAAAACTTTAACATTGGACATAACTTTTGAATGGCAAGAGATAGGGCTTTCATATTTTACATGTGTATTCCTTGTGGCAAGACCTTTCCATTGATACCAAAAGTTTTTACCTCGTGACCTTGACCTTGGAGTTTGACCTACTTTTTTAAAACTTTAACATTGGACATAACTTTTGAATGGTAAGTGATAAGGCTTTCATATTTCACATGTGTATTTCTTTTTGCAAGACCTTTCCATTGATACCAAAATTTTTGACCTCTTGACATTGACCTTTGACCTACTTTTCAAAAACTTTAACATTGGGCATAACTTTTGAATGGCAAGTGATAGGGCTTTCATATTTCACATGTGTATTCCTTTTGGCAAGACCTTTCCATTGATACCAAAATTTTTGACCTCGTACTTAACAGAAAATAGTGTTTATACTTACAAAGATGCCACCGGGGGCATTCGTGTTTCACAAACACAGGCTTTATTTTCTATTGTAAAGCTTTCTTAACTGATTGTAACAAATAATTATAAACATTCTATGTAATATCCCCACAACACATCCACTTGTATAGAATAATTGAATTTAAATTCCTCATTACTGCAGTTACAACTATTTTTTATGCATTTAAAATTGCTATGGAATATGGCATGCAGTTTGTAGAAATATATTATAAAGTGGGATATAGAGTTTTATAGTGTTACATGTGTAAACCTAGGAATAGCTAGGTTATGATATTGCAATAAACATTCTGAGATTCTGAAGATTTTATTTTTGTTGTGTCGCCTGTGCATACCTGTCAACTTTGAAATCTTAAAAAGAGGGAGATCTCCCTCCTAGGCACTTGAAAAAGAGGGAGATTGCACGTGAACCCATATTGCTATATTTTTCATGAATCGCGACATTTCATGTAAAACCAATTTTCAAATAATTTCTTTGTGCTGACATTTCAATGCAAAAACATTCTTTCACTATGAAACATGTATCAGTAGTTTATTGCATCCTATACATCTTTTCTTACATTTTGTCATGCAATTTCTCATGAAATGCTCTGAATGCTGCTATTTAGAGTGATTTTCTTTGTTATATATGCCAAAAGAGGGAGATTTTGGTCTCCCTCGAGGGAGAAATGCCAAAGAGGGAGATGAGGTCAAAAAGAGGGAGTCTCCCTCCAAAAGAGGGAGAGTTGAAAGGTCACATAATGCCTGCGAGGCATAGCAACACTTTGGGATCACTTTGTCTGTTGTCCGTCTGTCTGTCTTTCACACTTTGGGTGTCACAGCCAATAACTTTTGATTGGTAAGTGATAGGGCTTTGATATTTCACATGTGTATTCCTTGTGACAAGGCCTTTCTACACATACCATAATTTTTTACCTACTGTCCTATTCACTAAATCCAGAGCACCCTGTTTGGGTGGTTTTTTTCTGTCGTCTGAAGAATTTTCCTATTATTGTTTCCGAGAATTGACCTCCTTTATCGTAAATGGAAATTAACTTCAACTTACCATATCACCCGCCTTTAAATCGCAATCCGAAAAATAAAATGTCTATGGGAAATTTCCATGTTAATTTCAAGCTGCTGCCATGTTGTTCTCCATATCAACAATAGTAAACAGTGACGTCAAAGCATCCGACATCACACATTTTCAGTGATTTTACTATAGAAAATCCCTGTAGGCTTTTTATTTTCCGTCTTATTTCTAAATTAATCGACGTACAGTCAAAACAATGGTATTTTCTGTTATGACTAAAGGAGTACAATAAAACTGATATCTTTCTAGAAGATGACATTACATGTATCACATTTTAGGGAAAACAGGGTGCTCTGGATTTAGTGAACAGGGCAGTAGTGACCTTGACCTTGATATTTGACCTACTTTTCAAGAAAGTTAAGATTGGCTATATCTTTTGATTGGTAAGTGATATGGCTTTGATATTTTACATGTGTATTCCCTGTGACAAGACCTTACTAAACATATTATATTTTACCTTGACCTAGATATTTGACCTACTTTTTCAAAAAGATTAAGATTGGCTTGATTGGTAAGTGATAGGGCTTTGAAATTTCACACGTGTATTCCTTGTGACTAGAACTTTCTATACATTCCATATCTTTTTGACCTAGATATTTGACCCACTTTTCATGAGAGTTAAGATTGGCTATATCTTTTGATTGGTAAGTGATAGGGCTTTGATATTTCACATGTTCAGTCCTTGTAACAAGACCTTTTTAAACAAATTATTTTTGACTAAGTGACCTTGACCTATAGATATTTGACCTACTTTTCAAAGAAATTAAGACTAGCTTAATCTTTTGATCGGTAAGTGATATGGCTTTGATATTTTTCACATGTATTTTTTATGGTGAGACCTTTGCTTTTTTACCAATTTTTGTTACCTATAGTTTTGAGCAAAGTGACGTTGGCCTACATATTTATCCACTTTTTTTAGCTCACCTGAGCGAAGCTCAAGTGAGCTATTGTCATCGCGCGTCGTCCGTCTGTCGTCCGTCGTCGTCGTCCGTCCGGCGTAAACTTTTAGCATTTTCGACATCTCCTCTGCAACCGCTGCACAGAATTTCATGAAACTTCACAGGAAGGAAGTACGCAAGGTCCTCTACCAAGTTTGTGTTTTTTGTGCTGATCGGTCAACAAATATGGCCGCCGAGGGCTCTGATTGGCTGACACATTTTCGACATCTCCTCTGCAACCGCTGCACAGAATTTCATGAAACTTTACAGGAAGGAAGTACTCAAGGTCCTCTACCAAGTTTATGTTTTTTGTGCCGTTCGGTCAACAAATATGGCCGCCGAGGGCTCTGAATGGCTGACACATTTTCGACATCTCCTCTGCAACCACTGCACAGAATTTCATGAAACTTTACAGGAAGGAAGTACTCAAGGTCCTCTACCAAGTTTGTGTTTTTCTTGTCGATCGGTCAACAAATATGGCCGCCGAGGGCTCTGATTGGCTGACACATTTTCGACATCTCCTCTGCAACCGCTCCACAGAATTTCATGAAACTTCACAGGATGGAAGTACGCAAGGTCCTCTACCAAGTTTGTGTTTTTTGTGCCGATCGGTCAACAAATATGGCCGCCGAGGGCTCTGATTGGCTGACTCATTTTGGACATCTCCTCTGCAACCGCTGCACAGAATTTTATGAAACTTTACAGGAAGGAAGTACTCAAGGTCTTCTACTTAGTTTGTGTTTTTCGTGCTGATTGGTCAACAAATATGGCCGCCAAGGGCTCTGATTGTCTGACACATTTACGACACCTCCTCTGCAACCGCTGCACAGAATTTCATGAAACTTTACAGGAAGGAAGTACTCAAGGTCCTCTACCAAGTGTGTGTATTTTGTGCCGTTCGTTCAACAAATATGGCCGCCAAGGGTTCTGATTTTCCGACACATTTTCGACATCTCCTCTGCAACCACTGCACAGAATTTTATGAAACTTTACAGGAAGGAAGTACTCAAGGTCTTCTACTTACTTTTTGTGTTTTTCGTGCTGATTGGTCAACAAATATGGCCGCCAAGGGCTCTGATTGGCTGACACATTTTCGACATCTCCTCTGCAACCGCTCCACAGAATTTCATGAAACTTCACAGGATGGAAGTACGCAAGGTCCTCTACCAAGTTTGTGTTTTTTGTGCCGATCGGTCAACAAATATGGCCGCCGAGGGCTCTGATTGGCTGACTCATTATGGACATCTCTGCAACCGCTGCTCAGAATTTTATGAAACTTTACAGGAAGGAAGTACTCAAGGTCTTCTACTTAGTTTGTTTTTTTCGTGCTGATTGGTCAACAAATATGGCCGCCAAGGGCTCTGATTGGCTGACACATTTACGACACCTCCTCTGCAACCGCTGCACAGAATTTCATGAAACTTTACAGGAAGGAAGTACTCAAGGTCCTCTACCAAGTGTGTGTATTTTGTGCCGTTCGTTCAACAAATATGGCCGCCAAGGGCTCTGATTTTCCGACACATTTTCGACATCTCCTCTGCAACCACTGCACAGAATTTCATGAAACTTTACAGGAAGGTCTTCTACCAAGTTTGTGTTTTTTGTGCCGATTGTTCAACAATTATGGCCGCCGAGGGCTCTGATTGGCTGACACATTTTCGACATCTCCTCTGCTACTGCTGCACAGAATTTTTATGAAACTTTACAGGAAGGAAGTATTCAAGGTCCTCCAACAAGTTTATGTTTTTTGTGCTGATTGGTCAACAAATATGGCCGCCGAGGGCTCTGATTGGCTAACACATTTTCAACATCTTCTCTGAAAAAAAAAAACGCTGCACAGAATTTCATGAAACTTTACAGGAAGAAAGTACTCAAGGTCCTCTACCAAGATTGTGTATTTTGTGCTTATCGGTCAACAAATATGGCCGCCGAGGACTCTGATTGGCTGACACATTTTCGAAATCTCCTCTGCAACCATTGCACAGAATTTCACGAAACCTTGCAGCAAGCAAGTACTCAAGGTCCTCTGCCAAGTTTGTGTTTTTCTTGTCGATAGGTCAACAAATATGGCTGTCGAGGGCTTTGATCTGTAGAAGTATTTTTGTGACTTTTAACCCTTTGTCTGCAACTCAGGTGAGCGATGTGGCCCCCTTGGGCCTCTTGTTTTTAAATAAGCCACTTCGCAGGCGACACAGGCATTCTTTTGAAAGTTTTGTGCTATTAAAATTCTCAAAACTCACACAAAAAAAATTGCTGCAGGATTGCACATCAAGTCATTAGGTCTGAAGTCATAATGCCAAATGAACTATACTGTCTTAAGTATTAATTTAAGCCAAACACATTGTTAAAATAAATAAAGCCGAGGGTTTCTGAAAGAGACTACAAATTCTGATACCAAATAGAAGGTCTACGTGATAGGAATCTAGACAAAATATCAAGGCCACGAAGATAATAGTAAAGCTTGTTTTAACATAAAGTTTGCAAGCTCACCAAAAGTAAATCTGTAGGTGAAATATCAACGACATATTCCTTGGATAGAGCCCAGGTGAAAGTTTTTGGAAAAGTAGGTGAAAAATCTTGATGCCAAATGAAAGCTATGGCCATGAGTAATCTACTGTATATATGTCAAATAAAGCCCCAGTTATAAAGTACATCGGATGTCCAGACGAGCTTTACTTTCTTGTCATTTCCGTATGAATTTGTTGAATAATCCAAAGGGCTTTGATACGATTAAGATTTTAGATTCCTTGTTAAATAATAACTGATAAATCAATGCCCTTGATACATGTATATCATCATAATAGAGATCATGGATGTTTAACTTAACGTCGTAGATGGGGTTGATAGTACACGTATAACTAGCATGGATATATCAACATAAAGTTGGTATGCATCTTCAGTATAATATGGGTGTTTATTTCACCTGTATGTACTTACATACAAAGATAAAACTTTTTGACCATCAAACTTCCTTGATAACGGTAAGTGTACATGTTTGTTCTAACATAGATTCATTATCTTCTATTTTTTATTAGCACACATTCGAAAACAGAACCAAACACATTTGCTACATAGCTCACTATTTGCATGTAAAAAAAAACAACAAACAAACAAACAAAGCAAAAAGAAAAAACTAAAACTTACGTTCAGTCGTCAAATTTATCTTAAAAGAAATACATATCTATGCCATTATTTGTATGAATTATAAATATTTATGAAGTCAATGACACAGCTTTATATACTGTATGCTCAAGCATAGACATAATTTTACCCCAAAATAGATAAAATTAAGTAAAAACAACCTTTCTCATAGACACAGGAAATGGCTTCTCGTGTCTGCGATCTTTAAGAAAGGAGGGGATTTCCAACAAGACCCTGTTGCAGTACCAACAGCAAAACACCAAAATCACCCGATGCAAAAACACAAAAGACGAGCATAGTATGAGACGAAAAAGAGAAATACGACATGTAAAAATCAAACACAAAAGACTACACATAAATCGACGAGACCAATGGGCAACCGGTGCCGACTTCGGACGGCCATTAGCCACGCAAGTATAGCAAATGGTGTAGTTATCCTGGATTACGTGCGCAAAACCCTCTCACTTCTCCAATTACCCAGAGGTCTCGAAGAACGTACAATTGTGGTGTAAAACAACCTCCTCGCTGTAAGATGACCTCTCACAAACAAGACTACAAAACGTAGAGGCCCCAGCAACACATATGGATATGTAAATGGATATAAAAAGAGGGCGTGTGTAATACAGTCAGTGCTCTGCCGGCTGTAGCGAGCTCATGTAGGAGTCCGACTGACATTCAGAGAGGAAAGGTGGTCGCGGCCTCGTCTTCTCTAAATAGGTTTGGACAGGGCCCGTCATGGAGTCCCGTCGTCACAGTCAGTCAGAGTGCAAGTCTCAAGGATGCGCTGGTACAAGACTGTAGATTGGTCAAGTATCAAGCCCAGTGTCCATCTGGTGACACTAGATTCATATCTATGGTATAAAAGGCGTTTGATAATTCTGACGCATTTTCGATGGTTATGCTGCCTACCTTTGATTCTACTAATTTTGTTTATCATATCACCATAAAAGACAGGTTGTGTAATACCCGAAGTAATGTACTCTGTTGCGTGTATAGATCCAAATTTGATCCGAAGTTGACTGTAATTTTTTGTAAAATTTCCAGAAAGTCTGAGCTAGTTTATGAAAGCGGAAACCTTGACCTAAAAGTTTTTTGGTAATTTGTAAATTTCTACTGTGAAAATCCAAAATATCAGTACATGCTCTAGCGTACCGAATGAGCTGTGATATGTAAATGCCGTATGACGGTAATCTTGGAACATCACCGTCAAGCCAGGGGAAAGGAGCTGATAAGATAAGGGCTGTATTTAGCCCTGAATCTCATAAAGTATTTCTTCTACACAATGATCTGTACGCAAGAAATTACTAAAACGCAATGTACTTGGAGATTCCTCATACAACTTTAATTTTGGTAAGCTTATTGCTAGATACTTAAATTACAGGCTAAAGAGTAGGGGGTAACCGTGTTGAAAAGAAGCTAATTACGATCAAAAACGTTGAAAATTAAGAACAATCAGGCTAATATGGGTATCTATCAACTTTAAGAGATAGCCATAGTCTAAATAAGATATTAGAAATTAAATTCAAAAGACTGGTCTCATTTTTTTCCATAAATTTTAAAATCTTGAATCTGAAATATGGTTGTGTTTTGTATTCATTGACTATAAAGTAGGCATTTTACTGCTAAATACACATTGTTTAGAAATAAACTGCACACTCCTGTTTATTTCATTCCAAAATCTTGTGCATTTCATGTGAACATGTTTAGAATAAAAAAATGAATTACTTTAAAAGGGAAAAAAAATTTGCTTATATTATGGCCTAAACACAGATTTGTAAAAAGCTCCCCACCCTCCCTTTTTCAGTTTTTTGTCTCTGGGGCATCGTTCCCCCCTTAGCTACAGAACCCCACTTTGTCAAAAGATGTGTATTAGTGACATACACCTTCTGTAAAAGTGGCGTTCTGTAGCTGAGGGGGGAACAATGTTTTAAAAAACTTTTCCATTTTCCACTGGTTTCTATAGAAAAAAGACATATTTGCCCCAAAATTTGAGAAAAACTATGCACGATAAACCTTATGCAACTGCTGATTATGATGAAACCAAGAAC
The DNA here is from genome assembly GCA_028142955.1 of Pinctada fucata. Lineage (NCBI taxonomy): Eukaryota > Metazoa > Mollusca > Bivalvia > Pterioida > Pteriidae > Pinctada > Pinctada fucata. Next base: position 2,029,442 of record AP027111.1, read on the forward strand.
TGGCATCAATTTTGTGAAAGAATTTTTTTGAAGTTCCCATTTTGAAAATTCCACTTTTTCAGGGCAGTCTTATCAGCTCCTTTACTATGTTGAATCCAAAATTATCCCTTTTGCATATACACTTGTATGAATCTTTCCGTTTACGATTTTGATATTTAGATCCAAAAATGGTACGACTCGTCATACCCAAATGCAGATAAAAATTTGGGCATGACTGTGATGCATAAACAAAAGCTGATATTATACTAGTATTTCTGGTCAAATAAGTTGAAAAAAAAATATGCATCACTGATTAAATTTTGGAATTCCATATTCTCAGCTTATGTATCACTGTCTGACCCAATACGATACACAACAGTAACCAATAATCGTCTTGGGTCAACTTGTCGGACTAGTGTCAGCACAGTGGCGGATTTAGAGGGAGAGGGGACAGAGGACTCGCATCCCCCCTTTCACCTAAAGTTATTGATTCAGAATACTCTTTTTATGTTTTATCTCTTTACTTTTCGGAAAATTTTCGGCTCGCTTCGCTCGCCAAATTTAATTTCATTAAATGTCTATTTTTCCATCCTCACTTTCCCTCCAACTTTCTTTGTCATTGTTTTTTTCACGTATCCATATACCATAAATATATACAGTGGCGGATCTAGGATTTCAGAAAGGGGGGGGGGGGCGAAGTCCAGCTCAAAGAAAATCATTCACAGAAACGTTGACAAGCAAAAAAAAAAAAAACCAAAACAAAACAAAACAAAACAAAACAAACAAAAAACAAAAACCGAACGAGAATGCGAAGACTGATTATTTCATTAAGAAGGGGGGGGGGGGGGGGGGGGTTACATGGAATATAGTAAGTTTATCGTTACATTTTACTTCAGTTTATATAAAAACGGACGAGCGTATAATGAGCCGGAAAGTTAAAAAGATTCTGTATAAATTCAGTCATCTAAAATCATATACAACTTAATTCTATATTTGCGAGAGGAGCGATCCGAAAAAAATTGGTAATAGATGGTTATATTTTGTCATAAGAATACAATCTCTCTCTCTCATTTTCCATGCTCTAGTTTTGCTTGACCAAAAGGGGAAGGGTGGGTAAGTAAGGGCATTGCAATCCCACTATCCACCTGTCTGACCTGGCCCATGAAATGAAGCATTTACTTATTATTCAAGTCTTAACAAACACATATTTAAGCGAGCGAAGCGAGCCCAAAATTTCCATTATTACATTTGAAGTCCAAAAGCACGTAAAAAATCTAAACGATTCTAGCATACATCTCTCTCTCTCTCTCTCTCTCTCTCTTCTACATACACAGCCAAATTTAACTCAATATTATGTAACTGACTTTTTCATTTTTTATATAATTTTGTACTTACCATAGAAATCAATTTTGACTCTGTATTATGTAACTGTAATTTTTATTTATTTTTTCCTTTTATATATATAAATGTATACATATACTTGTACTTACATGAGAAACATGTTGCTATCTTGAATGAATGATATTGTATTCACTATATATTTATTAGGGAAAGGGCATATGTAATGTTGTTATAACTTTTGCCTAATCCCTTTTCTTGTGATGAAAATAAACTAACACCCTTCCCCCTTTTGGTTAAACAAGAGAGAAATACTTTAAAGATAAAACCCCTTCAAATTCTGAAGAAAATTTTTCATAAAATTGCTCTAATAGAGAGATATTTAAGTATAAATGTGCTTATTTTGTATATAAATCAATGGAAATCGCATAAGTTTTCATAAAATATCGCCCCCCCTCCCCTGGAACACAGCACCACTTCTACCTAAGATGCGATAGGGCGGGTAGGGATGAAGGATAGATGTAAAATTAAAAGAGAATTAGTAATTGGCATTTGATTCGCTTTCGGCAAATAATTAACTTCTTTATTAATAGTTTCGAATTAATCAATTTTCAACAAAAATGTTCGTTGTTGTTTACTTTTTCACTTACAAATTCCTTGATTTAAATTTGGGAATTGGTAATTCAACAACCCCTAGCCTCGCAATAAAAGTTTAGTACAGGTCCACGTAAGAATCAGGCAGTTGAAAAACCTTAAAAATTTTGCAGAACTTTTTTCTATTGAAATGTGTTTAGATCAGCGTCCTTATGAATGTTCTGAAGGAATTTTCCTTATACTTGGATGGTGAAGAAAGTTATAGGGGTATCAAATTTGGTTGAATTATATAGAGAAATTTTTCCCGCCATTTTTTCCCCTTCATAATCCTTTATAAATTATGAGGTGAATATCTCGCTTCATCATCGCTACCTTGAGAAATGAATATGATATATTTGATTTGTACCACATATATATCTCAAAACAGAAATAAAAAGGTTTGGCAAAACATTTGATGTATCACCCCTGCCTGATTCTTACATAGACCTATACTTTAAAACAATAGCGTTGACGACTGAAGTACCAGTCAATCTTGGAAAAATACTCAAAACTTCCTCGGTAACATTAACAAAGTATTTAGAAAATGTAATTATGGTAAATGTAAAAGAAATATGATTTTATGTACCGAAAAAAAGCTTATTCAAACTATTTTTATAAAGGCGGCGTTGCTAATTGTACAATATAAGTGAGAGTGAGTGTTCGATTATATACATGTATATCTCTGGCCACGTGTTTACGGTCTGATAAATCCGGAATATGATATTATATTTAGAGAAAATCACGTTTTAGCACGATATTTCTTATTGAATCTTCTCATTGTAGTTCATTTTGATCAACAAAAGCGACCGATTGTTAGAAAATTTTCGACATTTCACTCGCATAAAGACCCCCACCCTCACTTTTCGGTAAAAATATAGGTTATTTCTCAGAATTATGTCAATAAAACTACTACATTTGATTAAAGATACTTGAAATGAAATAATTTCACGTACCGTATCGGGAGAGGCGATGCCGAGAGAACTTCATATTGTAAAATTTCGCCTCGCGTACGCTCGCCAGATTTCATTTAAACTAATAAACTAAAGTAAATGTAACAAAAAACCTACTCTTTTTCGTGTGCATGCAATTAGAATCAACCCCTACCCCTTCTTAATAAAATCTTCAGTCTTAAGATTCGCGTATTTGTTTTCGTCTTGGTCACAGGCCGAAAGATCGCCTGGCAATTTTTCGTATGTGCCTCTAAAAAATCTAGTGAATACGCATACCCGGACGATCTTTCCGCCTATGGTCTTGTTGTTGTTGTTGTTTTTGTTTGTTTGTTTTTGTTTTGCTTGTCAGCTTTTATGTGAACAAGTTCCTTTGAGCTGGACGTCGGGGCCCCCTCTTCCGAAATCCTAGATCCGCCACTGCAGCATATTCCAAATCCTTGATAACCATGTATCAGTTTTCTGTGATCACATATTGAAGATTTCTGTCAAAATGAAAACAAATCGTTGTGTAGAAATGTATCACTTTTCACACAGCGATGGTGGTAAAAGAACCAGTATACTACGTTAATGCGTCTGAACTATTCATGGTACAATCTGGGCCAATCATTAATATCCCTAGATTTGTCCTTCTTTCAATCAGAGAGCGTTATGAAAATATTCGACGAGAAAGCATGATTGACACGAATAAAAAAAATCATCAATTGGCATTCAAAATCAGAGGAAATACAAACCAAATAAAACAATTCTGTAAGGGAACACAAGTGAATCCCAAATTGAAATAATATCAGGTGTCCGGTAAGAGTAAGTATCTTCTGCTGGCGTAGTAATATCCGTCAATTAGGCCGCGCAGAAAACGTTAACACTGGTGAGTGAATCAAATATAGTGGATATCAATTTTTCTAACCTAAAATATTTTTCTAAATTAATTGTGCACAAAAACTTTAAGCTATATCCTATATTGTTTTATATTTTTCTTATATTTTTCATCTATATATTTATATATTTTTATTATAGATCCTATTTTGTTTATATATTTTTATTTATATATTATTAAAACAAATTAACCAAAATTATAAAAATCGCTTTGTTCAATATTTTATCCTCTGTCGCACAGTGCGAACTACGATGCGTTCCGTATAGTGACCTTCATAATCACAATCTGTGCACACTGAATTTTTTTGCATTTAAAGTCGACATGCACGAAGGATCTCGTGAATACCTTGAACTCCGAGAAAAATTAAGGTAAGAGTCACCGTTTTTATATTATGGTACATGCTTCTATTGCAACGTTATAATAACTTGTTAAAGTCGTAATTTATTGACCAATTTGGATCCAATAAAGGGCAATAGGTGCTGCTTATAATATGGTAACAGCCAAAAGGTTAACATTAAGTAGGTCATAAGGTTTCCATTTTTTGTGTTTATTGTCCTAGATAGAATTCAACGTTCTATTGCAACGTTGTAATAACTTGTTAAAGCTGTAAACGATACAAGATATTTATTGACCAATTTAGACCCAATAAAGGACAATGTTACATACATATAAGTGCTGCTTATTATAAAGCCAAAAGGTTAACACCACACCATGTAAAGTGTCCTGACGAGGAATGATTTTTTGTGTTTATTCAACGTTCTGACGAGGAATGATTTTTTGTGTTTATTCAACGTTCTGTTGCAACGTTGTAATAACTAGTTTTAAAAAGCCGTAAACGATAAAAGATATTTATTGACCAATTTGGACCCAATAAAGGACATTATTGAATGATCAGGAATTATTGCCGATTTTGCTTATTTCTGATTGGTGGAGACGCTGTTTGATAGAGTGTACCTCAGAGGAGTTGACCGCTAACGCTCCAAAGCGGTCTACTCGGGATTAGCGCGTGCCTTACCAGCGCGTGCGTTGATTTTTGTAGTGTTAGTTCTTTGACATCGCGTATCATTGCAATGCAAATGTTAATAAAATCCTGATAATTTAATAAAGCAGTTATTTACTTTTTATTTCGGTCTACTCGTAACTATACAGACCTGGTCAGGCATTGGTTAACCTCGGCCTTCGGCCTCGGTCAAGCAATACCTGACCAGGTCTGTATAGTCACGAGTATAACGACAGGAGAGCGTCTTCGTGCTTGCATGCGCCTGGCTACGCACCTGCTATTGGTGCCTTAATTTTCTATGTGTACAATACATTGCCTAACTCGCAAAATATTAATACCAACTAGAAAGGTTTCTTGTTGCGGTTGCAACAAGAGTGTCTTCCTCCTATACAATTTTTGGTTTGGAAATATGAAGGACGTCACATTACATGTATTTATATTATATATTTAAGTTTTCAAATAGCAGTAACATTAAATTTTCAAACCGATAATTGTTGGTGAGCAACCATTTGATTGGGGGGGGGGGGGGGGGGGGGGGCAGGAATTCTATTGCCAGCCGGTAATTTTTTTTCAGCAATTTTCTGAGCAGGCCATTTTTTTTCAGCCATTACCAGAGTCGGAGAAAAATTTTCGCCGGTTCTTCGGGCCGGATTTAAACAAATTGTCAAATGTTGTGAATGTCTGTGTAAGTTAAACTCCCCGCTGTTACAGGGTATGAGTTAATAACCGTTCCTTCAGATGTCTCTTTGCAATTAGCGAATTTCAGACAGATTGTATGATGTTTAAATAGAACCTTTTCTAGATTTTTGTGCCTATGCGTATTAGGTCTCTGGTAGATACAGCTATGTGAACAGTTTGTATTTATATTAATTAATTTTTTGACTTTAAATTGTCTGGCATAAAGGGCCAGGAAAAATTTCCATATCATGCAATGTATCCTTACTTTTGCATGGTCCGGAAAAAAAAAATTGCCGGCCCTTTGGGCCGGAATATTTGTTTCAGCATTTTTCAGAGCCGGGATTTTTTTTTTTGCAAATTCTTCCTGCCCCCTTCCCCCATAAAAAAGGCGAGCTCGTAGCTGTAGAACCAATTTTCTTGAGAAGAGAAATGGTAATAACAAGTTACGTTCAATATATATATATATAAATACCATGAGGTTCTCGCTGTGCAGGTTCAAATTTGGACCCCCCTTCCCTTTTTTCAAAGTTTATTTTGAATTTCCATCATGGCGACATCGTTCAATATAAACAGAACTGTTTTCGAAAAACGAGGGGAGGGAAGAATGTTGGAGAAATTGTTCATCAATTTGTAAATAAACCAACCGAAAATTATGTTCGAACGTTTGCTAGAATTAGAAATTAAACTTGATGTTCAAAATATAGTTATTGAAGTTTAGAAACAGGTTTGTAGGTTAGAAATCGGAATCAAACTACCACTTTTTGTGTGTAAATTCTGGTTTGTAGCTGATCTCTTCTAAATTAATCAACTGTTTTAAAATCAAATTGTGTATATCGAAATGTATTTATGAAATGCATATTCATCATTGCCGTGAAATCGGAATTTGAAAATCTCAACACTGCTTTTCTTGAGTCGGACTCGGACTACCAATTTTAGTGTGCGCCCGATCTGTTGGCGTGAATGTGTATCGAAATACCCAACTCAAAATTTCGATGCTCATATCTTTTCAACAGTAAGAGATAGGAAAAATCAGAAAGACTAAATAAGACAGATATATGGATAAAAAATAATAATATTGAAATTTTTAGGAAACTTCATAAGCTTAATTTTTGTTTACTATTATAAGCAAAAAAGTGTCTTCCTCCTATGAACTTCTGAATTTGGAAATATGAAGGACGGTGAAGGACGTCATCGTAATAAATCGTTACAGTGTGCATCTAGCATTTCATATCTTGCATGGCTGTCGACTTTCAAAAAGAATGGAAATTGTAGATAGCAAAATACGAGATATTTAAGCTTACAAATAGCAAAACATGAAATTTTCGGTCCTTTTGAGTAATTCGACGCTCCCGTCAAATATTTGAATCTACTAAAAAACATGATAAAAAAAATAACAGAGACCAAAAATAAAAAAGACCAATCTAGCTTTTACTCCAAACGTAACATTGGAGAACTTTCATTGTCCTAGCTTACAGGGTTCTTGAGAAATCGCTGATCCAATTTTCCACGGTTACGAAAACAATAGGTCTTCCGACGGAAGTCGGAAGACCTAATTATCAGGACCAAAGAATTTCAATAGCACGTGGAAGTATGGAAGGACTGATTAGCATGAAAAACACAAACTTGGTAGAGTACCTTGAGTATTTGCTTCCTGTAAGGTTTCGTGAAAGTCTATATGCAGCGCTTCCAGAGAAGTCGAAAATGTCAAAAGCTCACTAGAGCTTTTCTGAGGCGAGCTATATGAGAGTAAAACTTTATTTGATTGTTTCAAGAAAAAAAAAAAACAAAAGCCAGGACAGCAAACGTAAAAAAGCTTGGACAAAACACAAAAAAATGTCAGGACATCTAGCTTTTTAAAAAAATTTGGTTTTCTGCTTTGTATTGTCATTTCATTGCTCGAGAAAAATATGTTTTGCACAGTTGAACAGGCACAAGATATCCATGCAAAGAAAGGAGCTGTAAGAATAAAACGTAAAAGTCGAAATTTCAAAATGGGAAATTTGAAGATTTTTTCAGAAGGAATATCAACTAACTTGGTGCATATCTGAATCTAATGTCCGGTTGAATAAATTATCAATAACAATACCGATATTTGGATTAAAATGTGCATTTTTTCCGTAGAAATCAATGGAAAACGGGACAGTTTTCTACAACATTGTTCCACCCCGAGTTACAAAATGCCACTTTTACCAAAGGTGTTTATTATTGATACCAATTTTCTGACCAAGTGGGATTCTGTAACTCGATAGAAATTCGAAGACAAATGGAATATTCGAGAGATGAAATATTTTTCGTTCTAAATACTGCATCTTCTATTTTCATTTCAGAGCCTTTGCGATGTAAACATTCCACAAATGAGATCATGCAGATCCTGTGGGCTATCACTCTCCTGTCTGTTTACCTAAAGGATCAGCGCGTGGACGCTGCGAGGATCCTCGGAGTCCCCATGCCTCATGTCGCCCACGCTTACCCACTCATACAGGTGGACAAAGCTCTGAGACTTGGATATAACCACTCAATCAAATTTGTTCTCCCTGAATATGTCTCAAAACATGTGATGCTAAAGAACGAAAAATTTGATTTCATAATTTCCAAAAAGATGGGAGAAGCCAACTTCCCCATGAGCCTGGGTAGAATAGTGAACGAGACGATGAAGGGTAAAGTTCCCTTTATGACACTTGTGCAAATGTTCGGTCGAATGTGTGAAAGCGTTTTAAGTGACGAGGATTTATTTCGTAAGCTGAAAAAGGAGAAATTTGATATGGTCATCGTAATGACAGCGTACGCCACGGATTGTATGAACCTTATTGGTTATAAGATGTCGCTGCCTGTAATTCAATACGGACCTTTTTACGAACCTGTCCTCAACGGAATACCATTCAATCCCTCTATGACGCCAGACTATCCTTTAGGATGGTACGGGGAAGATATGACTTTCTATCAACGTATAAAGAATACCGTACTTTACTACGGAAAACCATTCCTGTACTGGTATATATACGGGGAAGATGTGTCTACTAAATATGTACCAGAGAAACCTTACATTTCTGTTGGAGATCTTCGCAAGCACGTCCAATTCTCTCTGTTTGATTTTGACGTGTTGTTAGATTATCCCAGACCTCTGATGCCGCACGGAGCGTTTGTTGGGGGTCTGAACACAAGTCCTGCGAGGAAACTTGACGCTGAGTTTCAGGCCATCATGGATTCTGTCAAAGATGGCGTCGTTCTTGTGGCTTTTGGGAGTGTATTCCAATCATTCCCACAAGAAAAACTGGATAAAATGTTTGCCGCCATGAAGAAAGTGAAGGAACTTACATTCGTGATGAGAATAGGAAATAAAAGTACAAGAGACGGTAACATAATCAAACGACCTTGGATACCTCAGAATGACCTTCTAGGACATAAGAACACCAAGGCTTTTATCACACATTGTGGTAACAGTGCCCAATACGAGGCTTTGTATCATGGCGTGCCTATGATTGGCGTTCCCTTCTCTAGTGACCAACCCCACAACGCCGAGAGAATGAGAAACAAACGTTATGGCTTAGTCATGCCTTTACGAGCGTTAGAAACAGATCCTTTTGTCAAAGTTATTAAAGAGGTCGTGTACAGTCCCGTATATAAGAATAATATCTTTAAAGCATCTCAGATATTCAAATCGAGGCCAGGAGGTGCGCCATCAGCACGTGCAGCGTACTGGATAGATCACGTGTTACAGTATGGTGGATCTTACATGCAGCCACGTGGTTTGACATTACCGTGGTATATATACTTCGGTTTGGATGTCACGGGGGTTTTCATTGTTAGTGTTGTAACATTACTTGTACTTCTGATGTTCTTAGTGCGGCTGATCGTGAAGAAATGCTTAAAGTCAAAGAAACTAAAGACAAGTTAGGGTATTGAGAACTAGTTTAAATGGAACTTTTATGCAATAATCTTACAATAAACAGAGTGGCAAATTTTGCAGTCATGGTAATGTGACAAGTGAACAACTTGCATATTTGCAATTATTTTCATTTATGATTGATCAATTCAAAACAGTTTTGCAAAAATATGTAGCCATCCTTGGAATTTGGCATCATAAATAGGTTTGGTTTCTCTTTCCATGTACCAAGTTTTTATGCAGTAACTTGTGACCTTGACATTTGATCTCCGATTTTGAAAATCATTACGGGTATTTTTCTTATAGAGATACTCTTTGCTATGCATTAAGTTGTTTTAAAACCTTAGATTTACATCCAGTGGTTCATCTTATGCCTACCCAGGTTTATCAAATACATTTTGCTATGACCTTGACCTTTGATTTGGACATCTCTATAGAGTTCTTGAAATTAATCAGTGCACTAATTGACAAATGAACCCTTCCTATAAAGGCCAAAGTTACATCCTATTCTGTAGGGGAAAACAACAGGTTGAGGTAAAGGTCACCTAATGCTTGTAAACATTCCTTGAACTATCGAGTGTATACAGCTGCAGTGATTGAAAGAAATGTAACGTTTATGTACTGTGAGAGCTGAACTGTAATCCCATTGAGATAAAAGGGCTACACAGTGTAAGCAACGGGTCTAGACTTCTTTAATACTCAATTATTGTCAGATCATTATTTCTTTTTTTAGTCTGTTATATGTCATTGGCACAACTACATTATTATGATGATCTCCTATCATGTTCCATAGATTATCATACCTAGTAATAAACAAGACAAAGATTTTATAATAGCATTGAGAATGTTTATTGCACAATCATAATTCATCATATAAAAAATAAATATATGTACCACAAATTGAAACATATAATATCTATTTTTTTCATCATTTCTCCAAAATATACAGAAAAATTTCAACACTTCACGATTTTACAGATACCAACATTTGCAGGAAACAACACACGGTTTAACTGCAATCTTTACTCTTAATTCAGATAACTTTTTGACAAACTTTGAATGCTGTAATGTTGTGCCTTACATTGTACTTCTTACATATTAGTACATCTATATATCAAATCTCACCATTAAGTTTAAAACTTAAAGAAAGTCCTCTTGAAATTACCCAAGTTTGTCATAAACCCAATCTGCTGGACTCTAATGTGAAGGAATTGAAGGTCAGGACACATGTTCCTTCACTAAAGGAGCTGATAAGATAAGGGCTGTATTTAGCCCTGAATCTTATCAATTATTTCTTCTACACAATGATCTATACACACGAAAAATTTCATCACTACTAAAATGTAATGTATTTGGAGATTCCTCATAAAACTTTTATTTTGTTAAGCATATTTCAAGATACTCAAATTACAGTCCAAAGAGTAGGGGGTAGTCATGTTGAAAAGAAGCTAATATTGAGCAAAAAACGTTGAAAATTAAGGGGTAACGAGTGTCTGCTTGTATAAATGACAGAAAAAAATAAAAATCTGAATAATTTTTTTTCAATTATTTGTTATTATTTAATGAAAATATAAGTGATTTTGAAGCATATGACATTAATTTTGATACAACTTTCCATCAATACTTCATCAGAAACTGATTTTGAAGATGATGACAGTCTCATGAGACAATGCATAAAATTTGTACACCTAATAGAAATCTCAAAAAATTACTGTTGCAGAATATTTTTTGGGGGATGCAGCTTATGTAATATTCATGTACTGGGACATAAAAAGTAGAAAAAAGCATGAAACAATGAGGTATCCATCAATACTTTTATGTTACAGCTCGGCAAATCTGATCAGCTTCAAAGTTTCAAATACAAAAGTTGCTAGAGTTATCTTTCCTGTAAAATATATTCCTGTGAAGTAAAGGCAATCACACGACATGTCATTTCCTTCTCATTTTCGAATGAAAACCTGATCCTTTTAAGAATTATTTAGACTTTCTAAATGAACGTTATTAGATTTTTTTTCCAAGGCGGGGTGGGGGGGGGGGGTCCAAGCAAATGAGGGGGGGGGGGTCTCTAACCTATTGTTGTTATAAGATTTATACGTTAAGACGAGAAAAATCAGCCAAATAAAATTAAATTTAAGGTAAGGGGAATTATACAATTTTGAGGAAATAATCGGGAAAAAGAATAAGTCCTGACGATTTCCACTGATCCAGAGCACCAGACCTGATAAAAACTATACTATATCAAAAAATAGATGCCCTAGTCTTTTCGATTAGCCGTAAAAGTTTGAGTTAGCATTCCCATTATTTAGCGATCAAGTCATTTGGATCTTATCCTCAATGTTTTAGAAAGTTGTGCTAAGATTTCCTGCGTTGAACTAGTAAAGAGTTGTCAAATAAGAATATTTCCAGTGCGAAAACGTTTTAGTGCGAGTCAAACCGCAACCTTTTTATGTATCTCTTTGTTAAAGAGTTCCGATAATTTGTAAAATTTGATTCTGACTTTAACGGGAAAACAGTTAAACACGGACTGAAACGAACTGATTGACTGTGCGAGTTAGCTCGCTTACCAGCCACTCGTTACCCCTTAAGAACTATCTGGCTAATATGGATATCTATAAACTTTAAAACATAGTTATAGTCTAAACAAGATTCTAGAAATCAAATTTAAAAGACTGGTCTCAATTTTATCTGTAAATTTTAGAATCTTGAATCTGAAATATGGTTGTATTTTGTATTATTTGGCTAAAAAGTAGGCATTTTACCGTGAAATACACACTGTTTAGAAATAAACAGCACACTCTTGTTTATTTCATTCCAAAATCTTGTGCATTTCTTTTGAACATGTTAAGAATAAATAAATGAATGACTTTAAAAGGGAAAAAAAATGAAACTTTGCTTATATTATGGCCTAAAACACATATTTGTAAAAAGCCCCCCACCCTCCCTTTTTCAGTTTTTCGTCTCTGGGGCATCGTTCCCCCCCTAGCTACAGAACCCCACTTTGTCAAAAGATGTGTATTAGTGATATAAACCTTCTGTAAAAGTGGCGTTCTGTAGCTAGGGGGGGAACAATGTTTTAAAAAACTTTTTCATTTTCCATTGATTTCTATGGAAAAAAGACATATTTCCCCCCAAAATTAAGGAAAACGATGCACGATAAATCTAATCCAAGTACTGATTATGATGAAACCAATAACTGGCATTAATTTTGTGAAAGAATTTTCTTGAATTTCCCATTTTGAAAATTCCACTTTTTCAGGGCAGATTTTACGCCTTATCTTATCAGCTCCTTTGGCAATAAAATGCCCCTTTTCCTCAAATTATTAAAAATATGGTCTTGAGCCCTATCTGCTGATATGAAATGATAGGACCTTTGTCTGAAATACAGGCAGTCTACAGGGTGTTGTCGAGCTGTGATATGCCGGTAATGTCGATAGTGTGTGTAAACCAAAACCCACATGGTATCATAACAGCAGTCCATCGTGTGTAAACCAAGACCCACATGATATCATAACAGCAGTCCATCGTGTGTAAACCAAGACCCACATGGTATCATAACAGCAGTCCATCACATAATGTACATAGATTGCTCTCCATCCACGGCACGTCTGAAAATAAATGAGTCCTATAATGAGCTTACGTCACAATATTGTTAACCCTATCCCTAATCCTAAGTCATAATCTATTCAAACACTAGTTATCCAATATTCAATAAAATTTCCATAATTTTCATCAATATTCTTATAAAATAATGCAGCATTTTATAAAGAGTAAAGTTTCATCTATTTCTGCTGAAGTGAATTTACATTTCTAATTTCTTGAATTGAAGCGTTGAAGTTTTAATTATCCAATAAATTAAGGTTAAGATTCAATATGTAGATAGTGTTTGAAAAAATATTTTCAATAGATAAAACTGACATGATAAAATTCTAAAGTTTCAACAGAATTTAGATTGAAAAGAATATTCTGCACCTGTTAATTTCATACCTGAGAAATACTGTAGCTCGTGTGCCTGTGATTTACACACTGTACAAACTCTGTAGTTTATTGAACATGGAGTGAATGTTTTACAGCACAGACCTGTAATATAAAGTCTGATAAACTGTATGAATGGCTTTACTTACGTATGTATTTGTACATATATTTCTTTCTCTATTCTCTTGACATTCATAAATTTGAATTTAACAGAAAATTTCATTCCAAATATACATGTATTCTTAGCTCTAGAAACTTTACAGATGAATACCTTAAGCTTTATGCATTAAAATCTTACTGATTCATACACCAAATAGTGTCATACAAAGACTGTAGTTGGTCAGAAAAGCATATTGTCCAATTTATCTCATTCTTGGTGAAAATTGTGGCAGATAGAAAGACATACATGAATAAGATTGATTGAAGAAAAATATTACCAAAAATGTGCCCATTTATACACTGCATAGCAACTCCGCTTGATTCTATAGAGAGATCTATAATACTATATCAAGGAAAACATCAGATAGAAAAAAAAAATATTATCAAAATTCTTCTGAGAGGAAGTAATTCTTAAAGCTTTAAAATAGGTCCATAAACATTCTTGCTGATATCCTCTATGTTATGACACAGTCACAGGCACACAGTAACTGAGTAACTTTTAATTAAGGATACTTTCATCACAAATACAGCAGTTGTGTACCTTGACATCTATGGGAGAATCCACCTCCAGGGGGAGCTGACTCACATATTCCTGTTTTAAATTCAGCCACAAATACATTGAACTGGCAATTTCTTTCTCTGTAATAACACATAAGAAACATGCATGAATATTATATACTGGAACAACGTGTACGTTTTTTTTGCAACAACTTGATGACAGATTAATTCTCGTGACTTAAATTTCACGAGCTCATCATCTGATTTTTTTTACTAGTTCCTTTTTTCTGTATAGGAATATTTTATTTCCTTAACACTGTGTTTGCTGTGTATCAAAGCTGTGTTTTATATGTAAACATTATGTACATACACATACCTGTATCATTCCATTGTTGGTGCTGTGTTTGCAGTGTATCCAAGCTGTGTTTTATATGTAAACATTACGTACATACACATACCTGTATCATTCCATTGTTGGTACTGTGTTTGCAGTGTATCCAAGCTGTGTTTTATATGTAAACATTACGTACATACACATACCTGTATCATTCCATTGTTGGTACTGTGTTTGCAGTGTATCCAAGCTGTGTTTTATGTGTAAACATTTTGTACATACACATACATACCTGTATCATTCCATTGTTGGCTCTGTGTTTGCAGTGTATCCAAGCTGTGTTTTATGTATTTGGCAAATATCAGATTGCCGAGATTTAATACATTTGATTGGTTCAATGCGATTTCTTCCTCTGTCTTCTTGTCTGTATCATTGGGAATATGACGACTAATGGTAATCAGAAAGTACCTGAAACAAGCAAATCTGGGTAATATTCACTAAACTGAATGTTCAAATTATTTAAAGATTGTAATGCTCTTAGACTTGTATTTACGACAAAAAATACATGTATATCCAAGAGGCTTTTTTTTGCATAATATTAACAGAAACTTCAGAGTATCTACTTCTAACTTTGTAAAACTTGGTCTTAATGATTAACATTCCCAGTGATGGCATAGTGCTTACATGGTAACAATACATGTATCTAGACTACTATATGGTAACCATGGCAACAACATTTACCTTAAAATCTGTAAGAATTTGACAGGTAACGACCACCACTTGTCTTTGTGACTGATATAGTCTGTCAGTGATGGTATGGGATTTACTCCGTTCCAAAGATTCTGTCGATATATCTCTAGTACATCTAACATTGCCTTATTAGGAACTGAAACAGAAGAAAAACTTTTCATAATGAAAAAAAAAATCCAAATATAACATTTATTTTCATCAAAGATTATTTGCAAAGTTTAATACGAACAGCAAAATTACATTTCAATGAAAATGACTAATTGCTGTGAAAGGAAATTTAGCACATTTACATTTTTCTTTTTTTGAAACCTGAGCATACAAATTGCTTTACAAAGAAAAACAGTTAAGTAGGACAATGTCTCTTCCTCTAGATATGGTTAACTAAAAATATGATGAATTTGATATATATGTCCAACAACATGAGATTCACTGAAAAAATTACACATTGTGGTTGAAAGCGTGAAAGTCCATACGACTGTACATGTATATCTAACCTCTCCTATACTCACCAGTTTCATCAAGTAGATTGACCTCAAGGGCTTTTTGTAAAATGTCTACATCATCATAAACTGCTTCAACCGTAACCTGTGGAGAAAATAAATGCATTAGGTGCTGCTCATCGATACTAAATACTGCTCCTGGAGCGGTTAACAGCGGTATTGATTATTAAAGCAAAATATGCCTAATGTGCATTGGAAAATTTACTTTTTTGTCTATTTGTTGAAATAATTTCTGATTAAAATTTATATCTCGGAATAGATCTCAAACTCTCGTAACTTACTGAAAATTTGCAGACAAAGTAGACAAGTTTACATGTCAAGTTTACTATATATGTAAATGTATTTCTCATAATGAACATATTGAGGAAACGTTAATTTTTTTATTTCCAAAGTGAGCTATGTGGACAGTAATGCATAAATTTCATACACATAAATAAAGGGTTTCAGGATGTGAAGAAGCTGATGTATGAAGACTTTAAATTCAAATTATAGAAGACAAATAAAATTTTCATGATTTTACATGGCTTTGTAAATAAACAATGATACACAAATGCCAATCTCAATAAAAGCTGTAAGCATTCAATTTCATTCAAGTGTGAGTCTAGTTACCTTTAACGGGAAATAATTGCCAATACGTGTATCTACGGTTACTACTGTAGGCCTGTAAGAAATCAAAACAATACTACAGTTTTCACAAAAACAATAATCATCTGCTGAAATGCTTGACCTTGAATATGTGACATTTTTAGTTTTTGTCTCAAAATAATTTTATATTCTCTGCAAGTTTTGCTGTAGTAGTCATTGTTGAAAAAAAATTTGCCCTTCATTTGTGACTTTGATTTTAAAAAGGTGACCTTGATCACTTCTGAAAGTTTAATCTCAATGTCAGTTGACATTCTTTGCATACAGTATTAAATTAACAGCTAATTAGATAGAGAAGTGACTACCAGACAGACATACAGACAGGCAGTTGCTGGACAATATCTGCCCTACTTCTAAGATATGATTATTTTAAAGTCTTCAACAGCTTATAACATCATAATTCAAACATGAAATCAAATTTTGCTTCACTCTGTGTCATGTCAGATGAGGAGAGAATGACAACTGGATAATATAATGAACAGTGCTTAACCATAATTCATCCTTCTTTCAACAGGTGTGTAACATTTTGAAATGAGTTACCTTGTTAATCAATACCAGTCATAATGGATAACTTACCATGTCATGTATGCCTGTATTATTCCATTATTGGACAGATCTATTCCAAGTAACTTTTCATCAGGGAGATGGGCACATTTTGATAATGTCAAACTTAATTCTGTAATAAATTGTAAAACAGTATATTTATGACATGCTGTTTAGCCATCTTATTTTGCATAATATGATGCACATTCTCTGTGAAATTGTGACAAATGCATAGAAATAGCTAATCTAATGCAACTCTGTTGTGGAGGGGATATAGCATTGCTGCAGTGTGTTTGTGAGTCGGGATTTTTGTAAACAACATAGAGTACATAGCAATCATCTTAAGATCATCAAACCTTCTATAAGTATTCCCTGTAGAAAGAGGATGAACCATATTGATTTTCAAGGTCAAGGTCACATTGGACTTTGGCGTAAAATCCTTGTGAACAGCGTTAAGACAAAGAAAACATCATAAGATATCCAAACCTTTCACAAAAGATCTCCCAGGGAAGAAGATGAACCCTATAGATTTTTTAAGTCAAGGGTCAAAGGTCAAGGTCACAGTGAACGTAGGCTTAAAATTCTTGTGAACAGCATAGAAGTCAAAGCAATCATTTCAGGATCAAGAAATCTTCAACAAGTTTTCCATAATAGGAAAAGATGAACCCAATTGCTTTTCAAGGACAAGGGTCAAAGGTAGTATTGGGAATGGGATGGAGTAATCAAAATCGATTAATCGGATAAGCTTTTTGATTGATTATCGATTATAATCGGATTTTTATAATACGCAGCAAAACTGTAAAATATTTCATAATTTGTCCATACCTTACTTTTTATTGACAGCAAATTTTATAGAAACTCGGCAAAATGTTTCATACAAGTATGCATACTGACCTAAGTCAAAGATATATCAATTGACTTAAATTATAAGTACGATGTATGAACTGTTTCTCTAGCAAAAATATGGTTAAATGATGTAAATATTTCATTCTTATGATCTTTTAAATTTCCCTTTATAATCGATTATCAAAATCATAATTGATTATCGTAATCAGAAGGGTCTGGCGATGATGTTGGTGATAATTGGCACAACATTAGTCAAAGGTAAAGGGCACAATGGACTTGATTTTAAAATCTTTTGCTGATTGCATAGAACATGCAATTGCAAGGGGATGCTATGCTTGTGTTGCCTTTATCAAATGTTTGCTCTGGAATTGTGATAAGAAAGTTTGTTGACGATCTAAATAAACCTCTGACTTGCCTTTGTCCACAAAATATTTGTTTTTGTGTGACTTTGACAGCAGACCCCTGACCTTGAAAACAAGTAGGTGTTGTCTTCTCTCTGAAGTAACTTGTGACCTCTGGAGTGTCCCAAAGCTTGTAAAGTCTTCTTTAAGTGTAGCTACATGTTTGCTTATTGGCAGCACACAACTATACATGTACATATCCCAATGTTCAATTATAGGGGAATAGAAAAAGAAACAGAAGTAAAATCTTACAAAATACAAATGGGTAAGTTCCTTACCTTTATTATTGTAGCTGTGTATTATCCTAATCAAATACCCGTCATCCGTACACATCAAACTGGTAGCCTTCCTAACACTGAGACCTAAAAACAAAGTATCAGTCATCGCATACATACATCTGTAATGATACGATGGTAACCCAAATAATGTTTATGGATCAAAATAAGCAATTGATGCGCTTAAATGATCAACTCAATATATTCTTTTTCAACTTCTACAAACATATTGTTTTTTTGTAGAAGTTGAAAAAGAATGTATAAAGTTGATCATTTAGGCGAAGTGTTATTTTTAATCCTTATAGGCAAAGAGAAAAACTTTCAGAAGGAACTCTAAGCAAACTGCTAAACAGACAGACAGATGGAAATTGTCTATTCTTTTGTAATATGGCAAATATATTTTATTTTTCTTTATCAAACATTTATAATAGACAGATATACCTGTACATGATAGTCTATGTGGTCCAATAACCATGCTATCTGCCTCTATACATAACCCTCCCATGTTAAACTGCATAACATATCCTAATACATAATACTCCTTGGTGGCTATGACTAGAAACCTGTCCTAGAAAAAAAAATAGTACAAACTACATGTAATTAGTCAAGTTTAGTGTCATCTTCTTCAGGTAAATACTGACAAAGGGGGAAATAGTTAATGGCCGCTGTATCAACCATCAAAAACATCTCGATATACTTGTTATTCACTCGTCAATATGATCTTTGAGAATATAAAGATCGTATACATTCAAACAGACAAGAAATGAGCAAGTTCGTTCATTGTACAATTGGCCTTTAATTTATATTTCAAGAATTTGAAAAAGTTTAATTTTAATTTCTACCTGTGATAAACTTAAACATTTAACACATGACACCGTCATGAGGTCCTCCTCGCTGTACAAGGATTGACGATGTACTAACTCCCCCGTCTGTGAGTGTATAACATGGGCATACAGTGTACCATCACAATGTCCTGTTATCAACAGACCTAAAGAAATAAATGCAGAAGAAAATCTTAATCATTTCATTTCAATTGTTATTTTTAAGAAACAAAGAAAGAGTCTGATTGGTTAAGAAATTTTGGCGATACCAGTATCAACACAACCGGAAGTATGTGCTTAGCAATGTCATAATCATTTTCATTAGAAACACAATTTCAAAGGGGCAAATAAACATTGAAATGTGAGGAAATGAAATGATAAGTAATCATTGTAAATTGTTTTGGTTGATCGAGGCACATGTATCAATACCAAAAATTGACGGAATGCTTACACATCTTGCGCTATGCTATTACAATGATTCCTTAAAGAAACAAAGTAAACTGCATGGCACTAAGTATCATTTAATAGCTGTATCAACCAAACAAGTCTTGTTGACATGAATCTTATATGGAGCTTGAAGTAAAAGTTAATCAGATTGGAAAAAAAATCATTTTAACTACTAGTACAGTCAAACCTGTGATAGACAGTCAGCTTTGGGAAAACCTAAACATGGCTGCTTAAGACAGGTGGCCTTTCATTCCAGGTTAACGATATAAGAACCATAACTGATCATACTATCTATTATCTAAGGTCATACTACATTGCATGTTTGATTTTTCATTGAACAAATGCAACAATATATTTATGATTATGCATATTCCTATAATATAGCATTAAAAGGACCTGTAACGATAAGGCGTAAAATCTGCCCTAAAATAATGAAATTTTAAAGTATTTCATTTCTTTAATCAAGTTGGTGAAATACTTTAAAAGGGCTGCTTAAGACAGGTGGCCTTTCATTCCAGGTTAACGATATAAGAACCATAACTGATCATACTATCTATTATCTAAGGTCATACTACATTGCATGTTTGATTTTTCATTGAACAAATGCAACAATATATTTATGATTATGCATATTCCTATAATATAGCATTAAAAGGACCTGTAACGATAAGGCGTAAAATCTGCCCTAAAATAATGAAATTTTAAAGTATTTCATTTCTTTAATCAAGTTGGTGAAATACTTTAAAAGATAAAACCTCTTCAAAATCTGAAGAAAATTTTTCATAAAATTGTTCTAATTGAGAGATATTTGAGTATAGATGTGCTTATTTTGTATAGAAATCAATGAAAATCGGAAAAGTTTCCATAAAATATCGTTCCCCCCCTTTGGAACACAACACCACTTCTACTTAAGATGTATTTTCATAATACAAATTTTCTGTAAAAGCGGAGTTGTGTTCCAAAGGGGGGAACACTTTGGGGGGAACAATAGTCAATTTACGAAAAGGCGATTGGGCGGGTAGGGGTGAAGGAATGATTTGAAATTAACAGAGAAGTAGTAATTGGCATTTGATTCGCTTTCGGCATATAATTAACTTCTTTATCAATAGTTTCAAATTAATCAATTTTTAATAAAATATTCGTTGTTGTTTACTTTTTCACTAACAAACTCCTTTCTTTTAATTTTGGGCATTGATAATTCAACAACCACTCACGATAAAAGTTAACAATTAGCGTTGACGACTGAAGTACCAGTCAATCTTAAATGCTCAAAACTTCCTTGGTAACATGCACAAAGTATTTAGAAAATGTAATTATGGTAAATGTAAAAGAAATATGATTTTATAAAGTGAAAAAAGCTTATTCAAGCTATTTTTATAACGGGGGCGTTGTTAATTGTACAATGTAAGTGAGAGTGAGTGTTCGATTATATATCTCTGGCCACGTGTTTACGGTCTGATAAATCAGGAATAAAATATTTGGAGAAAATCATGTTTTAGCACGATATTTCTTATTGAATCTTCTCATTGTAGTTCATTTTGACATTTTGATCAACAAAAGCGACCAATTGTTAGAAATTTTTTCGATTTTTCACCTGCATTATTTATATCATAAAAAAGACCCCCACCCTCACTTCTACGTAGAAATATAGGTTGTTTATCATAATTATGTCAATAAAACTACTACATTTGATTTAAGATACTTGAAATTAAATAATTTCACGTACAAGACACATTTTAAATAATAATGGTTAAGCTGGTATCGCAAGTAAAAATTGGGCAGATTACGGCTCTTAACGTTACAGGTCCTTAACATTTCTATTTATAAGAATCATTTATTCAAACACACAAATTTACTTTTACTGCTAAAAATGGCCATTGAATATAGTAAAGGAAGCAATTTCTATCAGAACTTTGTTGACTGCTGGCCACGTTACGAGAGTGGTTGATGATTTAGGAACATTTACGTAGCAAATTGTGTTGGGGGGATTAAAAAGTGACTGTCGACAGGGAGTGATCGTAGAAAACGAGTGATCGCTAGGGCAGGTTTGACTGTATTTTGTGAAGCAATGAATTTTTTTTCCAAGAATTCTTTGTATTTTCTCAATGTACGTTCAAATTTGACTCTGGTTATTACTCAGAAAAATACTCATCACAGCTAGCTGTGAAAGATGCACCCTTGGGTCACAATTATTTTTTCAACAATTGATTTTGAAACTATTTGGTGGTACAGATACATCCTCCATAGTTTTACAGTTTTTTCATGTGACTTTCTCTCAGTAGTCAGTATTATAAATGTCACATTAGACAGTTGTCCCAATGTTTGTCTATATGTTTATCCTAAAAGGGTCTATCATCTCAGCTGGACTAGGAAGAGTATGATAATGTAACAATGTGTATTTGACAAATCATTTAATCTTTCTTTCATTTTTACCCTATACTGGTGTTACATATCAGATTTAAACTTTTACAGACTTACTACTTTACATGCCTACTTGTACTTTATTTGAGGCATCTTAATAAGCCTACCTGTATTTTCACCTGTAGGTTTTGCCACACACAGACATTTCACTGTAGATTTTTCTATACTGTTATGTTTCTTCAGCATAATAAAATCTGAGCTGAAAATTACAACAATAATCAGGGACATGAACAAATGGAAAAACGTCATCCTGAGTAGATGTAGCATTTGAGCATTTTACTGGTCTGTGATATTAGCCAATCAGAGAAGGGATGTATTTCAAATCATCTAATAATATGACTATGCATATACTGCTATAGTTTTATGTATATTTAGTTTGAGCTATATGTTTTTGTGTATTGATGTATGCCAACATGTTTGGTGGAAATCAATAAATCTTGAATAATGTATGATTTAACATATTCATTTAAATAAGATATAATGACAAATTATTCGATTTATTTTCTTATTGAAGCAAGTGTATAAAGTTAGCATATTGAGATATCTTACAGTCTGACCTTGAAGTGATAGGAAACTTGACCTTCCACAATACCAGGTCTCTGTTTTTCATGATTACAGCTAACAAACAATACCTCCCTGTCTCATCACTGTAAGTATCTGACCAGCAAATCTCTGTAAACAATATAACAAATGTAAGTTACACTCTGACCTTGACCTGATAGGAAACTTGACCTTCCACAATACCAGATCTCTGTTCTTCATGATTACAGCTAATAAACAATACCTCCCTGTCTCATCACTGTAAGTGCCTGACCTGCAAATCTCTGTTAAGAAAATTGTTAATAGGCAAAACTTGCATTAACACTTTATCAGAAAGTTGAAAGATGAATAAATATATGTTTGTATTACAATATAAGAAAATGAGGATTCAACTAATTTCTCAGTTCATAAAATCTGTTCCGTCTTTCGAGAAGATAACCAAAGCAAATATAAATCTATCTCACCTACTGCTGATATACCATATACACCCTCCTTGTATTTCTGGTATTTCATATCGTTATCCATCTTAAAATCACTTGAATTTCTGTACATCCGTGACAAATCAGCAACCTGATAATGTTATGTTTTACATGTTAGTTAGTTAAAACCACTGATATTTCTGTACATCCGTGACAAATCAGCAACCTGATAATGTAATGTTTTACATATAAGTTGCCTTTGTGATTGCCAATGGAAGTAAATGATATAATTCATGTTATTGTTAAGGTTAAACTATGAAAATTCTAAAGGTATATACAATGTATGTATAATACATTAAATGTACAGCGATACAATATAATATTACATTATACTACATACTACACTACATGCTAAGCTTCTGTAATTAGATAAGTTGCTTAGTTCATTAAAGACAATATTAAAATCTTAGATATTGAACTACAAATGTCTGAGGCGAGATCCTTTGGCACTACATATGCATTTTCATTGTGAGATCACTATCAAAGACCTGCCTCCATAATCCATAATGATTCAAAAATCAAAACAGCACAACAACCTCTGGCAAAGTATAACCAGAAATTTTCACGAGATACTAATTTTCGCTATATTCACGAGTGATTTGGAATAGTGAAAAATTATTCTCACGAAAAAAAGTGATTGGTAGGGCTAAAAAAAATGGTATGCATGTATCAGTCACATTTTGTTCTTATTGTACACATGTCTTTCTTCATGTTTTTCACTTATCATGATAAAACATATTAAAGAGAAGTACATCGAGTGTATTCTTATGATAGAAATAACAACCTCAAGAATGAAAGGTACTGCAGTGAAATCAAATGTTTGTTATTAAGCAATTTCGAAAAATTGTACTTGCGAAAATAAAGACACCCTATTTTACCAGAAAATTGCGAACTTTTATACTCGCTAAAATTTTCTGGTTATATGGTATTGATAGTTTTTGTTCCTTTTTTTTTTTTTTATCACTGAAAAAAATCAAAAATATAACCTCCATAACCCCAACTTGTATTAGCCTTTTTCTATCTGCATCAAAAGTTTTTGTTTTTTGTTTTAATTCAAAATATTGAAAATCTAACTTCCAAAATGCTTGGACTATCCTACCTTTTTTGCATAAGACTGCTAACATTATTTTATTTACAAATACATGTAACATTTGTCATGTCCAAATAGGCCTTAGACTGGGAGGTCCTTTGCCTTTCTTCCTGAACCTAAAATGCTCCAAGACATTTCCTGGGAAGGGATAGACTTTTACTTTCCCATTTCCAATATTCACCATTTTTGGCCACGTTGTTTTTGTTTGTTTTGAGTACTGAGATTATTTCGTGCAAAAAAAACTTTATTTTAAAGAAGAACGATCATCCATTTTCGAAATCACTATTGATTGTCGCCGACTTTGACTTTTCAACAACGATATTGTAGACAATCGTTTCAACACTATCAGGAATGTAGCACCTCAGACTTGATTATATGCATTATCAAATATAATAATACTTTTACTTTAAAGCCATTTTGAATAGTGTTTAGAAGCAAAATACCAATTTCAAGGATCTTAATATGATAATACTTCAAAAATTATGTGGTTTAAATGTCCCCGCGCTTTCGCAAAAGCAGCAGACAAAAAAGACCGGTATAATAGTTGACAGAAAATCATATCAGATTATGTTCAAAAGATTTTTAAAAATTTCTATCAGATTAAGAGCAGAAAATTACACTGCTAACATAGGAAATGGTTTGGTGTTTTGAAATCATATCAGATTATCAAGTATCAGATTAAGAGCAGTAATTTACACTGTTAACAAAGGAAATGGTTTGGTGTTTTGAAATCATATCAGATTATCAAGTATCAAATTAAGAGCAGTAATTTACACTGTTAACATAGGAAATGGTTTGGTGTTTTGAAATCATATCAGATTATCAAGTATCAGATTAAGAGCAGTAATTTACATTGTTAACATAGGAAATGGTTTGGTGTTTTGAAATCATATCAAATTATCAGAATTATACACCCATGAACACCAAAAGTAAGACAATCGTTTCTTAATTATCAAGTATCAGATTAAGTGAAGAACTCTGTGTATTTCTTTTACAGGCTGCCTCATTAACGCTTGGGCAGCTTGGTACTACATTCTACTATGCTTTACCTCTACAAACTTTTCCATCAGGTGATAATCCAGTAAGAGTAACATTTAAGGAGATTATTTATACAACATAACTTATAATCCATACCTTTTGCCATCTATCTGACAGCCTCTGATATACACACAACTCATGGTCTACTGTCAGTGTGGCAAGGACACACCTATATAGAGAAAACAAAGCAATGTCATATCATTTTTAAAAACATAGGTAATCACAGATTACGAAGCTCACCTCGTGACAGCAAAATTCAATTCAAACATATTTCTTAGTACATGTATATTGGCTTTTAAAGGCAAAACCACTCAAGCAGAAAAAGTAGGTCAAGGTCATTTTATGAAAGTTTGATCAAAGATACATCCAATATGCAAGTTTGGTACATGTAGCAGTTATACTTTGCTCAATATTGGCTTTATAGAGCAAAATCACTCAAGCGGAAAAAGTAGGTCAAGTCATTTTATGAAAGATTGATCAAAGATACATCCAATATGCAAGTTTGGTACATGTATCACTTATGCTTTGCTCAATATTGGCTTTTAAAGGCAAAATCATTCAAGCGGAAAAAGTAGGTCAAGGTCATTTTATGAAAGTTTGATCAAAGATACATCCAATATGCAAGTTTGGTACATGTAGCAGTTATACTTTGCTCAATATTGGCTTTATAGAGCAAAATCACTCAAGCGGAAAAAGTAGGTCAAGGTCATCTTATGAAAGATTGATCAAAGATACATCCAATATGAAAGTTTGGTACATGTATCACTTATACTTTGCTCAATATTGACTTTTAAAGGCAAAATCACTCAAGCGGAAAAAGTAGGTCGAGGTCATTTTATGAAAGTTTTATCAAAGATACATCTAATATGCAAGTTTGGAACATCTAGCACTTATACTTTGCTCAATATTGGCTTTTAAAGGCAAAATCACTCAAGCGGAAAAAGAAGGTCAAGGTCATTTTATGAAAGTTTGATCAAAGATACATCCAATATGCAAGTTTGGTACATGTAGCACTTATACTTTGCTCAATATTGGCTTTTAAAAGCGAAATCACTCAAGTGGAAAAAGTAGGTCAGATGCTGCATCCGATGCATGGGTCCATCTCGGCATCCAAAGATGAATCACTTGTGCAAGTTTGGTTACTGTAGCATTAGTACTTTGTCAGATACTGAGCTACCCCAAACTTCTTATCCAAATCACTCAAGCGGAAAATGTAGGTCAGATGCTGCATCCAATGCATGGGTTCACCTCAGCATCCAAAGATGAATCACTTGTGCAAGTTTGGTTACTGTAGCATCAGTACTTTGTCAGATACTGAGCTACCCCAAACTTCTTAACCAAGTCACTCAAGCGGAAAATGTAGGTCAGATGCTGCATACGATGCATGGGTTCACCTCAGCATCCAAAGATGAATCACTTGTGCCAGTTTGGTAACTGTAGCATCAGCACTTTGTCAGATACTGAGCTACCCCAAACTTCTTAACCAAGTCACTCAAGCGGAAAATGTAGGTCAGATGCTGCATCCGATGCATGGGTTCACCTCAGCATCCAAAGATGAATCACTTGTGCAAGTTTGGTTACTGTAGCATCAGTACTTTGTCAGATACTGAGCTACCCCAAACTTCTTAACCAAGTCACTCAAGCGGAAAATGTAGGTCAGATGCTGCATCCAATGCATCAGGGCTCACACTGGCTCAAAATTTTGTGTCGCAAGTTTGCGCGATGACACAAAATTGTGCTGTAGCACAATATTGCGCAATGACAAAGTTGCTGAAAAAACTTTGATTTTTCTCAATAGAGATAGTGTATGTGTTGATTTATGTGTTTTATTTTCAAGAACATACAAAGTCATATTGTATTAGATTCAACAAAGTCAGAGACTAAAATCAACACTACCTTTATGATAACATAGTAAATGTAAAGTATTCAGTAAGTTTGAATTCAATGGCAGTACTGAGTAAGTGATGAGTTCAATTAGACCAACTAAAAAAGTCACAGAATTCTTCATAGAAGCCCTCCCATCTAATTAAAAAATAAAAAATATCCATTGGAGTTTAGGGATTACTGTATTGACAAGGCAGTTGGTAGCTGCAAACATTGTGTAGGCTGAAAGAACTGCAGCTTTGCTTTTGGACCAAGCTGTTGACCTGATTAATTAAGGTCAGTGTAGAGGAACCCCCCCCCCCCCCCCAAAAAAAAGTAAAAGGTCTCAACGTACATGTAACTTATCTAGATAAATATTTCTCATATAGGTACATAAGATATTTGTGGTTTGTTTTCGTAATCACAATGGCCTAGAAATAAAATAAGTATTTTTTTCTTGTTCAATTCTTCGTCGCCGACTCTTTGTTTCACAGGAGATCGACGCCTATGAGTATGACGCAAAATTAAAAGAAAGTAGAGGAGGTGCTATTGTTGGTCCATGACGTCGAGCTCGTATGCTTTTATCCTGAATACAAAGATCTCAAAACCTCGATTTAGATGCTATTGAAGGCTGATTTTTGACAGTTTTATCGTCAGAACTTGCAGACTTTTTAAAAACGAGCGACGTCAATTTTGCTATTTTGTTTTCCGATACGGAATCGAACATTTTTACGTTACGTTTCCCAATTTTAAAATCTAAATTATATAATACATAGGTACTTCTTTTGGGGGAGAAACAAAGAATTGAAAAATAAAATAATTATGACATACTCGTGATGATCTAAACTTTTCAGTGACATCGAAAGATACAAAGTTTGCCGTCCGCCGTAACAAAGTTAAAATACCTTTTCAATAGGAATACTAATGTTGGACAGCTTATCTTCATAATCCAATTATCTAATTAGCAGTGGCTCTCGTGCTGCTGGGGCTACCTAATTACCAGTGTCTTTCACACCTTTTGCGGTCATCCGCTTACCTACGTTACACCTGAACGCTTCAACTGCACTTTGGATTACTTAGAATCGATCTATCAATGCCGAATTAGCGTGTTTGTCGGTACTTGAAAACTCATTTTTAGAAAATTCCCTTTGTCGCAAATCGCGATTTTCTGTCGCAAATTTCAAATTTTTGTCGCAAAATGCGACATTTGCGAAGCCCAGCGCGAGCCCTGTGCATGGGTTCACCTCAGCATCCAAAGATGAATCACTTGTGCCAGTTTGGTTACTGTAGCATTAGTACTTTGTCAGATACTGAGCTACCCCAAACTTCTTAACCGGACGCGGACGCGGACACGGACGCGGACGCGGACGCGTGGGGTTATAGCATAAGCTCACTCAACTTCGTCGAGGTGAGCTAATAACATGAAAATAATTTATTAACGTAAACCAGAAGTCTCTGACGAGACTGTAGCTCTCCTGGTTGTTTTTTTTTTATTTACTCATTGACATGTGAATAAGATACATACACATAAATATCAATTTCCATTTTTCAAGACAATAGGGAGCAGGCATTCTAACAAATTAAAAGTAGCACAAAAAACAAAATATCAAATAGACTGCAACTAGAATATCACTCATATAGTTCATAATATCCAAGGTAAAGTATTTAAAATAAAGATCCCGGGGGGGGGGGGGGGGGGGGGGGGGGGCAGGGACTGCTAGCTCAAATGAACTATCAATGACATAACAAAACTACAAATCCATCTTATTGCATTAAGAATTACAACAACTCTCATTCATTAATAGTTTTGAAGAGTTGAGAGCACAACTATATAGGAAAAATGACCATACCTATTTTCTAAGACCCTGGGGATCAGGGGCTCAACCAAACAAAATATCAGATGTACAACAAGAACACAGACCAGTCATATTGCAAAAAGAATGAAGCCTCAATCATTATAGTGTCAGAGGAGTTGCGAGCACAACATTACAATTTACAAACAGTTATACACTAGGAGAAAATGACCACACCCATTTCCTAAGACCCTGGGGATCAGGGCTCAAACAAAATATTGGTGCATAACAAGACCACCAACCAACAATATTGCAAAAAGAATGAAGTTTAAATCATTTATAGTATCAGAGGAGTTGCGAGCATAGGATTACATAGACTTATATAGCAGAAAATGACCACACCCATTTTCTAAGACCCTGGGGGTCAGGGGCTCAAACAAATATCAGGTGCACAACTAGAAAACAGACCCATCATATTGCAAAAAGAATAAAATTTCCATCATTTATAGTGTCAGAAGAGTTGCGAGCAAAGGATTACATAGACTTGTATAGGAGAAAATGACCACACCCATTTTCTAAGACCCTGGGGGTCAGGGGCTCAAACAAAATATCAGGTACACAACCAGAGTACAATACCCTTCATATTTAAAAAAAAATGAAGTCTCCATCATTTATAATGTCAGAGGAGTTGCGAGCACAAGATTACAGAGTTATATAGGAGAAAATGACCACACCCAACTTCCTGGGGGTCAGGGACTCAAACAAAATATCAGGTGCACAACTAGACCACAGACCCATCATATTGCAAAAAGAGTGAGGTCCCTATCATTTATAGTGTCAGAGGAGTTGCGAGCACAAGATTACATAGAGTTATACAGGAGAAAATGATCACACCCATTTTCTAAGACCCTGGGGGTCAAGGGCTCAAACAAAATATCAGGTGCACAACTAGACCACAGACCCATCATATTACAAAAAGAATTAAATCAAATGTTTTTCAGAAAAAAACAGATGTCTCCCCCCTCCCTCTAAGTTACTTTGACCTTGGGCCAAGATGATGTGAAACCTTTGAGTCATGGGCAACATCATACTAAAACATGAAAGTGATTCATTGTATTGTTTGAGGTAAAGCCCAAACATGATTAGCATATACAATTTCATATTTAGTGAAATTGACTTTGGTCACATGACCTTGGATATAGGTGATCTGAAAAATACATTGTATGGATCATGCGCAACAAAAAACTGAATTAGTGATTGGATACACGATTCAAAATATAAAGCCTAAACATGATAAGCATAACAATTTCAGCCTGGACATGATTAGCATATACAATTTCATTACCAAAGTAAGAAGTGACCTTAATCATGTGACCTTGGGACAATGTGATAAGAAACATTTAGTCCTGAGAAACAACGAATTAAAATATGAAAACAATTGTAAGAAGGGCTCAGCAGATATAGCCCAGACAAGATTAGTACGTACAATTTCATTAAAAAGAACTAAATGATCTTGACCTTGGGCACATGACCTTGGGTCAAGATGATAAGAAACTTTCCAATCCTTAGCAACAGCATTCTAAAGTATCAGAGCGATCCAGTATACGATTCCACAGATGTAGTCCAGACTCAATAGCATTTACAATTTCATTAAAAAATGTAATATTTGACCTTGACCTTAGTAATATGACCTTGGATCAAGGTGGTGTGAAACCTTTGGGTCATCAGCACCATCATACTAAAATATCAAATGATCCGATTACAGTTCAAAAGATTAAGCTTAGACATAATACACATAACGAATACAATTTCATTTAAAATACATGTATACTAATTGATCTTGAGTCAACGTGATGTGAAACCTTCGGGTCATAAGCAACAACATACTAAAATATTAAGCGATCGTGCAAACGGTTCAAGAGATATAGCCCAAACAGGAATGCATGTACAATTTCATTAAAATTGTACTACATGACCTTGACCTTGGTCACATGACCTTGCGTCAAGGTGATGTGAAACCTTCGGGTCATAAGCAACAACATACTAAAATATGAAAGTGATCCAGCAAACAGTTCAAGAGATCTAGCCCGGATAGGAATGTATTCATAATTTCTTTAAAAATGCACTAAGTGACCTTGACCTTGGTCACATGACCTTGGGTCAAGGTGATGTGAAACCTTCGGGTCATAAGCAACAACATACTAAAATATGAAAGTGATCCCGCAAACGGTTCAAGAGATATAGCCCGGACAGGAATGTATTCATAATTTCTTTAAACATGCAGTAAGTGACCTTGACCTTGGTCACATGACCTTGGGTCAAGGTGATGCAAAACCTTTGGGTCATAAGCAACAACATACTAAAATATGAAAGTGATCCGGCAAACGGTTCAAGAGATCTAGCCTGGACATGAATATATGCATAATTTCATTAAAAATGCACTAAGTGACCTTGACCTTGGTCACATGACCTTGGGTCAAGGTGATGTGAAACCTTCGGGTCATAAGCAACAACATACTAAAATATGAAAGTGATCCGGCAAACAGTTCAAAAGATATAACCCGGACAGGAATGTATCCATAATTTCTTTAAACATGCAGTAAGTGACCTTGAACTTGGTCACATGACCTTGGGTCAAGGTGATGTGAAACCTTCGGGTCATAAGCAACAACATACTAAAATATGAAAGTGATCCGGCAAACGGTTCAAGAGATCTAGTCTGGACATGAATGTATGCATAATTTCATAAAAAATTGACTAAGTGACCTTGGTCACATGACCTTTGGTCAAGCTGATGTGAAATCTTTGGGTCATAAGCAACAACATACTAAAATATGAAAGTGATCCGGTAAACGGTTCAAGAGATATAGCCCGGACAGGAATGAATGCATAATTTCTTTAAAAATGCACTAAAAGACCTAGACCTTGGTCACATGACCTTGGGTCAAGGTGATGTGAAATCTTTGGGTCGTAAGCAACAACATACTAAAATATGAAAGTGATCCGGCAAACGGTTCAAGAGATATAGCCCGGACAGGAATGTATTCATAATTTCTTTAAAAATGCACTAAGTTACCTTGACCTTGGTCACATGACCTTGGGTCAAGGTGATGTGAAACCTTCGGGTCATAAGCAACAACATACTACAATATGAAAGTGATCCGACAAACAGTTCAAGAGATATAGCCCGGACAGGAATGTATGCATAATTTCATTAAAAATGCACTAAGTGACCTTGACCTTGGTCACATGATCTTGGATCAAGGTGATGTGAAACCTTCGGGTCATAAGCAACAACATACTAAAATATGAAAGTGATCGGGCAAACAGTTCAGGAGATATAGCCCGGACACGATGTGTGACAGACGGACAGACAGACAGACAGACGGACGACGAAGGCAAAACCAATATGTCTCCTACCCGTTGGGGGGAGACATAATCATGTCTCTAGCATTTAAAGTGTCAGAGGAGTTGCGAGCACAAGATTTCATAGATTTTCATGACCACACCCAATTTCTAAGACCCTGGGGGTCAGGGGCTGAAACCAAATGTCAGGTGCACAACTAGACCACATACCAAGTAAGATGCAAAAAGAATTAGCTTTCTATCTCCTTTGGTTTCAGAGGAGTTGTGAGCACAAGAATTGTTTACAGACGGACGGACGGACAGACGGACGGACGCCAGACGCTGGGGTATCATAAGCTCGACTGGTCAGAGACCAGTAGAGCTAAAAATGTTGGTGATTTTGAGATTTCATAACCTATCATTCAAGGAAAAACGTCAAACCTTTGAACTCCTTGAAGATACATACTCATGTTCAAGATAAGAGTAAATTCTAACTTAAGATTATAATTGTAAAATCACTGTTACTGGAACAATTACTGTTACTGTAAAATCACTGTTACTGGAACAATTACTGTTACTGTAAAATCACTGTTACTGTCAGGGCTCACACTGGCTCAAAATTTTGTGTCGCAAGTTTGCGCGATGACACAAAATTGTGCTGTAGCACAATATTGCGCAATGACAAAGTTGCTGAAAAAACTTTGATTTTTCTCAATAGAGATAGTGTATGTGTTGATTTATGTGTTTTATTTTCAAGAACATACAAAGTCATATTGTATTAGATTCAACAAAGTCAGAGACTAAAATCAACACTACCTTTATGATAACATAGTAAATGTAAAGTATTCAGTAAGTTTGAATTCAATGGCAGTACTGAGTAAGTGATGAGTTCAATTAGACCAACTAAAAAAGTCACAGAATTCTTCATAGAAGCCCTCCCATCTAATTAAAAAATAAAAAATATCCATTGGAGTTTAGGGATTACTGTATTGACAAGGCAGTTGGTAGCTGCAAACATTGTGTAGGCTGAAAGAACTGCAGCTTTGCTTTTGGACCAAGCTGTTGACCTGATTAATTAAGGTCAGTGTAGAGGAACCCCCCCCCCCCCCCAAAAAAGTAAAAGGTCTCAACGTACATGTAACTTATCTAGATAAATATTTCTCATATAGGTACATAAGATATTTGTGGTTTGTTTTCGTAATCACAATGGCCTAGAAATAAAATAAGTATTTTTTTCTTGTTCAATTCTTCGTCGCCGACTCTTTGTTTCACAGGAGATCGACGCCTATGAGTATGACGCAAAATTAAAAGAAAGTAGAGGAGGTGCTATTGTTGGTCCATGACGTCGAGCTCGTATGCTTTTATCCTGAATACAAAGATCTCAAAACCTCGATTTAGATGCTATTGAAGGCTGATTTTTGACAGTTTTATCGTCAGAACTTGCAGACTTTTTAAAAACGAGCGACGTCAATTTTGCTATTTTGTTTTCCGATACGGAATCGAACATTTTTACGTTACGTTTCCCAATTTTAAAATCTAAATTATATAATACATAGGTACTTCTTTTGGGGGAGAAACAAAGAATTGAAAAATAAAATAATTATGACATACTCGTGATGATCTAAACTTTTCAGTGACATCGAAAGATACAAAGTTTGCCGTCCGCCGTAACAAAGTTAAAATACCTTTTCAATAGGAATACTAATGTTGGACAGCTTATCTTCATAATCCAATTATCTAATTAGCAGTGGCTCTCGTGCTGCTGGGGCTACCTAATTACCAGTGTCTTTCACACCTTTTGCGGTCATCCGCTTACCTACGTTACACCTGAACGCTTCAACTGCACTTTGGATTACTTAGAATCGATCTATCAATGCCGAATTAGCGTGTTTGTCGGTACTTGAAAACTCATTTTTAGAAAATTCCCTTTGTCGCAAATCGCGATTTTCTGTCGCAAATTTCAAATTTTTGTCGCAAAATGCGACATTTGCGAAGCCCAGCGCGAGCCCTGACTGTAAAATCACTATTACTGTAAAATCACTGTTACTGTAAAATCACCGTTATTGGTAGAATAACTGTATTTTCACTGTGATAGAACATAGCTTTTTCACTTGGCCCAAATGAACTACAAAATCAACTGTAATATCATTAATACCTTCCCCTGATGTCAGCTCCTCTGGGGGACCACTTTGCTGATTTGTAACCTGTTATTTGTACTGTCTCTCGTCGGAATGGGCACAAGGTTCTGTCAAACACAAACTCATGAATCTCATCTGAAAATTATTTGAATATAGTTTAATGAAACCGATTCCAGTTACATTAATAAGAAAAATTAGAATACTGAGATAATGAGATATATGTAAATTACCGTATGAGGCACCTGGCCAGTGGTCCATCCTCTCACAGCATTGTTCCTGACTTATACCGGGCAGGTTTGTACAATGTGTAGGACTCGGTATAGAGGACTGGTGTAGGACCATTCTCTCACTGTCCTGATACGGTGAACACTGCAGATCCTGTATAGTAGAATAGTAATTTATACCAAATTAGGGCCCTCAGAGCACCACATACAAACATACAATTACAAAGACAAATTATACATAAAGACAACTGCATATCAACAATGATTTGAACATTAATGACAAGGTAATTCTGACAAGAATACGCATTTGTTACAGATCAGTGATGCAAACTGAAATACCGGTAATTGATGGAGACTGAATTGTGATCTATGTGAATTAAATCATGATGAGTATTGTTTTTAACATTTTGATTATTACTGCCAGGTAACATTATACTCTACATGTGTCCCATGCCAATTTGCAAAAAAGATCATAGGTGGCGCAGGCTTGCAATATTACCTTGCCGTCAGCGCTATTTTCCTATCCCTTTTCACGCATCGATAAAACCTGAGAAGCCTCACAAGTACTGCATGTCGTCACAGTGACGTCATTCGCATTTCTGACGTAAACAGTGCAAAAGATTGAAAAACAGAGGCACACAGATTACTTCTTCGATTGTTTAGGGGCGAGTACACAGGCGATGAAGGAAACATTTGTGATCTCGATGAAGAAAAATTCACAAGACTAACGTCTTAAGATGGTAGGACTCTATTTATAGCTTGATTTGAGAGTTTTATTGGAGACGTCTTGTTCAGCTGATCGTGCTGGCAACGTACAAATGAAGAAAGAATCCCTCATCTTGCAATAATTGCAATGAAACAAAGGCATTATGGCATATACTTGCACTATTTATTTATAAAGATGAAGCCCCTGTTTCAGTCTGCAAGAATCTTACAAACAATACCTGTAGGCGATGACGGCAGAGGTATATTTCAAAGTGAAGAAAAGCGGAACTGAAATTGAACGCTTGGCAGTGCGCATTTTGCGCCTGAAAGCTTACAATGTGGCTGTTTAGTACAAAATAAAACGGTTTTCAGTTTCCGGATTGCGTATTGTACCAATAGTCCATTTTCCAGAAAATATCTATGACCGTTTTAAACCTTGATTTTATATGTACAGACACCAGACATCACATCCTTTGGCAAAATTTTCAATTGTGACGTCACATTTGATCGCACTGTCTTGAAGCACCTTGATATGTTGTCATGCTTTCTATTTTGACGTCACAATGAAAATATCGCCAAATATAGTGATGTCTGGTGTCTGGACCGCCTTATGAATCTATTGGAAAATCAGCTATTACATTGACATACTGGTTTCCAAATTATTTTTTTCTTTTTCATTTCTAAAATAAGAGGGGATCAAAACATAAAAACTCTTACATTTATGTAAAACATGCATTTTTATGCCCCTGGAATCACAGATTCGGGGCATATAGTTTTTGGCCTGTCCGTCTGTTTGTCTGAAAAAACTTTAACATTGGGCATAACTTTTGAATGGAAGGTGATAGAGCTATCATATTTCACATGTGTATACCTTGTGACAAGACCTTTCCATTGATACCAAAATTTTGACCTCATGACCTTGACCTTGACCTACTTTTCAAAAACTTTAACATTGGGCATAACTTTTGAATGGAAGGTGATAGAGCTTTCATATTTCATATGTGTGTTCCTTGTGACAAGACCTTTCCATTGATACCAAAAATTTTTGACCTCATGACCTTGACCTACTTTTCAAAAACTTTAACATTGGGCATAACTTTTGAATGGAAGGTGATAGAGCTTTCATATTCCACATGTGTATTCCTTGTGACAAGACCTTTCCATTGATACCAAACTTTTTGACCTCATGATCTTGACCTTGACCTTTGACCTACTTTTCAAAAACTTATATATTGGGAATAACTTTTGAATGGTTAGTGATAGGGCTTTCATATTTTACATGTGTATTCCTTGTGACAAGACCTTTCCATTGATACCTTTTTTTTTTTCTGACTACAATGTACATGACCTTGACCTTGACCTTTGACCTACTTTTCAAAAACTTTAACATTGGGTATACCTTTTGAATGGTAAGTGATAGGGCTTTCATATTTCACATGTGTATTCCTTGTGATAAGACCTTTCACATACAACAGAAAATGAAGTTTATACAAAGATGCCACCGGGGGCATTCGTGTTTCACAAACACAGGCTTTATTTTGAATATTTTCGTTCACTACTTGAGGTTTTCAGACATTGTTAATCTCTACCTATTCAAGCCATAATTATCAAATCTTACATCAATTTTTTTTCAAAATACTTATCAGGAATCTACTAATACATCATATTTTTATCCTGAACAACCTTATCATTCAAAGGAAGAACAGCCCATGAGAAATAATCGAACAATTTGAAGGCTAAATCAAGCCCTTATTCTTACAGCTCCTTTTATCTACAAGAAAAAGCTCTTTAATCATTGACAATGAAATTCCCTGATTTTCATGAAATTTCCACATTCCCTGATTTTACCCTGAAGGGAATTTTTATTTTACATTTCCCTGTTTTCCCTGTTTTCAAGAGTGTGGCTGATTGACCTTGACATCATATTGCGGGAAAAGTACTTATTTTGCCGTCCAAAACAACTGGACCGCAGTTATGTGAAAAGGGCTTATGAACTCAGATTAGAATCTGGTGTGCGTTCACAATGTATTATGTATTGTCTGCACAGCTCACATCATAGACTGACAAGTCTAATATCGGCAAATTGTTCCTTTGTGGTTTTGTTGTTGTGGTGGAAACAACAAAAAACCAAATAGGAACAATATGCCCCACATCAGACTTGACGGAATACTCATTAATCAGAAAATTGATTTTTTGTCTACTTTTGTGAAACGCTGCACATACATGTTGGTAGAATGCATCGGTACGTCACTCCCATGAGATAGAAACACCTTTTGTGAAATGTTATGCCATATAAACATCACACTTACGCATTGGACATCAGAGAACGACGAAATGTGCGGCAGATCTTCGAGTTTCTCTCACATAAAGAAAATTGGCAAAAAGACTTCTCTTATGTAGCCGACACAAAACAGTGATAGGGGCTTAATTGTTGTCGAAGAAAGTTTCTTGACATTTTCTGTTTATTCCATTTTGTTAATGTATCAATACAGTAATAACGTCTGCAACCTACTGTCCGTGCAGCTCACTTCAGAAATCGGAAAATTGAAGTTCTCTCTACTTTGTTGGCATATTTTCTGATTAAAATTTATATAGGGGGATAGATCTCAAACTATCATAAGGGGACAACCATTACATTGCATTGCAAATCCTCAGGGGGGCCTGGCAGTTTTTGGAAATTAAACATTCCGACCAAGAAAATGTTGAAAATAAATAATCTGACCCTCTCTGTTGCAGAAAAAATATTCTGGTCAAAATATGTATTCAAATTTCAAAATCAAAAAGTATTTGGCTCGCCATTCACTGAAACATATTTCAGCTTGCTTCGCTAGCAACAAGACCAAAATTTCTAGGCTTGCTTTGCTCCCCTTATACCAAAATAAATTTCGGTTTGGTAGGGAGTTAAATATTGGCAAAAATGCAATAACTAAGTGAGAAAAAAATGCAAGGAGGGTAGAGATAGTTAGTTTAATGTTTACTTAAGTGTCACCTGCAAGAAAATCAATATTAAAGGTCTGTGAGATGGAAAATCGTTGGGCAACAGTTTTGTCCAACTTTGTTCTGTAGCAACCTTAGTGGGGTTCACCGTTCAGTCTCCCCTTTTAGAAGTAGCGACTGGATTATTTAGTCTATCTCACAGGCACATGTAGAAAGAGCATCAATATCCTGAACGTCGATGGTCATAAGAGAATACTGGTATCTTATAGAGAGACAAGGCTTCCGACGAATTTTCAGCCAGGAGTAGCATTTCTGCAATTTTTTGCATTTGACATGTTTGAAGGGCAAAACGGGATATGACCATAAAGATTGATTAGTATACTTCATAAAAACATCAATAATTCACCCAAAAAAATCTCATAACATACCCTAATCTTCTACCTAAGTTGGACTGTTTTCTACTTTCTGTCTTGAACCTCCATTGCCAGATTAGCTTGTCTGAATCATCCAGGTGTTTTACTCCGCTTACAGTAAGCAGAGTAAAGCCTCTGAATGAATCAGTATTTGTCCAATCTGGTAATGGAGATTCAAGACAGAAAGTAGAAAACAGTCCAATTTAGGTAGACGATTAGGCTATGTTATGAGATCTATTTGGGTGAATTATTGATGTTTCTAGGAAGTATACAAATAAATCTTTATTGTCATACCCCATTTTGCCCTTCAAACATGACAAATGCAAACATTTCAGATGCTACTTCTAGCTGAAAATTCGTCGGAAGCCTTGTCTTTCTATACATATATTCCCTTATGACCTGTAAAGGGGTATCATACAAGATATTGATGCTCTTTCTACATGTGCCTGTGGTCTATCTCATAATCTTGCACTAAACATGCTCAATATCATACACCGTTAGTTATGAGAGTTCGAGATCTATCCCTCTATGTAAATTGTAATCGAATAAAAGTAGAGAAAACTTCAATTTTCCGATTTCTGAAGTGAGCTGCTCGGACAGTAATTTAATTTTTTGAATTTCCTCTGACTGCACATCTTTTGAGCAAATTTGTATACAACAAAACGCAACCTTACATATACAATAACTGCTCCGTCTGCTGGAACAGCTACTCTGAAATCGTCAGACCATTGTATTGCTGAAATACTCTGTATTCTTTTATTGTACACGAACTTCGCACAACCCGCCATCTAGGCATTCCAGTTAACCTTTGGGGGCGCTGTCTGTACTTTCGTTTTAAAGGTATAGTCTATTTCGTTGGTAGTTTATTTCATTCATTTGATTGTTTTGACATGATAAGGATAGTTATATGAAACGGCCTATAGTAATGGAGGGTCACTTTCTCAGACAGGTACGCTTCAGATTTTCTTTGTAGCTGTGACCAATTTTGCATCTTTTGAATAGTAAAACTACAGTTTCTTTTTGGTTCTAACGACTAATACTTGGACGGCGATGATGAAACATCATGCTACAAGTTTTAATTTCATAGTTTCCTTCATAGTCTATAGTATCTATTTTCTCGTATTTATCGCACAATTTTCTATAAGAGTTATCCTTCCTAAAGGTTAACTGGAAAGCCTACGCCATCGCAGCAACGTGCTTTTTTGTTTACAATTACCGCATACTTGAGAATTGGCATTTGCGGAGCATTCGCGCGTACACGTACAGTTATAGCTCCTTTTTTCCCGTACGGAATGACCCTAGAGTGTGCGATTGTTTTGTTTTTGTTTTTTCCACACTGATGAATTCTAAGTTTTAGCTAGTTGCAGCGATGGCGGGTTGCTGTTTTTTTTTTTTTGCTTTTTGTATCGGTGCTTTGTATTAAATGTCTTCAAAAAAGTACGATGTTTAAAAAAAGAATGTTTCGTCATTCATTGCCGCGTGTCATGTGATTTGAAGTTGTTTCTTTGATGCTTTCTTTCACTATTGATGAACATTGTTCTTTTGTTGCTGTTTGTTATCTTTCTGTTGTTGTATTCCTTGTGTTTCTTGTTCTGTTGGTCCTATTTCTCTGTTGCATCGTATTTTTTACTCTGTTAATGTTATTTTTTATCCACTGTTGTTGTTGGCTTTGCTCTTCAGAGCTCTGCTGTTGGTCATTTGCAAACTTAAGCTCCGTTTACACTATCAAAGTTTTCTTGTACAAGAAAACTTGTCCAAAGTTTTTTATGCAAACTTTAATAGAGTAAACGATCCAAGAAAACTTAGATCAAAGTCCGTAAAAGAAATTGGATGGACTTTGACGGAATACAACTCCATCCCATTTTTCTTGAAACTTTGACGGGAATCGATCAATCAGAGTAGAGACTCAAAATTACACCAGAAGTATTTTAAGTATTGACGAAAGAAATAGAGGCAATTTAGAACGTTAAAAGTAATGAATATATCAACAAAGACAAAATACGCGTTGCAGTGAATTCTATCTATTTTTTTGTTTTTGTTTTATAAATCCTTGAACTCGTGCTTAATTGTTCCATATTATGTAATATTATTAAGTCCTATGAACAACCACTAACATAAACTATAAAGTTTTCAAGAGAAATATTCACAATATTTACATGAACCATCTATGTTTTGGTGCATATTTACTACGTTTTCTTGTACAAGTCGCTCAAAGAACTTTGATAGTGTAAACAGACAACTTTGTCCAAGAAAACTTTGACCAAGTTTTCTTTGACAGACTTTGACCAAGAAAACTTTGATAGTGTAAACGCGGCTTTATGCTGCTATTCGGATTTTGTTACTTTTATGCAGATGTCTGTCTTTTGCTAATTTTTTTTTTCTTTTGTGGGCCTTGCTATTCTATTGCGATTTGTTCTGCTCTGTTGGGGTTTTTTTTGTGTGTGTGTGCTTCTAGTGTTGTTGGTCTTAAAATAATTGTGTTCCTGTTTGTCTTTTGCTGCTTTTGTTGTAAGTCTTCTGTTGAATTTGGTTTTGTTCTTTTGTTACCTGACCAAGTCGAACCACACTCTCTCAATGACTGGAAAAACCTTATCTTAGACATTGTTGATATCCGAATTGACAATTTTAAAAAAAAATCCTCATCTTTATTCGGAAGCACCCTCAAGATCAGCTAAATTTGATAAATCTACATGTAAACTTCAGGACTTGCACAGTAAGTATGTCAGAAATGTTTCCCATGAACCAAGGATGATCACTATTGATTTTTTGGTCAAAAGGTCAAAGGTCAAGGTTATAGGACTCAGATGATTGAGAATGATTTCCAGACCATATTAGAAGCTGTATTTTCAGAAATCTTTCCCATAAATCAAGGATGATTCCTAATGATTTTGGGATCAAAAGGTCAAACTCATAGGATTCTGATAAATGAAAATGGTTTCTGAATTATAATGAATGAGAATGAATATCAACCTGAAATGTGCCAGAAATGTCTCCCATCTGTCGAGATCATATTCAATTAAAGTACATTGCAAGTCTGCATATTCATACTTACATTCCAGTTTTGCAACTCGGCACTTTGCATCTTTGATGCATTTACAAAATGTAAAGCTTATTTTTCTTTAATTGTTGGATTTGATCTTCTGTTCCTGTTTGTCTTTTTCTGCTGTTGTTGTAAGTTCTTCTGTTGAAACTGGTTTTGTTCTTTTGTTACTTAGTGTCAACAATGCTCTCAATTGTTGCCTATTGTTACCTTGACCTTCGACATCTGACCTTGAAATGAATACGAGGTGTTCTCTCACCATACTGGCTTCGGACAATAAAATGAGAGGATGACCACCTCGGTAAACATGCCTCTGGGTTGTCCATAAGCTTTCAAAGACTTACTCATTTACCCACGGTTTCCTTCGGCAACAAATGGACGCGAGGGGATAACAAACTCGGTGCCAAAACCTCAAGGAACGCAAGTACCAAAGATGAAAGTCATATCTCTTGTACTACAACAGTATTTATTGCCAAAGATCAAGTTTAGAGGTCGCATAGCCTAAAAATAGTATCAGCAAAAAGATAAACAGTTTTCAAATTCTGCGAAGTTCAGGTCTTGTCACAAGGAGCACACATGCTAAATATCCCCATCTTTTACGGTGAAGAAATTATGACCAATTTTAAATATATTTTTGGACGGGCAGACAGTGTTACTACAGCGCATCCGCCAGAAGAATAATTTTTTTTTAAAACACTAATACATGTATGTGACATCGAATGTACAGATATGGC
Source organism: Pinctada fucata (assembly GCA_028142955.1). Lineage (NCBI taxonomy): Eukaryota > Metazoa > Mollusca > Bivalvia > Pterioida > Pteriidae > Pinctada > Pinctada fucata. Next base: position 2,071,725 of record AP027111.1, read on the forward strand.
GATCGTATGATGTCTTATTCAAACTTCATTACTTTTAGAAATAGTCCTCACGTTACAAGTAAAGTTATCTACTTCGATGAAGCAAATACGACGAAAGGCGAAGTAATATAGATCTGAATCGATCCCCTCGCAATTGCATCATATGCATGTCCTATATGATGTTGACAAGTTTTACAAGCTAAACCCATAATGACTTTGACATTTTACAACTGACCTTGAAAATCAAGAGAGTTTCTCCTATCCCTATATGGATAACATTTTGAAAAGTGTTAAGACTGCTTTGTGTTCTATGCTGTTCACAGGTTTTAAATTCGAGTCCAAGTGATTTGCGTCCAAGTTGCTTTGTGTTCTAAGCTGTTCACAAGGTTTTTAATTCGAGACAAAGTGACCTTGACCTTTGAACCTTGCAAAACTAGAGGGTTCATCTTCTCCCAATGGGAAAATTTGTGTAAGGTTTGGCGATCCTACGATGATTGCTTCATCTTTTGCTCTGCTCATAAGATTTTAAACCAAGTAGTCCATTGTGACCTTGACTTTAAGCCAATGAACCTGAAAATACATAGGATTCATCCTCTCTCTATGGGGAATATTTGTAGAGGGTTTGCTGCCAACGATAATTGTTCCCTCTTCTGTTCTGTCCAAAAAATGTACAATGACCTTGACATTTGACACTGAAAACCAATAGAGAATTCATCCTCTCCCTACTAAGAATATTTGAGGGAGGTAGATTACCACTCAAACACAAAAGACACAATAGATTACGGGAGGACATACAGACAGACATCCTAATAACTAAAAAACAATATAGTGCAACCGTAGCAAGTCGTTATGCACTATTCTCATATGACTTGATTCTTTTTCCCTATTAAGACAACAGACGCGAGCCGGGCTCTATTCTCCAATATAGGCCCTATAGCGATAAGACACGCCTACCCATTTTCTGAAAGCAGATAAACCGGCAGGAACTGGTTTGTTCCAAGAATCAAAAGGTCTAAGTTTGGTCATCATTAGAATAGAAATAAATAAAAACACCGCTAAAGACGGTATGGCCGGATTGCAAAGTAAGTTTTTGTCACTAACTGGGTCAAGGTCACTAGGTCAAATATTACAGCATACATTGAGAGGTCTTGTCAGAGGCAACCTACATGTATAACATAAAGTTTCTACTGCATGCATTTCCTTAGATTTTGCTTAAACCAGGAACTTTAACCAAAGTCTTTAACTAGGTCAAAGTCCAAGGTCAAGGTCACTAGGTCCAATGTTACGGCATAAATTGAAAAGTCTCATCATGGGCAACCTAAATGTATAATATAAAAGTTCTACTGCATACAGTTCCTTAGATTTTGCTTAAACCAGAAACATTAACCAAAATCTTTAACTAGGTCAAAGTCCAAGGTCAAGGTCACTAGGTCCAATGTTACAGCATAAATTGAAAGGTCTGGTCATGGGCAACCCACATATATAATATAAAGTTTCTACTGCATACAGTTCCATAGAGTTTGCTTAAACCAGGAACTTTAACCAAAATCTTTAACTAGGTCAAAGTCCAAGGTCAAGGTCACTAGGTCAAATGTTACGGCATAAATTGAAAGGTCTTGTCATAAGCAACCTTCATGTATAATATAAAGTTTCTACTGCATATAGTTCCTTAGATTTTGCCTCAACCAGAAACTTTAACCAAAATGTTGACGGCAGACGGACATCGTCAATCCATAGACCGGAATTGCTTTGCAATCCGGCCAAAAATGACAAGCCGGGCTCTATTGTCTCATAATGCCCTCGCGTCCTCAGCCAATCACATTTATCACCTCGCCGCAGACGCGGCTCGGTAATAAATGTGATTGGCTGAAGACGCTCGGGCATTATGAGACAATAGAGCCCGGCTTGTCGTTTTTTATTTCTTAAATAAACACAGGTAATTACATGCCGACTGTTTCGAAGTAACAACGGCGATGCCAAAATAACAAAAGAATAAACTTTCGAAAATCTTTAATAAGATGTTCATTGTCATATATGCCTGTAATTAAAGCTTACCAAACAGTACCATAAAGGAGTTCGTTTTTAGAACCCGTACCGTATGAAATGTTACAGCTACTTATAATATATATATGTGTAGCACTATAAACCATCCGATGTTTAAAAATATTACAGTTTGTGTTAATGTCTTTCGAATTCCAATTGTTCAAAAGCTATACGAAATGTAGTACATTGTATTTAGGATGCGGAAGGACAGACAGACGTATATGTGCACACACACAAACGCATATACATGGACATAGAATGCAAATTATACCGAGAAAAATAGCTAGTATGTCAATAATGAAACATAAAATAACATTTCTTTAGAAATAAATACATGTAAGTTCCACATTTTTAAGTCTTTGATGCAAGCAAAACATCTATCAATCATCAAGAAAAGGCATACAATGGAAAGTTAATCGAACCTAACGAATTCTTCGTCCTTGGTCAAAATATTGCAATCATTCTAACATACATAAATGGAGATTTTAGTTCCCACTGTTACTTGTACATATCACAATAATCTTAGAACACATGCTGTGACGGCTAAAAACCGTACAGTGACGCGTACTGACAGCTAAAAGCCGTACATCTGTACATCTAGAAGACAGTGAGCAGAGCAAACACCCCATACACCAGGGCGCAGGGATAGGCGACTAGTAACTGCTGATTCTCCATGGACAAAGCCGATACAAAGAGTTTGGAGGACGACGCACTGCACCATAATACTGTAGTTGACGTTAGTATGATACCGGCTATGCCTCTGAAAGAAAGAAACAACGCTTTGAATGAGTTAAATTTGTATCAAATGTAAACGTCTTCAAATTGAATAGCATCATTTAAGAACAGGTAAATTGGCAACATGGACCAGACATGCACGTTTCGGGTACTTAACCCTCGTCAGTGATCCTCAAATCTAAACAATGTAATAAGCCAAAAAAGTGTGAAAGTTACTATGTCGAAAAAGCGTACCGAAAGACGTAGCAGAATGGGTGGGATATGATGCTACAGGACCAACGTTTTAGACGTTAGACGTTAATTTCATCAATAATGATAACAACAACGATGTTAACGTCTAGCAAACGTCGTACTAACAGTCGCTATCTCATAAATACTGTACTTCATAATTTGCTTTATTTTTACAGTATTGCCAAAAATTCATTTTTGCAAAAGAGAGAGAGACTTACTTTAATGATAGTAGAACGGCTGAGAATGACAGTATGACCATGGGTAGTAGACAGTATCCTAGCACGCTGATGATACACCCCGCTGATACCCCAGTGATGCTCATCAAGTTCAGGAGTCCGTACATAGCTATACACCCAAGTACTCCGATACCGTAAATATAACCAAAATGTAACTTTCCACACTGTAAAAAAAAGTTTTTAAGAGTAAAGCTTAAGTACCTTTTGAAGCAATTTTTAAAATATAACACTAATTCCCCTCTTTTTTCACTATCTCGTACGAGTTACCCCTCTTAGATCGAATACTCACCAGCATCAACGATCCGCCGAATGCCAGACAGAAAACCAGAGGTCCAGCGAGGTCCGTGTCCTGCATTATGTCATGGTCAGCGGATTTAAATGGATTCAAAACGGCCATCGTCTACAAAATATAAACATACGACTCTTGAATTCAGTCACTAATCTATATCAAAAGAAAACATATTCATGCATTTTTTTTAAAAACTTTAATTTTAAAAAACCGTTTTAATGCAATTTCTCTGTTCATTTCATAACATTTGGTCCTTTCCTTCATTATCCGACTTCCTACTGTCTAATTTTTCCAAGACAGAGAAGAAAAGATTCATATAACAGATCAACATGAGGAGGGTGGAGTGTCGACCAGGAGTATCATCAGACTTCAGCCTTTACCTTGAATATCATTTAGATTACTAGTATGTGTATCTTACGTATGGCTCTAAAACTTGGTCTTTTCATATGAATTCCAGAAACCATTTTAGTGTTATAATAAATTACTTTGTGGACAATCCTAAGACACTTCATTGGCCAGTTGACCCAAACGAAAGGGCTTGCGGTGATAGATTATCAGTTTGTGGTAATATTTAGATTATCAGCTTATGTATCAAACCAATTCCATTATTATTCCAACCAATGAAGCGGGTTGACATACGAAGACCAGCATATCTACAAAATACGGGTAATAGAAAATTGATCATACCAACTAAACCATTTCGAATTGAATTAAGTCTAAACCAAGATACCGAATGGGAAAATAAATATCGATAATTGATGGCAAACATTGGAAATCAATAAGTCAATATCTAGAGTCAATAATCATTTGCTCGCATGCAGGCAGTGTGTATAGACATACCACAGATACATGTATCATGATCAGTTTCATTTTCTCGTTTTACATTAAAAATTTTCGACAATTAGTAATTTTCCTATATTGATAAAAAGCTCATAAGGTTATGTTCCCTGTAGATGTACTTTTAAAACTTGCGTGTCATTTAGCCAAGATTTACGAGCTTTCTGACAATGTGTATATGTATAGTTTTCCCTGGGACACAGTGCCCCCTTTACGTGTCGGCGTCACATCAGTGTCAAACTTCACTGCTAATTAATCCTAATGAATTCTCCATTATGGAGTATTCGTGTGCCCCTCTTCCGTATCAACAACCAAGAAAAGAAGTGCTCCTTATCAAGCTAGATCTGTAAGCACCTTCCCTTATATACAAACAAATACAACGTGCATGTCTCAGAAAGTCATTTCAGTTCCGTATCTAGAGGGCAGGTACATTGTATCTAAGCGAAGACATATAAATCTTATTTTCCTTACAAGAAGAGAGTTACCCCCCCCCCCTCCCCGCGCAAAAAAAAATTATAGATCCGCGCATTCTTCTACATTGCATTGAAAAAGATCTGGATATTGGGAATGACAGAGTGATGACGTTCTAGACAGAATCTCCAAATCTTCATTCATACACAACAGAGACTCTATATGCTTCTATTCAAGAACTTTTTGTATCTATGGTATTATGCAAAATCATCTGTCATTCCTTTACAACTGTCAACATCGTCGTTATCTATTCCACTGGAGATGACATCGAAAAAGGAATGCGCTGCCGGCTTTAAGGTAGTACAGCGGTCATGATGGGAGACCATTATAATGTTATCTCCAACATGAAGAGGGCATCGACAAGATTCCTACACAAAAACATTTGTAAAATCTGATTAGATTTTAATCTTACAACAATTCCCGTCAACTAAATATGCCTTTTAAGACAGAAAAGGTAGTACTAGTATATCACGTGACCGCTCTGTCTATGATCGATACAACGTTTGAATGAATATTGAATTTGTCGGAAGACGGTAAATCTTGATCGAGGAGAGCCTGGTCACAGACAGTGAGAGAGAAGAGGAATTCTGTAGGAGCTGGTAGTGTTGACGACCACCAGTTATAAAGGATTGTTGACATCTGTATAGGATTCCGATACGGCAAGGAAACCTGTCACACTAAGACACAAGTAGACGGCAGGGAATCTAAGGGATATCTGATGAAACATCTCGTGATTTTTATCTAAATATAGATAAAAACATTACATAGACTTCATTTTTATTATAATTTGAAGGAAAAGGTGGAGAAATATCCATTTTTATATTAATGACACTATCGGAGCTACCAAGAGTGCTAATGTTTTATGTATACTATATAGTATGAACGACATGACGGAGTAATATTTTCAAGAAAATAATTTAAGAGGTAAGTTTGTTCGTAAGGTTTTATGCTTCAGAAAGATTTGATTTTGACATGGCATTTATGTACTTGGATGTAATGTACCATGTACTGAACGATAAAAATGTCGCTTAATTTACTTGATAAATGAAGCGATCAAAAAACTACCTTAAAATAGCCCTGTGGAGACGAGATGTCAGTCAGACGAAGCGACTAATATACACTTTACGGATTTGTTCATAATTTGAACAGAACAAAATGAAAATGAAATCTACACAGTAGCTTAGTTTGCTTTTAATTTCGATTTGGTCCTGGTGTTGAATGGATCAGCGTTTTGTACAAATACGAAGGTTTTGTTCAGTTTAACGACTGTTTGTTTAGCTGCTTCGCCACTGAAAAGATTCTGAGTTTGTCCACTACACAATACATTACACTGACGATAAAGACACTCAAAGCTATAAACCTTTAAATATAATGGGAAAAATGAATTTTGTATTTGCTAATATCGTTTTTCCTTTACCAACAACAGTATTCTCATTCAGAATGCGTGCTCCCCCCCCCCCCCTCTCTATCAAAATGAATTTTGTGAAAGATACAAAATTTAAGTTTTTTTATGTAACAGAGGCATAATATATAGTAAGACCCATAATGAGAGTACAGTATAATGGGAATGAATACACACCATGTTGACATGTCTTATCGCTATGTCAACACTACTATGTTAATATAAAGAAGATTTATGGGCCCTCGTGGTGACGGCAGACACTTTATACAGCCGTGGACACTCAATAAAACATCGTTCTCCGGCCCTTGACCTCCAATGGTCAACGCCTCACGCCGTATACAAGGACCACTCTACTTTACTGAAGCTGGCAGATTGTCATCTGTTTATAACTCGTCAAGGTATATTAATAGTAATTTGGTATGCTTGTTAGGTGATCATGTAGGTATGTGGTGAAAGATACGATGCCCTAACATCTTATGATCTTCGTCTACCACTCCCCACCCCTCCCCTCTTCCAATTTCCCCCTTTTCAATTTTGCAATGAAGACTCTCCATCGCCAAGTTTGCAATAAAACAACATATTACATGGTCATTTAGTGGCAATATGAGAAAATTGACCACCATCTTTCCTGCTGATGTCCAGCTGGGTTCTGTAATTAGTATTGGTGTCTAGTCTCGATCGTCAGCTGGTCAGTGGAACTCCGGACACTATGATGCCTGGAACATCAAGTGGTCAGCAGGAATCAACAGTCCGTGCATGGACTTTCCGAGTCAGAATTAGAGCTTTCACACTTACATAAAGGGAAACATTGACTTGTCAAGTACAGAATCGCACCTTTCCTTGGTTTACACAGAGGCGAGGAAATATTATCTGTCTGGATATAACAGGTTCTAGTGTCTCAGAGAAAAAATAGTTCCATTTATATCCAATACGGTGAGATGTATTGATTTTTCTGACAAAGTCAGAGATTGTGATTAGCTAATATTAGCTTCAAATCAGATGAATCAACAGAAGACAATCGCATTGTTGTATACTAGTATAGTGAAGTGAAAAAGGACTTTTTCTGGCAAGAGGATTTCTTATGCAGCGTTACGTAGATGCATATTTTATGCAGGTAATAATTCATCTCTGCTTTGAAGGGACAGGTAAAATACAGGTAAGATACAGGTATGAGGATGTGTCTATAGTTAACATGCCATGAAAACGTCATTCTGTGCTGTGCAAATCTTGGATGAACTTTTATTTGAATCACCTGGCACGAATGTGCCCCCCTGATCTGCACTGATAGGATACATCATAAAGAGTTTAAAATGTCCATACAATGAAGTCTAGGAGTAATAAATGGAGAAAACAGATAATAGGAGACACGAGGTGTTAAATCTCTTTGAAACATTATAAGAATCTTCTGTATGAGGGATACGAAAAAGGAAAAGGTGGAAAGGGGTGTTCGATCAGAGTTTTAAGTGTCTGTTGGCGTTGAAGGAAAAATCGTGCGATTCCCTGGTAGCCCTTTCCGATATCTGACCCTGATATTGAATGATATTATTCCTGCATAACAACTAAATAATGGGTGATTATAGATTTATCCATATCTGGGTACATTTCCATTAATAAGCTCTTCGATAATCATGAACAGATCTTAAAATATTTGAAAATGACATAACACTTTTAAAAACAACATCATTTTTTATATATGTAATAGGTTTTTAAATTATGCTATAAGTTTAATATTTATATGATATTGTTATTTTTGTTGCCGTATGCAATATAATTTCACTTGAGATTTGAGACACGGAGACACTGAGACGGGACCTTGATGTAGGTTTTTATATGTACATGTACGTACAAAAAATCCCCTATAGGTGAGGAGCGTGGCCAAGACTTTATCAAAACTCAAGATCACACGGATTAAAACCCAGACAATGTGTAAATTGTCTGATATTTCAAATTTGCTAAGATTAGAGAAAGTTTCCCATTTAAAATATAACACTTCATCTATTAAGGATCAGTGAATAAACAGATTGAACAAGATTTAAAATTCTCTGCTACAACAATGAACAAATATTTCGAAGAGGAATTACATGGGCCAAGTCTGAGAGTAAAATTCCTCACAAAGCAATCAAAATATTTTTCACAAGTGTCAAGTGTTATTTTGTTAACGGTTTACACACCCTGACTCCTTATTCATGTAAAGCTGTTTTACATTTGGATTACTTACCAATTTGGAAAAATCTACCCTTTTTTTTGACGAATTCAACGAAATATAACGGATTGTAAGTAGGTAAGATAAATATAGTACAATTTTAATATCTTTTCTCTGCTAATAAGTTGAATTAAAAAAAATTCTCTGCAAAATCTAGACGAGGTATACATTTATCTTATTCGTTGTCTCTGTCTCTCTCTCTCTGATCAGCTCTTGTCTGTATGTAAAGTTTACAATATGCCACGTGCACAAAATACAAACAGAAACGACAACATAATCTGTTACACCTGTCAGGTGTACATCTACCTTGATTAACTGCTTTATACTAACAGATTACATAGGTGCAACTTATCTTTGATTCAATTACGGTACAGACATCAACTACACCGTATAATGCTACACAACTATCTTTTATCCTTTTTTGATCATAGATGAAAGCTGTTGAAATCACTGATATCATCAGGTCATTGACTGTTACTGCGACATCTTTGATCTTCCTTCAAACAAATCTATTCACCACTACTATTGTTCGTGGTCTGAAATCAAACAATTTTACTATCTACATGTCTCCCATGTACGGTTTTCTGTATTGTAGTTAATAATGTCCTTAAGCTGACCTTTATTATTTACCCTCCCTCGGGGGAAGCAGGTGCCCTGGCTATTTATACACAATATCATACTGATCATAAAATTGTACAGAGGCCGGTACCTCCCCAGACATCCCTTAACAAAGACCTCACAAAATTAAACAGCCACGATCAATTTGTAAACAATTTATGTTACTGGACAACTGGTCGTAAAGTGGTTGCCAAGATAATAACATAAAAACTTAGGTGCTTCTGTACAAAAGAACTAATATGTTAGAGCTGTTTATCAACATTGTTCTAATTTCTGCTTTCGTCGTGTAGGCATACACTCTATCTTACCATCTCAGGTGCGAATATGAAAGAGAGATCAGAGCTTCAACTCCCCCCCCCCTCCAGCCCCCCACCAAACCCCATTCACACACAACTCCTTCCGCTGTCAAAATTATGCCGATTCTTTCAAAATCACCTAGAATTTTCACAAGGATTGGAATCTATCCCCACCAGGAGAAGTTCAGTTATCTCTTTATTCAAAATATAGACATCTCTATTCAAACTTATAACCATTTGACGATGTTTCCATATTTTATCATTTTTGCACCTGGTAATCGGTCAAGGTATAATGTGCTAATGAATGCTCAATCCGTCAGAAGGCGGTCAATCATGACAGGTGAAACATGCACATGAAGTCATCATGGTTTTCTACATTTGTTCACAAATGTCTTGTACCGACTACCTTTACACCCGAATGTGTAAGTAAGTCTCTGTTATGTGTAAGTCCTTAGGTTCATGGTGAGGGTAGGGGACCTTACTTTGCTGTCATGTGACGTACAGGTTACTATATATGGTGGTGCCTACAATATGTGGCCATACCTTGGTGGTGACTAGTACGTGTTCTCCTTTACAAATCTACAAAAATATTATCATATTTCTTTTCTGGAGTTAGTTTACTTCAAACTTGTTTGTCTTTTAAAGGAAACTTGTTGGTCTTTTAAAGGGATTTACCCGGATATTGTTAAAATATTTATTCCTACTGCATTTCCACGAAAAAAATTTACGAAGAGTCATGGGTCCTCGTGCGTAATTATAAACGTGGGTACATAGTAACTCCTGTACAACTTGGTGTTTATTTTTACTAGTTATTTCTCTAGGTGTGATAATGGGTCCTATCAAGTGCAACTTAAACATTCTACAGTAAATGTTTATACTGAGATTACTATTACAAAAACTCTAAAGTGTGAATCAACTGTGAAAACGAAACTAATGTTGTCCAAAAACGGCATCTTAAAGAAAGCTTAAACTACTAAATAGACAGGGTAGTATAGACACAGGTGAGAGAAATATTTGTTATTCCTAATCCTTTAAAGTGCCTCTACATTACAGGATGTTTTAAGTCCATCAAATAACAAATATGAATCAATTTGCGATTGCATAATTAATTTGCAAAAATTCCTGCGTTTTAACCCCGTATTTTGTGATTTTAGTGTCCATTTACACCTGCAGCGGAAGATAGCCGAGCGTCTTATCGCTAAATCTTGCTGCTGACCACATGTGTGGTGAAATCGTCATGAGTGAAACAGATAGCATTTCAGATAGTAGTACGAAGCATAGATGAACAGTGAATTTAACAGAATATTCTACAAAAAAAGAATTGAAATAATGATAATTATTGTAGTGTTTTGTTCACTATTACAATTCAAGAAAATTAAAAGGGGATGTTAAAAAATACAATTAGATAATAGACATTTGGGGGTAAATAGACAGATATATTCACGAGTTTATTTTAAGAGCCTATTCCCCTACATTTTATTTATATCAGACTTGATTAGAAATACAGCATTTCATATGTTCACATGACATTTTAATTTCAACCCCACCTATATTCGAATAAGAGATATATACATGTCTACGGCGCATGATTAGGTAGGTTTTTTTGTTCTTGTTTGTTTTTCTTTGTTTGTTTCTTTTTTGCATTATGCATGTAAGAATAAGAGCAATGAGAGGTCAAACTTGCTTTGGCCCGAGATATGGCATAGGAAAAGTGGGAATACGATCAGTCCGATTGTAAGCACCATATACGAAGTATTTGGGGGGGGGGGGGGTATGTTTAAAATAGCTAGCCTAGTATTTTCAACATTTCAAACATTTCGCACTTTTCTATTTCTGTATCTTAAAAACTACAAAAGTTCGGCATGTTATATCGGCTTGATAATAAGAAAGTTAGCAGCTCGAACGTTTGTAACCCCCCCCCCCCCCTTTCCTTCCATTCCAACCATCTTATTTTCTTCGTTAGGAACTGATATATCAAATAGGATAAATTGAAAACAGAAGAAAAAGAAAGACAGTTAAAAAACCCCAGAAAAAATGAAGAAAATAGATGGAAGTCTCGATCTCCCCCAGGGTCAAAATAATATTTCCGAATATAACATTCTTTTGGTCGGAAGAATTCTGTCTTTATCCCTTGTTTGTTACTCTCTGATTCCAAACACACATTTCACACTTTAAAGAAATTAATTTTTTTTCATAGAAATATTGACTAAATCGAAATTATTTCCCTGTGATTACTACAATTTACTGGAAATACATAATAGGAGCCTGTCCTGAATGTATGCTTGATAAGTCTTTGTTAACCAGTCCTTGTAAATGTCTATATAAATTATTTCTTATCGTGCTCTGTATTCAAAATGTATATTTTTGTAATCCCTATCCATTTTTCTCTATTCTAAGTCATTTATTAATCTAAAAATCTGTTCAAAAGTTTCTCCTTCTTTCTTTTTTTCTGTATTATTTATACAGAGTTAGCATCAACGATCAGGCTATTCGTTTCACTTTGTACGTCTGACCACAGAGAGCGCCGGAGACCGGCGATCACAGGTGGTCAAAAGTTAATCAAGATAAGATGGTGCAAGTAACTCATTAAATCTTCACTGCAGAAAGATCGCGTTTTCGGGAAAAGATGCGTTTCATTAATACCAAGTAGTAGAAAAAATATGATTTTGCATTGTTGAGGCACTTTAAGATCACCCTTCAGCACAAGTGCTTTTTGAAGGTTCTATATTTTGTTTATTAAGTAAATATATCACTTTATTGACCAGAATCCGACGAGTTTTGATAAGTGTAATCTTTGACAGATGTCCGCAGTCTTCATGTTTCTTGACAAAATCAATCTTCTGTCCGTTTTATTTACTTGAATGATTTTTATTTCAATAAAATTACCCATTAACAAATCAGGCAGAAAAAATACAAATGTATCGCTTTACAAAAACAAGGCGAAGCGACCTTTATCTACAGATCTCTGTCCCCGGGGGTGTTATCATGGGGTGGATCCAGGATATGAGAGAACAAGGGAATTATCCAATCAGGAACAACAGAGAAGAAGGACCCCCTGTCATTGTTACCTAGTGTTATCCCGGTACCATACGGGCTGCTCTCTGTCGTACTATGGGACAATCTGTGATATGTGGATTAAAGATAGATACCAAAATATTGACCCAGGATACCAAAACCAACCAAACAATGTTATATAGATCGTTTTACAGTAGATCAAGGTTATATCATCTTTGTTAGTACCTAAACAATGATCTTATCACATAAAATCCCCCATAACCCTGGCGCTTTGATACAAATACCCCTCTGATTATCAAAGAGAACAAACACAAGATTTCTAGTTTTCAACATTTACTTTTCCGACTCAACGACGATCTGAATTGCTGTTTCAGATCGTTCATTTGCGGCCAATATTTCCAAATCAATACAAAGTCCAAATATTTCAAACTGTGGGTAAGAAGAGTCCCTTCCGTAATCTCAATATTCAATACAAAAGTACTGGTAATCAGAGTACTAAAACCTATCCTCATTTACCCTTTCCCTGTATTAGATTGACACTATATTTAAAAGTGCACCCCATAAAGTGTTTTAACAGTCTAAAAGTCTTGTATTCAAAGAGAATTGTATTTCAGCCTTGATTTTGTTCTTTAATATGTGTTTTATCATTCAAAGTCACGTTCATATCAATACACTAGGTCAGAAATTGTCAATACAGCACATTGCTAAACGACGCTTGTTGCTCCTAACGTACCTTAACACGCCATGCTTTGATCTGGAGGAATGTCGAGACGGCACATTGTGATTCAAATACTGTACTACAATAGTCCTGTGATGGATTACATCCCCTGGCATTCCTATGACGCATTTAAGGTACAGGGGGCGCTGATCGCCCTTATCTTTGAGATTTATGAATGCACTTTAAGATTTTCATCCACAAAAATAATTCCTGGCAACTGAAATAAAGTGTAAAACTGACATTTTCGTTTAATACATATACTCTTATTCATTCTTTACCAATTTCCCTCATTTCATCAAAAAGAAAATGGTAAATTTTATCATTATGGTCAATTCTAGGATCCTATCATCCTCCTCAATCTTCTAAAGAAAATAATCCTTCGTTAAGTACAATAAGTAATTCATGTGCGAGTAGGATTCATGTTCAAGTGACGTCACGCTCAAGAGCAGATAACTCGTGGTCAAACAAATTCCTGACATAACAAGACTGTTAAGTGGACCCAGTTTGACATTAGTAGTAGCTTTAAATGTCACTGTAGAAAACCTCAGTAATAAATGTCAACTTTTGATGTGTCATGCGTGTAACTATTGATGACAATTTTTGGGGGAAATATATGAAAAATGGAAATCACATATACTGTACATGTATGATACACAAATAAATCTGGCGACTGTTTTCATCATATTCATGTCGAATCCTTTTAAACCATATGCTAAACCTCTGCATGTCTAGCTTTATATTGCACAAAAGTTTTATTCAATGAATTCCCATATATCATTTCGTTAAATATGTCAGAATCACTTCTTATATTATGCTTTATGATGAGATGTACAGATAACACTGTGAAGGTCACCATGTCCTTCAGGTATTTATATACCAAGATGCCATCGTCGGTAAATCATAGTTAGCTTTTCAGCAATCACGATTGCGAGATGGTGACAATGTCGAAATGAAATTTCAGAAGTAATACTTCGTACATGCACTAGAACAATACACACTGAATATCTCTATGAACTTCAGCATCTTTGCACGAGTTTACCGTGATGATATTTTGTTTTTAAGAATAACATGTTCCAATATGGCATTTATTTAGACTTGGACTTTTTTCTTTCGAGATAAACGTTTGTCCATGGCTGTAACACTTTATATTCTGACGTAAACACCGAGTATTGGATAACAAACAAATGTTGAACAAATCTGAAAATTACAATAATGGTTTTCGCACGTCAAATCTGGCGACGTAGAGAATACATGTATATCTGTTAGACCGTAACACAGACCAAACTGCATGTCTGCATATTATGCAAAATTACCTTGAGGTCCACTTTAGTATTTCCGCATTGTTACATGGAGAGATAGGTCTGTGAACGTGTTATAGAAAGGCTGTGAAATGGGAAAGGTCATCTCGGGGTCCCACCACTCTGATAATTGGTAAAACTCTGTCACTAATTGAATCCTTGTTAGAGGGGAGTACAATGAATTTTAACACCGATAAAGCAGCACCCCGGTACTTTGTTAACGTATTAGTAACATAAGTGGTGCTCCATATACAGAGGCAGCGTTTGTTTCCATACAAATCTAACATTATTATTGATAATGACATAACACAATACAAGGTAAGAATTCTCTCTTTGTCTGTCTGTCTGTCTCTCTCACTGTTTCTGTGTCATTCCATCTCTCTCTCTTGATCTCTCTGTCTATCTGATTGTCTCTTATTGTCTCTGTGTCCGTACGTCTCTTACTCTTGGCCTCCCTCTGTTTCTCTGCCTGCCTCTCTTACAATATTTCTGCCTGTATGTCGCTCTGTATCTCTATGAGTTAGCCCGTACGTCTCTTTCTTTCCTTGCCATGAAGGTCAAAAAAGGTCATGACTTCACATTTTGATACTTTATTGATTTCAGAAAAAAGTAAAAGTTGAGTCATTTATGATTCTGTATTTTAAGGGGTATAAAAGTTTTTTGTTATTGAAGAACGAAAAGATTTAAATTTTACAAAGAAAAGGAACCTGTAATGCACTCATTTAAACAGACCATGTCATAGCTCATTTCCATCTCGCTCTATACAGTATATACAGAATTTATAATGTTTACCTAACCTTAAGGTTAACGGAGTACACAGCGATTAATCACAAGAAAAAGAACATAGATTATTACGTAAAACCGACGTATAGAAATAATAGAATTCATATTCATAATTCTGTAAACTGTCAATATCAACTGACGTTAAATAACGAACCGTAAGGAGAAAGGGATAACGATCTGTAATTAATACTAGATTTGTGGAAAAAAGAGGGAGGGGAATGTTTAATGTATTGAAAGACATAAGGGTGTATTCTGTCCTACAATCATAACCTTGACTATAAAACGTAACTTTTTTTTAAAAATTGAACACGGCCCTGGGTGGGGCAGAGTAGTTATAAATTAGCAATAAATAGAATTTTACGTCAGAGCAATAGATCCGTGTAACCCGAAGCCGTTTGTAGTTTTTATCAATCTTTTTAAATAGAAATCTTGTGGTGATAATACATCTCGTGGATTTACAACAAGTGACATACAATATCACGTATCCCCAGGATATACAGATCGCCAGTATTATTGTAGGAAAACAAACGCCAAAGTCAAGAACATTGTACGTATCACCTTTATATGGATTTGATAACGAAATTAGCTACCGACGTGAGGAAATAATTGTTTAATTTACGACAGACAGATCGAGGTGGTGTTAAAATTCACAAATAAATAACGAAATCAAATACTTTTGTGGGTTCCGTAGAATAAAGGGTACAGGCCACCTATAGTAAACGTTACTTTCCCGTGGACTGTAAGTACTGAGGTAAGACAAGTTCTCATTTGAAATCGATATGGGAAAATAGTAATTAATCAATTCAGTATATTGTTTAGTAAAAATATGAAATCGAATATAATTTTTTTTTCTGGCTTCAAATTTTAATAAAACACCGCTAAAGACGGTATGGCCGGATTGCAAAGTAAGTTTTTGTCACCAACTGGGTCTAGGTCACTAAGTCAAATATTACAGCAATTACATTGAGAGGTCTTGTCAGAGGCAACCTACATGTATAATATAAAGTTTCTACTGTATACAGTTCCTTAGATTTTGCTTAAACCAGGAACTTTAACCAAAGTCTTTAACTAGGTCAAAGTCCAAGGTCAAGGTCACTAGGTCCAATGTTACGGCATAAATTGAAAGGTCTCATCATGGGCAACCTAAATGTATAATATAAGGTTTCTACTGCATACAGTTCCTTAGATTTTGCTTAAACCAAGAACTTTAATCAAAATCTTTAACTAGGTCAAAGTTCAAGGTCAAGGTCACTGGGTCAAATGTTACGGCATAAATTGAAAGGTCTCATCATGGGCAACCTACATGTATGATATAAAGTTTCTATTGCATACAGTTCCTTAGATTTTGCTTAAACCAGAAACTTTAACCAAAATCTTCCACTAGGTCAAAGTCCAAGGTCAAAGTCACTAGGTCCAATGTTACGGCATAAATTGAAAGGTCTCATCATGGGCAACCTAAATGTATAATATAAAGTTTCTACTGCATACAGTTCCTTAGATTTTGCTTAAACCAGAAACTTTAACCAAAATCTTTAACTAGGTCAAAGTCCAAGGTCAAGGTCACTAGGTCCAATGTTATGGCATAAATTGAAAGGTCTTGTCATGGGCAACCTATATGTATAATATAAGGTTTCTACTGCGTACAGTTCCTTAGATTTTGCTTAAACCAGGAACTTTAACCAAAATCTTTAACTAGGTCAAAGTCCAAGGTCAAGGTCACTAGGTCAAATGTTACGGCATAAATTGAAAGGTCTTGTCATGGGCAACCTTCATGTATAATATAAAGTTTCTACTGCATATAGTTCCTTAGATTTTGCCTCAACCAGAAACTTTAACCAAAATGTTGACGGCAGACGGACAGACGGACGGACAGACGGACGGACGGACGGACGGACATCGTCAATCTATAGACCGGAATTGCTTTGCAATCCGGCCAAAAATGTTAGAAAAACTACTAAAAATAATCTGTCCTCGTATAAACAAATGAAACATTAAAATTTCCGTTTTCAATCCGCTTCCATAAATCTTTTAGTTTTTCTTCAATTTAAATACGACTAGACAATTTCTTTTATCTGTGTGACAACATCGATTTTTTTTTTTTTTTGGTATCATACATTTGTATCTAAGACTAAATAAAGACGAAGAAAAAAAAGTAAGTTTATAGACACGCAATAATGTAGTACATAGCACGAGCTGTATATTCGGTGATTGGTCAATTGAACATGCAATTCAAATTTCTAAAATGTCAAGTGAATGCACATTAGCAAACTTGACACAAAGCGATCTTATGGTGATTTATTGGAAAGTTTGATTTTTTGTATATTTTGATCTATACAATGACTGAGTGAAAGAGAAAGTAAGTGTATAGGGAGGTCATATTCACCAATGTAAGTAAGAAAATCATTTACTGAGATATTGTACATGATGGTCACATGTGGTCCGTCTGAATCATTCTCTATAATAACATTACCATATTCGCTAGATATATTTATTGCTCATACATATATAAGAGTGATTTCTCAACTTTCCATCAAAGTACAGTGTACTGTATATATACGTGTATAGTGTTTGAGATGTACCAGCTAGTGTTCCGAATTTTCAAAGAGTAAGTTATTTCTACAATGTATAGACCATTCTCGTGCGATATATATGTTTTAAGAGTTTGGAAGTGTATTTTATATCATACAAAGCACCGAGGGAATCCCCTTACAGAGATTTTCCTTTCATCAGATTTTATACCACAAGTTACACGCATATTAAAGTGTGCATGTTAATGTGTATAGACATGCGGAAGCCTGACGTAATCTTGTAAAAACCAATGTGTTCAGATAAGACGACATGCAATTGTAATTATCTAAGGTAAAGAGGAGGGGATAAGTGGGGAAAATGTCCCCCAGGGTGGAGCTAAGTTACCTTGTAAAGCTGCTTTACTAATACTAGTACATTTTTGTCTCTTTTGATGCGCCCCAAAAGTGCCTACTAGTATCAAATTTTCACAGGAGTGATCAATTCCTATTTTTTAACAGCTACGTCACTGTATGTGTATGCAGCACTTTTTGTACGATCGGCTACGCGACTGAGCCTAACTCTCCAGGAGTAAGCTCTGACATGACAGGGGGAGTTGTTATAGCAGATGGTCTTATCATCAGAAAAAATAACTCTTCCTGTCTGTAAAAAAACTCACCCAGGGGCGGATCAAATATATGAAATACAAATATTTCATTTTTGAGTATTTTACAAAAACCAGACATCACATACGGCAGATGTTCGTCTTAATTTATTGCTACGTGTCTGAGTGTAATGCATCAAATCAACGACAAAAGTAATTTGATGTATATGTAAATAAATGTAGGAACTGTATTACAGTACTGGGTTGGTTTTCTTTTTCTGAATTCTGGATCCGCCCCTTGACAATTATAAGGAATGAAGACGTTCCCCTGTAGTAGATTCACGTCACGATACGTTAACATACCTGATTTCCATCATAAGCCTTGCGTTTCCAATCCTAATGATATTTACTCTTTTTTTTTCAGGAAATGGACAGAATTGAAGCTTTGAAGTTTCCAGTCCCCCAGTAGAGCCTGTCGACTTACAGTTCACATGGTAAATAGTTTATATTTTCGTTATGAATTTATTTTTTTGAATGTAAACATCTTTGAAAAATGTTCACACACGACGGAGTATGAAACGTGACACAGTACCGACCTGCTAACAGACATGACCTTATATGACCGGTGACTCCTACCTGTCACTTTGTAGTGATAAATTCAAATCCACTTTGCGATAAAAATCTCAAATCAGCATGTATTGAACTGATTAGAGTTATTTTATCGATACTGAAATATCCCATACAGGTGTGCTTCTTGTCATTTTGAATATTTTAGAGCAGTGGGGGTGTCATACATTTGAATTTCATCAGCGAAAAGATTTCATTATACGTGAAATAGATAGTAGATCTAGACGATGTGATTTTACGTTTATTATAATATTATCCAACATCATGTCATATCTATTGAAGGTAAGTCAGTGCTGTCAGGGTGAGTTTGAAAACATCGATTTTTACGCCTGAACATAAAATCCAGGTTGGGTGGGGGTGTTATAGTCATACAGAATACATCCGAACCAGCTGTCTAGTGGGCAACTCCCTAGTTTTTTCACTTGCTAACGTAGTTATGATCGTTTAAACAATGTTTATCAATTTGATCATCAACGCGAATCATCTGTTCTCTACACTGAGTAAACTTCACTTCCTACCACCAGACTCCAGCCTTCAGAGCTAGCCCTGTACCAGTCTAATATAATCAATGTAAAAAGGAAATCCAGGCCTTTATTACCAGGAAAAAACTACAGAGAAAAGGCAATACTTCTGATCCGAGATCTCAGAAATTGAACTGATTTATTGGCATAAGAATATTGTGTGACATTTATTTTCTAAGCATCTTCTACAAACAAATTAGAGACAGGCGTATGGTGGAATCAGGTATAGGCCGGGAGCTCTACGTAATATCACTGACTTCAGAAATACTGGAATCTACGTCATTTAGAAAGAAAATGTTATAGAATTATACTTTCTGAATGTCTCTTAGAAACCTATGTACGTATGAATTATGACCATATTGTTTAAATCGAGGATCGAAATAAGTATAATTGTGTCTATTTATGACAAATATCGATATGACACAACATTTTGGTCTCTAATGACGTTTTCTTTATCTCATTACAGCTAAAACCGGATGGAAATGATCTGTAAGACCGTGTCGTGGATACCAAATGAAGGAATGCTGAAAAATTGATTTAAGGAAATCCCACGCGTGTTTAGCGCGCATTCCGGAGTATGGTCAATTCCTTTTTCTAACAGAACATTGGAGTTCAATAAGGATTGATTCCGATCAGAGACAGAGGGAAGTCGGTCATGGGAAGTGAGCTAACAGATAATGCTCGGCTTCAGGGAATAATTAAGCGGAACTCAGTTGACTCATTTTTAACTCCGGAATCTGCAACACCGTGTCTTTGATAGGCTCGCATCTGAGTAAAAAAGTTTGCGTGGTTATGATTCAATGAATGGCGCAAACGCTGCAAGTGCCAGACTTCTGTGACTCCAAGGATGAAAACATAAGTAAATACTGCACTTTCTGCGTCTTAAGGAACAAAGAGGCATTATACAGTTATAGCTAGTTTAATCAAGGAGCTGTGTGCTTTTCATTAGCAGTGTTTCTGGGATGTGCTTTATCTCACGTGAAAGTTATAAAAAATGTAAGGATTATGTAATTTTCTGTCGGATTAAATTCATGTCAGGATAATTAACGAAGCAAGTGAAACAAGTTGGATCAAGGCATCTACAACGATGGGAACTAGAATTAGACGTGATTATTTTGCGGAGACTACACAAGCGTTAGTGCTATTATTACTTATCAAAGTGGTCACCTTACTAGATGTGTGTAGGATTTCTTACTCTTACACCGACATAACGGCTAATTGTTCCGGTGGCGCCTTACGTCACGTGCCGTTTCAGCTCCAGCATAATATTAAAGTCTTGGACCTAAGGAACAATAACTTGAAGGTGCTATATGAAAACGCTTTCGCCAAATATGACCTTCTTACAATCTTGTACTTACAAAATAACTCAATGACACTGCTGAAAAACAACACATTTGCCAAACTAAAAGATCTGAAAACTCTAGACCTATCAAACAACAAATTGACTTCAGCGCCCACGTCAGCCATAAGGGATTTATCGTCATTACTATCCTTAAATTTAAGAGGAAACCGGATAACTCGTCTTGAAAATGAAGCTTTTGCTAATTTGGCATCGTTGAAGTATCTGTATTTAGACGGCAACTACATAGAATACATCGCTCCTAGAGCCTTTTATGGCCTTAATTTTCTACAAGAACTCTATCTACAAAGCAACGCATTGACGACTTTGACAGCGGAGTCATTTCGTCCTCTGACATTTCGCTTCAAAGTTCTACAGCTTCACGACAATCGCTGGACGTGTGACTGTCATATAGGGTGGCTTAATAGCTACTTGAAAAACGAATCTCGTGAAGGATTGTTGCAATGGAAGGGTTCGGACTTTGAACCTAAATGCCACGGTCCTTCTCTTGTTAAAGGGAAACTTTTCTCTGAGCTCAATGAAAGTCAGTATTTATGTGAAATAAGGTTGTATTCTAGTAAAGATCGTAAAACTGTATCATACGGCAAATCAGTCAATCTTAGTTGTAGGTATTATTCAAATCCATTTGTACCCCCAATATGGCTGAAAGATAGCCACGTAATAAAACCAGACGACCAAAAGTACGTCATGGCTTATGAAAAGAAATCGAAGACGGAGACATTGAGTGTTTTACAAATCAATGATTTTAGTGGTGTTGACACGGGGAATTATCAGTGTTACCTTAGAAACGACCGTGGGAAAAGAATAGTGGATTATGAGTTGATGTTGCTAGGGGAGGATCCCGCCATGGCAACCTACGCTGTGTCGGAAGCACGTGAGAATGCGAACCCGCCAAACATGCGTACTATAAAGATCGTATTATCTGTGGTGGGAGGGATATTATTTCTTATCGTACTGACTTCCCTTATCATTTTTGCCGTGGTGAGATGTAAGCGAAAACGTCGGAAAACGCTAGAAGAGCGTAGCATCACTTTCAAAGAGCACTTAAAAAATAACATCTTAAATCAGAACGGAGGTATAATGGATTCGAAAACGGATATCAAATCTGTCGGCAAAGAGACCGTGGAGCCGAACGAGAACGATCCGCTATATGACCAAGTGGACAGACACCGAACGGAAGCCAATAACACGTACGTCTCATTTAAAAGTGAATTTACCGACCAAGAGGAGATAAACCCGTTATATTCAACCTCAAATAGTAAAGCTAAAGACAGCGACGAGTCAAACTGTGAATCAACGTCACCATTGTTAGAAAACTTCTCTCCGATTCTCTCGGACTCTTACGATCCTTTATACGAATCCTCGGTGGCTAGTTCATATTACCCATCCACGAGGATAAAATGTAACACACTTAACTCTCGGTACTTACCGTCGGACAGTTCATACGATACATATTTATCATATACCCCATACAGTACTCTATCTCATACGGGACAATATTCCCTTCCGCCCCACGGCATCATCCCGGGGGCAATGCCGAGTAAGCGCAGCGCCTCGGCTACGTATCTCGGCCCCGTTCCGCCAAAGAAACCCCCTCGGATGTTCCACTCCCGAGACAGTATGTCTCTGAACTCACACGGAAGTGAAAGTGAGGGCGAACATAAGCTCAAATTATCATTGCCACGCCCAAAACCCGGGACCGTGGACCAGTACGGTACGGCCGTGTGAACCCCGGGACCATGGACCAGTACGGTACGGTCATGTGGACCGCTGTCCGACCATTCAGATGATCTATATTTTTGTAAGACTTAACGTTGACTTGTTGGAACTTGGAATATATGTTGATTTTTTGGATGAAGTATGTTATACACAAGCAACGAGCTACTAGCTGTCATAACTTGTCAAGGGAGAGAATCAAAGCATTCCATTCAGCGGCAGAGATCGCGTGCGGGTTCCCACAATTAACGTTAACGTAGGAGCTGTGTTGACGATGATGACCCATGATCTCTTCTATGTGTTTTTGTGTTTGCCCGCTGTACTTTTTTTGTATTTTGCTTGTTGTATAGCATTTAGAGAGTATTGTTTCGCGTTTGTGCAATATTAATACATTTATTACAGTATTATTACCTTACTTCTTTCATTGACCACTCGTTACTTCAATTCAGAGCTATATCAAATCAACAGAAAACTTATTTCCACGATGATGTAATGTAACAATTTATCAACATGATCCTTTTAACAATTTTCAGAAAACATTGAAACAGTTTACCCCTTATCCATGCTGAAATAATCTTCTATGTCAAAAGATCGTATTCAAGTTCATTCTAAATCTTTTGTTGTATTTATTGTCCTTCTTTTAGTGCTATATTCCCTTTCCCAAATACATGTACATAAATAAACGTGTTTGATATCAAGAAAAACCAGGTGTGGGCAGAATGACTTTCTCTGAGTGATAGGACCATAAACACAGAGGAAGTTTTTCTTTTTTTTGGCAATAACTTA
This sequence comes from Pinctada fucata, assembly GCA_028142955.1. NCBI lineage: Eukaryota > Metazoa > Mollusca > Bivalvia > Pterioida > Pteriidae > Pinctada > Pinctada fucata. The sequence continues at coordinate 2,094,998 of AP027111.1, forward strand.
TGTACTAGGTGGAGCGGAGAACGGTTCTACAGCCATTGTTGAGACCAACTGTTCTGATAGGATAATGTATACGTAGAACTATCTGTCTCTACCTCAAAAATCTTCATTTAATTTCCACGGAAATTCGCCGCGCGCACCTTCATCAAGTAATAACCATTATACATGTAGCCAATTAGAAAAGGTTTAGTTGCTAATCTGAAAAAATGCATAATATTCACTACTGTTTACGTTTCCCTGAAGCATATTTATCTCAAAGAATTTTGGTAATTTTGAAACTATTTCTGTGCATCAGAAAATGAAAACACAAACTTAATACGATGCAAATTATGATATTTAAAGTAATAAGCCATTATTGTGTAAACTAGAAAGCACTCCCTTTAAAATTAATATTTTTGTTGAGGCCTTTCTTAATCGAGATGACCATTGTGTGGTTCCTCCACCTCACATTGAAGAAGACTTGCACAGTGGGCATTGATGAATGGTTAATATCATATACCTTATAATACGTCATCCTATCTATCATTTAGGTCATCCGATCTATCAGTAACGACAATGACGTATCACTGTAAGGTGGACACTTGTCGCGCGCTTTATTGATTGCAACATTTTCCCGCGCTTTTAAAACAAGCCTAAATTCTTTTTAAAATTGATGTATTCTCCTCAAAGCATCCCTTTCAAACATGCCAATACTTCATAACCCCATCAGCGGACAGAACCAATAGTAGATTAGGGACCAAAACCACTACGATGAACAAGTCCAAATTACAGAGCAGTTCTTGCTTTCCTTTTAGCGTACCGGACCATCGGCTGCCGGGGTCATACATGTAATTCAAGGGTCATAATGACACATTTTAGTATCAAGGCACACATAATTGAATTAAGCTCGAAAATCCCAAAAGCGTTTACGTTGTCATCATACACTGACATGGTAATTATTATAGTGTGATTCGATTACACAATGCCAACGATTTCCCACGACGTTAGTGACATCCTAATATCAGATAATTAACAATAATAGGAAGGCGCTCAGACTTTACTTTTTAGCTTCTTACGTAATACAATATGTATTTAGTTGTAGCTCAAGGGAGGTCACTCTATAAAATATTCGGAATATAAGATCTTTTTTTTTCTGTTGTCTCAAGTGTGTGTATGTTTGTATTTTAAGTGAAGCTTTCAGAAAGCAATGATGCTCAAACAACAATAAAGTGCTTGTTGTAAAATATCACAAACTTTTGTTTTCTCTGCAAAATATCATCAAATTTCATTTATCTCCGCATAATACAGCAATATACATGGATAGGCCGTTTCATACATCTGTTTTACACCTGATAATTTTCAGGATGCATACAAACATAAAAGTGTTGCATACCTTAGTATGCCAACAAGAAACAATAACCTTGTAATGAGACCTGATGAGAATGTGGCCTTTTTAGTGTATAACAGTTTATGCTGGTATCATACCAATTCTACATTGGAACCTTGACCTATGTTTCATGACCTTTAAACCAATGCAGAATGAACTGCATTTGAATAAGTATTAAAATGTGGTCTATATAGCTCAAGCTGTTGAAACACAATGAAAGAATGAACATTGACCTTGAGAACTTTTACAATAGGTTACCTTGACCTTAGATTAAATTTCAAAGGCTTGGTGCTTTTTTTCAATGAATCATTGATGGACTTGAAAATAATTTGTTATCTGTAACCCTTGCTGATTATGGTCAAACTTCATGCGTTATGTTACATTGAATCCTCAAAGCAAACTTCATACAAATATCTGTAAAGTGACAGAGAAAGTCTTAAAAAACACTTACTTCAGAAAACATTTTAGTATTGTATGCTTTTTGACCTTGAACTTTTGTAATTAAATTGAAAATAAATGTAGATAATCTCGCTATCCATGGGCAACTTTTGTGAAAGAATGAGTAAAATCATGATATTCACAAGACTTCTCATTTTATATTGCCAAATGTGACCTTAACCTTGTTAAATATGTGACCTTAACCTTGTTAAATATGTGACCTTAACCTTGTTAAATATGTGACCTTAACCTTGTTAAATATGTTCTCGACAAACTTACACACACCAGGACACACAGCAGCAAGATGTATCTCCTCTGAAACTGTCAAAATGAGCAACAAATGTTTCGTATAAAGGGCAACAACTCCTGTAAAACTGGGTCAAAATCAAATACAGTCAAAGTTGATCTGTAGTTTATCACACCAAAGCAACACAATAGGTTTGAATTCATACCAACATCTAAAAGAATGGCAAATTATAGAAAACATATCACAGATAGACAGACAAACACAGTCATAGACAGATTGGAAATGTATAGTCCCTTCAAGTTTCAATAACGCAAGGCTAATAATAGAATTTTAGTGTTCAAGCACAGGGGCTACAGTACACAAAGAGTACAGAATAAATACCCCCTCCCCTCCACTTATAATACATAAACAAACATGTTTATGTATATAAGTGGAGGGGAGGGGGGGGGGGGTATTTATTCTGTACTCCGTGTACTGTAGCCCCTGTGGTTCAAATGGTTCAAATAATCTATTTGGTCCGTTTTTTCTCTAATGGGTCTGACCAAAACACGACAGCCTTACTGTTGTGACCAGTATATAGCAATCACAACCCTGAACCTTCCTATATTGATTTCTATCTACCGGTTTTGTGCATCACCTCTCCAAGCATTGATGATGGACCAATCTGGTCATTGATTAGAGCAAGCATGCATATCTAATGAAGAAATTCTATCAAAGATAAATTAGATTTCTAAGGATTCCTCCATACAGAATTTCAAGCACCCTAGAATAACATCTTTTGTGATTATTAATATTATCTCGAAATAGGTCAGATATTGAATACTTGTCTAGACAATAGTGACAATGCTTTGTTTCACAAGATGTACCTTAGAGTGAACGGTCTAACAAAACAAGGGTCAGGTGACCTTAATTCAGCCCATATATGTAGCTCTTACAGGTTATTTGCAGATTTAATAAAATCAAATTCAAGGAATTGTGGTCCCCCGCTTTTTGGTGTTTGTCTTTAAAGAAATGTTCTCTAATCTTAAGTTTTCATTATATATCTCATGTATTATCAAAATTCTATATATCAAAAGATTACATTCCAAGAAAAGGTCAAAAGGTCCAAACTTTAGTTAATAAGGGTAAGGGAAAGGTCTTGTGAAAAGGAATGCATATATATGAAAGTCCTATCATTTACTATCCAAAATTTATGGTTGAGGTTGAAGTTTTTAAATGTATGTCAACATCCAAGGACGAGGGCACAAGGTCAGAATGTTGTTACCAACAGAAAGGTCATGTCACACTGAATACTCATGTGAAATATGAAAGCCCAATCACTTACCATTCAAAAAATGGTCATGGTCAAAGTTTTTGAAAAGTACGTCAAAATCAAAGGTCAAAGTCACAAGGTAAAATTTTTGGTATCCATTGAAAGGTCTTGTCACTTTGAATACACATTGAAATATGAAAGCCCAATCACTTACCATTCAAAAAATGGTCATGGTTAAAGTTTTTGAAAAGTAGGTCAAAATCAAAGGTCACAAGGTCAAATTTTTTGGTATCCATGAAAAGGTCTTGTCACAAGAAATACACATGTGAAATATGAAAGCTCTATCACTTACAATTCAAAAGTTATGGTCAAGGTAAAAGTTTTTGGGACAGACAGAAAAACAGGCTTTATTTTCACGCCTCTGACAAAACTGTTGCAATCTCATTGGATAAATCTTGGTCATGTGATGCCATGAAAACCCGTATTGAGCACCACATTTCTGTAATTGATGAGTACAATGTAATGCAAAGGTCTGAGGTGTGATAAAATACATGGTGTGAAAAGAAAGAAGGGAGGAGATCTCCAACAAGACCAAGACCCGTTACAGACTCGGCTTCGCCTTGTCCAGTAAGGATAAAACAGTTTGTGGTAACAGTATTTCCTCAGCACAAGTATTCCTCAGACAAAACACAAAATAGACTTAAACTCACATAATTAAACATTTGTAAGGTAAATGCCGCTTAGAAATATGAATTCTTCTACAATAAACCCTAAACTGCTAAGGCAGTATGGCCAGATTGAGAAGCGCCAGTTTTAGTTGATGTATACTTAATCTACAGCATTGTTAATATAGGGAATCTATCGGTGAAATATTAAAGCCCTACCCTTTATAATTCAAGAGATATTGCTATTCTTAAGGTCAAGGTCTCAAATGAAAGGTTCAAGGTCACAGTCTCATTTGCAAGGTCTTGTAATAAAGAATTGTAATGTAAAATATGAAAGTAATACCGCTTATCTTTTAAGAGATATAGTCAAGTTTAATTTTTACAAAATCTATCAAACTTCAAGGTACATGTAGATGCCTACAGGTTAAAAGTCAAGGCTTCATTAAAAGGTCTTGTCATATATAATCTATACATGAACTATTGAAGCTCTATCCATAACAGTTCAAAAGATATAACTATGGTTAAAGTTTTTTTTTTTTAAGGTCAAACTTCAAGGTCAATGTCACTCACTAGGTCAAAAAGCAAGGTCACAAATGAAACAAGGAGCTTGAACATGAATTATAAAATCCAACACCAAAGATATGGTCAATGTTAATGCTTTTGAAAAGAAGGTCAAACTTTAAAGACAAGGTCACTAGGTCAAAAGTCAAAGTCTAAAATGAAAGATCTGATCATGGTCAATGATTATATAATATTACTTGTCAATTCTTCTCATAGTTTTCTCCCTAATGGCTAAAACACAAATTCAGAATTTCCCATCTCAAGGTCAAAGGTCAAAATTTGTCCTTTTTGAGAAAACTGTTTGGAGCAGCAACTTGAAACTTTACATGGTGTTGATGAGTGAATCAAACGCAGCAACACTAAAATGCAAGAGTTTAACCAAAATGTTGATGCACTGACTGACAGACAGACAGACTGACGGGCAAACAGACAGATGGTTGGACTTTGCCATTTCGTAGACCTGACTTTGCTTCACCCCCTGTATAGTGTTCAACACTTGAATGGTGATGATGAAACACTGAAAGTACTGATGGACTTGAACCTTATGATTCCATAGTCAACTAGCTTGTTATTAGATTCAGTTGTATATAGCTGTTATGGCTTATACAATTTGGGCTATCTTATTATGGTAGGGCTATAATGGAATAATTTCAGGAATTAATATTTTACTTGTTTTCTAGATATTAAAAATTTTCTTTTATTAAATAAATTCACTACAATTTTTTTTAGTGCTTATGATTCAGATTAATTTGATCTCTCAAGTTTGATCAAATCCAGCTGTACAGAGCATACAAACCGTTTAACAAACACAAGACTTGGCGTGAAATACAATAATTAGTATAACAAACTTTAGGAAATCAGAAACCGATACCGGTATATTTACAGGTACAAGTAGATGGATGGACAGACAGACAACCTTCAAATTCCTGATTACTTTAGCTGGAAAGGTAGTCGTTGTACAAGGATGACAGAGTTATCAGCCTTTGTATACAAAAACATACAAGGATGACAGAGTTATCTGTCCTTAGCCAAGAATTATTTTAATTTCATCTTACCTTCTGCCTTATGTGGTCAAAATTAATTCCCAGCTCTGAAAAAATCAACATATCATCCAATACTAATATAAACGATTTACAAAACTAATTCACTTTAAAATCAAAGCACACAATCTCAAATGAGAATGTTTGGAAGCCATGAAACAGGTACAAGAAAGGTGAAAACTGCATACAAAATTTCTCTCAATTAGAATTTGGTATTCATATCATCTAAATAGTGACTTCGTGAAAAGGGTGTTTAGGAAATTCAAACATCTCATCATTCCTTTATAATTATAACCTTTCAAAAGTTAATCAGTTTTAAAAGCAGGACGAAGTGCCAAGTCTTGTATAACTCTTCATGAGCTAATGGGTTTAAATTCGTTCAAAAAGTTATAACTTTTTAACCACAGAATTTAAACTCCTTAAACATGTATAACATGATAGTCCATACTATACCTTCTAGAAGTGGAGGTTCATTTTCATAATCGTCTTCCCCTGTGGTGCTTGGTGATGTGAATGCGTTACTGTCTGGGGTCATAATAGAACCCGTGTACATGTTGGGGGAGGGATTCATATAGGAGGGGTCACCCCCACCGCTATACCCCTGGCTGTAGTCAAACTGACCAAACTGGCTACAAGAAAGAAATGAAAAATACTCTATAATTAACTTGTAGGTTAATATCAATTCTCTTTAATTACTAGTAAAGCTTATGGTATCTGTCACTTTCAAGACATGCGGAAATATTTTTTTTATTTCGATAAAATTACAATGCCAATAAGAAACTTGATAAAATGTACATTCAAAACAAGAAAGTTGTATGCAAAACCTTGGCTTGTTAAAATGATCAAATAGGATGGTTATTTAGCACTACTGTATCCTACCTGTCCTGTCCAAATCCACCTCCACCAAACTGATTGTTCTGTGTATAATCATAGTTCCCCTGATAGAATCCACTCTCATCTTGGTTAAAACCATCCGTCATGTTGACGCTTTATCTGTTACGAAAATATGACATACAGAATTAATTGAGCCCTTTTGGAATTACAGATTACACAACATATTTGTATGATTGCATGTGACCCTACTCTACATTTTAATGATACTGGAAGCCAGGAAAAGAGAGATGTATATGACAAATAAAACACCGCTAAAGACGGTATGGCCGGATTGCAAAGTAAGTTTTTGTCACTAACTGGGTCAAGGTCAATAGGACAAATAATACAGCATAAATTGGAAGGTTTTGTCAGAGGCAACCTACATGTATAAAATAAAGTTTCTACTGCATACAGTTCCATAGATTTTGCTTAAACCAGGAACTTTAACCAAAATCCTTAACTAGGTCAAAGTCCAAGGTTAAGGTCACTAGGTCAAATGTTACAGCATTAATTGAAAGATCTTGTCATGGGCAAGCTTCATGTATAATATAACGTTTCTACTGCAAACAGATCCATAGATTTTGCTTACACCAGGAACTTTAACCAAAATCTTTGAGTAGGTCAAAGTCCAAGGTCAAGGTCACTAGCTTAAATGTTACAGCATAAATTGAAAGGTCTTGTGATGGGCAAGCTTCATGTATAATATAAAGTTTCTACTGCATATAGTTACTTAGATTTTGCCTCAACCAGAAACTTTAACCAAAATCTTTAACTAGGTCAAAGTCCAAGGTCAAGAGGTCAAATATTATGGCATAAATTGAAAGGTCTTGTGATGGGCAAGCTTCATGTATAATATAAAGTTTCTACTGCATATAGTTCCTCAGATTTTGCCTCAACCAGAAACTTTAACCAAAATGTTGACGGCGGACGCACGGACAACCGGACGGACTGACAGACGGATGGACATCGTAAATCTATAGGCCGGAATTGCTTTGCAATCCGGCCAAAAAGTTAACAATGTTCATGTGATGACCTGGCTTTATAAAGATTTTTTTAAGAAACCTTATCAGGAGAAATGATTCGATGATTGAGCAAATGATTGGTTCCAAATTGTTTTGTCCTTAGTCCCCTTGGCTCGGAGTTCTTTTGCCCTGTTTTTTTTTATTCTCTGTGTCAGTCATGTTTGTCTCATAAAAGATGTGCATTTTACATTCAATTTGTATCTCTCTCTTTTAATTAAAGGTTAGTGAATAATTTTCTGTATTATCTTATTTAATCAAGGTGTCACAATGAATGTTTTCGTCATCAAGACAATTTATATCAGAGTACATGCATGAAGATGCTTTATCACTAAGCACAACATACAATGTACAATATATGATACAGATGCTGATTCTTTATTATGAGAGATAGAGTCACAGCGAAACGCTTAATTCATAAAAATGTTGAGTTTTTGTGATACATTTTGGTATAGGTTTTCACAGAGTAATTACTTGGAATGGACATTACCGACCGTAAGGATCATTTCTCTAGGTAACGGCGATAACTGCTTTATTTCAAAGACGGCAAACTTGCCTCATTTTTCATTGTAAAGATTGTGAAATCAGCTTCTACAGTTTCAATAGGTAACTGGCTTCTATAGCTACTGAGATTATAGCCTCTACCAATATAAATTATCATTATGATGAATGAGGTAAAGGATAACTTTATCACATTTCAGGACATAAATTCTACTTCCAAGTGTTAACTTCTCCTCAGAGGTCTGTGAAATGTGATACCCAGTGGTATCACAAAACTACATATTTTGCTCTGAATCAATATTAAAATCACAGGTTTCCCTGGTACACTGTATCATACTGTGGCTGTTACTATTCCAGTGTGTCACCGGATGAACTAAAGGGTCAATTAACTCTATAGCTAAATTATTTAACACACTGAATTATCATAGGAAGCATAGTTCCCGAAGATACATGTAGGAAAGTCTATACACATATAAGTTCCTACTTTACATCGACGTTTGAAAGATACTAACTTTCAAAAACTGCCTGTACTGAAAGTCAATTTTTTTCTGTATTCTGTATTCTTTTCACCACTTTCATTGGAAACCACAGTAGCTAGCCCAGCAGAAATTCATACCATGAAGAATGAATAAATTTTTGTTTGAAATCAATAAATCGATCAGTACTTTTCCAATTTAAATTTCCTTTGATTTTCTTTGTCATACACAGGTGAATAAAATTTACTCCAGCTTTCTTGAGAAAAAGTAAATAATGATGTAATGATGTCAGTGCTCGTAAGGTTATGACGTCAAGTATGACATTACAGTATGTGCTACTTCGTACGTGAAGGATTAATTTAATTAGGATAATTTAGGATAATAATTTTATGTATACGAATTCATTTCAAAATTAATAGAATTTGAATAAATTGGTAGATAAATAAATTGGTGGATGATCAGACAAATGGGTGCTTCAAAAGTAAGACAATCACTTTGAAACATGCTATGCTCCCTCGAAGGCAATGCTTTTATATAGATTCATATTACCACTGGAACCATAATGTAACATAGGGCTGTCACAAAATGATAAGCTCACCATTTTATTCCTATTACGATATTTACTCGTGATACGATTCGTATCACGATACATAATTTTTAGTGTAGATATGAAGGCATTTCTGTAATTCATCAGATATTTCACAAGCTGGTTTAACAAAAACAAATTAAGATAATTCTTAAGTTGAAACTGCTTTGAGAATTATTATATTGACTTGAAAACTGCATGGAGCTTCTTTTAAAGTTATATTTGACGACTTGGTGTAGAGTGTCATCATATTGATTTTTTTAAAAGATAAAACTAAAAGCCGAAAATGAACCGTAAATCAACGATACAGCCCTTCATCAAGAACCATGGTGAATCAAAAACTGCAATGAAATGTGAACCGCGGTGAATTGTGAACCGCAGTGAATCGTGGCAGCCCTAATGTTACGGAGTGATATATTGTACTAAACTGGCGCTTGTACTGGACTGGGCCAGTAGGACATCTTTTCGGCTCACTTGGTAGAGCAGGGATTTTTTTGCCCCTTATTGGGGCCGTTATTCGGCCCCATTCCCAATGAAAAATAGTATCTTTTTTTCCCAATTGTGGCTCTAAAATTTCCCAATCACATACAGATGGAATTATCACCAAAATTAGTGAAAAGTACTGGTTCAAAAGTAGCAAATCTACTAATCATTTGCCATATTGTTGTAAGCATAAGAAATTAAATCATATTTGAAACAAAATTATTTGATCAAATATTCAATTCTGAACTTTTGATTGTATAAACAGTCATTTTACTTTTATATTGGTACTTCCCAAAATATTCCCAAACGTCGCAATTTTTCCCAATTGCACCGGCCCCGACCCCATTCCCAAATTACTGAAAAAAATCACTGTAGAGCGTTAGACTGATGATCAGAAGGTTGCAAGTTCAAGTGCAGGTGGGGGCAGTCTCTTATTTCAATGGAAACTGGGGATCTTTTTACTTTTCTCTAAGCGCTTAGACAAAACGTAAAGAAGCTCCTCAGTTTCCATTGAAATTAGCCAGTCTCGTCACATGTTTTCTACGGGATAATCCTGTTCCTCCGACACTTTTAACTCCGACAGTTTTAATTCCGAAACTTTTTACTCCGACAGTATTTACTCCGACACTTTTAACTTCGACTGTTTTAATTCCGACACTTTTTACTCCGACAGTATTTACTCCGACAGTATTTATTCCGACACTTTCTATTTGACAGTGCTTAATAACACACGATATCTATCTATTTCATGTATTTGTATTGCCCGATTGGAGGGGGACAGGGGTCCCTGCTCCTTTCTTCCAGTAACCCCCACATATTTTGACTTTCTCTCCCATGCTCTATCTCCTCTCATACTGTCTTGAATGACTCCCCCCCCCCCTCCAGTCCTCTTTCTTCCCCTCCCACCTCTTTTATTTCAAGGACAGGGAATGGTCTCCAGCATGACCACCTTACAATCACCCAGCGAAACAAACCCTCAAGTAAAGGACAAATAAATGACATAAAAAACTACAAATCGCAAAGAGACAACACTATTCACTAGAACATCGTACAAAATAATCGCAACAGACGTACAGAAACATCAAACATTGATGACAACACTAAAAAGGAAGGAGACCAATGTGCACCCGGCGCCGACTGTGGACGGTCATCTGCTATAAGCAAATGGTGTTGATATCCGGATTTCGTGCGCATAACCCTTAAACTTATCCGGATACACAGAGGTCTACATAGACACACAATTACTGTATAAACATAAAACTTCTCATTGAAAGGTGACATCACAAACAAGATAATTGAACGCAGCGATCTTGTTACACAAATTCTATGTAAATTGGTCTAAAAAATTATATGGCATGCGTATAAGAGTCTGTGCTCTGCTGGCTGAAGCAATTCAAGATCAATTACCGTCAGCCAGCAATTCAAGATCAATCACCCGAGAAGTCTGACCAACTTTCAGAAGGACAGAGAATCAAGACCAAATCTTCTCTGACTAGATCTCAACAAGGCCCATCATGGAGTCCCGTCGTCATGGTTTATTAGTGTGCAACGTTGGGAAAGACATTGTTACAAAACTGTAGATTGGTCCAATACCATGCCCAGTGTTTTTGTGATGACTTAAGGATCATATCCTAAAGCAGGCAACCGACTATTTTCTTACATTTGTGGTTGAAGTTTGATCTTTCTTTGATCCTTTTGATTTTGTGTATAAGGTCATCATAAAATGAAGGTAATGAAATTCCCAAAGATACATACTCTGATGCTGGAGTTTTGAGAGAAATTCAGAATAGCTATTGTAAAATTTCCAAAAAGATTTTACAAGTTAATGATATCTAAATCATTGAATGATAAGGTTTTTTTTGTAATTTGTATATTTTTGTCATTGAAGTCCCGAAGCATGGGGGCAAGCTCTAGCGTACCTGATGAGCTGAGAGATGTAAATCCCGTATGATAGCAATATTGGAACAACGCCATCAAGCCAAGCAAAATTAACTATGTTGAAGCCTAAAGTATTCTCTTTTGTCGTATATCTTTGTCTGAATTTCTCCGTCATTGATTTTGATATCAATATCCAAAAATGGTGTAGCTATATCATTTGTGTTTGCTTTGTTCAATGTTAACTCTGGAGGATAAATTTGATATTTGTAATGGTCATAATGTGGGTTATCAATATTCAAATATGTTAAAGAAGATTCAAAATAACATCAAGATACCTAGAGGTGCCGTTGAAACATTCCAATTCGTCACATTTCTTGAGTTTTTGCAGATTTAGCATGAATTCTTTTTCGTATGTTCAAAAAAATAAATCTGCGACCAGAGATGCACAATTAGACATTTTTCGTGTTCGCGAACTTCGGACTTCGAACACCGCAATTCGAAGGGACTCTCACAAACGTAAATTGTTAATGTTATCCCAATTAACCTAGATTAAATTTTGTTAAAATTTATTCATTTTTATACGCCCGTCATTTGAAGGGTCGTATTATGGTATGGCGAAGTCCGTCCGTCCGTCTGTCCGTCCGCCTATGGAACGCAATAACTTGAATATGCGTCAACGGATTTTCAAGATATTCATACATTATGATTGGACTGTGGAGAGGAAGCCGCCTTTCGATTTTCAGGTTCATCCGATATGTCGTTACAGAGTTATGGGACTTAGTTTTTTTTAAATACAGTGAAAAATATACTAAAACAGTTTAAAATTATTTAAAAATCTATTTCTGGTCGAAATGTTTTGAAATTTTGTATACTTCAAGTAGAAAGGATATTCTTTGACATATGTAACGGGTTTTTAATTTTTCTGTCGCGGATCCGAGATATTGTGTGTAATGGGAGGGGGGTTGGGGTTATATGCGCATACATGTTAAGCTAAAGGCAAAATATAGGCGCATGGAACGCAATAACTTAAATATGTGTCAACAGATTTTCATGATATTGATTACATTATGATTGGACTGTGGAGAGGAAGCCGCCTTTCGATTTTCAGGTTCATCCGATTTAAGGTAGAAAGGATGCTCTTTGACATATTTAACGGGTTTTTAATTTTTGGTCGCATAACCGAGTTATGGGACTTAGATATTTTAGATGCAATGTTAAAAACATACTAAAATAGTTAAACATTCTTTAAAAATCTATTTCTGGTCAAAATGTTTATATGCACATACATGTTGAGCTATGTGCAAAATATAGGTGCATGGAACGCAATAACTTGAATATGTGTCAACAGATTTTCATGATATTTGTACATTGTGATCAGATTTTGAAGAGGAAGCCGCCTTTCGATTTTCAGGTTCATCCGATTTGTCCTTATGGAGTTATGGGTTTTGGTGTTGTGAAAAAAATACCAACGGGCGTATCTTGCGTATCTTGCTGCGTGAGCGTAGGATTTATCATATGTGAATGTAATATTTAAAGCTCTCCATGGTCATTTCGTCTATTGTGCTCTCAGATTTTACATTTCTAATTGCACCTGGTTTCTTTAATATGACCCCTTAAGTGCGAAATCCGAAGTACGTGAACTTGAAAAATGTCCATTAGTACCCATAGGAATTCGAATAACTTGCCTATAGATAGTATTTTTTTGTGCGTGCTCCTTCAGATGAAATAAGTTGGAGGTTCCAATTCCTGGCTTTAGCTTTCTGTTTTGGGGTAAAAAGTTTGATTTCTGCAAAACTTCACGGACACTTGATAAATGTTTATTTATTGCTGCTTCTCAGTCCCCCCCCCCCCCCCCGTTAATGAATTTGAATTTTTCCGATGTTCTACGTAAGATCTCGCTTTTCCCTCAAAAAAATTTCAATGCCCAAGGATGCAAAAGTGGCATTTGGCGGATGATCAAAGTAGTGGTTATTGACAACACTTTCATGGAAAAACATTTTGTGCGTAACACATTTTTGGGTTTCATGAATGACAACCAGACCAGTAATGTTACTTTATGATAACAGCGAAGCAAGCCTGTATTTTTTTTTCTTGTATTTTGCTCTACTGCAATGGTCAAAGACCAGCCGAACTTATGCGATACTGTGTTGTCCGTGATCGCAACTCCGTGATAGAAACCTATTTTGTTTGCATTTAGCTTGATCCATGGTCTAGTTGTGCACCTGATATTTTGTTTGAGCTTCTCGGTCTGATCGTTTCTCCTATATTACCTTATGTAATCTTGTTAATACGTATTCTCAGAAGGTACAATGCAAGGAACTGTAATGAAAACATAAGTTTGGGTCGAAGACAATTTTTGGAATTTTGTAAAAGTTATGATTAAAAATACTTAGTATATTATTGATTATTGTAAAAAACAAAAGTAAAAATAAAAATAAAATGATACGATAAAGAATTTAGAATCAGAACTACGGTCAGAAATACATATAAAGAATACATTAACAAGGAGAAAATAGAACAAAGGAGGGGATCTCCAACAACACCAGGTTGTAGCACCATCAGCAAAACCCCAAAACACCCTTATTCATCTGTGTTGCTTGGGCCCCTGCGTTTTGCGGTCTTATTTGTGAGTGGTCATCCGACAGTGAAGAGGTTGTTTTACACCACAATTGTACGCTCTTCGAGACCTCTGAGTAATCGGAAAACTTGGAGGGTTGTGCGCACGTAATCCAGGATAACCACACCTTCTGCTATTTCCGTGGCAGATGGCCGTCCTAAGTCGGCACTAGTTGCCCATTGGTCTCGTTATTTTATGTGTAGTCCTTTGTGATTGATGCTTCTGTGTTGTGCGTTGACGTTCCTTGTCCCAGGATTTTCGAAAATGGGTGTAGCCATGTTCTAATTGTTATTACCAGTTCTCGAAAAGAGTAATTGATAGAGAGATAATTCATTAGTATCTGAAAGGGAAGAGATATGTTACTCCCTCCAATGCTATTTTTGACATAGATTTTATTTGGATATGCTACTGAATCGACTCTACAGGAATTCTGGAGTCGCGCACTCTCTGTAAAGTAAATGCAGAAATTTGAATTCTAAAATAATGTAAAATGGCGCTAGTGAAATTAATTTGGACTGCTTATGAAAAGGCGCACTTTGGCTGGAAGCATCACTGATGAGAATGTAATATTCGAAACACGTGTCTGGTGCATGAAAATTGGTTTGAAAATTTCTTCAAGAAGGTATAGAGTTAGAACCCTACCGCATTTCGAGATCTAAAGAAAGGAAATTCAAGTAAAAAAAAATTTTTTTTCGATATGATTCGATTCAAATCGTGAATCTTTTTTTATAATGACATATACAGTATATCAGAAAATGACTTGTCAAAAAGTCGGAAAGAGCTTTTAAAGGAATGTCCGAAACATTGATTCATAATTCTGGAAATTGAGAATGAATTCAATATCAATAACCATGCTTACCTTAAATAGACTTTTATTGCAAAAACAATAGCTGATTTTCAAGTAGATTTATTGGGTAGTCTGACACCAGACATCACAAAATGGCGGTAAATAGAAAATAGCAATCCAAGGAATGCTTGTGTCGCCTGCGAAGCGGTTTGATTATTATTCTAGAAAGTGGATCAAAATTATTGGTATCAGTAGAAAAGTCTTGTCAAATGAAATTCATTTGAAATATCAGACCTCTTAATTACAACTTATCATTTCATCTTATCTCATTTTATCATGGTCATTCTCAAATTTTCAGAAATGAGTGTCAATCATCTAGGTCAAGGTCACTACGTAAAAATTGGTAACAAAAAGGTGTCATCATAAGAAATATTTAAGACCTATCACCTACCAGTTAAAAGATATATACAACCTTAAAAAAGAAGGTCAAATAGCTAGGTAAAGGTCAAAAGGTAAAAAAAACTATGGTATGTGTAGAATGGCATTGTTACAAGAAAAATACATGTGAAATATCAAAGCCCTATTACCTACCAATCAAAAGATATAGCCAATATTACTTTTCTTGAAAAGTAGGTCAAATATCTAGATCAAGGTCTGTGTAGAAAGGTCTTGTCACAAGGAATACAAATGTGAAATATCAAAGCCCTATCACTTACCAATCAAAAGATATATCCTTTCTTAATTTTTTGGAAAAGTAGGTCAAATATGTAGGTCAAGGTCAATAGGTCAAAAATTATGGTATGTGTAGGAAGGTCTTGTCACAAGGAATACACATGTGAAATATCAAAGCCCTATCACTTACCAATCAAAAGATATAGCAAATCTTATCTTTTTTTCAAAAGTAGGTCAAATATCAAGGTCAAGGTCACAAGGTCAAAAATTATGGTATGTGTAGAAAGGTCTTGCCACAAGGATTGCACATGTGAAATATCAAAGTCCTAACACTTACCAATCAAAAGATATATCCATTCTTAATTTTTTTGAAAAGTAGGTCAAATATGTAGGTCAAGGTCACTAGGTCAAAAATTATGGTATGTGTAAGAAGGTCTTGTCACAAGGAATACACATGTGAAATATCAAAGCCCTATCACTTACCAATCAAAAGTTATGGGCTGTGACACCCAAAGTGTGACAGACAGACAGACGGACGGACTGACAGACGGACGGACAGACGGACAGACGGACAACGGACAAAGTGATCCCTAAATGTCGCTGTGCTTCGCAGGCGACACAAAAACCTGGCAACGTATAACGTCAGCGCGATCAAATATGACGTAATAATAATACGGTCATAAATATTTTCTAAACGACTGAAAAATAAGTCTATACATAAAGATTTTTTACGGTTTCCCTCTCCCCGCCCCTCTAAATCGGCCAATTTATATCACTGCAAAGAACGTAGATTTTGATCATGTTTCGATCCTTTTTTTCAACAAACTGAGCGTCGGAGTAAATACTGTCGGAGTAAAAAGTGTCGGAGTAAATACTGTCGGAGTTAAAAGTGTCGGAGTAATTACTGTCGGAGTTAAAAGTGTCGGGGTAAATACTGTCGGAGTAAAAGATGTCGGAGTAACTGGATTCCCCCTTTTCTACAATATCATTACTCCCATTGCAGCTGCAACTAAATAGTGATATATGGTCAGTTAATTGGTAATGTTGGAGAGTGTACAGTTGTAGAGTTGACGTATGACACTTCGATGACGTAGTTTGTGAACAAGTAACGATCAGAGAAAATTCGCAGTTCTCAAAAACTCACAAATCAATTTAGAATATAAGTTAATCTGCTTGTCTGTTTTATCTTCATTAAAGATCGAAATATTTTTGTTTATGCTTCAAATTCAATAGAAATGATAGGAAAATACTTTTGTAAAAGTAAAATGAAAGTACAGTCGCACTTCCGGAATCAAATATGACATATCAACCGCGTCATGTTTCAACCCGACCTATGTTCGCACTCACAACTGAGGACGCAGGTTTGGTAGGGGACACCCGGTGCACCCTTTATCATTCAAATGATGATGATGATGATGATTATGATGATGATGATAATGATGATGGTGACGACGACGACGATGATGAGGGTGCAGGTTGTTGTTGTTGTTGTCCGTATAATCCACCTCTTGGTAGGTGCACCTAGTTTGACCTAGTTCATGGACAGGTGAAGGCCGTTCTTCCAAGTCTAAAAAATTCTATTTACAAAACCAGGGACGTTTCGGTAAGAGGACGTTTCGGTACGTAGAAAAAAGTCGTTTAGGTACATGATACAAAGACGTTTTGGTACATGAATTAGGTCGTTTCCTTACATATTTATGTTTTTGTACATTACCTAATTATTGACAGATTAGAGAGGATATTATCAATGTGTTGTTTACTACCATAGTACCCCCCCCCCCCCCCAAAAAAAAAGAGTGGAAAAGCGTGATTGTTTCACTCGAATTCCAAAATATTATAAAGCTTGTTTGTATCATCAATTTGTCTTTGAAGTCCGATCCATCAAAGAATGCTTCAGAAACATTATTTCAGAAGAAGAGCAATTTATAAAATCATGAGACATATTACGTCAATTTCTAATGTTGCAACTAAACTTATTAAAACAAAAACCAAACACAAACTTATTATCACCCCATATCATAAGAAATCATGTACATAAACATCTTTTTGTTGTACTTTAACGTCTTTTACATTGTACCGAAACGTCTCTACTTGCACCGAACCATCTTTCTATTGTACCGAAACGTCCTTGTACCGAAACGTCTTTGTACCGAAACGTCCAGCATTCGATGATGATGACGACGATGATGATGATGATGATGATGATGATGATGATGATGATGATGATGATGATCGTTGTCTTGTAACTGCGAGCATTTTTTCATCTTTACCATCAAGGATGGAACATCAAATAAAATGTTATTTATCGATCCTCCTTCCAGTCCATTCTAAAAAAATGGTCATCTTTAATTATACCCCCTGCAAAAAAAGTTTAGGGGAGAGATTATATAGGAAACACCCTAGCTGTCCGTCTGTACATCCATCCGGTTAAGAAGTTCTTAAAGCAGATAACACTTCACGTATAAGTGATAGGGCTTACATATTTCATACATACATTCACCATAACAAGTACTACATTTTGATACCAAGACATATGACATAGTGACCTTGACCTTGAATTTTGACCTTGTAGTAGTATTTTGGTGAAAAAGTTTTAAAGCGAATATCTCTTCAAGTATAAGTGATAGGGCTTTCTTTTTTTATTTATTCATTCACCATAATAGGTGCTACATTTCGATACAAGGATATTTGACCTAGCGACCTTGACTTTGAACTTTTACCCTATTCGTAATATTTTGGTTAGGATGTTCTTAAAGTGAATATCTCTTCAAGTATAAGTGATAAGACTTTAATATTTCATACAGACATTTATCATAACATGTTTTAATCGAAGACATTTGACCTTGTGATCTTGACCTTGACCTTTGACCTACTTTTAAACTATAAGAGATAGGGCTTTGATATTTGACATATCATATATTCCACATGACGAAAGCTTTCATTTGATACCACGACTTTTGACCTAGTGATCTTGACCTTGACATTGACCTACTTTTAAATTATAGGGGATAGGGCTTTGATATTTCACACCTAGATTCCTTCAGGACGAAATATTTCATTTGATATCATGACTTTTGACCTAGTGACCTTGACATTTGACCTACTTTTAAACAATTAGGGATAGGACTTTGATATTTCACATTTAAGTTATAATAACCTAGTCGCTCAAACATGAAATATAGTTCAGATGTAGCATCCGTACGGTGCATTGCAGTATGCGTGATGCATCACCCACACATGTTTTGTTGATCTAAAAAATAAGTTGACAATGGACTGTCCCATTTTAATTAACTTATGAAATATGGGTCAGATGAAGCATCCGTGCCATGCAATGTAGGAAGCATCCATATAAGTTTGGTTGATGTAGGACTTATACTGGATACCTCCATTCCCACTTATTATAAGAAGTAGGACTTGAGGTATCAAACCTGACAGAAGATCCACATGTGGACCAACTTTAAGTTGTCATTTTTACCGAAAATTTTTCGCAAATTTTGCATTTTGAAATTTCAACATTTCAGGGCAGATTTTACGTCTTTAAAACAGCTCGTTCTTAGAATCCATTGTCGTAATTTCGTAGATCTTTTTCTTCACCTTTTTTTTTAAACATCAGTCATCGATATTCGAATTCACAGCTCTTGATCTGTAGAGTCTGAGATGTTGTTGGTCAAGTCTAGAATTCACCGATTAAAATGAATTTCTAATATTAGAAAATAAACGGAATTTCTAATATTAGAAAATAAACTGAATTTCTAATATTAGAAAATGAATTTCTAATATTAGAAAATGAATTTCTAATATTAGAAAATTAATTTCAAATATTAGAAAATGAAATTCAAATATTACAAAATGAATTTCTAATATTAGAAAATACATATTTTTGTCCACATTGGCTTGCCATACGAAATTGATGAAAATAGTATAAAAGTGATTATTTTAGTTATAGTTATATCTTAGTTTAAAAAAATGCTCTGAGCCTCATGCATGTATAATATTGTTTTAAATTAATTTGATCGTATATATATATATAAATTTTATAAGCAAAGTAAATCACCAACATCAATATGTTTCATCATAACTTATAATTCACCCGGATTGGAGCCGGATAATCATGAAATAACTTCAAGCCGATTTGAACTACGGCCGGGCACCTGTTCATGTCATCCAATGTTACATCTTACGGTAAGATGTAAGGATGACATCAAGGTTGTTAATTATGATCCGATACACAGTTTGTATTTTACTTCTTTACCTTACAGAATCAAGGAATATCTATTTTGAAGGGCCGAGTCAGAAAAAAAAAAGAAAAAGAAAAACGGGATCTACATATCAATATTTCGTACAACTGTCCTTTTCCGGTTTACAATCGAAAATAGGTACATGACTGAAAACTAAATGACAATCTCTTCCAATCTAACATGTTATAGAGCATACACGACATTTTTAACCGCTAAATACCTTTCCTATGAATATTTAATGACTTTATCATACAAAAATTTCCCATAATAGACGCAAATATCCCTTTTAAAAATAAATTTTGAAAGGCTGGTCATTTGCAGTATATCTAATTGGCTGAAGAACAGCACTTGTTACCTGAGAAGTTAGTCCCTTTCTACTCCTCTAAATCTCCCTATATCGTAGTGTCCCCTTCTACCTACGGTTCGAAGTGCGAGTTAAAATTGGTCCGTTTCAAATGGCATTTCTTGTGCTTATTGTTGTTGGTATCCTCCACCTCTTTGTATGTGCACCCACGGATGTGGTATGGTTAAAAACGGTAAAAGTTCTCTTAAAAGCACTCTTAAAAACAGAAGATTTTATTTAACTGGACACTACATTGTCGACCATCCTCCTTGTACGTCCATGTAGCATATTTTGTAGGTATAAACGACCACAATGCACACTGTAGCACAGTTTCTTGGTTACCTGTTCAGAAACTGTGCCACAGTGTGCATGGTGGTAGTTTATACCTAATAAAAAAAATAAAGCATCTGCATGTACCGTACTTGTAGCAGTGTAGAAATGATATACGACTACATGTACAAGAAAGGAGGGGATCTCCAACAAGACTAGGAGGTGGAGATCACTTTATTAGGAGGTGGCTTTATATAAGACAATGTCTTGTTACCAAAATCCTTTTACATTTTATGTGTTACATGTCAAATATTATTACAAATAACCAAACGAGACTAGTTTGAAGCACCAACAGCAGCACACCAAACACCCCAAGTGAAAACACAGAAAAGATGCACAAAGCAAGAGACGAGGAACAGCAAATGAGACATCAAACACAAAAGACCACACATGAACATGATAAACCAACGAGACCCTTGGGCAATTGGTGCCGACTTGGGATGGCCATCAGCCACCTTAGTAACTGATGGTGTGGTTATCCTGGATTACATGCGCAATCCCCCCATTCCGATTACCCAAAGGTCTGGAAGAACGCACAATTGTTGTGTAAAATACCGGTACATATGTTTTTAATATATACATTATCTTGTTTTCCTTATAAATATACATTCCGAAATGTTCAGACAAAGTAGATTTGTTCTGTCATGCTGGCCTTGGTTTCAGTTTTGCTTCTATATGTATCAGGTATTTTTTGTTTTAGTTCTATTTGGGTCCGTTATTTTGGCCCATTTTTAATGCCAAATTGTATCTATTCTCCCAAATAGTGACAGCCCCCCAAATTCCCAGTAGACCATCGTCACATTACCGTACATTAGACTTGAATTTTAGACATGACAAATCCCGAAATTACTACTTTTGACCTTGTTCCTAACTGTGATGTCGTAAATCTGCTACGAGTACGATGTCACAGTTATATAAAATCTTGTGATGGTCTTACGATATGTAAATGTAAATAAAATGCAAGTCAACTATGGTAATGTGAAAGTCATCTGTTTAAAAGATGTGAATATAAAGGACATGCATCATGTAACTTACTAAAATCAAATTCATGAACAAAATAGGGCATTCTATCGCCAACTTTAACATGTTAAACTTGATTAACATTAAGAATGCATGTTGAGAACATTAAATACAGTCTTTCCCAAAAAGTTTCTGCTCACATAGGTCATTCGGACCTATGTGTTAAAGAAATACATAGGTCCGTAACAAAAACTGTCTGTCCGTAAAAAAATTAAAAAAAAGGCTAAAAATCGGTTCTACATCTGCAATGCGGTAGCAGCCCTGGCCCATATAATCTCTGACAACTTGTCAATCAAGTTTGTGTAAACACTTTAAAACAAAATAAATTAAAATTACAATCATAAAACGTTTACTGTAGCTGCTGAAGAGCTGATCAATTTCTCATGAGGGATGAAAATTATAATAACTTGCACTGAAACATTTGATTACATAACAAATAGACTCGGACCGACTATTGAGAGGGAAAGCACTGGTCCAAACGTAATTTTGCCTGTCAGGACAGACGGACAGATGTTATTGGGAAAGCCTGTAAATATGACATTTTATTATTCAGGTACAAGGGTTCTTATGTCGTATCATTTCATTATAGATCATACCAATGTATAGTAAATATTTTACCATTTCATTATAGATCGTACTAATGTTTAGTAAAAATTTTAACATTTCAGTGTAGATCATACCAATGTATAGTAAATATTTTATCATTTCCGTGTAGATCATACCAATGTATAGTAAATATTTTATCATTTCTGTGTAGATCATACCAATTTATAGTAAATATTTTCTCATTTCAGTGTAGATCATGAAGATCCTACACACAGAACAGGTAGTGAGGATCCCTGAAGGACGTAAGTACTCATGTACCGGGCAGCCATGCCTTAATTGATAGTTTACAGCATACCAGGCCTAAAATATTATTACATTAACATTTACTACTAATTAATGCCGTATGTCATGATCTTGAAAGACCTAAGTTTATATACATAAACTTCAGATAATATTTTTTTAGGAAAAATGATATTAATATCATAAACTCACAACAAATCAAAGAAATCGCAATATCAGCTTCTTTGAAAATTTATCACGATATCACATGGCTTTACTGTATTATTGATTCAATCAAAGAAAAATTATGTGCCAAAATACCTTTTTAATTTAAAAGATATGTAAGGAAAGCTTAAGTTTTGTGAATGCATATTATATTCATTTGTTTCAAAAGACAATTAGCATTTTACATGTACCTTTCAGTGACGGGCAAAGTAAAGGCCCGATGTGTGACCATAGAGGGACCACGTGGCAGATTGACCCGTAGCTTCCGCCATCTTGCTGTAGATATTTCCATGGTCAGCAAGAAGACGATCAAAGTAGAGAAATGGTTCGGCAAGCGTAAGGAGTTGGCTGCTGTTAACACTGTCTGCAGTCACATAGAAAATATGATCAAGGGTGTCACTAAGGTAACTAATATTGCAGATGTTGAACAGTATACTGGTAGAAACTGCTGTTTTACGTCATATTAACTCACAGATTTATTGGCTGACTCTTTTCCGTTTCGGACATTGAAATCTGAACATTTATGCCTTGAAATCGGTGGTGTCTTCACATGTAGGCATAAAATGTATGATTTTAAACTTGAAAATACATATTTTACTATGCTCATAGTAAAAGTAAATTTATGACTGTGAAATTATACTATTTATTCCATACAAATAATTTATTTCCTATGTATAATTCTTGCACAGCCATTTTGACCAATGTTGGTCACTTGACTATTCCAGATCGAAAGTTCTTGCAGAAGAAAATTTTCTACAAAGAAAATATGAATACCAAAAGATACAATTTTTCAAAATTTGAATTGTGTTCAACATTTTGATTAAGGATTGAATTTCAGTGACCTAAATTTCTGACTGAATCTTATTGACCTAAAATTCACAAATCTGGTGACTCTTAATTGCCAAAATGAGTTTAGAACTTTAAATAAATAATTCTGTTCCATATGACTTTGATCATGATTTACACTGTATATGCATACCTTAATCTGTTCATTGTCTTTTAGAAGGAATTGTTTTCAGTATATTTCCAAAATATTTGTCATTCCACTAATCAGGGTTTACTACAAATACCTTGTTTGGTTTTGTATAATGAAAACAGTAAAAGTTATACATATCAAAATGAAAGCTTTTGGTCTTTGGTTGGGAGTATAATTCTCAGCTTAAAGAAATTAAGTGTTAAATTAGACATGGCACATTTCTATTTAATGTTGAACATGGCACATTCACTGCTAATTATGGCACATTTCTATTCAGGGCTTCTTATACAAGATGAGGTCAGTGTATGCCCATTTCCCCATCAACTGTGCTGTAGCAGATGCCGGCAAAACCGTGGAGATTCGTAACTTCTTAGGAGAGAAAATCATCCGTCGAGTGAATATGTTAAACGGTGTTACCATCAAACCGTCAGGACAGAAGGACGAGTTTATCATTGAGGGGAACGACATAGAGAAGGTCTCCAGATCTGGTAGGTTTGATTACATGTATAAGATCAGAGATATGAAACCAAATTTGAAACTTCTGAAAGTTAGGTTCAACAAGGCAAAATGCAAGAATTGTTTAACATTTGATTGGCTTTCAAAATGAAGTAAAATCTCCATGTGGCTATGATTCTCATAAAATTAATTTATCAATAAGAAGGTGGATCTGGTTTAAATGTTCATATTTAGTAAATTTTGTGGTGTTTTTTTAGTTTAATGCCAATCACAGAGTTATTGATGTTAATTTTGAATACTGTGATAGATAAAGGCTTGTACAGAAGAAAGTCTAGTACATGTGTGTAAGATACATGTACTTGCAAAATGTTTAGGCCATCTTGCCATGTTGCGTAACCATTATTGAAAAATTCATGGAAGGGTCAAAAGTCCACATCCAGAGATTTCACCAAAAAAAAAAAAAAAGAAAAAGAAAATATGAAATAAATTCAAAAATCAAAGATGAAATTAAGATTATTCATGTATTTAAAAATTGCATTAAAAGCTTAGAAAATAGATAAAATATGAAAAAAGGGACCAATTTTGGTTGCCTCTGGGATTTGAATCATTCATAATCACTTATAAGTTCATTGACATAGAAAACATGCCTGTTACTTTCATTATTGTAGTATCAAGTTGATATCACGAGAAGTGTACATTTTAGTGCATTATCACACATTTAGCAGTATTGAGAATACTTGAATTATCATATATAAACATTAGTCTTTCTTATTGAAACATTGCATTCTGTTGCACCTTTTTAGAGAGCTATGACCAATGTCATAGCCTGATCGTGGGCATCGTTGGTTGTTTATATCTAGTGTACATTACTATAGGGGTAGTGCTTTGATGATTCACATGGGGATATCTCATGACAAGACTTTTCATTTTTGGACCTTCACTATCACTATTGGCCTAGTTACCTTGATCTTGAAACTTGACATTTAAAAAATTTTAACCTGGCTATATCTCATGCACTGTAAGGGGTAAGGCTTTGATATTTCACATGTGGATTCCTCATAACCAAACCTTTTATTTGTGACCTTGACTTGGAGTTTGACTTAACTTTTAAAAAAACTTAGCATGGGCTATATCTTATGAACTATAAAGGGTTAAGACTTCGATATTTTATATATATGGATTACTTTTGACTTGACCTTTCATTTGGGACATTGATACCTTGACTTTTGACTCAGTGACCTTGACCTTTGAGTTTGACCTACTTTTAAAAACTTTAATATGGGCTTTATTTCACTTTTCTGAAAAATGCCATTTTACTCTCAAAAATCTACACGTCAAGCAATGTTGTCTGATGACAAGTCAAGAATGTTTGTTTCCTTATCTTTTCATTGTATAAATACTGTTAACTGATAAATGTAACCATTATCTCTTGTTCTCTATTTACAGCTGCCCTTATTCAACAGTCCACCACTGTGAAAAGAAAGGACATCAGAAAATTCTTGGACGGTATATATGTGTCAGAAAAAACCACTGTTGTGCAGGATTAAACTTGTGATAATATGGGGAATAAAGAAAGAAAAAAAAACTGATATACTCTTAGATTTATTCATTTGTAAGCTGTCAACAGAACAAAAATTCCCATCAAATGCTTTGATCACAGTTTACAAATGTAAGTCTTGTGATTAAACAAATATTTGCTTATTTTGACAGAAAAAATACGTCAGAATGGTGTAAAATCAAAAAACCTTCCACAAATTCCCTTTTTCAAGGTCAGACTTCAATGTGAAGATTAAAAATATGTATGAGAGGTGTCAGATATGTTGTTGTTAGATGCTACACTTTTGTGTAGTCTGTCTTGTACATGTAGACCATTGCAGCAGTGATTAATCTTAGGATATTGAGATAAACCAAGCATCAGATACATAGCCTTGTTGGAAACCAACGCATGGTCACGCAAGCTCACCTTCTTATGGTCATAACGGCAGAATTTTCACTGGATAGCATTACAAAAATCTAATTTGAGTACATGTCGGTGAAAGAGCTATTTAAAGCCAATATAAGCCATATGTTTTGTAACTCTTAAAATTCATAAATATGAAACACCGTCAACAATAATTAAAGCATCTTTTGTTGATAAAAATATAGAATAGATTGTGCTTTTGCTATCTATATATTACTCGTACAATGATAAGTACTCGCATTAGTAATGCTATCGAGTGAAAATTCTGCCGTTATGACCCAGGGGAGGTGAGCTTGCGTGACTGAGCTTGGGTTTCCGAAAATAGATATGAAATAGAAACAAAGTACATCTACATTGTCTTACAACTTATACTTCCTGGATAGGCACATTGTGATGTGACTTGGATTTGTACTTGGAATTGCCTGTCAATTTGGCAAAGATGAAGCTTTGCATAAAACTTGAGTTGTGCACATATGGGTGTTTTTAATGGTAATGAAACTATATTAACTTTGCCATATTATGTTTAAATTTTGATCAATCGGAGTAGTTCCTTTGAAATGAGTTCTGATGCAAGTATTGATTTGTACAATTTTCTCCTCGTTGAATGTGATGCCAAGATGTGAGATTTTCTGTCTAAATGGGCAATAACTCCTTATAATGAACAGAATAGTGGAAAGAGCAAGTGCGCTCTCTGATCAATCAGCTTCTACTGTAAATGTATATGGAACATCTTGATTGTGGTTATCGGACCTTAGTCAAGTCATATTTTGAAATAGGCAGATGGCATTTTGATTTGGCCAGTGTCATTGAAATCTTATTTTTATGATGGTACACTACCAATATACCGTACTCTGGCCAAAGTCGTGTGTTGTGGGCTTATTTGTTGGACCAGTTCTACTGCATCAAATAATTGGCTCAATTGGGAAAAGTTTTGAGTTTGATTTGCAAATTTTTGAAATACTTGATGTTGAATGGATCACATTGAAATCCTTTTCATAGCATAAGGTCAGAGGAATGATGTGTCATTATCTGCCTTTAATCGAACAAATAATGTCTGCGTAAGGTCAGTCAGCTGTACATCCCAACACCTCAAGCAGCAAGCTGAAAATTGACATGCTTTACAGCGACAATGTAATTTAACAATTCTACTTTCATTCACCTGTCCTTGAGATTTTCAGTTTATGCTCAGCATCTCTGATCCATCTTTATGTGATATGTGTACTACCTGCTAGTACTATAACTCAGTTGTAAAGATTTGAATAACACTGTAGTACACAAAATTATCATCAGACATCTGTTCATGATACTTCTTGTATAATGGTATTTCAGCTTGCAGAAAGCCTGAAGCAGATTACTAGTATATGATTGATGTATTTGTAGTTCATCTAAAGTAGGCAGAGAAATCTAGGTACATGTAGTTGGGTACTGGCTGAGCAACTAGTCAAGTTGTTTCAATGAAGTTCACCTATGGATGTTGTACATATATCTGGTTGCTGGTTTCGCGCTGTTTGCATGTTCATGGGCATACATTTTGTGTCTGCTTTATAATTCGATAATTTTTTTTACCTACATTACATTGACGAAACTTCATCCATCAGGATTTTGGGATTCAAAATATCAAGGTCGAACGTGACGTGTATGAAAAACAGCATTTCTGCATCATAACTCGAGTTATTCTTGACCTGCATTGATGACACTTCATACTGTACTCATAACCAAAGGAGCATTTAGGGATAAAAAAAAAAACCCCACAGATCAAGGCCAAACTTAGCATGTATGAAAACTGCTATATTTAATTCTTGGCTTGTACATGTAGTAAAATACGGGAAAAATGGTCCCTATTGATTTTGGGTTCAAAAGGTCAAGGTCAAAGATACATTTCGGCATTTCTGCACTATATAGCTCCTATTATTCTCGACGTACATTTGATGATACATCATACATAGATTGCTTATAACACAAAGAGGTCCCCATTGTTTTAGGGATCAGAAAGATCGAGACCAAACTCAACATGTATGAAAAAACAGCGTTTATACTTCATGTGACTTCATGTAATGCCTCCATGTACAATGAGAGTATTGTAGAGGAAAGGAAGTTCGCTTTGATAAAATAATATGATTATAGTAATGAAGTTTGTAACAAATATTGTTATAAGGAAAATTGATCCCATATGATTTTTGGGTTCAAAGGTCAAGGTCAAATATGACATGTATTGAAAAAGGTATTAAGAACATTTCTACATAATAATTCAACTTATTCATATGCATCATACATTGGCAAGATTGCATATTGAATGTCAGCGCGCCAATTTGGCTTTATATCAATCTAATAGATACCTTTAATTAACACATGCAGTGATACATGCATGATACACATATCTATCCAAAGTATGTATGTAAAGTTACATGTAGATATGTAAGAAATTTACAGGTAAGAAATCAGGCACTATGGATCAATAAAATTGTATCGAAATCTCTGCATGTGAGAGCAAGTGCTAACATTTTTTTTTTTCAAAAGGAGACATCTACTGGACTGCGTACCAGAAACTTTATCTTATGATGAATTAGGGAAAATAATATGGACGCTGGTTTGGATATAACTGAGTAAGTATACATTTTGTTAAAATTATAAGAACATTTTTTGATATCCCACACGTCTCTGAATTTATGAAGAATCTGTCGCATTTACATTTATTTTATGTTAATTGGAACGGTACAATATTCAGAAAAATACAGTACTACTGGACTTTGGGATCGATCAGACCAGAGTCGGTAGTTCTGTTATAACAGACTGTGGTAATCCTGAATACAGGTTCTCAACATGAATATAAGGTAAGATAAGATATGCTTTATTACCTAAAGAAGGGCCCGTAAGGGCATGATATGAACATTACAAGATACTATAGTAAAAATTAAGGAAATGAGTATTAAATAAATAATATTACAAGCAGTTGCAAGCATTCAGATTTTCACTCTTTGGTACATGTGAATGTCACTGGTGTCTATAGAAATATATGGTAAACGCAAGATAATGCTAGATACTGAGACAGTAATTAATGGAGTGAACACATTGTAAATTATTTCGCCTTGGACTAGAATGTCGAAAACTGATTGGATAGAGCCCGTCACGTGGAAGCGGTCTATAACTCTATAGACTTTCTTATAGACCGTCAGTAGACAAAAATTCGAAGTGGGAAATCCAAGATGGCGGACGTTAATATGAAAACTGCAGCGGCCGGGAATCAAACCCGGGCCGCCCGCATGGCAGGCGAGCATTCTACCACTGAGCCACCGATGCTTAAGGAAATAGGTAAAAAATATTGTTTATATAGCTCAGACTACACGTAATCTATTTTTAGCTGATGACTCGTTTATGTAGGTTGAATACCTGGGAAGTGACACACTAGGTAAGGGAAATTTGTGATGAAGGGGTCCTCGGCAAAATAAAACACTTATTTGGTCAGTTACAGACCGTCTACGGAGATATGTCGGGTTGGTAAAATCTATGGAAGGCTCGGCTTCGCCTCGCCTTCCATAGATTTTACCAACCCGACATATCTCCGTAGACGGTCTGTAACTGACCAAATAAGTAATAATATATGCCATTGTCGTTGTTCATATTTATGGTGTTACTAATAGACGACGAAACCAATATGAAAAATTCAAAACCTAGATGCTAAGATATCCCTTTGCTGCTTTGACTGTGAGATCTAGAAAGATCACTAGTCAAAGCACATTCAAACAAGGCCACGTTATCACAAAGCGGTCGGGTGCATAGGACTGGATTTGAATCCAAAAGCAATATCAGCAATTTTGATAAACGTTAATAATAGATTTGGAATGTAAGAATCCACAGATATGTAATAGGTAAAAAGACGATTCTTCATACAAAGGGTAGGAATGTGTTGGACAGGACAGTCGGTTCGTTCTAAAACAATGCGATATAAATACGACACAATATACATTTATAAGCATTTCACGGTCCGACCCTTTTTTAAAAGGCAGTGGCGCTAAATCTTAATGGTATTTAAATTCTTATTGAAAACTCTAGTCTTTTGTTGTCAATTTAAATTATTTACTCGACCCACATATTGTACACAATCAAAAC
Organism: Pinctada fucata; assembly: GCA_028142955.1. Lineage (NCBI taxonomy): Eukaryota > Metazoa > Mollusca > Bivalvia > Pterioida > Pteriidae > Pinctada > Pinctada fucata. Next base: position 2,124,936 of record AP027111.1, read on the forward strand.
ATAGATATCGATTTCTTAAGACCTAAAATATCTACAGAAACCTGTATCGCCGTATTTACATTAATTCTTTAAACTGGCTTTTTTCGTAATTTCTGCAAACACAATTTTTTTCTTATAATGAAGGAAACAAATACATAATATTGGATATTCGAAGTATTGATAATTTATTCGTATGAATTTGTCTGGATATTATCAAATAATTGAATAGAGGAAGATACGTGGTGCCAGAGGATAAACTGAGATCTGTGAGCGACAACTTGGAGGATCTTTATGAACGACTGATACTAAAAATGTACCAAGTGGACCCCGAGGGGCCGGCACGCATGGCGTCACACAGGGGTATCTCACCCAGAGGGATGTCCTCCAGGGGTCGGGCGTCGGCATACGCGGAACCGGAGGATGATATTGCTCATAAACTGTGTGTAACAGCCAGGAAAATGGACGAAATGCTCAACCTCATGCTCAGCTCGTAAGGTCCTCCCCGGCAGGCTAACTATATCAGAAATGCAATCATGTGTTCTTGGCTTCACACCCTGTAGCAAGTTCCCCCGTCGCTTCACATCCAACCGTTGACACCAAATTGTAACAAGAAGTACGGGGGAGCTTGATCCAGGGTATAAAACACACCACTATACTCCCGATAAAGCAAGTCTGCTGTGGAGGTTTATATTCCTAATATTATGTCAACATGAAATATTTGTGAATGGTAAATCAAAAATAGTCAAAATAAATAATTTTAATTACAATTCACAAATATTTCAAGTTCACTCTAAGCTAACAATTCAATTATTCTTTTATTATTTATAGAAATTACAAAAAGGGGGAAATAAAATATTCATTGCAAAATTGAGTAAGATGTAAATATAATCTTCTTGAGAATGTTGTAAGTCTATCAGTATGACATTCTTATGCGCTTTGTAAATTTGTGATAAACGTTTTATACATGTAGATCTACTTCTCAAATGAGATGAAGAAGAAAAACAAATTACAGCATGTTTTTCATTCATACGATGATTTATTATTGTAAATATGATTAATTATTCTTATTTGACAATAGGAGAAGCGAGTTGAGGTCTGATCATGAAGATTACAGACAAGATAGGCCGTACGTCAGTGAGAGAGAAAAACAGTACACAGAGAAAGACCGGGACAAACTCTACCTAGAGAAAGATAAAAGAGGACGGAAGCCACGGACTGGTCAGAAAGTCCTGAGACTGACCAGCAGACCAAGGAGTGCTGACTCCAGATATCACTCTGATAAAAGGTGAAACTTCTTGATACAATTCTAGTATTTGGTGAAGTGCAAAGAAACACAATGATTGGTGAATAAAAAGTGTATCAAAGAAAGCTAAAGGAAGAAGAAATTATACGCAAATGATAAAATGAATTCATTAATTTTATTCACTTAGATATTTATTATGATAACTATGCATTTATTCATACTTTCATTTCTATATTCAGCCGTTATGCTATTATATTTGTACTTCAAACTAGATTTGATTTTAACATATGATGCAACATGTTTTGTCTATTACAAATTTCAGACCTTCGTTTTCAAAACAAGAGAAAGTTACATTCACTGAGACTACGATGGTCCAGAAGCAAGTTATGGTGGAGTTAAGGAAGCGAATTATAGACCTGGAAAGGGAAAACGAACACCTTAAAGAAGATAATTACTCATTACGCATGCTCTCTGAAAAACAGTCAAAGGTCAAGAGGTATGTTGGTCATTTCCAGAAATTTTTACCCTCATACATAAAAGAAAGATAAACAATATAAAAAATATTATGTGAAACCGAGGATAGGTTTTCCATTTATGTTTTTGGTAAATGGTGCTAGCAATCGTACAAATCTTCGTTTTGATTTATTCATAAACGATACCTTTTCTTCTAAATTAAGAAATCAACAATTTTAATAAAACCTCTGCATAATCAGGTCGAAGTTCAGTACCATATATGTTTTAAATTATAATATCATACATGAGCATTGTATTAAAAGTTCAGTGATGTTATAATGTATGTATAATTCAGATCGCAGTCTGTGGAACAGCGAGCTCAGGCCTTAGTGAAAGCAGAATCCAAACATCTCAAGAAGGTCATATCAGATCTACAGCAACAGTTACAGGACCAAAATATACTAAGAGCGACGTATAATCAGGATATGAGCGCTTTACAGATCAAGTAAGTACAGAATGGAATACTAGTCTGTCTGTGTGTTTGTCCTTTTGTTCGTCAAACCTGCAGCAGCAGTAACAGGTTATCATTATGTAGGGCTGCTGGTCCGTCCGTCCCTTTGTCTGTCTGTTTGTCTGATTGTTCAGCTGGAAAATCTACAACAATAGTTACAGGACCAAGATACTCAGGGTGACATTCCACATTAAACAAGACAAAGATAGCTCGTCTTTGGATAGTAGATTTTATTGATAGCAAGCGGATAATTGAAGACCTTGTAACCTTTCTTGTATGATGTCAATCAGCACTGGTTACAACTTTTCGTATACACATTATTATATTTCTAGAGTAAAAGCATTGGAGACGGAGTTAGCCAATAAGACAGCAGCATTGGAGGAGACGCAACATCACTTAACCAATGAAATAGAATCTCATCAGGAACTTAGGGACAGAAATATGAAGCTGTTAGCAGAGAAAGAAGTCTTACAAAACAAGTAAGGCTAAAACATAACTATGGTTAAAATAGTTACAGAGGTGGAAAGTCCTACAAAATTTTAGTAAGGCTGAACCATAAGTATGGTAAAACAGTCCCTAATGTGGAAATTTCGTTATATTTTATGTAATTAAATCCTCCATAAAATACCCAAGAATGTACGGTTCCTCGTACATTTGTTTTTTTTTATTGAAATGATTAAATTTTCTTTTGCATTCCATTATTTGAAGCTATCATAAATGATCTTTTTATATCAAATCGTAATATTTGGAATAAAAAAATGTCCTACAGATTGGAAGACTCCGAGAAGACAGGTGCCCGTAATGCTAATCACGAGGTACAGATCCGTCAGCACCTTAAGGAGGAGTACGAACGGAAGTTCAAAATTATAGAAAAGGAAGTCGATTTTATGAAAAAAAGGTGATTATTTCTCTATGAATGTAAAACAAGAGCCCCAGGAGGGCACAACGCTCACCTGATACCCATGGGTGCTCTAATTGACATACTGACATTGAATAAGACGTAAAATTGATAGTGCCAGTATCACGATCATTTGAGCCTACATTCTTTCTAAAAAGATTTTTGCCAGATGCAGACAAGATTTTTTTTTTACAGCCTTTAAAAGTACAAACAAGAAGAAATAGTAACATTTCAAAACATTATCTTTTTTACTGATTTGAATAGACGGATAATGTGATCCAAAGTCATATGCCCAGCTAGTGTATTATTCAACATCAAAAAAATCATTTTGTAAAATTCCACATTAATGTGCAGCAAGTGATGAAAAAACAGACAAAAAGAATAAAACAATGAAATAAACTTAATACTCTGGTGTATGCTGCTTTTAGGGAAACAAATTAATAGGCCCATGATACTGTAAAGCTTGTCCAACTAGCAGACCTACCACATCGTTATTTACTGTTAACTATGTTTCGCCTCGTGATAGGACTGTTACATGGACAAATTATTAGCTGACAGAGTTCATGAAAAGTATCAGCTGCATCGGATTTGCTGATAAAAAATCATTTGGTCCGATAAAAACTCATGTTCTATCTATTATTTGGACAGATAAAAATTCCCAAATGTCTGACCACAGGAACCTGTCGTTTTATGAGAGAAAATGTTTTATTATTCACGACCTTCAAAGTCTCTTGTGTTCGTCTTTAGAAATGTTGTATACATACAAGATGTCGAACACAGTGGCTTAAGGTTGTGAATCATAATTTATTTCCTCTTTTAAAACAACAGCTTCCTGTGGTCCAACATTTCATTGAAAGATTTCAAGAACTCTGAACTGAATTATTTGTTTTCAAGAATTTCAGATATATCAAATGTCCTATACATTCTCAAAATCCTCGGGAAGAAATTACTCATTTGTTTTCAAGAATTTCAGATATATCAAATGTCCTATACATTCTCAAAATCCTCGGGAAGGGATTACTCATTAGATGTTTCTTCAAGAAATCAGTCCGTATACAATTCATCTAAGAGAGTCTAAGACAAAGGAAATTCGAGCTAAGTTTATAAATGATGACAAGTATGAAATTGTTCCAAGTACATGAATAATAACAAGCATGAAAGTGTTCCCAGTATATGCACATTAAATAAAATCTATTAAATACCGGCAGTACTATTTTGTTTGCACGATAGATCATCTATTAATCTCCTGAAATGTATCACGTGTACAGTACTAACACGGTGGGTAATCTCGCAACGCAGAACAATTTATTTTTCAATATTTTTGCGCAAAATAGATAATTTATTACAAAAAGGGAAATGTGATGCAGTGTAACAACACCCTAACTATGAGTTGTATCCAAAATAAGGTGGATAATATAGCTTTTTATAATGCACAAACACGATCGGCGTTCTACTTTCACTTTCATCTACACCAATCATGCCGATAGTTTTTCGGCTTTATAAAAGGATATTACCTCTCTTACTTTCGATAAAACTCGTATCTAAGGCATCCTTACACTGCATCACATTCCCCTTTTTGTGAAAAATAATTTGTAATACACGAAATTTTAGATAAACCTAGTGTTCTGCGTTGCGAGATTACCCACCGTGACTATTAAATGGGCGTGGAGGAATTAACCAATCAAATCTGTAACACAAGATATATGGCGACTTTGTTTACCATAGATACAAAAATAAAGCGGAGAAAATAATCATTATATAGGGAAATTGTTATATAATATGCATGTATGGAAAAAGTCAACATCTCAAAAATAAATTCAGAGTATATATTTGATTGCATGTGTGCCTGAGTTATTTCGACGTACGAAAATAAGTACACAAAGCCAAACTAGCTTGTCTGTTTAAAAAATCATGAAAAATCTAAAAGTTGATATTTTGACAGAATTCTTTCACACTTTCTATTCTAACGATAAATATAAAAAAAGGAGAAAAAAAAACTGCAAAAGTGGGGTCCTGCCGGGGTTTGAACCACTACTCTTGGGTATGGAAAACCTACATTGTATCTATGAATGTTTTTCCGTAAAAATCCAAATGAGGATATCTTGACAAAATTCTTACACTTGTAGGGAACCATGAGTACCTCATACCTACCAAGTTTCATGACAATCTAAGAAAAAAAGTAAGTTAGATATGATAAATATGCAGTAAATGAGTGTGTAAAATCATACACTTATTGAGTTATTTAAAGAAATAGTGCAAAAATTAGCATTTCTGACTAAGTCCGAAGAGACGTCAAAAAAGCGTCAAAAATTTGAGTTCGGAGTGGAACCAAAAATAACAACACTTCTTAAGACATCTCTCTAGATCATCCTGATGCTTTCGGTTTGTCGATACGTGCTTCCGTTCTGAAGAAGAAGTTTGTCAAAGGAGGGTACCCCCTGTGACCTACTTTTGCCTGTGGTGGCGCCACCTGTTGAGGGATCCGGACGAAAAACAACAACACTTGTAGGGGACCATTAGCACTTTATACCTACCAAGTTTCATCAAAATCCCTTTAGCCATTCTTGAGAAGAAGTCGAAAATGTGAAAAGTTTACGACAGACAGACGACAGACGACAGACGACAGACGACACACGACAGACGACGGACGCCGGACGGATCGCTATGACAATAGCTCACTAGAGCCTTTGGCTCAGGTGAGCTAAAAACGCGTCAAAAATTTGACTTCGAAGTGGAACCAAAAATAACAACACTTCTTAAGACATCTCTCTAGATCATCCTGATGCTTTCGGTTTGTCGATACATGCTTCGGTTCTGAAGAAGAAGTTTGTCAAAGGAGGGTACCCCCCGTGACCTACTTTTGGCTGTGGTGGCGCCACCTGTTGACAGATCCGGACGAAAAACAACAACACTTGTAGGGGACCATGAGTACTTCATACCTACCAAGTTTTATCAAAATCCCTTCAGCCGTTCTGGAGAAGAAGTCGAAAATGTGAAAAGTTTACGACGGACGACGGACGCCGGACGACGGACGGACGGACGCCGGACGGTGCGCTATGACAATAGCTCACTTGAGCTTCGCTCAGGTGAGCTAAAAAGGGGAAAAAATTTTTGTTGGGGTCCCGCCGGGGTTTGAAGCCACTCCCCATGGGTCCATTGGGCATGGAAAACATACATTATACCTATGTACAATCTTAAAAAATATTCCTTAAAAATCCAAAAGTGGATATCTTGACAAAATTCTTTCACTTGTAGGGTACCATGCATGAGTACCTCATACCTACAAATTGTCATGACAATCTGAAGAGTGGTTATAGAAAAGAAGCAGAAAATGTATGAAAATCACCCCCCCCCCTTCCTTTTTACATAAGAAAAAAATTCATAAAAAATCAAAAAAATAAAATTTAAGCATAAAATACATATCAAAGCATTAAGTAAGTTAAATATGATAAATATGTAGTAAATGAGTGTGTAAAATCATACACTTATTGAGTTATTTAAAGAAATAGTGCAAAAATGTGCATTTCTGACTAAGTCCGAAAAGACGTCAAAAACGCGTCAAAAATTTGACTTCGAAGTGGAACCAAAAATAACAACACTTCTTAAGACATCTCTCTAGATCATCCTGATGCTTTCGGTTTGTCGATACATGCTTCGGTTCTGAAGAAGAAGTTTGTCAAAGGAGGGTACCCCCCGTGACCTACTTTTGGCTGTGGTGGCGCCACCTGTTGACAGATCCGGACGAAAAACAACAACACTTGTAGGGGACCATGAGTACTTCATACCTACCAAGTTTTATCAAAATCCCTTCAGCCGTTCTGGAGAAGAAGTCGAAAATGTGAAAAGTTTACGACGGACGACGGACGACGGACGCCGGACGACGGACGGACGGACGCCGGACGGTGCGCTATGACAATAGCTCACTTGAGCTTCGCTCAGGTGAGCTAAAAAGGGGAAAAAATTTTTGTTGGGGTCCCGCCGGGGTTTGAAGCCACTCCCCATGGGTCCATTGGGCATGGAAAACATACATTATACCTATGTACAATCTTAAAAAATATTCCTTAAAAATCCAAAAGTGGATATCTTGACAAAATTCTTTCACTTGTAGGGTACCATGCATGAGTACCTCATACCTACAAATTGTCATGACAATCTGAAGAGTGGTTATAGAAAAGAAGCAGAAAATGTATGAAAATCACCCCCCCCCCTTCCTTTTTACATAAGAAAAAAATTCATAAAAAATCAAAAAAATAAAATTTAAGCATAAAATACATATCAAAGCATTAAGTAAGTTAAATATGATAAATATGTAGTAAATGAGTGTGTAAAATCATACACTTATTGAGTTATTTAAAGAAATAGTGCAAAAATGTGCATTTCTGACTAAGTCCGAAAAGACGTCAAAAACGCGTCAAAAATTTGACTTCGAAGTGGAACCAAAAATAACAACACTTCTTAAGACATCTCTCTAGATCATCCTGATGCTTTCGGTTTGTCGATACATGCTTCGGTTCTGAAGAAGAAGTTTGTCAAAGGAGGGTACCCCCCGTGACCTACTTTTGGCTGTGGTGGCGCCACCTGTTGACAGATCCGGACGAAAAACAACAACACTTGTAGGGGACCATGAGTACTTCATACCTACCAAGTTTCATCAAAATCCCTTCAGCCGTTCTGGAGAAGAAGTCGAAAATGTGAAAAGTTTACGACGGACGACGGACGACGGACGCCGGACGACGGACGGACGGACGCCGGACGGTGCGCTATGACAATAGCTCACTTGAGCTTCGCTCAGGTGAGCTAAAAAGGGGAAAAAATTTTTGTTGGGGTCCCGCCGGGGTTTGAAGCCACTCCCCATGGGTCCATTGGGCATGGAAAACATACATTATACCTATGTACAATCTTAAAAAATATTCCTTAAAAATCCAAAAGTGGATATCTTGACAAAATTCTTTCACTTGTAGGGTACCATGCATGAGTACCTCATACCTACAAATTGTCATGACAATCTGAAGAGTGGTTATAGAAAAGAAGCAGAAAATGTATGAAAATCACCCCCCCCCCCCCTTCCTTTTTACATAAGAAAAAAATTCATAAAAAATCAAAAAAATAAAATTTAAGCATAAAATACATATCAAAGCATTAAGTAAGTTAAATATGATAAATATGTAGTAAATGAGTGTGTAAAATCATACACTTATTGAGTTATTTAAAGAAATAGTGCAAAAATGTGCATTTCTGACTAAGTCCGAAAAGACGTCAAAAACGCGTCAAAAATTTGACTTCGAAGTGGAACCAAAAATAACAACACTTCTTAAGACATCTCTCTAGATCATCCTGATGCTTTCGGTTTGTCGATACATGCTTCGGTTCTGAAGAAGAAGTTTGTCAAAGGAGGGTACCCCCCGTGACCTACTTTTGGCTGTGGTGGCGCCACCTGTTGACAGATCCGGACGAAAAACAACAACACTTGTAGGGGACCATGAGTACTTCATACCTACCAAGTTTTATCAAAATCCCTTCAGCCGTTCTGGAGAAGAAGTCGAAAATGTGAAAAGTTTACGACGGACGACGGACGACGGACGCCGGACGACGGACGGACGGACGCCGGACGGTGCGCTATGACAATAGCTCACTTGAGCTTCGCTCAGGTGAGCTAAAAAGGGGAAAAAATTTTTGTTGGGGTCCCGCCGGGGTTTGAAGCCACTCCCCATGGGTCCATTGGGCATGGAAAACATACATTATACCTATGTACAATCTTAAAAAATATTCCTTAAAAATCCAAAAGTGGATATCTTGACAAAATTCTTTCACTTGTAGGGTACCATGCATGAGTACCTCATACCTACAAATTGTCATGACAATCTGAAGAGTGGTTATAGAAAAGAAGCAGAAAATGTATGAAAATCACCCCCCCCCCTTCCTTTTTACATAAGAAAAAAATTCATAAAAAATCAAAAAAATAAAATTTAAGCATAAAATACATATCAAAGCATTAAGTAAGTTAAATATGATAAATATGTAGTAAATGAGTGTGTAAAATCATACACTTATTGAGTTATTTAAAGAAATAGTGCAAAAATGTGCATTTCTGACTAAGTCCGAAAAGACGTCAAAAACGCGTCAAAAATTTGACTTCGAAGTGGAACCAAAAATAACAACACTTCTTAAGACATCTCTCTAGATCATCCTGATGCTTTCGGTTTGTCGATACATGCTTCGGTTCTGAAGAAGAAGTTTGTCAAAGGAGGGTACCCCCCGTGACCTACTTTTGGCTGTGGTGGCGCCACCTGTTGACAGATCCGGACGAAAAACAACAACACTTGTAGGGGACCATGAGTACTTCATACCTACCAAGTTTCATCAAAATCCCTTCAGCCGTTCTGGAGAAGAAGTCGAAAATGTGAAAAGTTTACGACGGACGACGGACGACGGACGCCGGACGACGGACGGACGGACGCCGGACGGTGCGCTATGACAATAGCTCACTTGAGCTTCGCTCAGGTGAGCTAAAAACCCCAAAATACTCGAATTCACTATTAGTGTCAATGAAATTTAAACATCCAAAGAAAATTTTAAAAAGGACAGAGAGTAAAAAGTACATGTATATAAGATTTACAAATATTTGATTCTCCTGTATAATCCTCTGTCTGAAACAGCTTTTGTTTGTAATATATCGTCGCTACAGGTTGACAAAACGTAAAGAGATGGATCAGAGTAAAACCAAACAAGAAGTGAACCAGATCAGTGAACATTATCAGGAGCTGATACATAATCTACGTAAAGAGAAGGAAGCTATACAACAGGAGAAAGATGAAGCTTTATCTGGGTATGGGGTATATTATAATATCGTTATATTTGAATTCTAATTCATAATCGCTACTTTCCATCGGCGCTTCTTTCTCTTGAACCATCGTCCTGAGTTGGCGCCGGATGCACAATGAGATTGCTTGTTGTTCTATTTGGTTTTGATTTTTCGTTGGTCGTTCTATTTGGTTTTGATTTTTCGTTGGTCTCGTTGTTCCATTGTTGTTTATTAATCTTTAAGTTGTTTTGTCTTACGTCACTTGCTTGTTCCGATGCGTTCCGCATTTGACAATGCAAGAGGGTAAAATAGCTGGTGATTGCTTACATGTCCATAGACTATCTTAATTCTGACTTCAAGATAAAAAGACAGTCGTTGATGGAACATCACACATTATTATGATAGGTGTGGAATTCCTGATTATTCTTAATGTGAAAATCAACATGTTTACGATCTTCTTCAAGACCTCATCAGTTCTGTAATGAAACAAGAGAAAACGTTCTTTCTATGCTATAGTTAATACTGAGACTCGTTCTGCTGTTTATACTATAGTTTACAAAAAGTAGCTGACCATGACAAAGCGACGGCCGCTAAACAGTTAGCCAAATATCTCAGTAAACTGAGAGATCTAGAGAAAAAATACCACAATACGCAACAGGAAAACTCGCAGCTTATAAAAGAGAAAGACGATCTCAAAAACAGGTATGGCAAAATTTTATTCAGGGTATGAAAACTTGAAAATTTTAAAGTCTGAAAATATTCGTTTGTCTTATTTGAAACATAGAATGTGTAAGAAGAGTCCGTCATAAGCTCTCATAAAGATTTTTGAAAAAAAACACCGAATTTCTCAACTAAATTTTGTAGCCTGAATAAGATAAGAGAGAAGAAGAGTAAGGAGTCAGACACCATAAACCATATAGAGGAGATACTACGAAAACATTGTAGTGACCTGGAGAAGAAGATACAAGTACTGGAACTGGAGAATAAAGAGTTTACTGACGAGAAAACAAGTCTGGAGGAAAGGTAAAGACCATATGATCATACTAATCTAGATCAAAGGACCTGGCGCAGTGTTAAAAAGAATGACTTTGAAGTAGTCATCTTGAAAGAAAGAATTTATATATTTGATAGAAACAAGGACACTATCCAGAAGTCCCTGACAGAAAAGTCACAAGGTGTCCGATACGATTCATGCTCGTCTTTACCCTATCGCATATCTGTTGTAATTTCAAATTGTAAGATTAAATGGGCATGTCTATGAACACAATCCTTATTCCCTGAGTCATACTTATAGATTATCATTTAAGATCATATTTCTTTTTCATATTTATAAATTATAATTTAAGATCGTATTTCTTTTATGGCTAGGATTCTTCTGAGAGAGCAAGAAGTGGAGAGTGTACGTCAGCAGTTAAAGAGTACAAGAGAAGTATTGGAAAACCGTATTTCTGAACTCCATCACAAAAATGACATTCTGGTATCAAAGAACGAGGAACTTTACCGGAAGTAAGAACGATGCTTAGTGGTGTCATTTGCTAACTTTCAATTCTGAATGATTTAAAGTGAGCACATGACTACTATTCTGAAAGTTAGCAAATGACAGGTGTCTCACAGCTTTGACATTTACTTTGTATCACGTATTTTTTTAATGATTCTCTATTTTTTGTTTTGAAACATCAAAATATTGTTGAAATTGAAGGCATGTCTGATTTTTTTATCATTTGACTTGAAATTGTATTTTTTTTTCAATTATAGTTTAAATACAACAGAGAAAGAGTTGGTAGACAAAGTAAAGCACGTCATGGGAAAAGACGAGTCATCAGTCCATGACACGGAATCACAATTTCAGGACGTTATACAGAAGTTTGAGAAGGAAAAGACAGAACAAGACAAGGAAATTCAAACTCTTAGGAAAAGGTATTAATCAAACAGCAAACTGATTATTGTAATTTTTCTATCTTTACTATAGAATTAACAAAGAAATTAAAAAGGTGAATATATACTATAGTACTTGCGTTGAATATGATCAACGGTTACATTACAGTAAAAAATACAGAAGAAAAATTGGGATAATTTTATTTTAACTTTCAGATTAGGAGAAATGCAGGAGGAGAAGAGTAAACGTCAGAAGACAGATCTGGATGAACAAGAAGTCAAGAGACAACAGATGAGAATAGAACAATTACAGACAGAAATGGAGAAAATCAAAACGGAAAAAGACTCAGCACTGAAAAGGTCAAACTTTCAAACATTGTCACATACTTTGAAATTGCAAACCAAGTGAAGTAAAATATGCATAACGTAAGCAATATCAGAATATGTATTATCCTGCAATGTCCACCATTAACATTTTTACATATAACCATCGTTCAATTACAGATTAGAGGAAATAGAAAGAGAACTTCACAAGATTTCCCAAGAAGCACATGAATCCAAATCAAGAATAAGGAAAGAATATGAATCTGAGATCGACGTTCTGAGAGCTCAGAAATCTGCGTGGTTAGACGAGAAAGAACAGCTACAGGCCAGGTATTATAACGTTTACTAGTTAGTAAATTACGATAGTATGACAAAAATTACGAAAGAACGAAAGTCTCCCACTCTGCAGCCAGAGAGCTGTCTTCTGGAACAAAAATCCAAAAAGGAGTGCACCTGAACCGCAAAAATCCAAAAAGGAGTGCACCTGAACCGCAAAAATCCAAAAAGGAGTGCACCTGAACCGCAAAAATCCAAAAAGGAGTGCACCTGAACCGCAAAAATCCAAAAAGGAGTGCACCTGAACCGCAAAAATCCAAAAAGGAGTGCACCTGAACCGCAAAAATCCAAAAAGGAGTGCACCTGAACCGCAAAAATCCAAAAAGGAGTGCACCTGAACCGCAAAAATCCAAAAAGGAGTGCACCTGAACCTCATGCTTTGCTTAATCGTCTTTTTTTCATTAATCAAAAATTTTTAGATATGAAACAATATAAGGAAATCTTTGAAAAATATTTATATTTTATTTTCACGTTCTTTTTGACATAACATACGTACAATGTACGTCAGTCTTCTCGTGTTTGTTATACCAGAAATAAGGAGTTGGAGTATACGATGACATTAAAGGAGCAAGACGATGAAGACGATGATAATAACGACGTGAATTATCTGAGGCAGCAATTAGAGGAAGTACAAAGAGAAAAGGAATCAATAGAGGGGAGGGTAGAGGATGTATCGAAACAGTGAGTTATTATATTATTTTGAGTGGTAAATCGAGAGAAATAATATTTGGCAACCAAAGAATTTTTTCATACGAACGTGAACGCCACGGCAACACAGCAGAAACGTCGCCAATAAGAAGACTACATAGCACCAACGTCGTACTTACGCAGTAGAAACGCATTGAACGTCACACGTACGTGCCGAACGCCGCACGTACGTGATGGTAGGACGCACTGGTACGCTGTTCATACGTGATAGAAACGCCTCTTACGCCGTATAAACGTCGCACTTACGCCTTGGACTTTTGAAAAGGACGAAATACGTGGCAGACCTTTATGTTTCTCTTGCGTAAAGAATTTTGGCAAAAATACTCCTATGAAAAGGTGTGATAGGGGCTTTACTATTTATATTTTTTTTTAAACACTTAAGATACGTTCCTCTCCATTGCATTGTCTTCAAATGATAAGGTTCGCGCGCAGTGCATGTATTATCATCTGGTGGTAAATAGGTATAAGCCAAGTTGACTATGTGACGATTTTACCAACACGGCTAAAGGAAGAACAGTCAGAAACTAAATAATTTAATTCCAAAACGAAAAATAACCATAAAAGAAGGGGAAAATATTTTTTTGCGGTAATTAATTCTGTGTTTTTATGTAGGTTACAACGAAAGGAGCATGAATTATCGGTACAGATGGATGAAACCTCCACTCTGAATACCAACATGAAGGAAAGAATATCAGAACTCAACACGTCCGTAGACAGGATGAAAAAGGAAAATGAACAGTTACAGAACAGGTGAGGATATAGTAAAAGATTATATTTTCCTAATGTGGATTTTGGAAAGGAGGATTAATCAGAAATATGTAAAAAAAATCTTGTTTCTTACTTTTACGAGTAATTTCTGAAAGTTTTATACGCATAGGAGGTAATTTAGAATGAAGAATCTCGATTATGTTTTTTGTAAGTCTGGCTTTGTTTTACATATTCTACAAACGATACTTTATTATTGACAACCAGGATAATGGAACAGGAGCGTGTAATAAGACACTATCAACAAAAGGCGGACGACTTACTGAGGAGCCGTGAAGAACAAAGGCAGGAAAAAGAGAAGCTACTCAGGAGGTGCGTATGTTATAACATGTACAAAAGAATGTATTCAACAAATTCAGTCACCTAATGAATTATTGATAAATCAAATAGTTTAGTGTATACCAAAATTTTGATTATGAATTGATAAACGTATAGATTTACACGAAATAATATTTTCAGTGCCAGTGAAAACGAGCTGACCAATAAATCGTTGTTTGACATTGAAATACAACGTAAACAGAATAAGATAAGAGATATAGAGGAGAGCCTGGAGAGGGATCTAGCGTCCCTGAAAATGGAAAAATCCTCGTGGACGGACGAAAAGAACGACTTACAGAACAGGTACAGTGTTTATAAAAAGTCGACATTGTAGTTGATCTTTCTTTACGAATTTATTTATGGAGATCTGTCCTCAGTAGAATTCTTAAATATATTGCACTAATTATTACAAATAATAAATCACAACAGTTCCCCCTTATTTGCTTATTGACCAGTTATAAGAACATTGATTAAATTCTTTAACTTCACAGAATAAAGGACATCGAGAAAACAATGGAGAAATACATAAAGGAGATTGATGACTTGCAATCCGAAAACTCAGCATTAAAAGATGAGAAAAATCAAGCTCTTAGCAGGTTTGTAGCATACAGTTTGTCATCCTAAATGAGGAAAGGTTATCTTCTCCTACAATCTCAGCGACATGTTAGGAAGAGAATGACCATACTGTAAAATATACCATGGAACCGAAATCAGATGGCAGCATTTGAGCTAAGCCAATCACAGGCTCTCAATTGGCTCGTCTTATTTGTGAAGAATCTGTGAAGAAACCGTCTTTATCATGTTTATGGTCGTCATGGATTCAGCATCCTACAAAAGCTGAACAGAAAAATATGTGGGATGAGCGCGGCTCGAACTCGGACTTTTTGCATTCTATCTAACATGCTAGCCGGGCGCGCTAACCACTACGCTACCAGCGTAGTTGCCATCTAAATCGGTTAGAAGGTAACTTGAAGTTTCTACATGAATAAGAAGGTACTTGTTCACTCTGTTTTTGCCTGTTGTTGTCTTGTTGTGTCGCTATAGGTGCTTGTTCACTCTGTGATTTCGCCTGTGGGTGTCTTGTTGTGTCGCTGTAGGTGCTTCTTCACTCTGTGATTTCGCCTTTGGGTGTCTTAGTGTGTCGCTGTAGGTGCTTGTTCACTCTGTGATTTCGCCTGTGGGTGTCTTGTTGTGTCGCTGTAGGTGCTTGTTCACTCTGTGATTTCGCCTGTGGGTGTCTTGTTGTGTCGCTGTAGGTGCTTGTTCACTCTGTGATTTCGCCTTTGGGTGTCTTAGTGTGTCGCTGTAGGTGCTTGTTCACTCTGTGATTTCGCCTGTGGGTGTCTTGTTGTGTCGCTGTAGGTGCTTGTTCACTCTGTGATTTCGCCTGTGGGTGTCTTGTTGTGTCGCTGTAGGTGCTTGTTCACTCTGTGATTTCGCCTGTGGGTGTCTTGTTGTGTCGCTGTAGGTGCTTGTTCACTCTGTGATTTCGCCTTTGGGTTTCTTGGTGTGTCGCTGTAGGTGCTTGTTCACTCTGTGTTTTCGCTTTCGGTGTCTTGTTGTGTCGCTGTATGTGCTTTTTCACTCTGTGATTTCGCCTGTGGGTGTCTTGTTGTGTCGCTGTAGGTGCTTGTTCACTCTGTGATTTCGCCTTTTGGTGTCTTAGTGTGTCGCTGTAGGTGCTTGTTCACTCTGTGATTTCGCCTGTGGGTGTCTTGTTGTGTCGCTGTAGGTGCTTGTTCACTCTGTGATTTCGCCTTTGGGTTTCTTGGTGTGTCGCTGTAGGTGCTTGTTCACTCTGTGTTTTCGCTTTCGGTGTCTTGGTGTGTCGCTGTATGTGCTTTTTCACTCTGTGATTTCGCCTTTGGGTGTCTTGTTGTGTCGCTGTAGGTGCTTGTTCACTCTGTGATTTCGCCTTTTGGTGTCTTGGTGTGTCGCTGTAGGTGCTTGTTCACTCTGTGATTTCGCCTTTGGGTGTCTTTGTGTGTCGCTGTAGGTGCGTGTTCACTCTGTGATTTCGCCTTTGGGTATCTTGGTGTGTCGCTGTAGGTGCTTGTTCACTCTGTTATTTCGCCTTTTGGTGTCTGGGTGCGTCGCTGTAGGTGCTTGTGCACTCTACGTTTTCGCCTTTGGTGTCTTGGTGTGTCGCTGTAGGTGCTTGTTCACTCTGTGTTTTCGCCTTTGTGTGTCTTGGTGTGTCACTGTAGGTGCTTGTTCACTCTGTGTTTTTGCCTTTTGGTGTCTTTGTGTGTCGCTGTAGGTGCTTGTTCACTCTGTGATTTCGCCTTTGGTGTCTTGCTGTGTCGCTGAAGGTGCTTGTTCACTCTGTGATTTCGCCTTTGGGTGTCTTGGTGTGTCGCTGTAGGTGCTTGTTCAATCTGTGATTTCGCCTTTTGGTTTCTTGGTGCGTCGCTGTAGGTGCTTGTTCAATCTGTGATTTCGCCTTTTGGAGTCTTGGTATGTCGCTGTAGGTGCTTGTTCACTCTGTGATTCGCTTTTGGTGTCTTGGTGCGTCGCTCTAGGTGCTTGTTCACTCTGTGATTTCGCCTTTGGTGTCTTGGTGTGTCGCTGTAGGTGCTTGTTCACTCTGTGATTTCGCCTTTGGTGTCTTGGTGTGTCGCTGTTGGTGCTTGTTCACTCTGTGAGTTCGCCTGTGGGTGTCTTGGTGTGTCGCTGTTGGTGCTTGTTCACTCTGTGATTTCGCCTTTGGGTGTCTTGTTGTGTCGCTGTTGGTGCTTGTTCACTCTGTGATTTCGCCTTTGGTTGTCTTGTTGTGTCGCTGTAGGTGCTTGTTCAATCTGTGATTTCGCCTTTTGGTGTCTTGGTGCGTCGCTGTAGGAGCTAGTTCAATCTGTGATTTCGCCTTTTGGTGTCTTGGTGCGTCGCTGTAGGAGCTAGTTCAATCTGTGATTTCGCCTTTTGGTGTCTTGGTGTGTCGCTGTAGGTGCTTGTTCACTCTGTGATTTCGCCTTTGGGTGTCTTGGTGTGTCGCTGTAGGTGCTTGTTCACTCTGTGATTTCGCCTGTGGGTGTCTTGTTGTGTCGCTGTAGGTGCTTGTTCACTCTGTGATTTCGCCATTGGGTGTCTTAGTGTGTCGCTGTAGGTGCTTGTTCACTCTGTGATTTCGCCTGTGGGTGTCTTGTTGTGTCGCTGTAGGTGCTTGTTCACTCTGTGATTTCGCCTGTGGGTGTCTTGTTGTGTCGCTGTAGGTGCTTGTTCACTCTGTGATTTCGCCTTTGGGTGTCTTAGTGTGTCGCTGTAGGTGCTTGTTCACTCTGTGATTTCGCCTGTGGGTGTCTTGTTGTGTCGCTGTAGGTGCTTGTTCACTCTGTGATTTCGCCTGTGGGTGTCTTGTTGTGTCGCTGTAGGTGCTTGTTCACTCTGTGATTTCGCCTGTGGGTGTCTTGTTGTGTCGCTGTAGGTGCTTGTTCACTCTTTGATTTCGCCTTTAGGTTTCTTGGTGTGTCGCTGTAGGTGCTTGTTCACTCTGTGTTTTCGCTTTCGGTGTCTTGTTGTGTCGCTGTATGTGCTTTTTCACTCTGTGATTTCGCCTGTGGGTGTCTTGTTGTGTCGCTGTAGGTGCTTGTTCACTCTGTGATTTCGCCTTTTGGTTTCTTGGTGCGTCGCTGTAGGTGCTTGTTCAATCTGTGATTTCGCCTTTTGGAGTCTTGGTATGTCGCTGTAGGTGCTTGTTCAATCTGTGATTCGCTTTTGGTGTCTTGGTGCGTCGCTCTAGGTGCTTGTTCACTCTGTGATTTCGCCTTTGGTGTCTTGGTGTGTCGCTGTAGGTGCTTGTTCACTCTGTGATTTCGCCTTTGGTGTCTTGGTGTGTCGCTGTTGGTGCTTGTTCACTCTGTGAGTTCGCCTGTGGGTGTCTTGGTGTGTCGCTATTGGTGCTTGTTCACTCTGTGATTTCGCCTTTGGGTGTCTTGTTGTGTCGCTGTTGGTGCTTGTTCACTCTGTGATTTCGCCTTTGGGTGTCTTGTTGTGTCGCTGTTGGTGCTTGTTCACTCTGTGATTTCGCCTTTGGTTGTCTTGTTGTGTCGCTGTAGGTGCTTGTTCAATCTGTGATTTCGCCTTTTGGTGTCTTGGTGCGTCGCTGTAGGAGCTAGTTCAATCTGTGATTTCGCCTTTTGGTGTCTTGGTGCGTCGCTGTAGGAGCTAGTTCAATCTGTGATTTCGCCTTTTGGTGTCTTGGTGTGTCGCTGTAGGTGCTTGTTCACTCTGTGATTTCGCCTTTGGGTGTCTTGGTGTGTCGCTGTAGGTGCTTGTTCACTCTGTGATTTCGCCTGTGGGTGTCTTGTTGTGTCGCTGTAGGTGCTTGTTCACTCTGTGATTTCGCCATTGGGTGTCTTAGTGTGTCGCTGTAGGTGCTTGTTCACTCTGTGATTTCGCCTGTGGGTGTCTTGTTGTGTCGCTGTAGGTGCTTGTTCACTCTGTGATTTCGCCTGTGGGTGTCTTGTTGTGTCGCTGTAGGTGCTTGTTCACTCTGTGATTTCGCCTTTGGGTGTCTTAGTGTGTCGCTGTAGGTGCTTGTTCACTCTGTGATTTCGCCTGTGGGTGTCTTGTTGTGTCGCTGTAGGTGCTTGTTCACTCTGTGATTTCGCCTGTGGGTGTCTTGTTGTGTCGCTGTAGGTGCTTGTTCACTCTGTGATTTCGCCTGTGGGTGTCTTGTTGTGTCGCTGTAGGTGCTTGTTCACTCTTTGATTTCGCCTTTAGGTTTCTTGGTGTGTCGCTGTAGGTGCTTGTTCACTCTGTGTTTTCGCTTTCGGTGTCTTGTTGTGTCGCTGTATGTGCTTTTTCACTCTGTGATTTCGCCTGTGGGTGTCTTGTTGTGTCGCTGTAGGTGCTTGTTCACTCTGTGATTTCGCCTTTTGGTTTCTTGGTGCGTCGCTGTAGGTGCTTGTTCAATCTGTGATTTCGCCTTTTGGAGTCTTGGTATGTCGCTGTAGGTGCTTGTTCAATCTGTGATTCGCTTTTGGTGTCTTGGTGCGTCGCTCTAGGTGCTTGTTCACTCTGTGATTTCGCCTTTGGTGTCTTGGTGTGTCGCTGTAGGTGCTTGTTCACTCTGTGATTTCGCCTTTGGTGTCTTGGTGTGTCGCTGTTGGTGCTTGTTCACTCTGTGAGTTCGCCTGTGGGTGTCTTGGTGTGTCGCTATTGGTGCTTGTTCACTCTGTGATTTCGCCTTTGGGTGTCTTGTTGTGTCGCTGTTGGTGCTTGTTCACTCTGTGATTTCGCCTTTGGTTGTCTTGTTGTGTCGCTGTAGGTGCTTGTTCACTCTGTGCTTTCGCCTTTTGGTGTCTTTGCGTGTCTTTACTTTGGGTGTCTTGGTATTTCGCTATAGGTGCTTGTTCACTTTGTGATTTCGCCTTTGGGTGTCTTTGTGTGTCGCTGTAGATGCTTGTTCACTCTGTGATTTCGCCTTTGGTGTCTTGGTGTGTCGCTGTAGGTGCTTGTTCACTCTGTGATTTCGCCTTTGGTGTCTTGCTGTGTCGCTGAAGGTGCTTGTTCACTCTGTGATTTCGCCTTTGGGTGTCTTGTTGTGTCGCTGTAGGTGCTTGTTCACTCTGTGATTTCGCCTTTTCGTGTCTTGTTGTGTCGCTGTAGGTGCTTGTTCACTCTGTGATTTCGCCTTTGGGTGTCTTGGTGTGTCGCTGTAGGTGCTTGTTCACTCTGTGATTTCGCCTTTGGGTATCTTGGTGTGTCGCTGTAGGTGCTTGTTCACTCTGTGATTTCGCCTTTTGGTGTCTTGGTGTGTCGCTGTAGGTGCTTGTTCACTCTGTGATTTCGCCTTTTGGTGTCTGGGTGCGTCGCTGTAGGTGCTTTTGCACTGTACGTTTTCGCCTTTGGTGTCTTGGTGTGTCGCTGTAGGTGCTTGTTCACTTTGTGTTTTCGCCTTTGTGTGTCATGGTGTGTCACTGTAGGTGCTTGTTCACTCTGTGTTTTTGCCTTTTGGTGTCTTGGTGTTTCGCTGTAGGTGCTTGTTCAATCTGTGATTTCGCCTTTTGGTGTCTTGGTGCGTCGCTGTAGGAGCTAGTTCAATCTGTGATTTCGCCTTTTGGTGTCTTGGTGTGTCGCTGTAGGTGCTTGTTCACTCTGTGATTTCGCCTTTGGGTGTCTTGGTGTGTCGCTGTAGGTGCTTGTTCACTCTGTGATTTCGCCTTTGGGTATCTTGGTGTGTCGCTGTAGGTGCTTGTTCAATCTGTGATTTCGCCTTTTGGTGTCTTGGTATGTCGCTGTAGGTGCTTGTTCAATCTGTGATTTCGCCTTTTGGTGTCTTGATGTGTCGCTGTAGGTGCTTGTTCACTCTGTGATTTCGCCTTTGGTGTCTTGGTGTGTCGCTGTAGGTGCTTGTTCACTCTGTGATTTCGCCTTTTGGTGTCTTGGTGTGTCGCTGTAGGTGCTTGTTCACTCTGTGATTTCGCCTTTTGGTGTCTTGTTGTGTCGCTGTTGGTGCTTGTTCAATCTGTGATTTCGCCTTTTGGTGTCTTGTTGTGTCGCTGTTGGTGCTTGTTCACTCTGTGATTTCGCCTTTTGGTGTCTTGGTGTGTCGCTGTAGGTGCTTGTTCAATCTGTGATTTCGCCTTTTGGTGTCTTGTTGTGTCGCTGTTGGTGCTTGTTCACTCTGTGATTTCACCTTTTGGTGTCTTGATGTGTCGCAGATGGTGCTGCAAACCACTCCTATTGGAGATCCCCTCCTTTCTTGCAAGGATTATGAATCAAAACACGCACTTATTGCATAAACCATATTACAGACATTGAAGTGATATCTTTCTTTTTTCAATTCAGACTGAGTGAAGTAGCCAGTACAAAGCTTCGAGACAACAATGCCTCGGTAGCAGATCTCAGTGACGAAAATAGACCAATCAACATCGGCGATAGATTCAATGAGATTTACGATAACGAATGGACAGACGCAATGGAAAAACTAGAAAAGGAATTAAAAATGACAGAAAAAGACGCAGTGTATTGTCTCATAGGAATTTTAAAGGTACCTGATGCATATTGAAATCAAATGTCTATGAGCTCCTTACAAAGTTTGTCTGCATGGCTCTCCATAAGATGCCTTAAGTTTTTGACAAAGTGCATGTATGTAGAAATGAGGAAATGGGTTTAACGCAACGACCTTAGAGACCAAAAAACAAAAAAATGAATTCAAGCCGATGGTAACCCTGGCGATAAAAATGGGGAAGAAGCACAATAAGACTTCTTGTTAGTAATTGTTTAGTATTGATCTATAAATGATCTATAAATGTACTGTATTATATTTGATTTCCTTTATTGTTTACAGGTCGTGTATCATGAATGTAAAGATATTGCTGAGATACAGCTGAGAGAAATAGCCACGGTAAAGAGGAATATATATATACACAATTGATCTTAGATAATATTAGAAATCCTTAACATAAGGAGTAACACGCTGTACTTTTTTATTTGCAATATCAATATCATATTTTTAGTTACAATGCATATGTCAGCTATTCATTTTGTTTTTATATGGCATTTTAATATGTGTTTACAGTTGTTTGGAATTGGCCCAGAGGATACGACGAAATTAAAGTCCGTCAAAGATTTCAGGAAATCTGTGGCAGTAGATTTCCTCCCTAAAATTGTAGATGTACGTATGGTAATTGTAACAGTGCTTAAAAGCCACTGTCTGTCTTTGTCTAGTGATGAATATTCAGAACTCTTTTTTTTTTAATTGGACACATTAATTAAGACTGTACATAAACCGATCAGAACTCTTGGCAATCTGAGCCGAATATATTAGTACATGTATTGTCATCTGCCATAGGAACAAAAAAGTTCCATATTATTTGGTCAAGCTATGTGATTAATCACAATTATATATTAAAACGGACCAGTACGCGAACTTTTCGGACAACCCTCGTATATTAAAATGGCTGATCCCACAGGGTATGATTATTCCTCCAAGACCAGTACGCAAGGTGATACACAAGTTTTATTAGAAGGCAATGAAATAATATGGTCTAATTGATATCAATATTGTACAAAATAAAAAAAAAAAAATTCGGATGGATATCGATCAAGATTTTAATCTTAGCTATGGTCTGCATCCAATAAGAGGAGTCGTTTAGTTTATCGATTTCTATCATATGATTCATTAACAGAAAACTATTCAAGAGTACATATATGACGTTTTCAAGTAAGAAGATTAAAAATCAACTTTATGTTCGAAACTCGACACCAGCAATTACGAGAATGAAACAGATGTTCAATATATAATATTCAGATGTATATCTTGAATTTTCCTTTGTTGTTATTAAATTTACATTGAATTAGATAAACTAAGTAATGTACAAGCTTTCTTTAAACTTTTTTTCTTTTTTTTTTCAGAACGTTATGAAGAAGGCTCTTAGCTCGGTTTACCACAAGGAACAGTCATATTGTCAATCTTATATCAAACGTACGATTGAGCTCTGCTGGCTAATGCGGGTCCAAGATCCGCCTTTGGTTCTGGACTTTACATCTCAAAATGGTGATAAAGTAGACGAATCTCTGTACCGGTTTTTCATTAAAACTGGTGACTTTTTTGATTTTCTGGTTTGGCCAGTATTATATCTTCATAACAAAGGACCCATGCTAAAGAGGGGCGTGGTGCAGGCTTTCAGCTTGTGAGACGATTTACCTGAATACTTGTTTGATTTGATATTATATTTTATTTTATTATTCTTAAAATAAAAGAAAAACTTTACAAAAATTCTTGATTGTTTTATATATATATATAAAAAAGAAAAACATATTGAACGTCAGACACAACTTGAACAACCAAAGGCATATGATACGTATAATCCAAAAAATCATAATAAAGGGACAGATATAACCATACTGATACATCACAAAATCAATAAATGGACAGATATATCCATACTGATACATCACAAACACAATACAATGGACAGATATAACCATACTGATACACCACAAACACAATAAATGGACAGATATAACCATACTGATACATCACAAACACAATACAATGGACAGATATAACCATACTGATACATCACAAACACAATAACCATACTGATACATAACAAACACAATAACCATACTGACACATCACAAACACAATAAATGGACAGAAACAACCATACTGATACATCACAAACACAATAAATGGACAGATATAACCATACTGATACATCACAAACACAATAAATGGACAGATATAACCACACTGATACATCACAAACACAATAAATGGACAGATATAACCATACTGATACACCACAAACACAATAAATGGACAGATATAACCATACTGATACATCACAAACACAATAAATGGACAGATATAACCATACAGATACATCAAAAACACAATACAATGGACAGATATAACCATACTGATACATCACAAACACAATAAATGGACAAATATAACCATACTGATACATCACAAACACAATAAATGGACAGATATAACCATACTGATACATCACAAACACAATAAATGGACAGATACAACCATACTGATACATCACACAATACAATGGACAGATATAACCATACTGATTCATCACAAAAACAATAAATGGACAGATATAACCATACTGATACATCACAAACACAATACAGTGGACAGATATAACCATACTGATACATAACAAACACAATACATTGGACAGATATAACCATACTGATACATCACAAACACAATAAATGGACAAATATAACCATACTGATACATCACAAACACAATTAATGGACAGATATAACCATACTGATACATCACAAACACAATACAATGGACAGATATAACCATACTGATACATTACAAACACAATACATGGACAGATATAACCATACTGATACATAACAAACACAATACAGTGGACAGATATAACCATACTGATACAACACAAACACAATAAATTGACAGATATAACCATACTGATACATAACAAACACAATACAATGGACAGATATAACCATACTGATACATCACAAACACAATAAATGGACAGATATAACCATACTGATACATAACAAACACAATACAATGGACAGATATAACCATACTGATACATAACCAACACAATAACCATACTGATACATAACAAACACAATAACCATACTGATACATCGCAAACACAATAAATGGACAGATATAACCATACTGATACATCGCAAACACAATAAATGGACAGATATAACCATACTGATACATCACAAACACAATAAATGGACAGATATAACCATACTGATACATCAAAAACATACTAAATGGACATATATAAACATACTGATACATCACAAACACAATACAATATACAGATATAACCATACTGATACATCACAAACACAATAAATGGACAGATATAACCATACTGATACACCACAAACACAATAAATGGACAGATATAACCATACTGATACATCACAAACACAATAAATGGACAGATATAACCATACTGAAACAACACATACACAATAAATGGACAGATATTACCATACTGATACATCACAAACACAATACAATGGACAGATATAACCACACTGATACATCACAAACACAATAAATGGACAGATATAACCATACTGATACATCACAAATACAATACAATGGGTAGACATAACTATAGATATATCACAAACACAATAAATGGACAGATACAACCATACTGATACATCACAAACACAATAAATGGACAGATACAACCATACTGATACATCACAAACACAATAAATGGACAAATATAACCATACTGATACATCACAAACACAATAAATGGACAGATGTAACCATACTGATACATCACAACACAATAAATGGACAGATATAACCATACTGATACATCACAAACACAATACAATGTTCAGATATAACCATACTGATACATCACATAAACAATACAATGGACAGATATAACCACATGCATCACAACACAATACAATGTTCAGATATAACCATACTGATACATCACATAAACAATACAATGGACAGATATAACCATACTGATACATCACATAAACAATACAATGGACAGTTATAACCATACTGATACATCACAAACGCAATAAATGGACAGATAAAACCAGATACATCACAAACACAATAAATGGACAGATATAACCATACTGATACATCACAAACACAATAAATGGACAAATATAACCATACTGATACATCACAAACACAATACAATGGACAGATATAACCATACTGATACATTACAAACAAAATAAATGGACAGATATAACCATACTGATACATCACAAACACAATACAATAAACAGATATAACCATACTGATACATCACAAACACAATAAATGGACAGATACAACCATACTGATACATCACAAACACAATACAATGGACAGATATACCCACACTGATACATCACAAACACAATACAATGGACAGATATAACCATACTGATACATCAAAAACACAATACAATATACAGATATAACCATACTGATACATCACAAACACAATAAATGGACAGATATAACCATACTGATACACCACAAACACAATAAATGGACAGATATAACCATACTGATACATCACAAACACAATACAATGGACAGATATAACCATACTGATACATTACAAACACAATAAATGGACAGATATAACCATACTGATACATAGCAAACACAATAAATGGACAGATATAACCATACTGATACATAGCAAACACAATAAATGGACAGATATAACCATACTGATACACCACAAACACAATAAATGGACAGATATAATCATACGATACATCACAAACAGAATACAATGGACAGATATAACCATACTGATACATCACAAACACAATAAATGGACAAATATAACCATACTGATACATCACAAACACAATACAATGGACAGATATAACCACACTGATACATCACAAATACAATAAATGGACAGATATAACCATACTGATACATCACAAACACCATAAATGGACAGATACAACCATACTGATACATCACAAACACAATAAATTGACAAATATAACCATACTGATACATCACAAACACAATAAATGGACAGATATAACCACATTGATACATCACAAACACAATAAATGGACAGATATAACCATACTGATACATCACAAACACAATAAATGGACAGATACAACCATACTGATACATCACAAACACAATACAATGGACAGATATACCCACACTGATACATCACAAACACAATACAATGGACAGATATAACCATACTGATACATCAAAAACACAATACAATATACAGATATAACCATACTGATACATCACAAACACAATAAATGGACAGATATAACCATACTGATACACCACAAACACAATAAATGGACAGATATAACCATACTGATACATCACAAACACAATACAATGGACAGATATAACCATACTGATACATTACAAACACAATAAATGGACAGATATAACCATACTGATACATAGCAAACACAATAAATGGACAGATATAACCATACTGATACATAGCAAACACAATAAATGGACAGATATAACCATACTGATACACCACAAACACAATAAATGGACAGATATAACCATACGATACATCACAAACAGAATACAATGGACAGATATAACCATACTGATACATCACAAACACAATAAATGGACAAATATAACCATACTGATACATCACAAACACAATACAATGGACAGATATAACCACACTGATACATCACAAATACAATAAATGGACAGATATAACCATACTGATACATCACAAACACAATACAATGGGCAGACATAACTATAGATATATCACAAACACAATAAATGGACAGATACAACCATACTGATACATCACAAACACCATAAATGGACAGATACAACCATACTGATACATCACAAACACAATAAATTGACAAATATAACCATACTGATACATCACAAACACAATAAATGGACAGATGTAACCATACTGATACATCACAAACACAATACAATGGACAGATATAACCACACTGATACATCACAAACACAATAAATGGACAGATATAACCATACTGATACATCACAAACACAATACAATGGACAGATATAACCACACTGATACATCACAAACACAATAAATGGACAGATATAACCATACTGATACATCACAAACACAATACAATGGGCAGACATAACTATAGATATATCACAAACACAATAAATTGACAGATACAACCATACTGATACATCACAAACACAATAAATGGACAGATACAACCATACTGATACATCACAAACACAATAAATGGACAAATATAACCATACTGATACATCATAAACACAATAAATGGACAGATGTAACCATACTGATACATCACAACACAATACAATGTTCAGATATAACCATACTGATACATCACATAAACAATACAATGGACAGATATAACCATACTGATCACAAACACAATAAATGGACAGATATAACCATACTGATACATCACAAACACAATACAATGGGCAGATATAACCATACTGATACATGACAAACACAATAAATGGACAGATATAACCATACTGATACATCACAAACACAATGCAATGGACAGATATAACCACACTCATACATCACAAACACAATAAATGGACAGATATAACCATACTGATACATCACAAACACAATAAATGGACAGATATAACCATACTGATACATCACAAACACAATAAATGGACAAATAAAACCATACTGATACATCACATAAACAATACAATGGACAGATATAACCATACTGATACACCACAAACACAATAATCATACTGATACATCACATAAACAATACAATGGACAGATATAGCCATACTGATACACCACAAACACAATAACCATACTGATACATAACAAACACAATAACCATACTGATACATCACAAACACAATACAATGGACAGATATAACCATACTGATAGATTACAAACAAAATAAATGGACAGATATAACCATACTGATACATCACAAACACAATACAATAAACAGATATAACCATACTGATACATCACAAACACAATAAATGGACAAATATAACCATACTGATACATCATAAACACAATACAATGGACAGATATAACCACACTGATACATCACAAACACAATAAATGGACAGATATAACCATACTGATACATCACAAACACAATACAATGGGCAGACATAACCATAGATACATCACAAACACAATAAATGGACAGATACAACCATACTGATACATCACAAACACAATAAATGGACAGATATAACGATATTGATACATAACAAACACAATAACCATACTGATACATAACAAACACAATAACCATACTGATACATCGCAAACATAATAAATGGACAGATATAACCATACTGATACATCACAAACACAATTAATGGACAAATATAACCATACTGATTCATCACAAACACAATAAATGGACAGATATAACCATACTGATCATAAACACAATAAATGGACAGATATAACCATACTGATACATCACAAACATACTAAATGGACAGATATAACCAATCTGATACATCACAAACACAATACAATATACAGATATAACCATACTGATACATCACAAACACAATAAATGGACAGACATAACCATACTGATACACCACAAACACAATAAATGGACAGATATAACCATACTGATACATCACAAACACAATACAATGGACAGATATAACCATACTGATACATCACAAACACAATACAATGGACAGATATAACCATACTGATACATCACAAACACAATAAATGGACAGATATAACCATACTGATACATAGCAAACACAATAAATGGACAGATATAACCATACTGATACATCACAAACACAATACAATGGACAGATATAACCACACTCATACATCACAAACACAATAAATGGACAGATATAACCATACTGATACATAACAAACACAATACAATGGGCAGACATAACTATAGATATATCACAAACACAATAAATGGACAGATATAACCATACTGATACATCACAAACACAATAAATGGACAGATACAACCATACTGATACATCACAAACACAATAAATGGACAGATATAACCAAACTGATACATCACAAACACAATAAATGGACAGATACGACCATACTGATACATCACAAACACAATACAGTGGACAGATATAACCATACTAATACATCGCAAACACAATAAATGGACAAATATAACCATACTGATACATCACAAACACAATACAGTGGACAGATATAACCATACTAATACATCGCAAACACAATAAATGGACAGATATAACCATACTGATACATCGCAAACACAATAAATGGACAGATATAACCATACTGATACATCACAAACACAATAAATGGACAGATATAACCAAACTGATACATCACAAACACAATAAATGGACAGATATAACCATACTGATACATCACAAACACAATAAATGGACAGATATAACCACACTGATACATCACAAACACAATAAATGGACAGATATAACCACACTGATACATCACAAACACAATAAATGGACAGATATAACCATACTGATACATCAGAAACACAATAAATGGACAGATATAACCACACTGATACATCACAAACACAATAAATGGACAGATATAACCACACTGATACATCACAAACACAATAAATGGAGAGATATAACCATACTGATATATCACAAACACAAAACTATGGACAGATATAACCAAACTGATACATCGCAAACATAATAAATGGACAGATATAACCATACTGATACATCGCAACACAATACAATGGACAGATATAACCATACTGATACATCGCAAACATAATAAATGGACAGATATAACCATACTGATACATCACAAGACAGTACAATGGACAGATATAACCATACTGATACCTCGCAAACATAATAAATGGACAGATATAACCATACTGATACATCACAACACAATACAGTGGACAGATATAACCATACTGATACATCACAAACGCAATAAATGGACAGATAAAACCACATACATCACAAACACAATAAATGGACAGATATAACCATACTGATACATCACAAACACAATAAATGGACAGATATAACCATACTGATACATCACAAACACAATAAATGGACAGATATAACCACACTGATACATCACAAACACAATAAATGGACAGATATAACCATACTGATACATCACAAACACAATACAATGGACAGATATAACCAAACTGATACATCGCAAACATAATAAATGGACAGATATAACCATACTGATACATCGCAACACAATGCAATGGACAGATATAACCATACTGATACATCGCAAACATAATAAATGGACAGATATAACCATACTGATACATCACAACACAATACAATGGACAGATATAACCATACTGATACATCGCAAACATAATAAATGGACAGATATAACAATACTGATACATCACAACACAATACAGTGGACAGATATAACCATACTGATACATAACAAACGCAATAAATGGACAGATAAAACCACATACATCACAAACACAATAAATGGACAGATATAACCATACTGATACATCACAAACACAATAAATGGACAGATATAACCATACTGATACATCACAAACACAATAAATGGACAGATATAACCATACTGATACATCACAAACAAAATAAATGGACAGATATAACCACACTGATACGTTACAAACGCAATACAATAGACAGATATAACCATACTGATACATCACAAACACAATAAATGGACAGATATAACCATACTGATATATCACAAACAAAATAAATGGACAGATATAACCACACTGATACATTACAAACACAATACAATAGACAGATATAACCATACTGATATATCACAACACAATACAATGGACAGATATAACCATACTGATACATCACAAACACAATAAATGGACAAATATAACCATACTGATACATCACAAACACAATACAATGGACAGATATAACCACACTGATATATCACAAACACAATAAATGGACAGATATAACCATACTGATACATCACAAACACAATACAATGGGCAGACATAACCATAGATACATCACAAACACAATAAATGGACAGATACAACCATACTGATACATCACAAACACAATACAATGAACAGATATAACCATACTGATACATCACAAACACAATAACCATACTGATACATAACAAACACAATAACCATACTGATACATCGCAAACATAATGAATGGACAGATATAACCATACTGATACATCACAAACACAATAAATGGACAGATATAACCATACTGATACATCACAAACACAATAAATGGACAGATATAACCATACTGATACATCACAAACACAATAAATGGACAGATATAACCATACTGATACATCACAAACACAATAAATGGACAGATATAACCATACTGACACATCACAAACACAATAAATGGACAGATATAACCATACTGATACATCACAAACACAATACAATGGACAGATATAACCACACTGATACAACACAAACACAATAAATGGACAAATATGACCATACTGATACATCACAAAAACAATACATGGACAGATTTAACCATACTGATACATCGCAAACACAATAAATGGACAGATAAAACCATACTGATACATCTCAAACATACTAAATGGACAGAAAAAACCATACTGATACATCACAAACACAATAAATGGACAGATATAACCATACTGATACATCACAAACACAATAAATGGACAGATATAACCAAACTGATCACAAACACAATAAATGGACAGATATAACCATACTGATCACAAACACAATACAATGGACAGATATAACCATACTGATCACAAACACAATAAATGGACAGATATAACCATACTGATACATCACAAACGCAATAAATGGACAGATATAACCATACTGATCACAAACACAATAAATGGACAGATATAACCATACTGATACATCACAAACACAATAAATGGACAGATATAACCATACTGATACATCACAAACACAATAAATGGACAGATACAACCACACTGATACATCACAAACACAATACAATGGACAGATATAACCATACTGATACATCACAAACACAATAAATGGACAGATATAACCATACTGATAAATCACAAACACAATAAATGGATAGATATAACCACACTGATACATCACAAACACAATAAATGGACAGATATAACCATACTGATACACCACAAACACAATAAATGGACAGATATAACCATACTGATACACCACAAACACAATAAATGGATAGATATAACCATACTGATACATCACAAACACAATAAATGGACAGATATAACCATACTGATACATCACAAACACAATAACTAGAACATCCTGTAAAGGACTGTGCCATTAAATTCCCAATAGAGGCGGGATCAGGTACCCGATAAACTAAGAGATGCTTTATAATTTCATTTTAAGGTCCAAAATATTTTCGCAATAGTCGTATACCTTCTCTGTAAGTCGTCTTATGATCATTTCTTTATGAGCTTGCCCTGGAATAGCGTATCAATGCGGTATGAATACGTCATATAAAGGAATATGCTACAAATATACTATGTTACTAGATATAACCATACTGATACATTACAAACATACTAAATGACAGATATAACCATACTGATACATCACAAACACAATAAATGGACAGATATAAGCATACTGATACATCACAAACACAAGAAATGGACAGATAGAACCATACTGATACATCACAAACACAAGAAATGGACAGATAGAACCATACTGATACATCACACAATACAATGGACAGATATAACCATACTGATACATCACAAACACAAGAAATGGACAGATAGAACCATACTGATACATCACAAACACAATAAATGGACTGATATAACAACACTGATACATCACAAACACAATAAATGGATAGATATAACCATACTGATCACAAACACAATAAATGGACAGATATAACCATACTGATCACAAACACAATAAATGGACAGATATAACCATACTGATCACAAACACAATAAATGGACAGATATAACAACACTGATACATCATAAACACAATAAATGGACAGATATAACCATACTGATCACAAACACAATAAATGGACAGATACAACCACACTGATACATCACAAACACAATACAATGGACATATATAACCATACTGATACATCACAAACACAAGAAATGGACAGATATAACCATACTGATACATCACAAACACAATAAATGGACAGATATAACCATACTGATCACAAACACAATAAATGGACAGATATAACCATACTGATACATCACAAACACAATAAATGGACAGATATAACCATACTGATACATCACAAACACAATAAATGGACAGATATAACCATACTGATACATCACAAACACAATAAATGGACAGATATAACCACACTGATACATCACAAACACAATAAATGGACAGATATAACCATACTGATACATCACAAACATACTAAATGGACAGATATAACCATACTGATACATCACAAACATACTAAATGGACAGATATAACCATACTGATCACAAACACAATAAATGGACAGATATAACCATACTGATACATCACAAACACAATAAATGGACAGATATAACCATACTGATCACAAACACAAGAAATGGACAGATATCACCATACTGATCACAAACACAATACAATGGACAGATATAACCATACTGATCACAAACACAATAAATGGACAGATATAACCATACTGATACATCACAAACGCAATAAATGGACAGATATAACCATACTGATCACAAACACAATAAATGGACAGATATAACCATACTGATACATCACAAACACAATAAATGGACAGATATAACCATACTGATACATCACAAACACAATAAATGGACAGATACAACCACACTGATACATCACAAACACAATACAATGGACAGATATAACCATACTGATACATCACAAACACAATAAATGGACAGATATAACCATACTGATAAATCACAAACACAATAAATGGATAGATATAACCACACTGATACATCACAAACACAATAAATGGACAGATATAACCATACTGATACACCACAAACACAATAAATGGACAGATATAACCATACTGATACACCACAAACACAATAAATGGATAGATATAACCATACTGATACATCACAAACACAATAAATGGACAGATATAACCATACTGATACATCACAAACACAATAAATGGACAGATATAACCATTATGATACATCACAAACACAATAAATGGTCAGATATAGCCACACTGATACATCACAAACACAACAACTAGAACATCCTGTAAAGGACTGTGCCATTAAATTCCCAATAGAGGCGGGATCAGGTACCCGATAAACTAAGAGATGCTTTATAATTTCATTTTAAGGTCCAAAATATTTTCGCAATAGTCGTATACCTTCTCTGTAAGTCGTCTTATGATCATTTCTTTATGAGCTTGCCCTGGAATAGCGTATCAATGCGGTATGAATACGTCATATAAAGGAATATGCTACAAATATACTATGTTACTACTCTGAAATTGAAGTCGTCAGATTTGTCATATATTGACGTATTTATGTGAGAATAGAAATATACATGAGATATGAATATGAAGCGAAGTAGATGTTTTCATGCAGTAGTCTCCTCCATATTTTGTAAGTTGTTAGATTCATAAATATCTGCTGTGACCTTGAAATAAAGAAGATAACCTTGAGTGAAGGTCAATGTGAGAAAGCTTGGGATGAGGAAAATATGTGCAAAGTTGAATTAATTGATAATAACTATAATTGATTATTCTATTTCTATAAGCACACATCTGTAAAAAGTTGACCTTGAACCAAGATCACGTATAAAAGTTCAGAGATTATCTAAATCAAATTTGGATTCAATGTGATGGAGCTTTTATGTTTAATCCACAAAACTGTGTTGTGACCCTGAATCCATGCCAATGACCTTGGATGAAGGTCAAAGAGAAAAATGTTATGATCGCTGAGCGATATTAGTCCCCTACCGGCGGCATATATCTATGTCCTGCAACTCTGCCTATGAAATACTCTTCAATTTAACATGAGTTTAAATTAAACCGTGCAGCTCAGTTCTGAGGTTTTATCTGCTTGATCGATTCGAAAAAGAGGTCAGGCGTGACGAAAGTTGAACTTGCTCTGTAACTATCCAAGACTAAGCTGAGTATCAAATTTAACCTGAATATCTCTATTTTGTTGCAGAAAAAAAGTCCGGAAAACTGACAAAAACTGAATTGTGCAAATCATCAAGAGGCATAACTCTTCAAAAATGAGGTCAAGCGTGACAAAAGTCACTTTCTCTGTAACTATCCAAGACTAAGCTGAGAACAAATTTCACATGAATATCTCTATTTGTTGCAGAAAAAAGTCCGGAAAACTGAATTTTCCAAGTCTTCAAGGGGCATTAGTCCTTCAAAAATAGATCAAGCGTGACGAAAGTTGAACTTGCTCTGTAACTATCCAAGAGTAAGCTGTGTATCAAATTTCACTTCAATATCTCTATTTCTTGCAGGAAAAAGTCTGGAAAACTGACAAAAACTGAATTTTCCAAGTCATCAAGGGGAATAACTCCTCTAAAAATAGGTCAAGCGTGACGAAAGTCGAACTTGCTCTGTAATTATTCAAGACCAAGCTGTGTATCAAATTTCATCTAAATATCTTCATCCGTTGCAGAAATAAGTTCGGAAAACTGACAAAAACTGAATTTTCAAAGTCATCACGGGGCATAACTCCTCTAAAAATAGGTCAAGCATGACGAAAGTCGTACTTGCTCTGTAACTATCCAAGACCAAGCTGTGTATCAAATTTCATCTGAATATCTCCATCCGTTGCAGAAAAAAGTCTGGAAAACTGATATTCGGACAGACTGACAGACGGACGGACAGACAGACCGAGAGGAAACTAAGAGTCCCCTTCGGCGGATGTTTATATCATTTACTTTACAAGAAATATTATCCTCTTGTTATCATAACTCATTTATTTAGACTGTTTGTTTTTTAGTAAAATTTTGTATCAATCCAAAGATTTTCCCCCACAGAAAATGCAAATAGATGTCAAATAGATATGATTATGTCATAGAGGTAGGGTTATGTTGATTGATGAAGATTAACGTGGGCACATAAAATAGATGGCTCCTTTTATTATTGTGAGAGTGTTCGATTAATCTATAAATAATGATCCGCCGGTAAACATCTTCTAATATCTACGTTTTCTTTGGACTTTGACAGATATTTGATACTGGTAACCTCAGAGATGTACATTCAATGCTCTCAACAGCTGATAATTTGTAATTTGAACTTACATACTACACTGATTGATTTACGGAAGATAAAAGAAGAAATAACAATCAGACCATGCAATTTGACATGTATTATGTATTTGCGTTGCTCTGTTCTTAGCTTATATATTAATCTTAACTACTGCAATGAAAATGGAGATAGAAAAAGCATTCTATATTTGTATAAGTTTGGGGATTTTTCTCCTCATTTTTCTAGAACTTGGTAGAGTACAGAATCTGTCGTTTATAACAGGTGTGTATCTTTTTCCATATTTCTTTGTTGATTTTATAAAAAGTTGTTTATTTCAATTGTATGAATTTTATAATGTCTTTTCACCTCTTCTATGCGTTCTCTGACGGGTCATACTATAAGATTTACGCGGCGTTATCTCTTTTTATCTCCAAGCTTTGATTAAATTTTTGGACATTTTTTTTAAATATTCAATTTCGAAAAATTCATACAGATAAATTGAAAACATAAAAGAAAAAATGCATAGATTCTAGTTAAAAATCCACAATGTTCGACACAAAATAAAAAAAAAGTACTTTATATACAACATATATTATTGGTAACCCAATTCAAGGTGAGATCATGTGTCTGGAATAACTAAGCATCCCCTGTAAGCGAGCTGCGCCCGAAAAATTATTTGATATTCGCTTGATATCACAACAATTTTGACATTTACCAACTGTAACTATATACGAGGGTTGTCTGGAAAGTTCGAGGACAAGGCCCGTTACTCACTTAATAATAAAGAAAATATGAAATTCAAACAAAATATCTTTAATAAATGTACAAAGAATACTTTTCATCATGAAATTATTTTTCTTTTGAAATTTGGAAGCAATTTTATTTGGATAAGAATGAAAGGTGGTAGTACCACATAAAGCAACCGTGACATTACCATAACATAAAACGCGAACTCGTTAAATAATAATCGTTCTATATTTGTTACTACTCGCGGGACCATTGGCAAACATCTTACTTATCTTTAAAGTCTTTTTCCGTGATCACATCGATGCTATCCCCCTCACAGACGGCTTTTTAACGGAAGATGTACTTCTATCATTTGCACCTCCATTTCCTCACCACAAATTACTAGTGCACATATTTCCGCTACTTTTTACAATCATAAGAGTTGTTTTAAACTTCCATAAATCATCTGCACCATT
The DNA here is from genome assembly GCA_028142955.1 of Pinctada fucata. Lineage (NCBI taxonomy): Eukaryota > Metazoa > Mollusca > Bivalvia > Pterioida > Pteriidae > Pinctada > Pinctada fucata. Next base: position 2,162,586 of record AP027111.1, read on the forward strand.
TGCAAACGTGCGTTTGTGATACAGAAAGAATCCATGTACTTGTCAACCATCTTTATTGTCTTTAGATGTGCTTTTCTTAAGTCATCACAAAATTGTGTCATTGCGCGTTGCTCCGTCCGTACGCTTGACGTCACGCTTTTCAATGAAAAATCGGTCAAGATGCCTCAACATTTTCTACAATTAATAGAGATACATTTTGCACAAACTGACGCCGGGTATGAAAGGTATCAGATTATAAAGAAATATTAGATCTTGACATGTTTTATTTGATTTTCAAGAGCTAAATGTGAAAACCATGAGAAGCATCTATGAAAAATAATAGTGCTCATTGGACCCCTCCTTTATGTATTTGAAATTAATAAATTGATCACATTTACGTAATAATCAAGCTCTAAATGTGTCTAATTTATAGTAAAATGGTAAATAAATAATTTGATACCAGTTTTAGTAAAATATTTGCTCCCAATTTTTTAAAAACTAACCAGTCCGCAAGCTTTTCGGACAACCCTCGTATGCGATGGTAGGATTAGTCTATAGATGTGTACAACATGTATATAATTTTATGCGTCTCTTTGAGTTGCCGCCGGGTTTCCGAAATAGAACGAAAAATAGAAAGAAACGCATTGTTTGAAATATTAATCCATAAAAAATTAATCTATTCCCTTTGTAGAATATCAACCGGATGAAAATAATTACGAAAGGTCAGTTTATAAAGAATGTGGAACTGAGACGGCATCTCAATACGATTCCATGGAAGAAATACAGAAGCGAAGAATAAAAAGGTTACGTTTTCATTGCTTTGAACAAAGGGCTGGACTGAAAGATCCATCCACGAAAATTAATGTTGGATTACATTTTGCACACAACCATAATCTTGCTGTGTGTAAGATACCAAAAATCGGAAGCACGTTCTTAATGCAATTATTTCTAAGCTTGAATAAATCGGATTTTCAGTCAGAAAATTTTGGAAAGATGAGGGTGATAATGCATTTTATTAGTAATGAATTATCAGAGAGTTACACGAAAGCGAATGAAAATGACAGAATATTTCTTGTGAGCAGAGATCCTTACAGTAGATTATATTCAGCATACGTCGACAAAATGTTTCTCCCCGCAATGAAATCTTACTCATCCCAGATTGCGAAGAAAAACAACAAAACAAAAGGCAAGGAGACGACTTTTGAGGAATTTCTCCAAGACATAACGAGTGAGGCATTGGCGGGAAATTTTCTGGATCCCCACTGGAACCCCGTGTATAACACATGTGAGCCGTGCATCATACCGTATGACGTCATCGCAAAACAGGAATCTTATTCACAAGACATCGAGTATATAATATCCAAACTAAACATAACAGAGGAATTTCGGTCCTCAGTTGTAGAAGCTCTACATGCTCATCGTACAAATAATTCCATAAAAGAAATAACGAAAGTGATGTTCAGCCATGCTAGAGACCCGGATGGAGTATTTGGACATTCATTTATCGAATTCTGTGAGAGGTTATGGGAATCTTACAAAATTCAAGGCTACTTACGATCAACTACAATATTTCCTAGGCAAAAGTTTCAGAGACTGAATTATTCGTCTTTAGATGAAGCGTTGGACATGTATCTGCATCATGCAACATTAAGTAATATGTCTCATTCAGAAAGCAAACAACAACGGTATCAATATCTTTCTGCCGCTTACAAACATGTCTCAGAAGCAGCAGTATCCAAAATTCAAAAGGCTTACTTTCTAGATTTTATTCTTTTTGATTATGATATGAAACCTCCCAAATAATATCATTCATTATTCAAGACATTGAATATTGAATATTGTTAGGATTGTGAATATATATCTTTCATGTAATTCTTCATGTTTGATGGGAATATAATGTCCAATGGCTACTCTAAGTTTTGTTACTTGAGCCTTTTCAAACATGATATGATGATTGAATTACAGAGTGATATATACCTTGGAGTGTAGAAGAAATGTTGCGTTCGTGGCTTTTACACTCTTTGATAGGTGCAAATCTCATGAACTGCTTCGAAATATTATCTGAATGAATTGAACTTGAACTTGAGCTTGAAAGATTTGCTCCTGTCAAACCAGATTGTAGAAACCATGAACGCAAATGATAATGAGGACACTCATTCCTTATATTCACATTCAGATATGAAATATTTTTGAAAATTAACTCTAGGTGTGTGGGTTATATCCCATCCAACCTGCTATGTCTTTCGGTACATTATTGGACATAATTTTAGATCACTGACAAGTGTTAAATTACCCGAAATGTGCATGACTGGTCCATGCTGCTTTATCTGTTCTTAAATGATGACAAATATGGATAATGACCATATCCCTGTATACAGCACAAAATCGATAATTCAGAAAATCATAAACCGAAGGCAAACAAAATCAGGATAAAACAGGAACCAAAGCAAACAAACAAAAGCCTCCACCACATGAAAAGAAGCGAACTCCCGAAATGGGAGTGAGACCAAGTGCCCAGGAAGAGTCAGCATCTCCTGCTTGCATGCAACACCCGTCGCTTAAATTCGGTAGAATTGTCACATCCGGTTACTTCCATTTTTGAAAATATAAAGTATTACCTTTGGTTGGACGATACAAATGGTCTATGACAGAATATCATCCACCATTCTTGAGAGTGGGACATCATAGTGTATAGCGAGTTTCCCATATCGACCGTAGAACTTCCTCAGTGACGATGTTAATCGGTCACACACGTGTCCCTGACTGAGAAGCTTATCTGAAAGACGCCTAGCTCTCAGTATAAAATCTGTATATTTGGTACTTGCTCTGGCATAGCATATCAACTGAGATATGAACAGCTAGCAGGCGATGAAGAGATGTTGCTACTCGTGTGTGGACATCGACGGCTTGTGCCGTTAAATTAAATAAAAAGACGTTTAACATTTATTAGAATAGAGTAAAAATGATTTGAAAACTTTGCTTATATCAATTATCCCTCGTAGTCCACTAAGAAAACTATGAAATTTGCCGTTTCATTTTAAAAATACTGAATAATATCTTTCTGAATATATTTATGAATTTTCTTTTGTAGTGTGGAGTAGTTGATTATAGGTCTGTTGCCTGAAATAAACTTTGTTTTGGCCCTTTATCAATTTGACATCATATATTACTTTGCTGTTATAGAAACTTGTCATTTCATCCTACTAATAACTGCACCATCCTTACAATGCTCTTTGGTCTTGAATATAATTCAACTATGCTACTGAATCGACCCCACAGGAAATTTCGAACCAAGTACTCTTTGCGAGGTAGATTAAAAGAATTCCAAAACTCAAAGTAGAGGGCGCTGCAAAAATAGATTTGGCTGTGTCTGAATATAACTTTGGCTTGAAGTACCACTGATGGGGATTTACTAGCCGAAACAAGTGTCTGGTGCTTTAAGATTGGTATAAATAAATCACGGGAGTATGAGATAAAGAAGATCCTGACGACAATCCCAACATCTCTCACAATATTTAGAGCGCCAAATTGAGCATCGACCGACCCCTAGCAAGTTAGAGGCGGGATCAGGTGCCCAGAAGGAGTAAGCATCCCCTGATTGGGTAGCCGCATCCGCCGTCGATGGCCACTCACAAAAATGAAAACAATATCTAAAACATGCGGTAACATGCACTGTCTGAGGTTTTGTCTATTCAGAATGTGCTATGGCGACAATGTCAGGGAAAGACATTTAAAACATTTACCATCAAACCCCTTGCTTGGAACTTTTATACGAGCTCCACACGGCAAAGGACATAAATGTGATACAAATGAGATAAAGAAGATCCAGACGACAATCCCAAAAGCACTCACAATAGAGCACCAAATTGAGCATCGACGGACCCCTTGCAAACTAGAGATGGAATTAGGTACCCGGGAGGAGTAAGCATCCCTTGTTTGGATAGCCGCATTGAAAACAATTTCTAAAACATGCACTGTCGGAGGTTATGTCTATATAGAAAGTGCTAGGGCGACCATGTCAGGGAAAGATATTTATAAAGCACTTTCTGTCCCCTGTTTGGCTAGCCGCACCCGTCGTCGATGTCCATGAACGAAAATGAAAACATTGTCTAAAAACATGCTCATGACACATTGTTCGTTAACGCCCCCTGAGGATTACGATGCCTTTCCTTTTAAATAAATACCATCTTCTGACACCGATTTCAGATGTAAATAAAATCCAAGAGCGACTGAAAACCCGATGTTCAGATTTTCCTTGTTCGGTTTATAGGTATGTTGTTTGACTCTTGAGGGAATATTTGTCTGGCGAGAGGCGTTAACGAACAATGTGTCATACTGTGAAATAAATGTTGTTCAAGAAGAAAAGGAATTCCATTTTGTTACTTGGTCTTTTTTCATGGTACTGTTGCGACGGGTGTCGCATGCAAACAGAATACTCTGACTCTCCTCGGGCACCTGCAGGTCTCATTTCGGAATATTATTCATTCTTTATTAAACATTGAATGACAAGATACAAAAGGAATAAAAGATCAATGTGTAACCGAGACCGACTTTGTACGTTAATCTGCTATAATCATAGCCAGTGGTGACGTGCTTATCCGGACAATATTTAGTCAAAAAAAAAAAAAAACCCTTTAGGACAAACCGACGGAGACTACTCCATAGAAACAAGAAGGACAACTCTATGTAACTAACAATCTCCATAGAAACACGAAGGACAACTCTATATAACTAACAATTTCCAGAGTCCAGTGCCAAAACAGAAAGTATATTATTTAAAAAAGTAAAAGTTAAAATCGTGTCGTACTTAATCGTAAAATTCAAACATATTCAACTATTACCTAAACCTTATCTTATCCAAAGTCGGCACCGGCCGTTGGTTCTATGTTGCGCGGTGGTGTTCCTCAGTGTCCGTTTTGCGTCTCTTTCTGTACGTGTCTGCTCTGTGTTTTTGCATTGGGTGTTTTGGAGCTTTGCTGTGGGTGCTGCAGCCTAGCGTTGTTGGAGATCCGCTCCTTTGTTTAATATTCTCACTGTATCGTGTGACCAAGTCAGTTGCTCGCAAATGTACCTTTGGTTCCGTAGTTTTTCGGTTAGATTATATATTTAATGTGGGTTAGAATGATAAATTTTATGTTTTGCTTCATGTTTCATAACCAATTGTACTTGAATCCGTGTCTGAACAATTACGTACTTCGACAGAAATGCAAATCCGTTGGAGCCTAACGTTTATATCGATTTTGGTTTTTAAAACATTTTATTTGAAATATTCATATTTACGATAGATAATCAGTTCGATTTATTAGCGATCTCGTCTGTGTTAGAACCCGGTCAGGGTATCGGCCTGGTAGTTTAAATCCGAGTTTGCATGCACTTCTTATGCAATATGCCATTGTCGTCACTCATCGATGGAACTTCTTGTCAATGTAAGTCAATATTTTATTCTTTAAGATTTTTCACACCTTTAGCTAAATTGTATATTTATGAAATCTATTTTCATTGAAGCAGCATTTGAATCTCAATTCTAAACTATCGCTAACGGAAACCAAATATATTGTTTCAATTTAAAGAAAAATAATCATGTGATTTACACCCATATTCTCAATATGAATAACTTAAATAAAAATACTTGAAAATACTTTACATACGTGTTAGTTTAAACATGTGTTAATAAATTGTAATTTGAAACACAAAGACACATCATGCACATGTATTTTGGATTTTAAAAGACGTCTTTTAAAATCGTCATTTATGCGCAATCAACCAGAGATGCATTTAAGAAAAAAAAATATAGGTTATCGATTTTTCTTAACATCTTTTCGTCTATAAGATCAATGCTTTACAAAAATTTACTCTTTTATGGCCATGAATAATTTGCGCAAGTATAGCATTTCAAAACATAAAGCCTTCATATTCTATCGATCAAGTTCACGGGTACATCAAAGAAGGACATGACACATTTTCCGTGACTCTGTCGTTTTTCCTTTGGACGTACATATTAGCTGTATTTTAAAATACCTATTTCAGAAATCTGACTCCGATATCTGTGATTTGGTCTACTGATTTTTGTAATGACATTACACAAGACTCATTTAATCAATACATTTTATTGTAAATTTTCTCTTTTAACTTCTCTACATTTCTTCACCACGCATTGTCAATTGCACGTGTTATACCCGTGCGTTTATTCTTAAAAGACATGATCTTTCGTAAAACACGTACATGTATGCTACATTCAAATTATGTATACTCCTAATGATGGCAATAACCAGCCCGGTCTCAATTTAGTGCTGAATATTGAAGAGTATCGATACTTTGAGATTTTCGATACGTATCGACACACAAATGCTGAGTATCGATACTTTCAATACATTTGATAAGAAAATAATATCCTATATTTTTAATTCGTTTTTGGTTCTGATTTTCATATTTCTTATGAATCTTCTCTGATCACATCAACGTTTAGACAACGAGTTCTAATAAAGTTTCTATCGTAATTATATTCCGATAAATCGGGTTGCCAATGTGACGTCAGGTCCCTTTTGAACTTACGGAGAATTTGCGTACTTTTGACACTGTAGTTCGCCGTGTTTGCGATGTTCGTGCAAAAATAGAATGTTTAATATTTAGAGAAATGTAAATGAATATATGAAATGACTGTCTTAGTTTTGGTGTTCATGGCTGTATAATTCGCGATTCACGCAATTTGCATGTGACCAGTCACCAACCAAACGTCCTTCGTATATTCGTATATTTCGTGTAACTTCCTTAAAGGAACAGAGTATAATTTGGTACGAATATAATGCAGGCCTAGAGGCTCATTCAAAAATGGGACCAAGTCATCGAAGGAGAAACTATGTATCTCAGGCCTATTATATTTACGAATGCCATGACTTCGAAGTCTTCTTTGTGGTCTGTTGAATAAGCTACTAGTCACATTTACCGATTGACAACCGGGACTTGTTAAGTTTCCTATGCTGCTGATATGAATTAAAAAAAAATTTAGATGCCCTGTTGGCCAGTATTCCTCTCATAGCTTATCTTACAGTAAAATGAAACTTGTTCCGTGAAGGAAATAGAGAAAATGGAGGATTACGATCGATGGCAAGCTCTTAAGGACTCGACGGAACATCAAAGGAAAAAACTAGTGGAGAAAAATAGGAACCTGGAATTCTATTTGAAGCAAGTATCTATCAACTAATTTTGAATAGTCTGGTTAACTGTTTGTAAAGACTTGTTGTTCCAGTAGAAGAACTTTTTCATTAAAAAAAAATAAAATAAAATAAAAATTCTTTATTGTACATGAAAGTATGCAATTATATTTTCTGTACTCCATGAATGTGAAAAAAGCCATGGAGACTATGATATAATGTCCAAATGAAAAAGTAAAACTGATACTTACATGGATATAGTTAATTAAAAGTCATTATTGCATATACAGGAAAAAGAAATTGACTTCTGATGAATCAGCCTTGCTCTTTGCCGAGATAGACAGTAATGAGACCAAAATAAAGGATCTTGAGAGAACATTATTGGAATGTGATGAGAATCTGATATTTTGGACAAGGAGAGACTATAGGTAATTTATTGGTCAATTCGTCAAAGTAATTATTGTTAGATGCATGTATTGAAACATATTCATAAATAAGAGAGAGAGAGAGAGAGAGAGAGAGAGAGAGAGAGAGAGAGAGAGAGAGAGAGAGAGAGAACTAAAATCAGTCTTGAAACATTGAAGATACTAACCTTGACATATTCCTCAAATCTAATGAGTTAAAGTCTAAGCAATCAATTTGTTTTTAAGATGTTAGAAGAAAATTAATTTTTATTTTCATTTTTGATGTTGAATGAAGGCGAGGATCTCCATCAACACAGGTCAGGTCATGGACGCCGTCCTCCATGGAAGATGAATGGGAGAACACGCCAAGGTCAGTAAATCATATACAAATACTGGAATAAAACCATACAAATGTTAATGTTAAAACTAATAAAACTACAAATATCATTCTGCTTGGGATGATACCAAGCCACATGAAAATGTCAACATTAACAGCAACAAAAAAAAGGGGGGGGGGGAGAATAAAGGAGAATCAAACAAACATAACCCTTGTAAAGAATGAAAGGTATTTATGAAAGAGAAGCATCTCATACGAGCAACAGTTCTTCTTTGGTTTGGCTTCGAGTTACAACAAAGCTTCAAAGATGTTGAAGACTTTAGAAGACTTTAGAAGTGACGAGAAAATGTTTTTTTCAGTATATTTTTCTTTTCGATACACGTGCTATTTGAAAATATTGTGTTTGAATTATTCTTTTAATCTTTTATCCATAGGAGAAGCCACAGAAGTGATGGCGTTGATACCTATTCTAGACGAAGGAGCAAACAGAGGATCAGCCAGAACAATGACTTGTACGACGAAGACCTCATCAGGGTTAAGGAAGAAACCGTCAACGCGTAAGCCATGCAAATCCATGTCGCATGAGTTTTCTCTTCATATCTTCAGCTATTGAAGGCTGAATTCGACATGAAAATAAATAAATAAAAAAAAAAAAACAAAACAAAACAAAAAACAATCCATCTAAACAATGAAAATGGGATTCCTTTCCTTCTGTCATTATGCTTGTAGCAAAGTACCTCTCTATAACATCTTCAGATTTTTTTTTCATTTTTTGATAGAATTTCACCACTTGTTTTCTTCTTGTTACATGTCATTCAAAATGTGACTTTTAGACTGGAGGAAAAGATAGAGAAGTACAGCTCCGAAATTATCAGGAAACGGAAAGAGGTTGAGGATCTCACAGCAGAAAGCAAGATCATTGGCGCGGAACTAAAAAGGAAAAACATGGAATTGAAAAAGTAGATTATAGTGTTATACAATTTCTATATAATTATTCATTATGATGAGCATTTCGCAAGTGATGTAAAAAAAAACTTAATATTTTATTCGACTGACTTCTTTTTGACAAAAGAAAACTTTAAAAATATATTGTTCGTTTCCTCTGTTGTATAAAATATTGCATTTTTCCTTTTCTTTATGTAAATTCCGAAATCGAGATCGTGTAAAAATTGTAAGATTTGTTTTACAAGATTATTAGAATTTAATTCAATGTGAAGTACAATGTATGATATTTCAGTGTAAAGGAAGAAGTCGATAAGTACAGAGAAGCCGTGCTACGGGAAAAAGGCAGAGTGGCAAAACTTGAAACAAAGAGAGATGAGCTAAACTCACAAATAGAGAGCCTAAAGAAAAGTTTAAAGGAGTAAGTTACTCGAAAAAGGATACTTTGATAATGATGGAATGATTTGTAATTATATGAGTTTACTTGTTCTATAACCCTGGGAGGTTAAAAAACTTTTCCACTATTGGAACGTTTTCAAAGATATGTGACGGCTGCTTTCTAGAAACAAAATTGGGAGAGTTTCCTTTTCACGTTTTCTCCTGCAGTATGATCTGCGCTTTACTATTGTTAACAAATGGTTTATCTATATATTACAATTACTTTCAACATGTTTATATAAACTAATTCAATCATAGGAACCATGAACCACAGACCAAATACTTGGACGGTGAAAAAGACAAGGACACAAAGGAGGAGCTCAACGTATCGGCGTATCACATGACAGGCCAGAGAAAAGAAAAGGCTGAATCACACGAGAAGAGGTATACTTAGTATTGTTTCAACTCAGATATAATCGCTTTCACACATCTCCTTAACAATGAAATGGAGGGCAATACGTTAAAAAAATGGACCAGCTAATTTAACATAATGACAGTTTATTTTATTCAGACAAAGATGGGAAAAGACATAACTTAACTAGGATCTGTTATCCGAAACATGCATGCCTGGTTCAACACACAGGACGCAGTCTACAAGAAAGGGAATGAAACACACATAATAATACTGTTTTCTTTCGTGAACATAAAATCACGTTTCTGAGTGATTCAGATTTTATTTAGACAATTGCTTTCATCTTCAAGGTGCAGTGGCTTTTTGTTAGTAATCTAAAAGAAAAAAAAATCATTACAAACTATAGTTTCTACAAAAGCAGCAATCAACATACACTATTTCAAACCGTATCTTTAGATCAATCTGCAGCCGGATAACTCGAAAACTGAGAAAATGATATGCATAACATGTAATCAACGTCTACTTGTTTTGTGATGGAAGGCATCAATGTCAGTAGATGTCTAAAAATGATACATCTCTGTACGCGGTTTTACACAATTTGTGATACGACAACTGACATTTCATCATCCAATAATAAACATTCAATTCTTAATTAATATATCGAAAAATGATACATCTCTATTGATTTTCTTTCCAAGATTATTAGAATACGAAAAAGTCTTCGCCCAAAAAGAAGATCAGATAGCTGAGTTGATGGCAGAATTGGAGGTCCTTCGTAGTCAGAACTCAAAGTCTCCAATGTAACCATTCTTTTTATATATGTATGATGTTTTATTTGTACGATTACTTAATAGTTGTTTGTATCTGCAACTTTAAATGTATGTTATCGCTATTGTGATACGTATAATTGTCATTATCAACGAAGTCTTATCTCAAACAATTGATGCTATCATACAGAAATTGACATTGTTCGTTTTTAAAAGGTAATTTAATAAAAATTTATATATCAGTTACCCCTCGCAACTAATGCAATGTATTGTATATGAGTTCATTTTTTAGATTTTATCATAGTATTTTAACTAAAAGAGAATTTGCAAGGATAACCGACAATGAAATGAAAATGTAGATTCTTCTGAATAATTTTTAAATCAGATGCATTATGAATATGTTTGTAAATTCTTTGAATAAATAACACAAAATTTAATTACTAGTAAACGAATTCTTATTTTTGAGGTTCGCAAACTTTTTAATTTATTTCAGTGGGACATCTCAGGTATCAATAGATGATATTGGAGCAAAGCGTGAACTTGAAATCCATGGACATGAAATGAGAAGATTAAAGCAAAAATTGAAAACTTTGGAGACTGACATACTTCCTGACCTTCAAAAGCGGAATGCCGATCTTATATTCAGCATGGGGCAGCTAGAAAAAGAGAACGATCGGTTGTTATCAGTGAATCAGGATCTGGTATCGAAGATTGAAAAATCCGAACGGCTGAAAATAAGTGAAAAGTGGTCGGATAAGGTTTCAAAAACGAAGAAAACGGATCAACATTCACGAAAACAGTCACGAGATAAAGTTAGCGTGGAGGATTTCCTCGACAGTGGAAAAGACAAGAGGCAAACGATAACAGGAGATGAAATCCATGAAAGCGGTGTCTCGGCAAAACAGTAAGATTGTTATTTTTTTTTAAATACCAATTCTATTACTGGAAAGAGCTTAATGCCAGGGCTACCATTATTGACACAGAAGTATAACGTTATCATCATACATCGACAGCAAAGGTTAATCAAGAGAATGGAAAGTAAGAAGATGATGTTTTCATGACAAATATGGATAATGACCATATCCCTGTATACAGCACAAAATCGATAATTCAGAAAATCAGAAACCGAAGGCATACAAAACCAGGATAAAACAGGAACCAAAGCAAACAAACAAAAACCTCCACCATATGAAAAGAAGTGAACTCCCGATATGGGAGTGAGACTGAGACTGACTCCTTTGTTTGATAATTATGTCAAAACATTTAAATCTTGACTGTTTCTTTCTATTATAGATTAGAACAACATGTAGGGATTTTCGATGGCAAGTCCAAGGAGTCAACGAAGCTTGAAGAAGACCAAAAGGAAAGTTTGTCTAAAGCGGGAGGGGATACTATAATATCTGAACAGAAGCGACCAAGCATAGATGGACATTTGACTCAGTTACGTCAGGGAACAGTACTTGACGGTGAAGATGGCATTGGACTAAGTCTTCCTAATGGAAGATCCATCAATGAAGGAGATAAATCGCCTTATTCGGTGAATGGTGCAGGTAGCAGACATGTGAAACACGACACCATATACAAGGCCCCTATAGAGACAGGAGATGGTATCTACAGTCCAAGACAAACACTAAGACGTGGAGAATCAGATGAACATCCCGTTCAAGAGGAACCAGAAATAGGGTAACTTCGAAAATATTTTAATATACATTTTCAGTCGATTACAAATATGCACTTGGTGGAATAGTTTTTCGGTTAGTCGCTTTGCTCTGAGAAGGAAGTCTTTTTAATTATTTGTAAGTGTGCAATTTAGATTGCTAACAGTTCCTATCATAAAGTTATCTTTTTTCTCTTTTACAGAACGGGAGAATATGAGGAAATGTTCCATGATCGCAATGTAGATACTGAAGAAACACAGTCTGAAAGTGGATATGAACATTATAAGGATTCCCATCATAAAAAGAAATCAAAATTTTCAAAAACCGAAATAAAATATAAGAAAACAATGCAAGTAAAAGATAGATTCAAATCAAAATCGAGAAAGTTAAGTGATTCTACAGAGTTCAGTAAAAAGGACTTTGATTCCAGGAAAGAAATGGACTGCAGAACACAACCAGAAGGTTCTCTACACTATGAACGTGACATAGATGAATTCTTTGTTCAGAAAAGTGAAGGTGATGTGACAGGGTGAGTGTCCCTTGCATTTATCGTAATTTTTTTTTTTGCTCAGACGTTTGGCTCGTACTCATATGTCCACTTCCAGTTAGTATATTAGGTATTAATATATAGGAAGTAAGTCAATAATTCAGCAATATGTTTTCATATACAATGGTGTTTTAAATCTGTTTTATGCATTTATCGTAATTTTTATTTCAAGATTATGTACTATTATCTATGAGGAGTTAATGTAAACAAATTCAATTTTATGAATATCTTAAAACAAAAGAAAACTGCGAAATTAAATAATATAGATATTACTTTGCTTTTAGCCATGCACTTCCTAAATCAAGTAAAGAAAGTAGATTCAAGACAGGAAAATATACTGCTAAAGAGGTTTCTGAAGAAGGGTCCAGTCTCCGCCATCCGCCTTTGAATTCTCAAGATATCTTAGGTAAACAAGATGAACATCAAAACAAAATTGAAGCTACAGAAGTCTCTGAAATACCTAATGCGGGACATGAAAGTGTTGAAAACATAACTGACATACCTGGAGACAAAACTTCAATTAATACCGGTGAAAGTGAAAACGATAAAAAAGTTCGATTTCATGACGATACTTCCAATGTACATGGTACACTCGACGAAACTGATGGTGTACCAGAAACACGAGGTCAAACGATTAATGTGCTGGCTATGGACAAGGAGGAATTGAGAAGAACTGTCAACGAACTGTCAACAGAAAATATAAAGCTAGAAAAAGAGCTAGAGGAAACGAAATCGATGTTAAAGGAAACGGAACAGAAATTACTGAATGCACAATCTGAGCTTTCAGCACTTAAATCAAACCTTCCCGGGGTGGATTATAAGAGTTCTCAATTAGGATTTCGATCTGCTGGTTCGGGCTCCAACATTGATAACGATGAACCAGAAAAGCAGAAACAAAATTCTAATGAAACAGAAATACAAATACAAAATGAACCTTTACATTCAGGTCCTAATGTTGGTAGATCGGCTGCAGCTGACAATATAATGGAGAAAAAAGTGAAAAGTGAACATCTTGAGTCGGCTTTTGCACCACATGGGATGAGGTCTAGTTCGGGAGATCATGAACTGGCTTTAAGGGACCTTCAGCGTGAGTTGGAGGCCCGGGATAGAAGGTATTGAAAATGATGATAAGTATAAGGTCAAATATCATGTAAGTGCATGAGATGCTTAGGAAAGAAACCTCCTTAATTCTGTGTGTCATACTTGCAATGCATAAAAGTTTGGGTAGTTTAAAGTGACATAAAATACAAAACCAAAGGTCTCATAATTAGCGTTATTTGATATGTGCAATCTACTGTACTTTAAATCTACCCATAAAAACATGAGGTCATAATGTAGTATATCTTGTATATTAGAAGAACCTCTGATAGCATTAGACTGAACAGGTCTTACCAATTGATGCATGAAAAAAAAACCCATAATGATTTCACAAAAGATTGTAGAGCTCTAGATATCCTTTTTCAAAACTTTAAATAATCTAGTATTTAATTTGTACGATGAAACATGATTAGTTAATTCTGATGAAGCTTGCCCATCTTTAAGTGCAACCTATCTAAAAATGTCATCGAAATTAGAGGAGGTTAACATCCTTGCACCATCCCTCCAATGGCATTAATTATCAAAGAAAAGAAAAGTACCACTTATTAGGATTTACTATCCAAAAGATGTGTCTGCTTTGAATTTTTATTCAAGAAGGTGAAAGGTTGGAACACTTACATACTATTTCAATATAAACATGCCAAAATGAATAGTCGACTTGTTGGGAACAAATAGTTCAAGAGAAGTATTTCAAAGTTGACGTTTCATTTTTTCTTTTGAATGACTAAGAATTGAATAAAATGAGATAAAGAAGATCCTGACGACAATCTCAACAACACTCACAATAGAGCACCAAATTGAATATCGACGGACTCCTCGCAAGCTAGAGGTGGGAGCAGGTGCTCGGGAGGATAAAGCATCCCCTGTTTGGTTAGCCGCACCCGACGTCGATGTTCAAGCATGGATATAAAAACAATATCTACAAAACATGTTTTGTCTAAGAATTGTATCAAGTATGAAGTAAATCTCTTAATGCGTATTTCAGAATTGAAGAGCTCGAGGAGAGCAAGCGAGACATGAAAAGGGAACGGGACACCTATAAGAATAAGTAAATATTTCAAAATTCATCTGTTTTCTTGTATCTTTCAAATGTTTTCTGCTTTTCTTTCTCAGATACAAAATGTTTGCTTTGTCTTCCATGATTATTACTTACCTTATAAATGTTATAAACTATGGGTGAAACAATTTTTCCATTGACTTTCAGGTACCAGCGATATGAGAAGAAGGATGAAAGAAAACTGGAAGATAAATATGATGATATTAGTGATCTCCACAAAAAAGTTTCATCAGTGTAAATTTTCAACACTTAAATATTGATATTATTATATAATCTAAAATAATTTTACATGGTTTGTGATTTATGAACGTAGCTGTGGGTGCTGCAATCGAGTTTTGTTGGAATTCCCCTCCTTTCTTTTAACAAGAATTTCGAGATTTTATTCAGGGTTTATATTATTATTAATGGGAAATTAAAATGATTTTTTCATGCAACTATCTCAAGTTTTCAATAGCAGTATCTTCTCTCTACTAGACGTAAAATGAATTTTCCCTGTTTGTTATGACACTTCTAAAAAGAAATTTGACAATTTTTATGATGTTTAATCTTCAAATTATTTTACACCATTTTTTTGCTGTTTGAACAGTGAGCGTAAAGCACACAAGAAAGAAGCGGATATTTACAAGGATAATCTGAAGCTTGAGAGAGACTTGGACTTGGCCAAAACAAAGTAATATAAATGATGATCAGTTAAAATATGTCGTAAAATTACTCATCGATTTGTATTTCATGAAAAGACTTTTCAATGGTGTTTGAAACTCTATGCTATTCATGTCTTTATATCAGTCACTTTAAGCAAGGGAATCGCATAATTTATCTCACTTTGAAGGACTTCCTTCAAACGAAATATATTAAATTTTCCTTCACTATTGTCATAAGGCTTTCTGAAGCGGAGAAAGAAGTGAAACGCTTAAAGAAGGAGACAGAACAATCAGAGACCGAAAAAGAAAAAGAACTCAAAACGTACGTGAAAAGTGAACGATAGAAATAGTGATATTTTGACAACATAAGATTTGAAAATCTCATACATTGTACTGTGGCAAATTCGAAATTAATATTTCCAATGAGCAACGAAGGACATTTGTCAGCATAACTTATGCCGGATTTCGCAGTTTTAAGTTTTCACTACAGTAAATATATGAGGAAAATGTATTGCTATTTTCCATTGGAACACGAATTTTACACGAAATTGTAGTAAATGAAGCTGTCATTAAATTAGAATATTTGAATGAGAAGAATCTCCTATCGAACAAGTCCTATGAGTTTTAAAAATATTCAAAAAAGATTTTCTTTATTTATGACTATTCTACGCCATAGATTAAGAGATACCGTTCCTAATCTTGAGAGGGAGAGGGATGAATTGTCACGACGTCTTGAACGACTGGAGCGGGGTGAAATGGAGGTCCCGGATCATTCCAGCAAGATGCGTAGTGTTCCAGAGAAGGCACAATCAGATCCAGATACAGGCGCTGTGGACAAGAACAAAAAAGATGGTATTGAAGAGGAAAAGAAAGAGAGCGTTGGACTACTAGGGAAATTAAAAGGACTCGGGTGAGAATCAGGTCTTGTTTGACTCCTAAATATCATCTAAAAGAAAGAAATCTGAATGAAATACAAAGGTAATGATCCTTCACGTGTCGTCTTGACATCGATTTGTAAAGGATCATTGATACGCCAATTACCATTAATTCAATTTTGCTATACTGCATGTGGATACACTTTCCAAAACTGAATATTTTCTACTGCTGAAGTTTGTTTTCAATTAACTTGAGAATTATTTTGTATACACGTTATGTGTCTTAATAAAGAAAGAACACATACGTCCTCATGTATCCTTATTAACAATTACTTTCTAATACTTTTGGATGAAAACTTTTTTTCAGTCGAAAAGGAGAAAAGAAAGAAACAGTGAAAGAAGAGGTTAAGGATGATTCTGACGTTCATGCGGAAAATAAGAAATTAAAGGAGAAATTGGCACAGTAAGTCATCATTTATCTTTCGAACGTAATGTAAATGGAAATTGAAATGGACATTTGCAGTAATGATAATGATTCTGACATATAAACAAAGTACATAATCCCTATGTGATGTCAAGGTAGAAATCTGGGCAAAATATGATAGGTTCGAAGAATGAGTGTTACTATATATTAGTCATCAACGAATTACCCATCAGTTATTCAGTCTCAATGTCGAGGGGACAAGGCAAATAAACATTAAAGAATTACCTATCATTTATTCAGTATCAATGTCGAGAAGGCAAGACAAAAATCATTAGAATTACCATAGGAATGGTTGCGAACCTCGGAATGAATAACATTCCGGAGTGAGACCAGGTGCTCGGGGAGAGTCAGCGTCTCCTGATTGCATGCAACACCCGTCGCAACAGCTCCATGTAAACTTGTCAAATTTGGTGATTGTCTCGATGTACATTTTAATGTAGAGATCAGGTAAGTATGTCTTGTTTGGTGATGATGACAGTCATTCAACCACAATCCAGAATGTCAATGATCATTCTGGAAAGAGGGATCTGATATGCGTATCTGATCATAACGTAAATGGAAGTTTATGGATACATGTTATGTTTGGATGAGACTTTAACACAGCTAGAACTGATAATGTAAGTAGTGATCATGTTTTAAAAATGTTTTTGCTTGGTTTCAAGTCCAATTCAAGATGATGTTTTACTGTACATGTAATTTGTAGTTCTGGTATCATTAATCATACACTCTATTTCCCAGACTGAATGAAACAGTACCTCGTCTTGAGAAAGAAAGAGACACACTGAAAGCAGAATTAGACAGACTACAACAAGGAAATCCAGATGCTGATGGAAAGGGAAAAGGCAATAAAGAAGACGGGGAACATGATGGTCCTACACAAGGTGTAAAAGAGACTGCCATCGAGAAAAAGGAGTTAGGTGACCAGAGTGGAGAAAAAGATAAACTACAAGAAAGAATTAAAGATCTAGAGCGGTTAATAAAACAAATTCTTTTGTTTTGATTGAATAAATTTCTTTAATTTGCATGTATGTATAAGCATATTTTATCTGAGATATTTCAACATGATCTCCAGAAAATAATAATAAAAAATTACTTAAACGCATAAAGACCATTATAGTTAAATAGACAAAGATATATTTCTAAAAGATGATGGCGGTGAAGGAATATTCATCCGGTAATATTGACTATGTAGAGATATATTGTGTTCTTATTTGAACCTGTCGTACTGTTACGCGCATAAGGCATGGCGTCATTTTCTGATGTCATTTGTTCTGAGTAAATTATAACAAAGAAGACAATAATAAAGTTTTATTCTGATCTTTAATAACATTTCTAAAACATGTAATAGGATTCAAATAAAATTATCAAAATATGTACAGGAAAGGAGGGGATCTCCAACAACACTAGGTTGCAGCACCCACAGCAAAATCCCAAAACACCCATGCAAAAAACACAGAACAGATACTCACAGAAAGAGACGCAAAAGGGACAAGGAACACCAACTCACAACATAGAAACATAAAAGACTACACATAAACCAACGAGACCAATGGGCAACCGGTGCCGACTTAGGACGGCCATCTGCCAAGTAAATAGCAGACGGTGTGGTTATCCTGGATTACGTGCGCACAACCCTCTCACTTCTCCAGTTACCTAGAGGTCTCGAAGAACGTACAAATGTGGTGTAAAACAACCTCCTCACTGTAAGATGACGTCACACAAACAAGACCGCGAAACGCAGAGGCCCCAGAGACACAGATGAATATGTAAATGGATATAAAAAGAGGGCATGCGTAATACAGTCCGTGCTCTGCCGGCTGTAGCGAGCTCATGTATGTAATCACCCGAGGAGTCCGACTGATATTCAGAGAGGACAGGTGGTCGGGGCCCTGTCTTCTCTAAAGAGGTTTGGACAGGGCCCGTCATGGAGTCCCGTCGTCACAGTCAGTCAGAGTGCAAGTCTTAAGAATGCGCTCGTACAAGACTGTATATTGGTCAAGTACCAAGCTTAGTGTCCGTCTGGTGACATTAGGATCATATCCACGGTATAAAAGGCGTTTGATGACTCTGACGCATTTTCGATACATATGCTGTCTACCTTTGATCCTTCTTATTTTGTTAATTATGTCACCATAAAATGCAGGTTGTGAAATACCTAAAGTAATATACTCCGTTGCTTTTATGGGTCCGAATTTCAAAAGAAGTTGATCATAATTTTTGTAAAATTTCCAGAAAGTCTTTACTAGTTTGTGAAAGCGAAAACCTTGACCTAAAAGTTTCTTTGTAATTTGTAGATTTCTATTATGAAAATCCAAAACATCAGTACATGCTCTAGCATACCGGATGAGCTGTGAAATATAGATACCGTATGACGGTAATCTAGGGACATCACCGTCAAGCCAGGGGAAATTTACTATGTTGAATCCAAAATCATCTCGTTTGTCATATACACTTGTATGAATTTCTCCATTGACAATTTTGATATTTAGGTCCAAAAATGGTGTTTCAGTGTCTGTAAAGTTTGCCTTGTTAAGAGTCAATTCTTGTGGATAAATAACATCTTTATACTTTTCAAAAACAGGATTATCGATAGTAAGAATATCATCCAGGTACCTAGAAGTACTAATGAAGCATTTCACATCATCATGTTTTCTTTGCTTTTGAAGATTTTGAATAAATTCCTTTTCATATGTGTATAAAAATAAATCTGCAACAAGAGGCGCACAATTTGTACCCATAGGAATCCCTACAACCTGCTTGTAGAGATTCTCACCAAATCTTACATAAATGTTGTCCAATAGGAAGGACAAGGCACTACACAGGTCGCTACATGTCCATGATTTGTATGATTTGTATTCTGTAGCGGAAAAGAAACCCTTTGATTCAGATGTACAAATATAAATTTTCCCCTCTCGGTTATAGCACCATTTAATGAGTTTGGACAATTGATCATTGATCTTGTCGTGAGGAAGCGTGGTGTACATATTTGAAAAATCGTATGAAGCAATCGTATTGGCTTGAAAATTTCTACAGAAAATAAAAAACAAAATATAGACACAAAATATCAGGAATAGACCCCAAGAGCAAAATCAAAAGCATCTAACACGATTTGAAAACGCATTCTGATGTAATCATTTTGGCACCATAAGATGGAACATATTTTGCGAATATCAAATGGCGTAATTATCAGAATAAAATACACATAACTCTGTTTTAATAAACTGATTGTTTTCACTGGAAAATGAATACTATTATAACAGAATCTCAATGTTTGTAGACAACTCACAATGGTAAAAGGTGCTGGGCCAGATGTGATGGCTGAGAACCAGAAACTGCAAGAGGAACTTCTGCAAAGCAAAACAGAAATCGACAAACTAAAGAAATTGTAAATAGTTTAAATACAATACTATTCTAGTAATAAACTTATAAATGAAGAGTTACATGTACCTTTTTCAGATTTTTTTTAATGATCTAAAAACATGTTTTGATTCATTTTTGTGCTCCTAATACATTCATCTGAATCATATCTAGAAATACCAAAACGTATGAAGAGAAAGATTATGAGACGCTTCCTCGAAATGGAATTGCAGATGGGTCAATTCAAATGCAAAGGTACTAATAATTTCATTCTTCAATGAGGAATAAAGTTTGAAACAAAGATGAGTCTTCCTCAATCGACATCCCTATCATCTATCATCAAATAGTTGGATATTTTGCATTCAGTTACATTGTACATACAGCAATTTCTCCGTGTAAAATCTAACATCCTATGTTAATCAAAATGACATATGAAATCGATTAAGTTGATTTTCAAATACATTTTGTATTTTTAAAAAGTTAATTATGTCGTTTGGTGTATATGTTGATTTTAGAATGGAGAAAACGGGCACAGATGATGCGTTTGACCTTAGCACGAAAGAACAATTACAGAGGGATCTTGAGGAGGCTCAACAAAAGTAAGAGTTGATACTTCATTGGGTGTTTTGGTGTTCTGCTGTTGGTGCTGCAGCGGGGTCTTGTTGGAGATCTCCTCCCTTCTTTCATTTGTCATTTTCAGTCATTTTGAAATGAATGGAACCTTGAATGAAAGGAACGGATATTAATTGCTCTCTGTCCTATAGATAAAAAGATATGGAAACAAATTGACAACACAATGCTATTCTAAATCCTATCCATATTCACTTGCAAAGAAGCCACAAGTCAACTAAAAAGAAGAATTACGTCCATTCTTTCAAGTTAAGTTATCTAATTAAAAGGGTATTTGTAAATAGATATACGTTTCGAAGACATTAAGCTGCATTGAAATTGGTCTATCACCAGAATGTGTGCATAAACGTCCTTCGTCTCTGGTATCTAAAGATGTCCAAATGTTAACAAACAATATTACCACAGCACTGTCAGGTAACGGAACAAGTTAGTCTAGCAAATTGATAGGTCACTAAGAGAAGTATAATTATTTATGAAAGTTTCATTCATGTCGCTATGCTAAAATACTTCTTTGAAATATTTCTAGGATAAAAGATTATGAATGGGAGTTACAGGGATTACGTGCGGAAAATGATGATACGGCTAACGAAAGTGATCGCGATATTTCCAGGTATACTATTATTTCTTTTACTTGAGTGAGTAATGTAGTTTTGATGCACAAAAGTAAGTAAAGTATCCTTTATATACCAGCATTTACATTCTTTGAGTATATAAATAAGTTAGCATACCTTTGATGTTTTGAAAGATCTCGGAAATACAAGAAATCGTCAAAGACTTATGCAGCAATTTCGAGACTGGAAAAAGAAAGAGATGCTCTTCGAAAGGAACTTGAAGATTCAAATTCTCGCTTATCGATGCTTGAGGAACAGATTAAGGACTCGCAACATGTGAAAGATGAAAAGCTTAAAGTTGACAAAGACAGAGGTACTATTGAAGATGGCGAAAGGGAAAGAAAATTCACAGATAAACAAAAAGAACCCACAACAACAAGGTGAATTTATATCTCTTTAAAATTGTAATGTAGACATAGAATGTTAAAGGTATGAGTTGATCTGCATCAGGTAAATTCTTCATTTACCATAGCATTATACTCAGAAAAGAACAAAATGAACTGACAATATACAGAATATATTGATAACACACAAGATCGCGACTGCAGCAGCGCGTGCAGGATGTCGGTTCTGATTTGCATTGTAGGCACCTGCCTAAACCATTTTTCAAAACTTGGGCACCTTTTCCGCCCAAGTAGATTGATGACGTCAAGACAATGGAGATCAATAAGGAAGTGCACGGAAATGTCCGTACAACATTGGTTAGTTGTATTTGCGACCTTCCGTATGCAGTGGTAGTATTCTCTTAAATTAAATGATACTGTATATGTTGTAATGAGACGTTCACTCCATCATGAAAAGTAAAATCTAAAATTGGCAGAGGATGGGTGGTCTTTGTCATCCCTGATTTGCCTGACGATATAGTTCTAAACATAAAAGTTTACGAATTCCATTCCATATCATGTAAGTTTGACAGCTCTTTGTTTTGGCGGCAACTGTTTTTTGTCCAACATTGTGTTATGAATTTTATCATTATAGTTTACCGAAATCTCCAGCCAGTCACGATGTCAATTTACAAGAGGAGAACAAAAGACTGAAAGAAGAATTGACACAGTCTAATATAGAAATCGATGGTCTAAAGAAAACGTAAGTATTGTATATTAACCCTCACTTTCCTTTTTAAACTTAATCTTAATCTTTGACTCTAGTTCATTTAAAAGCAACAACTTCGACTAAGCATACTTTGTTTCATGAAAGAAATTTGATTTCAGAATAAGTGAAAATGAGGAGCAGATAGAAAAATTGACACAAGAGGTCACTGATCTTCTAGCTGATATGGAAAAAGAAAAGACAGGGCAAGAAATCTAATTAACTTGAATATTGAAAAAAAAAAATATTAGCTTTGTTTCATTTCAGAAAAATATATAACTCTATCCAATCAAAAACATAGTAGAAACAAAGTACAAAGTTTAATGTAGATTCATTTTTACTTACAGAATCGGATTTTAAATTATCTATAATTTATAACACATACTTAGTTGAAGAAAAAACACAGCAGATTTATTCCTCAAAAAGTTTTAGCTAATCTGTAATTTAATATGAACTATGGCAAAGCCATGAAGGGGACGTAGCACTGATAGAAAAGTTAAAAGAAAGGAGGGGATCTCCAACAACACTAGGTTGCAGCACCCACAGCAACTTGAAAACCCCAAAACACCC
This sequence comes from Pinctada fucata, assembly GCA_028142955.1. Classification (NCBI taxonomy): domain Eukaryota; kingdom Metazoa; phylum Mollusca; class Bivalvia; order Pterioida; family Pteriidae; genus Pinctada; species Pinctada fucata. The sequence continues at coordinate 2,185,573 of AP027111.1, forward strand.
TATGCAAAAAAAAACAAAAACAACAAAAAACGAAAAACAACACAGAACAGACACCCACTGAAAAGACGCAAAAGCGACACCAAATCACACCATAGAAAAATTAAATATAAAAGACCACACATAAACCAACGAGACCAATGGTCAACCGGTGCCGACTTAGGACGGCCATCTGCCACATTAGTAGCAGACGGTGTGGTATCCTCGATTAAGTGCGCACAACCCTCCCACTATTTCGATTTCCCAGAGGTCTCGAAGAAAGCACAATTATGGTGTAAAACAACCTCCTCACTGTTACTGTGTACAATGACCACACACAAACAAGACCGTAAAACGCAGGGGTCCAAGAAACACAGATGAATATGTACATGTAAATGGATATTTTTTGTCACCATTGGAACTACTTATCAATAAATTTAACACACAGTGGCGGATTCAAGGGGGTACGGAGGGGGCTTCCCCTCCCCGGCACTGTCACAAAAATTTCCAAAAAAAAAGTATATATTTTGGCCGATTTTCAGTAAATAATCGGCAAAATTTGCCCCTTGACCCATGGCAAAGGGGGCGCTAGATCCGCCACTAACACAGGTGATTTAGCCAGAGCGAAATAATATTATAATTTCTACCACATAGACAAAACAGCATGATGACATGAAGCTCTTACTAGCCTCATGAAAAGCGAAATGTAAATCTAAGTAAATAAAATGACCGACTTGAGATTTCTCATCAAATCATAGTATGACCCCCCCCCCAAAAAAAACCCCCAAGAACAGAAACAGATTAAAGGGCTGACGAAATACTTTGCGGAATCATGCTGAAGAATTAAGCTTTTTACCTAGCACAATTATAGAGTGGAATAAGCTACCTGAGGATGTGATCCTATCTCCTTCAACTGAAGTATTCAGGGTGGGGGTGTGGGATCAGTTGATGTAAATTCCTGAAATCTGTTTTTATCCTTTTTAAATTTTTATAGATTTTAAACCTGTGTAAGCTGGTCTGCGCGCAATATATCCGCAAAGTGGATACCGACTGCGGATTATATACATAGAAGTAGAATTAATTAACCCCCCCCCCACACACACACCTTCCATGGGAAAATGAAATAATAGTAGATCCAGCATGAAATTAAGTACGATTTGACATGTCATTCCGAAAAAATGTTTTCAATCAATATTTGTAGCTCTATAGATAAATAAATAATAGACAAATAAATAAAAATGTTAGATAAAAAATAAATATTCCCCCTTTTCAAGAAAAATGATAATGATAATAAATCCAGCTCCAAATGAATGACGACTTGCGTGTCATTCCAAACCAAAAAAAAAAAAAAGATGTTTGCAATCAATATTTGGAGATAAAGAGCTGTTCAACAATAAAGTAGTAAACCACAGGTTGCCGATGTTTAAATATCTATTTCAAAATAAAAATCAACCCTTTCAGCCTTTATTGTTATTTATCATACGTACAGGGGAAAAAAGATCCACAAGGAATTTAAATTGTCAATTTGATCGATGTACTATATCTATGTCGATTCCCCATTTCTCCTAGTAGTTGCATGACATAATTATGAGTGCACGTGTACACTGTGTGAGTGACCTAAATGTCAGTGTGACGCAGTCAGTGACGCGCCATGCCAGACGAAGTTCAAGGACTGGCTGTGTATGCAACGACACTGTGTACAGTGTGTACAGCACTTGTGGGTACCCATGGATTCCATTAGTTTTTAGGATGTATACTTTGCAAATTCGGGTATTAGTGGATCAGACTTATTCAAAATTTAGGTTGAATGTTTGATCTACTTTTGTCATTCATCTTCACCATTGAAATGTTATGTCGAGGTAGGTTGTGAATTGTGATTATGTTTCTAACTGTAGTTTCGACTGAAGTCGATCTGTTACATGTTGCGCGTATTTGTGTGCGGTTCGGCACTACGATCTTACGATGAAATATTTCATTTCGTGTTTAAATCTCTGTTCAAAGGCGTCTTCCCTCTTTATTTTTTACTTGTTAATGTAAACGACGTCATAATGAACATCACAAGCTGCCGCGATGTTTATCTATTTAAAAAATAAATAAGAAATAAAAGCTGACCGTTTGTTGTTCTTCTTTCCCTGTATGTGCGATAAAAAACAACAAAAGGTTGGTTTTTATTTTTTGATAGATAAATATCGGCAGCGTGTGATGTGCATTTCCATTCGTAACCTTTCTGTCTTCTCTAACGTTCGCCGTTTCCGCATGTACCGTGCACACAAATTTTGAATCGAAGGTAATGGTAAGAAAAACGGGAAAATGCATGCTTTTTGCTTATTCATGTACACACGTCTATCTTGATGGCGACTTCGTCGGCGCTTCGCGCCGACTACGTCCCCTATAAAACATCTATCTATCGTATCAAAGTCACCATAAAGAAAACACGATAGTCGAAGGCCTTCTTTACGAGGATGTAGGTGTATATATTTTTATTGTATTTTAATGATGAAATAAGGAAATAATAGAATTTTCTACATATGTTTGAGAGGGTGTTATTAGTAAAGTATTTACTTATTTGCAGTTTACATGTTGAGGATGGAGCTACAATGGAGGAGCTCAATAGTATTCAAGCTGAACTGGAACAATCGAAACAACAGTGAGTGTTCGATTTTCGTCGGCATCTGAAAAAATTAGAAACATATAGTGCTATGTTATGATAGATAAATTCTAGACCCTATAATTTTCATGAAAAAATAAATGACAAGAAAACTGATGTATATTTCTTACGTTGTTGCTCTTTATCGTAATGAGAAGGAAACTATACATTCAAGATTTAATTCAACAGCAAACAGTTCCTGTGGTACATATTAAGGCTTACCGCATGAAAAACTAGAATAAATTAAATCATTTCTGTATGAAAATACATTACAGAATAAAAGAATATGAAGAACAGATTGAAAGTCTACAGAAGGAGAGAGACCGTGCAGTGGCTGAGAAAGATAGGGCATTTGTCCGGTAAGTACAAGTGCTGGTTTTTATCAAAACTTTAAATGTTTTCTATGGGAAAAACAGAATATTGCTCATGGAATATTTTATGTAGAAGCGTGTGCATAATAATTAGAAATATAAATTCTGTGAAATGAAGTCTATATTGCAGATTGAAAGAAAGTGAGAACAACCTACGACTGTATATAAATAGAATAGATAGTATGAAAAAGGAAAAAGCCAGAGACTTAGCCAATCAACGAGAAGAATTGCTCAAGTATGTCATGCTCCTGATGAAAGCTTTATTTGAAATGTTACACAATTTAAACCTTGTGTTGCATAGAAACAATACAGCTGATCAAGCCTTTAGCTGTTTAAATTTTATTGCGATTTTGCAGCTTTACGTTCACTATAAAGAAAAGTTTGGTGTTTTTCAATTACGTTTTCATGAAATAAATTGCATAACAAATGAATATTGTGCGACTCGAGAAATCATCGGGTCGGAAAGGACATATTTTTCTTCTTTCTTCTTATATTTATTCATATTTCTATTTTAAGGTCAAGATATTTGCACAACACTGCATCTGCTTGTGATAGTTTTACATGGATAATTATGATTTTGTGAGTTTGTCAGTTTTCTAATAATGAATATGAGGAATCTACTAAAATTATATATTTTCAGACAACAGACCGGCACCGGTACTTCAGAGAAGCTAGTTCAAGAATTACAGGAAAAACTTGATCTAGTGTCTGCTGAGTTAGAGGAAACAGAGAAAAGGTTAAGATGACTTTTATACTATTTAAAATAACGTCTGTAGAAGGGAATGATCATGATAGTGAAATAAGCTAGTGTAGATATAGATTTAATTCTATGACAAATATTTCATGTATACATTTTACATTTCAGGTTGAAATACAGTGAAGATGCAATGCGCTGTCATTACACTAGAAAGAAATGAGTCAACTTTGATCAGAAGTGGTTCCAGAAAAATCATCGACATTCAATTTTTGTTTGTGAAATATCTTACTGCATCATTATTTTTGAATTTAAGCTCCGTCCATCAGTGACAAATCAGATATAAAATACAAGCATTTTTTCGACTGTAATACAAGTCATGATTTGTCTGAACATACGATGAGTTTACTGCAGAAATGCATCGTTATTCTATAGATATATTTTTATTTTGATAACGTGTCTTCAGCCCAAGACCATTCTACATCGATCACGCACACAAGACTCCACACAAAAGTACCGGACGCAATGATACGAAATAGATCGTAAAGACAAAGAAACCAAGTCAAGGAAACACGATACACACAATATGAAAACGGACACCTTTGTGAAATCCAAGCTAGCGTCCAACACAACTTGTTTTCATTCTGCTTTAGACCTTATGCTCAAATGTTAAACGTCGTCAAATTCATTAGCATCATTTTAGTGCAGATAAATTTACAGCAAGAACCAGACATGCACGTTTCGGGTATTTAATCCTCGTCAGTGTTCCTACATCTAAACATTGAAATACGGCCAAAATCTTTGAAAATTATGTCCTAAATACATGTATACCGAAAGACGTAGCAAGATGGCTTGGAGATAATGCTACAGGACCCAGGTTTTTGAAATTTGAGAATATTTTGTATACAGAAATTTTCAAATGCGTTTGAAGAAACGACCAACCGAAATTGATCAAACTTGGCTAAATGTACCCTCGGGGACTCCTGGTCCACCAGCAGTGACGCTCACCAAGTGGTACAAATGTTTAACGTCTTCAAATTCATTAGCATCATTTTAGTGAAAAAGAATTTATCCAAAATCTTCAAAAACAAATGACAAATATGGATAATGACCATATTCCTGTATACAGCACAAAATCGATAATTCAGAAATTCAGAAACCGAAGGCATACAAAATCAGGATAAAACAGAAACCAAAGCAAACAAACAAAAACCTCCACCACATGAAAAGAAGCGGACTCCCGATATGAGAGTGAGTTAAGTAAACATGATGATTTGAAATGTTTAATTGGTACTTCTAGGTACCTGGATGATATTCTTACTATCGACAATTCTGTTTTTGAAAAATATAAAAATGTTATTTATCCACAAGAATTGACTCTAAGCAAGGCAAACGTTACAAACACAGAAACACCATTTTTGGACCTAAATATCAAAATTGTTAATGGAGAGATTCATACAATTGTGTATGACAAAAGAGATGATTTTGGATTCAACAAACTAATTTTTCCCTGGCTGGACGTGGATGTTCCGAGATTACCGTCATACGTTATTTACATGTTAAATGTCTTCAAACGTCTTCAAATACATTTCACAGCTCATCCGGTATGCTAGAGAATGTTCTGACGTTTCGGATTTTTATAGTAGAAATTTGCAAAGTATTAAGAAACTTTTAGGTCAAGGTTTTCGCTTTCACAAAGTGATAAAAAACTCTTTGGAAATTTTACAAAAATTATGGTCAATTTCTTATATATGCACAACCAGTGTAATTCCCTGAGATGTCACTATTGAAAGGAACGTGCTGCAATTTGTGCATTAACACTCGTGACGTCACAATGCATAAGATCTAAAGAAACATGCATCGACAGCTGTTCCAACCTGCAAACTGAACCCGCGGTCAGATGAATTTTTACGTCACCCTTTTACCTAGAAAAAGCAATTTCAGAAAATAAGAATGAAATAGACAACTTTGGTGCATGTATATAGATTAAATGTCATATTCGTGTTTTGTAACGGGTAAACAACACACAGCAAGTGCATTTATCGCATGAAATGCGCTAACGCGCATTACATGTACGATAAGTGCACTTGCTGTGGGTTGTACATGTATGCCCGTAACAAAACACAAATTAGACACTTATCCTCTATTTAAAATTCGGACCCATACAAGCAACAGAGTATATTGCATTGGGTATTGCAGAATATCCATTCTATGATGACATAAGTAACAAAATAAGAAAGATCAAAGGCAGACAATATTACCATCCAAATTGTGATAGAATCATCAAACGGCACTTGGCTTGGAACTGGACCAATCTACAGCCTTGTACCAGCGCATTCTGAAGAATTGCACTCTGATTGGCTGTACCGACAGGACTCCATGACAGGCCCTGTCCAAACCTCTTTAGAGAAGACAGGGTCCCGAGCACCTGTCCTCTCTGAATTTCAATCGGACTCCTCGGATGATCACATGCATGAGCTCGCTACAGCCGGCAGAGCACGGACTGTAGTTCGTATGTTTCCAGTTTTTATATCCATTTACAAATTCATATATTGATTTCTTTGGACTGCGTCATGCTGTCTGTTTGTATGTTCATCTTACAGTGAGGAGGTTATTTTACACAAAAACTGTGAGTTCTTCGTGATCTCTGGATAATCGGAAGAGTGGGAGGGTTGTGCGCACCTAATACGGATAACTAAACCGTCTGCTACTTGCGTGACAGATGGCCGTACAAAGTCGGCATCGGTTGCCAATTGGTCTCGTTGGTTTATATGTGGTCTTTTATGTTTGATGTTTCTGTGTTGTGCGTTGGTGTTCCTTGTCCCTTTTGTGTCTCTTTCTGTGCGTGTCTGCTCTGTGTATTTGTGTTGGGTGTTTTGGGGTTTGCTGTGGGTGCTGCAACCTGGTGCTGTGTGCTGTGTGTGTAGTTGTCAATAGAAAAAGAGGATATTCCTACAAGACCCGTTTGTATAATACCGATGTGAACACTTAACACAAAAGATTACATGTAAACCGACAAGACCAATTAGGCAATCGGTTACAAAGTCGCAGTTGTAAGTTGATAGTGCCATACCAAGCTTCAATATAAATTATCTAATTCATACAAAAGCGCAGGGTATTTAAAACATATTGTTTTGATAAATCGAAGATACAAAATCCTGAGGTGGAGATACGTGCATCGGAAGGAACAATGAAAATTGAAATGTGTGACAAAAATAAAATCCACCGAGGAGTTTAAATAAAATCTATAGAGTTGGATTCGATTCGTGCCTGTCTTTAATTAGGCACAGGTATGTATACTCGACTTTTGTTTTTTCATATATTACATATAAGATATGTTAAATTCACGATACGCGTTATTGAATGCCAAATGTGTAATCGAGTCATATCGTTTGGCACATTGTTATTATCCGGAATACGTTAGCACATGTACAATTCCTTCTGATTCGGATACACTTAAGCATCACAGACACTGTTGACATAAAAACAGTCAAAGTGGTCCGTCTTCAAATTCGATAGCATCATTTAAGAAAAGATGCATTTAAGAACAGATACATTTAAGAACAGATAAATTGATCATATATGAACGTTTTGGGTACTTAACCCTCGTCAGTGATCCTAAATCTAAGCAATGTAATATGGCCAATGAGTGTGACAGTTATTATGTCCAAAAATGTACTTTCACACTCTTTGGCCATATTACATTGTTTAGAGTGAGGATCACTGACGAAGGTTAAGTAATCGAAACGTGCATGTATGGTCCATTTATCTGTTCTTAAATGATGCTAATGAATTTAAAGACGTTTAACATATATCAGTTAAAGAAAAACAAACACCAAACGCAAAATGTCAAATTCTACAGAATATATGAATATTTTCAAGCAAGCATAAGATGGCAGCTGTTTTTACTTTTCATTTGCTGAATAATTAATATTCCTTATAATGGTTGAGAGTTAAATTATGGATAGGTCAATTTCCAATTTTCAATTTGTAATCTTCTAAAGTGAAATTAATTACAGATAAATTTGTAAATGACGGATTCTTGTTCTGAAAGTATAGTTTTTATTCGAAAATATCATCAGGTGAAGCTAATATTGTGTCCTTACTACAAATGTATTGGTAAAACTTCAAAATGCATTTTTATGCCATCTACTGCAGAAATTACACAGGATATTGAAAAAATCCGGAACATTTTCGAAGCGAGTGATTATGGATAACCATAATTTTCACCACTGGAGATCAATAAAGGACAGGAAGATCCTAGAAATGAAGAAATTAAAGGAGAAAAATAATGAGATATATAATAATATAAGGTAGGAACATGCTGTAAGAATTGAAATATGAATATTCTACATTTCTTCAATATAACATACAAGAGTTCGCTACAGCCGGCAGAGCATGGACTGTATTTCGTATGCACTTTGTTTTTATATCCACTTACATATTGATCTGTGTGTTGCTTGTAGGGGTGTAACGATTCACCGAAGTATCGATACTGTTCGATACTTTTGCTCGGTTCGGTGTTCGATTCAAAATTCAAAATTTCGGTTCGGTTCAAAAAAAAAAAAAGAACGGGATCGACGTTATTTCTAATGCAAAAAAATTGCAAATGGCGGACAAGGCAGTGTCTGTGGAAGGAGGTGAAGAAAACAACAATGACATTAAGATAAGGGAGCCTCCTGCCTCCTTTAGAAGTGGTACTGCCTGAAGTTTAACTGCTGTCCATTGATTTACATTCATACATTACACAAAGTTATAGATGATGTAATGTAGTTCAGAAAGACGTGTTGACTGAAATTCTATGTTATTTCATACAGAAAGTATGTAGTTTGAAATAGTAAAGTCATATGCAAACAGATAAGTCTTTTCAGTTATAACTTCTGGAAAAGAAGCTGATTATGTATGCTACTAAGCCTACTATGCTTGTTTTAGCATCAAGTGTTTGGATACTGATGACATCATGGTGTACAGAATTACTCTACATAGAACAGGGACAGCCATCCAATTTTTACTACAGGCTGTCTTACTCCATTATATTGCTAAAATACATGCCAATATTCACTGGGATTTGAACTCCTTAACACTGAGTATTGAACCAGAACATGTATTTCAGTATTACACTCACAATATAGCTGCTCGGAGGCGACATACACAGTTTCATTACAAGTCTATAGCTTTTTACAGTGCATATGTGTATCGTATCGAAAAGTATCGTATCGCAGCCAAAATTTTCAATACGTATCGTATCGTGAGGCATGCGTATCGTTACACCCCTAGTTGCTTGAGTCCCTGCGTTTTGCTGTCTTGTTTGTGTGATCATCTTACAGTTATTCAACATTAGATTTCTGCGTTCTTATAGACCTTCGAGATATTGATAGAGACGTTAATACATAGATATCTATTGTAGAAGTCCTGCATATACCGAAAGACAGAAGGAAAATTACAAAGATGACTATGAGCGAAATAGCCGTCAGATAGAACGACTGCATGACGAGATATACGAAATAGATTGCAAACTAAAGGCTTTTCATGATACAAAAGCTCCTGTTGACAGGTATTACTTATTCAACTTTGTTCATTTCATTTGCTCAATCCCTTACTTAACTTTATTAATTTTTCATAATTTTCTTGGTTTCGTTATCAATTCAAGTTCATTCATATTCAATTATGATTATACCTTATTGTGGGGGAAAATGATCTTACTGTACAATTACACACATTTGAAGACTTGTAACAATTGAAAGTTCCATAGAAGAAGATCCCCAACATGACGACATTAAAACGTGGGATCCATTCGGACGTTGTCAGTTTTCTAGTTTGTCATGGAATGATAAATATTCATTTAAAAACGAAGGTTCAACATTGAAATGATAAGTGCCATTTTGTAGCATTGGTATAAATGGCAAAATTCTCTGTGTTATAAATGCACGTTTCGACGAGTATTTCGATACATCGTGGATGTGATCCTGTTGTGGCCAGACGGACACTCGGCATGGGACTTGACCAATAAACAACCTATATAGACAACACGTCAGACAGTGCATGAATTTTATATATTGTTTTCATTTTCATGCTTAAACATCGACGGCGGGTGCGGCTAGCCAACAGGGGATGCTTAGTCCTCCCGGGCACCTGGTCCCACCTCTAGTTTGCTAGGGGTCGGTCGATGCTAATTTTGTGCTCTATTGTGAGTGCTGTTGAGATTATCGTCAGGATCTTCTTTAACTCATTTGTACCATTGCATTCTTGAGAATTGCTCGATGACTGGCTATGAACACGATATTTCATGACAGACCCTGTCAAAATCTTTTATGGATAATATGGCCCCGACCATCTGTCCTCTCTGAATGTCAGTCGGACTCCGCGGGTTATTATATGCCACAGTCGGTAGAACACTGACTATATTTCGTATGCTGTTTGTTTTTTATCCTTTTACATATCCATCTGTGTGTCGCTTAGCCCCTTGTGTCTCGTTTGAGTTCTCATCACACAGTGAGGGGGTCATTTTACACTACAATTATGCCTTCTTCGAGACCTCTGTGTAACCGGAAAAGAAGGAGAGTTGTGCGCACGTAAACCGGATAACAACAGCATGCTACTTGCATGTCATATTACCGCCCATAATGTTGGTGCGGTCTAACTTTTTAAGATGAGCAATCGCCATTAACTTAGAATTAATTATGTTAAAAATAGCTACCGGTGGGCATTCGTCTCGCAATGACACAATTTTCAGTTCATAAAATTGAAAATAATATTTTCATCAATCCTAACTTGTCTAAGATGATGAAATTACACAGTTGTCGTAATGACTGATTTTATAGAGGGAGATCTCGAACCCGAGAACAAAACAGGCGATGTACTTCAACCAGTCCTGGTCGACGCTCCCCTAGAAGTGTGTCCAGGTATTTAGGGGTTACCATGCGTGTGTTTTACAAAAACTGACAGGGTATCGGCGAATCCCCTGTCAGAAATTGAGTTTTACCGCGAGGCGTTAGCCGAGCGGTAAAACGGATATTTCTGACAGGGGATTCGCCGATACCCTGTCAGTTTTTGTAAAACGTCAGTATGGTAACCCTATTCTAATGCTTTAGTCAGTTAGAAGCTAGAAAACGTCTGCTTTTAACGACGTCGCCATAGCAACGCATGACGTCATGGCAAAAACTGCAGTGAAACGTGAATCCCCTTGCAGTTTTTTAATCGCTCAGCCAATCAGAATGCGCGTTACAAACGGAGTGCATCAGAATTACTTTTCTATGTTTTGTAAGAATTTCATGCATGTATTTCATTCTCTGTATCAAGGTACAAAATGGAAATTTATTTTTGAATAGAGATTTTTAGATAAATATTTACTCTTAAATACATGTTAACACATTAAGAATATAGTGCTGATTTATATTTATGAACAATGAATTCGCCTTATAATTAATTTCCCAGAGGCAGATCACGAACAAGAGAACGGCACTACCGGAACGCTTCGACCAGTCCATGTCAACACTATCCTAGACCATTTTCTAGGTAATTATGTTTGATAAAATTCAAACTCTAAAGCGACATTAATAGCTTAATCCTAAAGAAACTGTCCCGATATGCATGTTTGGAATAGTTCATCTCCAAGCTGCCATTACATCAGTTGAGCGCTTGCTATAGAGATTTAATTTAGGATATTCATTCAATAGGCACACAATTATGAACAAAGGATCTATGAACATCAAATATGTTTTTGTTTGCAGGAGATAATTTTATTCTGACTTATATAATTTGTTTGTTAGCTTTGGTTCCTGTTTTATCCTGATTGTGTATACCTTTGGTTTAAGATTATCTGAATTATCGATTGTGAACTGTGTGTTGGGATATGGTCATTATCCTTATATGTCATTTCCTTGTTTTAATGTTTTAAAATGACAATGTCACGGAAAATATGTGGATCTGTCATTAGAACTTTACTTACATCGGGTTTCATGTATTTCAGATTACGAGAACCAGAAAAAGAAGGAAGTGATGAATCGAAAAGTAAAACAGATTATATTGAAGGAGTGGACGATTATGATGAAGGCAGAATTTCGGATCGGCTCTCAAAGCTGCAGATCAAAAACAATAAACTGAAGGAAAAACTGGAATCAATGCAAAAAGCTTACCAGAGAGAATGTTTAAAGGTTAACAGATATCAACAGAATGAAAAGCAAGTTACTCAAACGGTTAACGATATCCTGAAAGGAAATGAACAATTGGAGAAGGAGAAGAAAGAAGAGATTGAAAAGGTGCACAGACTTTTACAAGCGGAAAAATTAGGGAAAGATCAGATCGAAGAGAAACTGGGGAACAAAATTGAGTGTTTAGAAAGACAAGTCAAGGAACTCCATCTCCAAAAGAGGACATCAGAGAGGTATGCAGTTTGTGATATTAATATTAAACTTGTTAAAGGTTTCTTGAAAAGGGAGTTACTGTAGTGTATAGGCCAATGAAATCGCTAAGGATATAAGATATTCAAACAATCAACCTTGACTAAATATGTAGATGGTTCTCAAAAATCTTATCTGGACGCGTTTTGGTTTTTCCCATTAAATGTACTTTCAATCATGTTCATGTTTCGATTGTGCCTGTGAAATAAAAATCACCCGTTTAGTTCTTTGTCATTTAAAGATGCAGTTATATCTCATCTGGAGAATGACTCCAGCAGGCAAGATTAATTTTTGGAAGTTCAATTTTTGGAGGTCCCATACAGGATTCTTAGACCACACTATTTATCTTATGAACCTTTAATATTGTGCAGTATTGTTTATCCATTGATTTTGAATTCTGGCTTTAGCTTTTATCTTTGCCTTCTACTAACTAAAAGAGACTATAAAAGAGAAAGGGAGGATATGGAAACGATAATCGACATATAAAGAACAGCGGATCCCACTCCCAATAATAAAACAAACAATGGAAACAAAAGAACCGCGGAACACAACTGCAGAAACGCATTGAACAAGACATCAGACTATAAACAAACGACAGGGCGACAAGACACAAGTTAACATTGACTCCAAAATGGACGAAGATAAAAGACATACCCAAACGGCAACGAAATTGAACGGGCATTCGCTATTCGATGGATATTGGTGATATAATAGCGATATAGGGCCGTGTTTGTTGACATGAAACTAAATGAGTTCAAGAAGATCCTGACGATAATCTCAACAGCACTCACAATAGAGCACATAGTTAAACATCGACGGACCCCTAGTAAGCTAGAGGTGGGACCAGGTGCCCGGGAGGAGTGAGCATCCCCTGTTGGCTAGCCGCACCCGCAGTCGATGTTTAAGCACGAAAATGAAAACAATATTTAGAATACATGCGATGTCTTAGGTTATGCCTATATAGAATGTGCTATGGCGACCATGTCAGGGACATTATTCAAAACACTTACTGTCAAACCCCTCGCGGGGAACTTTTTTCTGAGCTCCACACGGCAAAGGGCATAAGTGTGACGCAAATGAGTTAAAGAAGATCCTGACGATAATTTCAACATCACTCGCAATAGAGGACAAAATTGAGCATCGACGGACCCCTAGCAAGCTAGAGGTGGAACCGTCGATGTTCACGCATGGAAATGAAGTGCACTGTCTTAGGCTACACAGCCAGTTGTGCCTCACATGAAATTCATATGAAAAGAGCATCATGTAAATTTCACATGAAAGTTCATGTAAAATTCATATAAATTTCACGTAAGTTTTATGTGAAAAATATTTCACATGAATTTCACATAAATTTCCTTCACATGAATTTCACATGAATTTTTCTAAGTGACCCTCACAGGAAACTGAATTCACATAACATCCATGTAAAAATTTTCACATGAATTTTATGTGAAAAATTTCATGTAAATTTCATGTTCGTGCTCGTTTCACATAAATTTCATGTGAGCTTTCATGTAAAGTTCATGTAAATTTCACATGAATTTCATATGAGGCACAATTGGCTGTGTATATATGTCTATATAGAAAGAGTATATAGAAAAACAAAAACTATATGTGTTCATAACTATTGTTAGATAATTATATAGAATCTTTATAGACTATATAGTCTATATGGAATCTAAATAACTGTTTCTCTTTAAAATTTTTGTCTTAACATATTTTATAGGGAGGTCACAAGGCTTCAAAACCTTCATACTAATTTATCTGAAGAAAAAAAGGGCCTTATGGAGAAATTGAGGAAACTCGAGACTGATGTTTTTAATCTCCAGCAACAGTAAGATATGATTTATGAAATAATTATAAACATGAGTAAATGTTATGTTATTTAGTGCCAAAAGCCATATGAGTATATAATTATTGTTAGATGCATGAAGGAGAAAAAAATTAGAGCACAAATGACAAAAGATGTAAGGCAAATGATATGTTTGGTCCGGTCGCTCTTGCAATTGGTCTCTTTAGATTGTATGAGAAACAAAGGGAGGGAATCTCTAACAACACCAGGTTGCAGCACCCACAGTAAACCTAAAAACACCCAATGCAAAACCACAGAGTAGACACGTACAGAAAGAGACCCCAAAGGTACAAGGAACACCAAATCACATAGAAACATCAAACACAAATGACTACACATAAACCAACGAGGCCAATGGGCAATTTTGGCTGTGTCTGAAAATCACTTTCGCTGGCAGCATCACTGATGATAATCTTACTATCCGAAATACGTGTCTGATGCATCAAACTTCAGTGTTATTTTGATAGTGAAATCAAATGGTCACGTTTGTAATAAAGAGAGGTCTTCAAATGACAGTTGTTACTGACCGATAGTGGTACATGTATGTCTAGGTAGGAGGCTGAAGTGCTGCTCTCAGTTGTTTCTTTGATATCCAGTATACTTGGAAAGATGTCGCCAAGGTATCCCGAATCGTTGACGTAGAGTACGTCATTAATGTATGTGTAAGTCCACTTGATCAGCGATGAGAGCTTCTTTTTACTGTACTCTTTGAAAACAGAGAGCTGTTACTTTAAAAAATGACCTTCATAAAAATTAACAGATTGATTCGATTAGTAAGCGCACTTTCCCCTACTGCAATTTGTTTTCATATCAGAGAATTCTCACATGGATTTGTAGTTTCATAATTTAGAAATAAATATTCTTTGTTAGATTACAGAGTTCAGAAAATGCTTACAGGAATACAATCGATAACCTTAAACATGAAATAGAGGAACTTCAGAAGAAATATTACCTTTTACAAGTAGAGAGAGATGAACTAAAGAAAAATGATGAGACTGAACAAAAAGAAGCAGAAAAACTACAAAGGGAATTAGAAGACGCGAAAATGAAAGAGGAGAAGCTTTGTCAAAGAATCAATGAACTTGAAAGGTTTGATATGATTTTTTTTTCGTCATCTTCAAATACAAAAATGTACAAGGAATAGACCCACTTTGGAGTTTCTTTTATTATATTGAAACAAACCATTCAATTTGCAGGTCCGAATCATCAGAATCATCAGAAGAAATCGATGAGTCGGCTGCACTTACGCCATTGAAGGCTGCTAAAGAGTTTAAGGGGATATTTTCAAAAGAGTGGAAAGAGGCTTTCCAAGCCTTATCTAACTTCACCATTAACGAAAAGAAAATATTACGTGAGCTGAATGAAGTTCTTCAGGTAAATTGTATAAGAGCTATTTATGCGATAGATAGACTGTGGTATCTTAACAATGCACTGCTCGTACTATTGCAATTGCACTGCAAGCATTGGTCGTCTCTATAGAATGTCAAAGAGTGAATATTGTCCTAATTCTTTACAAAACAAGCGTTGGTCGTCTCTATAGAATGTCAAAGAGTGAATATTGTCCTAATTCTTTACAAAACAAGCGTTGGTCGTCTCTATAGAATGTCAAAGAGCGAATATTGTCCTAATTCTTTACAAAACAAGCGTTGGTCGTCTCTATAGAATGTCAAAGAGTGAATATTGTCCTAATTCTTTACAAAACAAGCGTTGGTCGTCTCTATAGAATGTCAAAGAGTGAATATTGTCCTAATTCTTTACAAAACAAGCGTTGGTCGTCTCTATAGAATGTCAAAGAGTGAATATTGTCCTAATTCTTTACAAAACAAGCGTTGGTCGTCTCTATAGAATGTCAAAGAGTGAATATTGTCCTAATTCTTTACAAAACAAGCGTTGGTCGTCTCTATAGAATGTCAAAGAGTGAATATTGTCCTAATTCTTTACAAAACAAGCGTTGGTCGTCTCTATAGAATGTCAAAGAGTGAATATTGTCCTAATTCTTTACAAAACAAGCGTTGGTCGTCTCTATAGAATGTCAAAGAGTGAATATTGTCCTAATTCTTTACAAAACAAGCGTTGGTCGTCTCTATAGAATGTCAAAGAGTGAATATTGTCCTAATTCTTTACAAAACAAGCGTTGGTCGTCTCTATAGAATGTCAAAGAGTGAATATTGTCCTAATTCTTTACAAAACAAGCGTTGGTCGTCTCTATAGAATGTCAAAGAGCGAATATTGTCCTAATTCTTTACAAAACAAGCGTTGGTCGTCTCTATAGAATGTCAAAGAGTGAATATTGTCCTAATTCTTTACAAAACAAGCGTTGGTCGTCTCTATAGAATGTCAAAGAGTGAATATTGTCCTAATTCTTTACAAAACAAGCTTTGGTCGTCTCTATAGAATGTCAAAGAGCGAATATTGTCCTAATTCTTTACAAAACAAGCGTTGGTCGTCTCTATAGAATGTCAAAGAGTGAATATTGTCCTAATTCTTTACAAAACAAGCGTTGGTCGTCTCTATAGAATGTCAAAGAGTGAATATTGTCCTAATTCTTTACAAAACAAGCGTTGGTAGTCTCTATAGAATGTCAAAGAGTGAATATTGTCCTAATTCTTTACAAAACAAGCGTTGGTCGTCTCTATAGAATGTCAAAGAGTGAATATTGTCCTAATTCTTTACAAAACAAGCGTTGGTCGTCTCTATAGAGTGTCAAAGAGTGAATATTGTCCTAATTCTTTACATAACAAGCGTTGGTCGTCTCTATAGAATGTCAAAGAGTGAATACTGTCCTAATTCTTTACAAAACAAGCGTTGGTCGTCTCTATAGAATGTCAAAGAGTGAATATTGTCCTTATTCTTTACAAAACAAGCGTTGGTCGTCTCTATAGAATGTCAAAGAGTGAATACTGTCCTAATTCTTTACAAAACAAGCGTTGGTCGTCTCTATAGAATGTCAAAGAGTGAATATTGTCCTAATTCTTTACAAAACAAGCGTTGGTCGTCTCTATAGAATGTCAAAGAGTGAATACTGTCCTAATTCTTTACAAAACAAGCGTTGGTCGTCTCTATAGAATGTCAAAGAGTGAATATTGTCCTAATTCTTTACAAAACAAGCGTTGGTCGTCTCTATAGAATGTCAAAGAGTGAATATTGTCCTAATTCTTTACAAAACAAGCGTTGATCGTCTCTATAGAATGTCAAAGAGTGAATATTGTCCTAATTCTTTACAAAACAAGCGTTGATCGTCTCTATAGAATGTCAAAGAGTGAATAGTGTCCTAATTCTTTACAAAACAAGCGTTGGTCGTCTCTATAGAATGTCAAAGAGTGAATACTGTCCTAATTCTTTACAAAACAAGCGTTGATCGTCTCTATAGAATGTCAAAGAGTGAATATTGTCCTAATTCTTTACAAAACAAGCGTTGGTCGTCTCTATAGAATGTCAAAGAGTGAATACTGTCCTAATTCTTTACAAAACAAGCGTTGGTCGTCTCTATAGAATGTCAAAGAGTGAATACTGTCCTAATTCTTTACAAAACAAGCGTTGGTCGTCTCTATAGAATGTCAAAGAGTGAATACTGTCCTAATTCTTTACAAAACAAGCGTTGATCGTCTCTATAGAATGTCAAAGAGTGAATATTGTCCTAATTCTTTACAAAACAAGCGTTGGTCGTCTCTATAGAATGTCAAAGAGTGAATACTGTCCTAATTCTTTACAAAACAAGCGTTGGTCGTCTCTATAGAATGTCAAAGAGTGAATACTGTCCTAATTCTTTACAAAGCAAGCGTTGGTCGTCTCTATAGAATGTCAAAGAGTGAATACTGTCCTAATTCTTTACAAAACAAGCGTTGGTCGTCTCTATAGAATGTCAAAGAGTGAATACTGTCCTAATTCTTTACAAAACAAGCGTTGGTCGTCTCTATAGAATGTCAAAGAGTGAATACTGTCCTAATTCTTTACAAAACAAGCGTTGGTCGTCTCTATAGAATGTCAAAGAGTGAATACTGTCCTAATTCTTTGCAAAACAAGCGTTGATCGTCTCTATAGAATGTCAAAGAGTGAATATTGTCCTAATTCTTTACAAAACAAGCGTTGGTCGTCTCTATAGAATGTCAAAGAGTTAATATTGTCCTAATTCTTTACAAAATAAGCGTTGGTCATCTCTATAGAATGTCAAAGAGTGAATATTGTCCTAATTCTTTACAAAACAAGCGTTGGTCGTCTCTATAGAATGTCAAAGAGTGAATATTGTCCTAATTCTTTACAAAACAAGCGTTGGTCGTCTCTTTAGAATGTCAAAGAGTGAATACTGTCCTAATTCTTTACAAAACAAGCGTTGGTCGTCTCTATAGAATGTCAAAGAGTGAATATTGTCCTAATTCTTTACAAAACAAGCGTTGGTCGTCTCTATAGAATGTCAAAGAGTGAATATTGTCCTAATTCTTTACAAAACAAGCGTTGGTCGTCTCTATAGAATGTCAAAGAGTGAATATTGTCCTAATTCTTTACAAAACAGAAGTGTCTCTACTGTCAGAGAGCAGCCTTGTACGAGGGCTGATTGATATGTTGTGAGCCTCGGTTTTATGGGATGTAGCCTTGTACGAGGGCTGATTGATATGTTGTGAGCCTCGGTTTTATGGGATGTAGCCTTGTACGAGGGCTGATTGATATGTTGTGAGCCTCGGTTTTATGGGATGTAGCCTTGTACGAGGGCTGATTGATATGTTGTGAGCCTCGGTTTTATGGGATGTAGCCTTGTACGAGGGCTGATTGATATGTTGTGAGCCTCGGTTTTATGGGATGTAGAAGGTTTCTGCTGATAGATTACACAGCCAATTGTGCCTCATATGAAATTGATGTGAAATTTACATGAACGTTACATGACAGTTCACATGAAATATATGTGAAACGAGCACGAACATGAAATTTACATGATTTTTTTTCACATGAAATTCATGTGAAGATTTTTACATGGATGTTATGTGAATTCAGTTTCCTGTGAAGGTCACTTAGAAAAATTCATGTGAAGGAAATTTATGTGAAATTCATGTGAAATATTTTTCCCTCGCGGGTTTGACAGTAAGTGTTTTGAAGTAAGTAAGTAAGTAAAAGAAACTTTTGATTTTTAGGTAAAGTGTATGTTTTTCTCAACAGGTCTGCATTGAAGAAACAGCTTCGGAGAGCAAGCAACTATCAAAGAGGCTACACAGATTAAAGTACATGCAGGTATAATTAAAGTATTCCAGGATTTCTTTGCGATGCCAAAATAAAACATAATGAATTGTGGACATCAATATTTCGCCCCTTTCAAAAATAGAGGCTACAACAACATGTCAAGTCTGTAGAAACAGACGCTATGGAACATGCCGATTTATTTGAAAAAAACATAAGTAATGCGTTTACAAGCAACTGCAATCGCAAATATGAATTCATTGTTGTTAACTATGACAAAACCTTCTTTGTAGAAAAAAGTCCGATCTAAAAATAAGTAAACTGAAAAAAGATATCATTCAGATGTTAAACTTCCTGATCGACAACATATTTGTTGTGTTTGGAGGAAAGGTCTTCCAACAAATTGTCGGCATTCCAATGGGAACAACTTGCCGATATTTTTGTATACTCTTACGAAGCTGAATTCATTTAATATTTGGGCCGTGAAGGGAAAAATACTTGGCTTCTCACTTCTTCAGATATATGGAAGTTGTTGTATAAATCAATAATTTAAAACTCGCGGATTACCTTAGCAGAATCTTTCCTTCGGAGCTTGAAGTCAAAGAAACTACAGAGACATATAATTCATCATCCTATTTGCACATAATGCTGTCAAAATGTTGTCCTACGACACTGATGGTCACATGAACACTTCACTCTGTGGCAAACGTGACGACTTCAATTTCAGCATCACAAACTTTCCTTTTCTGAGTAGTAACATCCCTTCATCGTCTGTCTATGGCGTGTTCATATCTCAATCGATACGCTATGCCAGAGCAAGTATCAAATATAAAGATTTTGTTCTGAGAGCTAGGCGTCTTTCAGATAGGCTTCACAGTCAGGGCTACATTTGTGATTGACTAACCTCGTGACTGAGGAATTTTTACGTTCTATACAGGGAACTTGTCATACACTATGATGTCCCATTGCCCAGAATGGTGGATGATATTCTGGTTTAGGTAATTTGAACCATTCAACTACAAAATGTACTTGTACATTCCGAAATGGAAGTAATCGCATGTGACAATTCTACCGAATTGAAGCGACGGGTGTTGCATGCAAGCATGATATGCTGACTCTCTCCGGGTACCTGGTCTCATTTCGGAACATTACTCATTTCGAGGTTTGCAACCGTTCAAATTTAAATTCTAATGATTTTGCCTTGTCCTCTCGACTTTGAGACTGACTATCTGATAGGTACTTCTTTGATGCTTACTGAAATCACTTTAAAACCAGGTCTCTGAAAAGAAAAAAAAAAGACACAAAATCAATAAAATGGATAAGATCATCATAAGTCAAACATGTTTCCTATTTTCTGTAAATTCGCTGATATATTATATTTTATGAATGATAGTTCATTTTACTGACTTGTAAAACGTGAGTTTCTAGCTGTAGAGTAAAAAGCTGATCAATTAATAAATTGTTATTGAATAAGAATGCTTCGAAAACTCTAAATACTTTTTCATGTAGAATTATTCTCGTGTAGACGAGCTTTATAGACCAAATAAGTAGATTCTTATGGAAAGCCAAGGGGGTCAAAATTCTAACATTGCAACTCTGCAATTGCATATTTGTATATCAAATTTGTCATTTGTAGTTCTGTAAATATATATTTGTAACATTGCAACTCCGCAATTGTATATTCGTAAATCAAGACTTGTGTTTTGTTATTCTGTAAATGTAAATTTGTAACATAGCAATTCTACAGTTCTAACATTGCAACTCTGTAATTGCATATTCGTAAATCAAGATTTGTGATTTGTTCTGTAAATTGTACATTTATAACATTGCACTTCTGCAGTTGTATATTTGTAAATAAATGTCTGTGATTTGTCTTTCAGTAAACGGACATTTGTTCTCTGTTCTTTATTGAAGATTCACTATGAAAACACAACATGCATCATTCGTACTCCCAACAGTCTTCATTTGTAACGTCGTATTATGCTAGTTTTTTATTATCACTACAGATGGCGCTTTAACTATTCCTTCGCGGAAACAGACTATAAAAAATATTAACGTATGGTACGAAACGAAACGAAATGGAAAGATTCAAATGTTTACAGCCAAAACAGAATAAAAACAGTTGAAAAGAAAGACTTTATGTCTTTTTTGTCTGTTTGGTGTCGTTTTTCGGAAATCCCTTAGGCAAAGAATTCCCTACCCTGTAAAAGATCACCTTTACTACGGAGTTGCAATGTTACAAATATATATTTACATACAAATATGCAATTGCAGAGTTGCAATGTTAGAATTTTGACCCCTTGGCTTTCCATAGATTCTCGACTTGTACCAGAACTTTTTTTCAGTTTGTTCAAGAAACGGTAATGAAAATGTCTGGCGTGGCAGCAGTGGTACCTTTCATAACAGAGGTACGTTTGACACAGGAGGGTATCTCCATCAGGACTTGGTTACAGCATACACAGCAAAACACCTAAAGGTGAAAATGGGCAAACTCTATCTATCCCACATCTGGGCAAATCGGAGAAAACACAGTGTACAAGTACAAACAAAGAAAAGGGGATGATCACCAGCATGACCACCCTGCACCTACCAAGCGAAACAAACCCCAAAAGAAAGTGATACGTAAATGACATCAGACAAAACTACACACCCCATAAAATACACGACAAAAATCACTAGAACATCATACACGACAATCGAAACAGACGTACAGAATCATCAAACATTAATGACAAAACATAAAGGAAGGAGAATAATGAGCAAGGATGACGAATCACCAAAGACGACATCAAAACACTAACACAAAAACAAGAAAGCAATTTTGAACGTTTTTTGCCCACTATTTCGGTATGAAAACAAAGCTTTGGCAGATTTGAAATCGCTATATCAACAACCATGTATTAAGATGGTGGTAAGAGTTTCGGGTGCAAGATATATGTTTGCACTTTGAAAAATATTCCTATTCCATTTAAAGGGATCTGAAATGATATTCTATTCCCGAATAAATCAAATGGTAAATATCTGAAATGATATTCTATTCAACACATCCTCAAGTATTGCATTCTGACTGACTGTGACGTCAGGACTCCATGACGGGTCCTGACCAAACCTCTTAAAATACGATGGGGACCCGACCATCTGTCCTCTCTGAACGTCGGTCGAACTCCTCGGTGGTAACATGCATGAGCTCGCTATAGTTGGCAAAACATGGATTGTATATCGTAAGCCCTCTATTTTTATATATCCATTTCTAATCCATATGTGTGCCTTATGCTGTCTTGTTTGTATGGTCATCTTACAGTGAGGAGATTATTTTACAACAGTATTGTGCGCTCTTTGATATCTCTTGGCAATCGAAAAAGTGGGATGGCTGTGTTCACCATAGCCAGATAACCACACCTTTTGCTACTTGCTTAGCAGATGGCAGATGGCCGTCCTAAGTCGACACCGGTTGCCAGATGGTCTCGTTGGTTTATGTTGGTTAATGTGTTGTCTTTTGTGTTCGATTGTTCTGTGTTGTTTAATTTGTTCCTAGTCCCTTTTGCGTTTCTTTCTGTGCGTATCATCTTTGCGTTTTTGCATGAGTTGTTTTTGGTGTTTTGCTGTGGATGCTGCATTAATTGTTCTATTTCATAATTATAATTTGTGTGATTTTATATCGCTTCCTAAGGTTCGAGGAATTTACCCACACAACGAATTACTTAAAGAACGTTTGAAATAGAAGTATAATTTTAAGTTATACATCCTGCATGATAAAAAATATGAAAAGGTTAATAGTACTATTTCATTTCTTGCGAATTGTCTGGTATTTGGATGGAATATGATGTTGAGTACATACCGCACGCTTGTACATTTCTGTAAATTTTTCAAGAGTGCAGTATTGATGCATATTGTACAAATTGACATTTTTATCATGCAGAAAATTTTGGGCAAGTTAACATCTGGTGATCACTACACAACGGAGCCCGTGCCTTTTGGTGTAAAGACATTGGTGCGTCGCTGTACAGAAATGTTACTGATTATTCAAGTGGTGTTCCCTCAGCTTTCAATTGTTTCACAACCGGATACGTTACAGTTTGATCAGCAAAAATATGACGTCTATTCCGGAGAAGGAAACACAATCGACATTTTGGTTTGGCCGTGTATCATAGAGAGTGGCACAGTGTTACAGAAAGGACAAGTAATAGTCCATGATACTTTCCAAAATGTATGGGCGTTTAGAAGGAACACTTCAAATGTTGGACATAAAAAGTGCAAAAAATCTGATTCCGAATCGACAGTTAGAATGAAATCTGAACAAAATAAGGATGAAGAAGAATACTTTTCTTTGACTGATACAGGAGATTCTTTATTCGTGACCTGCCCCGAAACTGACTTTGAACTGACAGCTGAAACAGGACAGAAGCAGTGAAGACTGGAAGTAAATAAAGATAAACAAAAACATTCGAATTCACTTGTCAAATTTTCGGCCCCTTTGCCTTTATCAAGTGTATAAAACGTATGCAATTCTTTGCAATGAACGCCAGAAAAGAATAGATGGACTTTAGATCGCCGATTTTACCTAGTTGTTTTATACATTGTCGTTTTATCTACACTTAATAAAGGCCAAGGGCCGACAATTTGTGTATTCGAGTGTTTCTGTTTTTATTTGTATCACCTCTTCCCTCTGGAAGAAATATTTCAATCTACTGCAATCTTACTGACACTCCTGAAACAACAATGGATAAGGACGAATTATATATGGAAACATGTTTCCAATGAACGCCAGAGAAGCAACGATGGATTTTACCTAGTCTTAATATACATCGACGTTTTACACTTAATAAAGGCCAAGGGGCCGAAAATTTGTGTATTCGAGTGTTTGTGTTTTTATTTGTATCACTCCTTCCCTCTGGAAAAAATATTTCAATCTACTGAGAGAGAATAACCCACCTTGAAAGTCCTTCAATTGTTGTTCAGTTTAGTAAATCAAGCGAAAAATAAAACTTATGTACGTATGTTTCAGAAAACTTCACATGTTTTGATCGACAAACATCAAATAACAGAAGTACAGTACATCTTTAACAAGAACTCGTACTTTAACTTGAACTCTTCTCCTAATTCGTTGGTTTCCTGACTATTGTTTAGAAAATTTGTTAGTGTGATTCGCTTAGCCTATAGCAAGGAATAAGTTTGCTAAAAGGTAAGCTTGTCCTAAATTAAGTTATCAAGCATACGTAAATGTAATAGGATATATATGCACAACCTATGTAATTCCCTGAGATGAAACTATTGGATTAACGTCATAATGCATAAAGCTATGCATAAACAAACGAGTACAGCGGCGGCTGTTCTAACATGCAAACTGAACACGAATTTACCTGAATTTTAACGCCACCTTTTTACCTGGAAAAACCGATTTCAGAAAACAAGAACGAATGATATTTCTGCCGAATTGAAGCAATGGGTGTTGCATTCAAGCAGAAGATGCATACTCTTCCTGGGCACCTGGTCTCACTCCCATATTAGCAGTTCGCTTCATGTGGTGGAGGTTTTTGTTTGTTTGCTTTGGTTCCTGTTCTATCCTGATTTTGTATGCCTTCGGGTTTATGATTCTCTGAATTGTCGATTTTATACTATGTAATGGGATATGGTCATTGTCCATATTTGTCATTTGAATTTTGTTCATTCCGAGGTTCGCAGCCGTTCCTGTGGAAAATCTAATGCCTTGCCTTTCCACTATGTAACTGAATAACTGATGGGTACTTTTGTAATGTTAATCATGAAACTAACAATTGTGGTGCATATGTATAGAAGAAAGGGGGGATCTCCAACAACACTAGGTTGCAGCACCCACAACAAAACCCCAAAACACCCATTGCAAAACACATAACAGACACCCACATAAAGAGGCGCAAAAGGGACAAGTACCATCAACTCACACCATAGAAACATTAAACATAAAAGACCACACATAAACCAACGAGACTAATGGGCAACCGGTGCCGACTTAGGACGGCCATCTGCCACGTTAATAGCAGACGGTGTGGTTATCCTGGATTACGTGCGCACAACCCTCCCACTATTCCGATTTCCCAGAGGTCTCGAAGAACGCACAATTTTGGTGTAAAGCAACCTCCTCACTGTTAGATGACCACACACAAACAAGACCGTAAAACACAGGGGTCCAAGCAACACAGATGAATATGTAAATGGATATAATAATACAGTCCGTGCTCTGCCGGCTGTAGCGATATGATATCACCCGAGGAGTCCGACTGACATTCAGTGAGGACAGGTAGGTGGTCGGGCCCTGTCTTCTATTATAGATGTCTATAATTAGTGTTTTGTTGTGGGTATGCAACATACAGCAAGTGCATCTAATTGCATACTTCTAATGCCATGTCGCTATATCGTCGAATTTCAATGGTTGTTTGCTCCTTAGTTACGATTGGAAAACAAGAACATACTAACCTTTGACGTTGCTAACGTCACATTTCGCCCACATATTCACAAAAAATATAGATTGCATTAGAATGGGAATAACTAGATACTGACGTTACGTTTACAATTAAAAAAGTTGAAAAAATAGTAGTGGATCTAGGCCATGATTTGAGAAAGGAGGCCCCAAAGTCTAGCTTTAAGCAAACAAGCAAATAAGAAAAGATATAATGATTTTTTACCAATCCCTCACGCAGATCCAAGTCCTCAAATCCAATAGCAACAGATAAATTTGCAGCATGGACCAGACATGCACGTTTCGGGTACTGGTCGTCAATCTAAACATCGCAATATGTCCAAAGAATATAAAGGTTATTATGTCGAAAAATATACCGAAAGACGTAGCAGGATGGGTGGGATATAATGCTTAAGGACCAACGTTTTTGAAATTTCAAGAAATTTTAATAACATAAATTTTTGAATGCCTTGAAGAGTCGATCAACCGAAGTTGGGGACTCCTGGTCCACCAGCAGCGACATCACCAAGTGGTACAAATGTTAAACACCTTCCAATTCAATAGCATCATTTAAAAAATTTGCAGCATGGACCAGACATGCATATCAATGATCCTCAACCTAAACAATATAATATGGCCAAAGAGTGTGAAAACTATATAACTTTAAAGATGACTGGCGAGTCACGGATCCGAGTGATAACGAGCCATCGAGAATTAGTTGGAATGAAAGCTTATATCTCATGTATTAAAAATGATTTTTTTTTGCTATCGGGGTGCATCGGATAAGATGTAGATCGTTTGATCGCCATTGATCCGTTCAAACAGGCAGCTAATCAAATAAAACAAAATTCCAAAAAGTTAAGTCCCTTAACATAAAATAGAGCATATAGTAATAACTTTAGGAAAAGGGTGATCCGCCACTGCTGAAAACGTGTTGAGTCTAGTTTATTGGAAATACCCTTTGAAAACGAAAGTAAGTAGAATTCCTGGGCGAAGATAATCTTATCTTCAGTTGTAAATTAGTGTCTTCCTAATTCATCTGTGCAAACATGTTAAACTCATCAATATACGCGCATGTACATTTATAAAAACATCTTATCTATCTGGAATATCCCCTTGGGGACCCTCAATGGGTATCTATGTGGTTACATGTTTAAATTTCAAATCGGTAAGTAAGGTTAAAGTATTAACAGGTAAAATCGAATATTTTTACGCTTTTTTAAATTATATATATTTTAATGATATTACAACAGTTTATATTACATAGGAAAAGAAAAAGAAAGACGTAAAGAGGATAATTATTTCAGATAAGAAATTTACAAAGCAAACCGAAAGTAGACTTCAGTTGATATTTTTCTTGATCGCAATCTGTCCACGCAGTACCATTTGAAACAGAGCAGTTAAAATGAGGAAAATGTATTTGAAAACATAATTATAATGACATAATTTGGTTCAAAATCCTATTTCCCAATGAGTTATCAAGCAAAATGTACATATAACGAAAACGATAGAAATTAAAGGCCGCGGAACATCCATCAGTAAAAAGACTTTGGGGAACATATGGGGCAATTGGGTCAATGTTACTAATTGATTTTGTGTGAGGCATAAGAGAAACTAGATGTAAAATATGGATAAAACAAACGCGAAGAATATTTAATTTAAACATCTAGTGTAATAACCTTTTTTTTTAATACATGTACCTCTAAAGTGTGGAAGATTGATGTAACGCGCTAATACACTTTGAACCCCCCCCCCCCCCCCCCCGAATGTCAATACGCACTGATCTTTTGCTGGTGCCATATCGTAAAGCTTCCAACATAGAGATCCTTCCCACCGGTAGGTTTTCTATAATAGCGAAGCTTCCCCATATGGGAGAAGTTTTCTATGTAGAGAACCTTCCCCTGTTACCATAGAAAACCTTCCCCCATACCGTTCTTGCTTTGACTTTCACTTGTTTTAGAGAACCAGAGACAAACTGTATGGGATTGAAAGTAGGAATATTCTCTGTTATAGAAAATGTCCCTCCGAATTTAGAAAATTTTCGATTCATAGACGTTAGAAATTCGATGTTAAGATTTGAATCAGCCAAGCACGTCTTATTGAAATATGTAGTCCTTCTTTAAGAGAAAAGGTATATGTTGTACAATAGAGTCATATTACATTAAATTACCTTGTGTGAGGTAGATATAGCAGTATACATGTAGCAACCCGAAGGATATGTTATTCACCGAGGCCACAGGCCGAGGTAAATAACATATGCTGAGGGTTGCTATACTGCTATATCTACTGAACACAAGGTAATTAATTGTTTTATTGTATGATCATAAAATACAACGATCAGCTTGATAGCATCTAAGTAATGCATAGGTATTCTCTGATTGCTCGAAATATACGAAATATACGCTACCATTATAACGTCATAACTACAAGACTAATTCTAGAAAGATACAGGGGAAAATAGCAGAGTTGTTCTAAATTTAGCTCTCTGGAGGTGGTTATAGCGATATATTTCGAAGCTCCAGACATGTTTTCAGCCAATCAGCAATGGGCATATTTTCCAGTCATACAATAAAGCGTTTTAATCATCTCCATTGTAAAGTATGATAAATTTTATACCTGGTAAGGTACTATAAACTATATATCTTCTGGAAGGTAATGATGCCCTGAGTACAGCAATAAGACTCCCGGGTCTTAAAAATCAAAGGGGAAAAACTCTTGTACAACTTTGTCATTTTGTATAGGTTATATAGAGAAAATAGACAATTTAAATGCTTCACCAGTTATTCCCCTTTATTTTTCTAACCCAAAAATTATTGTTTTGGAGCAATGGGCATTATAACCTTTCAAAAAATATATAGTTTATAGTACCTTTCCAGGCATGGAAAAATGCTCTATTGTACAATCAGGGGTGCTACTTCAACAAGTAATTTAAAAAATAGGGTAATCAAAGATTACATAGCTCGCCTATACAGGTTTTTGTCAGAAACCAGGTTAAAGTTTTTGAAAAGTAGGTCAAAGTCCAAGGTCAAGGTCACTAGGTCAAAGGTCATGGTCTCAAATGAAAGATCTCGTCTCAAGGTATCTACATGTGAAATATCAAAGCCCTACCCCTTATAGTTCAAGAGATATAGCCCAGTTTAAAGTTTTGTCTACGGACGACGACAACGACGACGCTTAGGGTATGGCATGAGCTCTCCGGACTAAAAATTACTTCTACATGGTTGTACATCGGATACCTTAATTGTAAGCAAACTGTTCCGCTGTTCTCCATGTCGGTCGTCAGAATTGCAGATATATGCTGATCATCGGGGAGACGAATTCTGGCAAAAACTAAAGAAGATACCTTTACATCACAGAACCCACCAATTTAACGAAATTCATGTGATGTGCTGTTTGCAATAAAGGGCGGATTCTTCAACAAGACTCGGTTGCAGCACCTACTATCCTTTAGCGAAAACCTAGAGTAGGCAAGCACAAAAAGAGACACAATAGGGACAGTTAACACAAAATACGACATGAAAATACCAAACACAAAAAACCACAAATAGATGAACTAGAAAAATGGGCAAAAGGTGCCGACTAAGGTCAGTCGTCTGCCACGTTATCATACTACATAAATGAAACACTTTAAGAGCAATGTCACGCGTAAAACAAAAACGCGTGAAGTCGAATAAATTCATTTTTTATTTCATTTCATTTATATATTTATTTTATATACATGTATGAGTGATTGTGTATTCATTACTTTAACATTTTGAGTTAATACCGTTTTTATATCTTATACTCTAAACATATAAATCACAGAAAAAATATTTAGAAGCATTTGATGTTTCCATTTCACATGGAACTCCAAGGATCTGACTATAACTCCTTTCACAAAAACATATGAGGAGGAAAAAACTCAAGTCGATCTAAATTTTTCGTTTGGTGTTTTCGATCATATGGATAGTTATTATCCCTCAAATTTGAAAGAATATTCGAAAATATTTTAAACTCTATTTGAAATAGCACTAACCTTAATTTTCCATGGATCTATCGTGTCGAAATTCATAAACCAAAGACGATATCAAATATCCGTATGGCTTTCCGGATTGGGGGGAGGGGGGGGTTCTATGATGGGGGAACAATTTCTATATAGAGAACCTTTCCCCTGGGTAATATATAGAAAACCTTCCTTGGGGGATGATTCTCTGTATAGAAAAACATTCCGCGGGGAAGGTTCTCTGTATAGAAAACCTTCCAGGGGAAGAGTTTCTATGGCGGAAGGTTCTCTATATGCATACCGGCAACAAAAAATACAGCGGCGACAATGCACGCCGCGACTCCTTTCGAAAATTTGTCATTTGGATTAAATTTTGCAGTTCCAAATTAAAAAAGATAAAAGTTAACGTAGATTTGACTTCAAACGAAACTGTAAAATGGCAATTATGTTCTTCTTTATTTAGGATATGTTCCCGAAGAAGAAATGGTAGATGAGGAAAACTGCCATGTCACTTAACAGACAAACCAAATTTGTCGCCGGCAAAAGACCAGTGCGTATTGGCATTTCCAATTTTTTTTATGGTCCCTGAACGATATTTCGCATATGTAAATAAATGCAGATGTAACCTCTTTGGTATACAATCGTCATTCCTAAAAAAATATACATTGTACTATCCTTGCCATATTCTCCCTGCCATAAAAATTAAAATTGTCGTTTCATACATGACAGGCAATGAAGAAACTCTTGGTATGTTGAAGATCTCCAAAATTTAATATGGAGACAATGTCGTGGGATTTTTCACTTCTTCGTGATGGAGCATTTCAATGCAATAGCCAAAATTCAAAATAAATCTATCTCAAAACTGAATATATAGGTAGACCCTTAAGATATGTTCAGTCGTTTCGGAGAAGTTAAAATGAGAAGTGGATGGAGCCACAGGGATTCATCGCGCTTCCCGGTTGCTTTATGTATACTATGGGTAATGTAACCCATAGTACAAGCGCGACGAATCCCTGTGGATGGAGGACGACAGATGATGGACGACACGCTTTGACTGTCTTCGTTCAGATGAACGTAAAACATTTATTTAATCTCATATTCTATTTCTACAGGGCCCTTGAAGATTCTAACTATCGATACTGCACAGGAAAGATACATTCATCTCTCTAATAAAGATGGCGAGTGTAGACAATAGCCACTGGATTATAATGAAGAACAAAATGATACATGAGAGGAAAAAATTACTAGATAAAAATGCCGATATTCGTCGTAAAATAGAGTAGGACAATTATATCTTGTTTTCTTCAGAAAATATCTAGAACCATAAATTTTGTACTAAAATTGAAGCGATTTTCAATATAATTTTAAAATATTAAAAAATATTCTCATTGTAATATTGTCTCTGAAATCTCTTTGAACGAAATACAAAAACAACTATTTTATATTTCTAAAAATCAAATAAGAGGTCATATTACTTACAATCGTATAGTACTTAATGTCTTTCCTTTCATCTTTTCAGGAGTCCATCTTTTACTGATGCTCAGAAGATAACATTAAAACAGGATTTGAAACAAAATCAGAACAAGATCAAGACACTTGATTATCAGATAAACGGAATTAAAAGCAGCATATCCTCAAAGGCTACAAATGATGTCCTCCCAACAGACACTGTCAGGTATTTCATTCTCATTATCAGGGTGGCCACGGACTCTGGAAAACAGGGAAAATGCTGAATAAAAATTCCCTGCAGGGAAAAATCAAGGAATTTGAAAATTTCAATGGTTGAGGAAATAACAAGTACCTGATAGAATTGATAATATACATTTGAACAAAGAAATAAGGTGACTGATATCGCTTAATATTATTCTCTAAAGGGTTCATACGACAAAAGCAAACTTGATCTCTGTTATGGCAATATATTAAGTTTTGGTTTTGGTCAAGTATTTGTTTTTTAACATTACCTAACAAAATACTGTACAAGTATCACTTACATGATATATGAACGGTATTTGTGTACACACATAAGGATGCAATCAGTCGTAATTATTTATCATGATTTTTTTCACACATCTGATATTCTATTTCAGGGGTAGATCCCAGACCCGAGAACCAAAAAATCGATATGCATCGCCTAGTCCTCCCCAACGATCTCCTAGAAGCGTCTCTAGGTATTCGGTTTTTATTGTACGTTTAACATAAATATATATACTCTTCGGAGGAAAAGTTTTATTTAGCACAACTAGCTTTCATGATGAATCGCTACAGAAGGAGTTCGTTACTTCGCATAGTGTTTTTTTTTTCTCTTTATTCACCTTGAACTCTGACCTTAAATCATTCTATTTGGTTAAGAAGTCCTGAAAGCATATTCTACTTTAAGCATAAGGGGGACTACTTGAGGGGGGTTTAATCTGAAGCCGAGAATGTTGGAAATAGATAATCTGACCCTCTTTGTATCTGAAAATAAAAATTCTGGCCCACATTTCCACCAAAAGATGAAGTAAACAGTACATTATATTGAAAAGTTTTCGGCTCACTTTGCTCGAAACATAGAAAACCAATAGAATAGCCAGCTCGTCTTGCTCGCAACACATCCCAAAAATATTTGTTTCGCTTCGCTTGCCATATATTGAATTTTTTAAGGCTTCCTTCGCTCGTTCTCCCATGATATTTCATATCATGTGTTATTTTATAGACGTAGTTGTTTTTGTGTTGCCTGCGAAGCATAGCGACACATAGGGATAACTTTGTCCGTTGTCCGTCCGTCTGTCCGTCCGTCTGTCTGTCTGTCTGTCACACTTTGGGTGTCACAGCCCATAACTTTTGATTGGTAAGTGATAGGGCTATCATATTTCACATGTGTATTCCTTCCTACACATACCATAATTTTTGACCTAGTGATCTTGACCTACATATTTGACCTACTTTTCAAAAAAATTAAGAATGGATATATCTATTGAGTGTTAAGTGTTAGGACTTTGATATTTCACATCACCACTACACATACCATAATTTTTGACCTATTGACCTTGACCTACATATTTGACCTACTTTTCCAAAAAATTTAAAATGGATATATCTTTTGATTGGTAAGTGATAGGGCTTTGGTATTTCACATGTGTATTCCTTGTGACAAGACCTTTCTACACTGACCATAATATTTGACCTTGACCTAGATCTTTGACCTACTTTTCAAGAAAAGTAATATTGGCTATATCTTTTGATTGGTAGGTGATAGGGCTTTTATGTTTCACATGTATTTTCCTTGTAACAATGCCATTCTACACATAACATAATTTTTTACTTTTTGACCTTGACCTAGCTATATGACCTTCTTTTCTAAGGTTGTATATATCTTTTAATTGGTAGGTGATAGGTCTTTAATATTTCTTATGATGAGACCTTTTTGTTACCAATTTTTAACGTAGTGACCTTGACCTAGATGATTGACACTCTTTTCTGAAAATTTGAGAATGACCATATCTTAAAACTTGTAATTAAGAGGTCTGATATTTCAAATGAATATCATTTGACAAGACTTTTCTACTGACACCAATAATTTTGATCCGCTTTCTAGAATAATAATCAAACCGCTTCGCAGGCGACATAAGCATTCCTTCGATTGCTATTTTATTACAATACATTTCATCGTAACAAAGATAAAAGCATGCTACATAGCACATTGACAACCTGTTTGTGTACTTGAATTAAATTTACAAAATGGTTCTTGTGCATATCCTTCTCCCCTGTGTCCTGTGAAAATGCAATAAACTAAATGAGCCTGAGGGTGAGATCTTGAAACATACATACTTGTATGTATATACGTTATACATGTATGTAAAGAAGTACCCGAATATAATGTATTCAATTGTGTTAAACACATGAAACTTTGGCTTCCCTCTCTGTGTGTTAGCGAGTGTGAGGGAGTGTGCGTGGTTTTTCTTTTCTTTTTTCCTTGTCAGGATTGTTAGGAGCTGAAAATAAATATTCTGACCTTGAGTTGGTGGAAAATTAATAATCTGGTCGACTCTGTAAACCGACCCCCCCAAAAAAAAAAAAAAAAAAAATGCAACCCACCAGAATGAAATGGTCATCCCCTTAGGGGTATGGTTTTCATATTTCATACACATATTCACCATAAAAAGTACAGTACAGTTTGCTATCAAGACATTTGACCTAGTGTCATTGATTTTGAGATTTGACATGGTGATATTGTTTTCGGTTAAGAAGATCTTCAAGTATGGTAAGAGGGTTTTTGAATATTTGATGCATAATCTTCATCTACTTTCCAGCTTGACTGATCTCTCTTTAAATTGCTAACTTTGAGCATTTGATGAAAGTTTTCATTTTGAATAAATTGTACTGATACATTTGATATACTGCTAAAACCTTTATAGTTTGACGATGAAAAAAAACCCCTAAATACATATATCTTGATATGATAGTCTGACAACATTCCGATTCAATTTCTCAATACATATTGTTGTTCTCTTGAAATTAGTTCTTCATCCAGAAAGAAGAATCATCCAACAGACGACAATACATTAGGCATTATGCAGCGATTACTTGAAACGTATAAGGCTGAAAATGCACGATTAGAAAGACAGTGAGTACACTTATTTTCACCTACAGGATTTCACGTTCTTCAAGTATTCCAGTATCCTAATGTTCATAATTCATTTATATCTTTGACACAGCAGACCTTGTCAGATTTCTCCATTTATGTTGTATTTTATAAATCATAATAACATAGATCAGTATCATGCACTTGTTTTCCCGGAAGTTCATGTCCTTGAAGTTTGTTAAAAAAAAAAAAAACAAGCAAGAGTCCAAACGGGGGACACCGCTCACCTAAAAAAAATTGTATTCATGTAAGATATATGAATACTGACAAATTTCTTAAATTTCTGTCAGCCTAAGAAATCTTAATCAACTTTCTGATACTTTTTACGTCATTTATGGATCTATGGATCTTCATGTTGGAAACAATTTTTCATTACCCATCGATATAATTATACTAATAGATTGTCTAGATGCATGTATGTATTTGTAATCTTGTTTTTGAAGAGGTACTACATGTAGCAATACACTTTTGCTGTTATACATACTATAAGATAAGTTTAAAGTGGATTCAATAATGCAACAGTTTCTGAGGTTTGAGGAGGCCTCGGGTACGTTTTATGACTTTTTAAACAATGGATCCACCCCGAAGTGATTTGGAATTCCGACACAATTTTGACAGTACATGTACATCTTGAGTACATCTTGTATTCCTAGTTTTATCAAAATCCTTAAAGCGTATGAAGAAGTTGTGAATTTTTAAAACTTTACGATTATTTAAAGAAGGACTCAACGCTCAGGTGTGCTAACTAGTGGATATTCTTCAATAGTCTCTTAAATACATGTATTTACAGTTCATTGACCATTGATATGTAACATTTGTACTAAATCAACGAGTCTGTCTGTGCGCCCTAGTACGTGCAATATACTTGTATCGAATCACTATCGTAACTGACTTTATGATACAAATCTGTAAAAAAGAGAATTGTATCATGCTTCAGCCATACCAATATCGATATCCAAATGAAACTTCATCACTTTACTTTTGCTCCCATTACTTTATCCCTTCTTTCCCTAGATTGTATGCAGAATCTCGGAGGTATGGAGAAGAAATTTATCATTTAATGTCGAAGAAACCCCATAAGGAAAACGATGATATTTTTCGCCTTCGTTTGCAAAAAGCTGACCTCTCAATTCATCATCGTGAATTGTTAGAAGAGAACAAACATCTTCGAGAAATGAATTACAATCTTCGTCTTGAAACGGAAAAGAAGTTTTCAAGTAGCATAAAAGCACTCGAGGCTGAAAAACAGTCCCTTACAGCAATACTTCAAAGTAAAAACATGGAAATCATAAAGTTCACATTAGAAGTAGATGACATGAAACATTTGATTGACAACCTCTTGGATGAAAAGCAAAGAACTACAAATGAAATTGACTATTTGAATGACAGGTAACAAATAAAACCAAAATTAAATTTCTTTTTTCCCCTAAATTTGGAATTTAGACCATATTGCATTCCGTAACTGAGCTTGTTGGGTAAGGCCATGGTAATTTAATATTTAGTTTTACGTCCCGAACTTTGTCTGAAAGGTACCCTCCCGCTAGACACGAAAACATCAATATGAAGAAATATTGAAAGGAAGACTGAAAACATAAAGAAAAAAATGTCTTCTCAAGTAGAGTGGATAATTCTGACTTTAATCTTAGAAAAAAATACCATAATCGCCTGATATTTAAAATGGTATAGACATTTTATGGTATTCAAGATCATTTATTGATATTGTTTTACATGAAAAATGCATGTTTGAGTGTGTGTTTTTTCTGAGCAGTTCTCCTGAAAGGTTCCCTGCCCTCGAACGTAAAACAAAACATTTAATTACTATGGCCTTCACATCTGCTTTTGCTTTATCATATGGTTAGAAAAGTGAATCTCTCAATTTTATAAGATTACTCGACTTAAAGAAAAACTGTGCACAGTTCAACTTTATCGATATTCCATTGCATATGTCATGTTATTCGACATTCGTTGTTCTGAGAAACATTAAAACAACGTCGTCATTATTCGTTGGGAAATATTTTAATATAGATATTTGTCTGTTCTTAAATGATGTTATTGAATTTGAAGACGTTTAATATTATAATACTGGAAACAATCGAACCAAATCACAACGTTCACCAGCGTGTTGAAGGTGGTTCTTCATACGTTACCCGAAATGTCAAAGTGTGGACAGGGCCTTCAGAATGTTAAAAAATGATGTACCAAATCTGCAACGTCAGAAATAATTGGAAAGAAAATTCTATTTTTACGTTAAACATGACTTACCTTAATACTTTGACTCTTCAAGATCCAACGTCACGAAGGAAAAAATTACTTTAGCGATTTATCTTTCAATTTATAGAGTATAAAAGATAATCAAAAGGAATTCATAGAAGAGGTAGTTACTGTAGGAATGTTAATCGTCTTCAAATTCTATTGCATAATTTAAGATAAGATAAATTTGCAGCATGGACCAAACATACAAGTTTCGGGTACTTAACCCTCGTCATTTGTCCACAATCTAAACAATGTATGTAATAGTTTTATGTCCAAAAATGTATACCGAAAGACGTAGCAGGATAGGTGGGATATGATGATACAGGACCAACGTTTTAGAAATTTCAAGTAATTTTGATAACAGAAATAATTTTCGAATCCGTTGAAGAAACGATCAACCGAAGTTGATCTAACTTGGCTACATGTGCCCTCGGGGACATCTGGTCCACTAGCAGTGACACTCACCAAGTGGTGCAAATGTTAAACGTCTTCAAATTCAATAGCATCATTTTTGCAGCATGGACCAGACATGCACGTTTCGGGTACTTAACCCTCGTCAGTGATCCTCAATCTATGCAATGTAATATGGCCAAAGAGTGTGAAAATTTTTGTGTCCAAAAATGTACGGAAAGACGTAGCAGGATTTACGTTTTATTTCATTTACTCATGATGGCTGAAAGGAGCTTTGTTCGGTAAAGTGACACGTCTAAAACGTTTAAAACAGAACAAAATCGTGTCTTCTCTGATTAGTTTTCGAACGCTGATGTAATTATTGTACATTGCACAGTGCAAGATATGAAGATGTAGTCGATTGTCTCAATGGTCATTCTAAGTCTTTGTAAGTGTGAGTGATTTACATGAAAAGGATTTGATGAGTATGATTTGTTTCTTTTGATCGAGATCTTGAAACTGAAACTAGCTTTATAAAATCGACCGTCAAGCTTTTTGAAGAAATCATTATAGTTGCAAGTTAAAGATAAAGTATCTTGTTTCTCTATCAACATCTTAATTTCCTCTTAATCAGATCTCCCTATCATGTACTATTTAATAAAAGTCTCCTTACAATTTTCAATATATTGCTTACTCTCTTCCTCCACTACTACGTGTAATTATGAATGGATTGTCCGTATCGTTGTGTTCATTAGTGGTGTTGGGTCTTCCTTGTTTTCGTAGTGTCCCTTATCATGTCTACTCTATGTTTTCGCATTCGGGTGTTTCGGGTATTTTGCTGCGGGTCTGTTGGAGATCCTGAGGCTTCTTCCTTTTGATTTTAACGCCATCTTACTGCAATGATATGTCTCTTAG
This sequence comes from Pinctada fucata, assembly GCA_028142955.1. Lineage (NCBI taxonomy): Eukaryota > Metazoa > Mollusca > Bivalvia > Pterioida > Pteriidae > Pinctada > Pinctada fucata. The sequence continues at coordinate 2,223,275 of AP027111.1, forward strand.
GTCTTTATCTATTGCTTAGATACGTTTTGGCGAATACATCAGGAAATAAAAAGAAAAAAATAGGAAAATAGAAAAATAAAATCCGAAGTACACCGAAACAAGCCATTAACAAAAAATAAAAACAATTTCTTCATAATACCCTATATAATGAGTAGAAGTGACTACCCACACTTGAAATGAGATCAATTGTCAATGAAGAGTCATCGCCCCGTGCAAGTACGCAACACTACTTATCACAGCCTGATAAAAAAATGTTGTTTTGTGAAAACATCATCTACATCTACTTATGCCTTATGTCAAAAGTTTTGTTTCATTATTTTCAAAAATAAGACAGCCCCGTTCCAAGTTGTCATTTTGGAAATGGCACAATCACATATAGATATCATTCAACATCTAACTCTATCAGTCTGTTAAGATTTCTGTGAAGCTTATTTTGAAAAGTTGTCTGTTGATTTCTGTATTTCAGGATGAACAGTCAAGAATCAGAATACCAAGAAAAATTTAGGGAAGTAGAAGATGAGGCAAATTATTTACAAAAAGAATATGACGACATGAAAGCGGCATATCAGAGAGCGTGTCTCAACGAAGAAACACTTAAATGGAAGTTAGCTGAACTGACAAGACAAAATAAAGACAATAAAACTAGCGCTTTGGAAAAGATGACACAGAATCAACGAATAAAAGATTTGCAGTCAATGATAGAAGACAGGGATTCAGAGGAGAAGAGGCTGAGAAGCAAGTAAGACAAAAAGAAGGGAAATAATGCAAATCAAGGTTTAATAGCAAAATTTAGGATTTTAAAATAATTTCATTTTATTTTCCACAAACATTCTCTTGGATTCTGATCATGCTGCTGCTGGCCCTGAAAGATGTTTCTAAAATTCGTGGATTTCATTTAATGAAGACAAATGAAGGGAGGGATCTCCCAGCAGACCCGGTTGCAATACCAACAGCAAAATACCAAAATCCCCGAGAAGACGAGCCCAGCAAAGAGACGAAAAAGAGACATACGACATAGAAAAATTAACAAAAAATACTACAGATAAACCAACGAACGAGACCAATGGAGAACCGCGGGTCCGACTAAGAACGGCTATCTGCATGTAGCAAATGGTGTGGTTATCCGGATTGCGTGCGCACAACCCTCCCACTTGTTCGATTACCAAAAGGTCTCGAATAACGCACAATAACCTCCTCTCTGTGCTTATTTACTCTGTGTTTGCGCATCAGGTGTTTGGTGCTTTGCTGTGGGTACTGCAACCGGGTCTGGTCGAGAAATCCCCTCCTTTCTTTCAGAAACTATGACAAATATGGATAATGACCATATCCCTGTATACAGCACAAAATCGATAATTCAGAAAATCAGAAACCGAAGGCATAAAAAATCAGGATAAAACAGGAACCAAAGCAAACAAAAACCTCAACCATATGAAAAGAAGCGAACTTTCGATATGGGAGTGATATCAGGTGCCCAGGAAGAGTGAGCATCTCCTGCTTGCATGCAACACCCGCCACTTCAATTCGGAAGAACTGTCACATCCGGTTACTTCATTTTCGGAAGACATAGAGTACAATCTTTGGTTGGATGGTTCAAATGGTCTATGACAGAATATCATCCACCATTCTAGAGAGTGGGACATCATCCCCTCATAGTGTATGACGAGTTCCCCATATCGATCGTAAAACTTCCTCAGTAACGATGTTAGTCGGCCACATACATATCCCTGACTGAGAACCTTATCTGAAAGACGCCTTGCTCTCAGAACAAAATTCGTATCATTGGTACTTGCTCTGGCTCTGGCATAGCGTATCAACTGAGATATGAACACGCCATAAGCAGGCGATGAAGGGATGTTGCTACTCAGAAAAGGAAAGTTTGTAATGCTGAAATTGAAGTCATCACGTTTGTCATAGAGTGAGGTGTTCATGTGACCATTAGTGTCGTAGGACAACATTATCTCCAAATAGGATGTTGAATTATTTGTCTCTGTAGTTTCCTTGACTTCAAGCTCCGAAGGATAGATACTGCTGAGGTAATCCGTGAATTTTGGATAATTGATGGACAACATATCGTCTATGTATCTGTAAGTGAAGTTAAAGTCAGAAGCTAAGTATCTTTTCCCTTCAGAGACCAAAGATTGAATGAATTCAGCTTCGTTCGAGTAAAGGAGAAAATGTCGGCAAGGAGTGGGGCACAATTGGTCCCCATTGGAATTCCGACAATTTGCTGGAAGACCTTTCCTCAAAACACCACAAAAATGTTGTCGATCAGAAATGTTAAACTTCTTCAAATTCAATAGCATCATGTAAGAACAGATAAATTTGCAGCATAAAAAATAACTTCTAATGTGTGATTGTGTGCACTCATTAACATCAATTTTGTCATATTAAAGTTGTTAAGTGATTTGGTATTGACTTTGAGTGAAAATGTTATATTTGTGATTTTCATGAATTTTTATCTCATTTACAAAAGGAGGGGGTATTTCACACATATTGGACTTCTACTCCAGAACCTCTGAAGGGATTTTGATGAAACTTGGTTGGAATAAAATACTGATAGTGGTTTTTTTTGTCCGGATCTGTCAATGGAGGCGCCACCACAGACAAAAGTATGTCACAGGGGGTATCCTCCTTTGACAAACTTCTTCAGAACCGAAGCATGTATCTACAAACCGAAAGCATAAAAATGCTCTAGAAGGTAGAAGGATGTCATAAGAAGTGTTGTTATTTGTGGTTCCACTCTGAAGTCCAAATTTTCATGCATTTTTGACGTCTTTTCGGACTATGTCAGAAATGCTCATTTTTTAAACTTTTTCTTTGAATAACTCTATGAATATCTGCATACATTTACTGCAGATTTGACACATTTTAGATTCTACTGTCCTGTTCACTTAATCTAGAGCACCCTGTTTTCCCGGTTTTCTCTAAAATATGATACTGTCATCTTCCAAAAAGATATCAATTTTTTAGTACTCTTTTAGTCGTAACAGAAAATACCATTGTTTTGGCTGTACGTCAATTAAGTTAGAGATAGGACGGAAAATGAAATGTCTACGGGGGTTATCTATAGTAAAATCGCTGAAAATGCGTGACGTCGGGAGCTTTGACGTCACTGTTTACTATTGTTGACACGGAGAACAATATGGTGGCGGCTTGAAATTTAAAACATGGGAATTTCCCGTAGACATTTTATTTTTCATATTGCGATTTGAAAGCAGCTGAAAGGGTAAGGTGAAGTTAATTTCCAGTTACAACTAAAGGAGGTCAATTCTCGGAAACTATAATTTATAGGAAAATTCTTCAGATGACAGAATAAATCGCCAAAACAGGGTGCTCTGGACTTAGTGAACAGGACAATAAATGCTTTTTAATTGGTTTTTTCCTTCAATTTTATTTTTTTCAATCTTTGTTTTTTTCTTTTAAAGTACAAAAAAGTGATAGGGAATTTATTTTCCTTAATATGCAAGAGTTGTTTTTCTAACATCAATTGCAATACACATCCTCATGGTACTTTCATTTGAACACGAAAATCTGGATCTGCCTTGGTAAAATACAACTACAATATGTATGTATCATTATGCATTGTTAGTGTGGTTTGAGTGTGGATGGTTTTCAGGTGAGCGATGGGCCCCATTGGGCTCTTGTTTTATATTCATTTACATATTCATATAATCTGTGTGTTTGTGCTATCCTGTTTGGTAATCTTAGGCAGGAGGCTATTAACGCAATAATTGTGCGTTCTTCCAGACAGCTAATCCGTATAAATTTCTTATTTGCTACTCAAATGGCAGATGGTTGTCCTAAGGTGGCAATGGCTGCTAATCGTCTCGTTCATTTATTATGTCTCCCCCAACGGGGAGAAGACAAATTGGTTTTGCCTTCGTCGTCCGTCCGTCCGTCCGTCTGTCACACATCGTGTCCGGGCTATAACTCCTGAACCGTTTGCCCGATCACTTTCATATTTTAGTATGTTGTTGCTTATAACCCGAAGGTTTCACATCACCTTGACCCAAGGTCATGTGATCAAGGTCAAGGTCACTTAGTGCATTTTTAATGAAATTATGCATACATTCATGTCCGGGCTATATCTCTTGAACCGTTTGCCGGATCACTGTCATATTTTAGTATGTCGTTGCTTATGACCCGAAGGTTTCACATCACCTTGACCCAAGGTCACATGACCAAGGTCAAGGTCACTTAGTTCATTTTTAATGAAATTATGCTTACATTCCTGTCCGGGCTATATCTCTTGAACCGTTTGCCGGATCACTTTCATATTTTAGTATGTTGTCGCTTATGACCCGTAGGTTTCATATCACCTTGACCCAAGGTCATGTGACCAAGGTCAAGGTCACTTAGTGCATTTTTAATGAAATTATGCATACATTCCTGTCCGGGCTATATCTCTTGAACCGTTTGCCGGATCACTGTCATATTATAGTATGTTGTTGCTTATGACCCGAAGGTTTCACATCACCATGACCCAAGGTCATGTGACCAAGGTCAAGGTCACTTAGTGCATTTTTAATGAAATTATGCTTACATTCCTGTCCGGGCTATATCTCTTGAACCGTTTGCCGGATCACTTTCATATTTTAGTATGTTGTCGCTTATGACCCGTAGGTTTCACATCACCTTGACCCAAGGTCACATGACCAAGGTCAAGGACACTAAGTGCATTTTTTAATGAAATTATGCATACAATCCTGTACGAACTATATCTCTTGAACCGTTTGCCGGATCACTTTCATATTTTAGTATGTTGTCGCTTATGACTCGAAGACTTCGCATCACCTTGAGCCAAGGTCATGTGACAAAGGCCAAGGTCATATACTACATTTTTAATGAAATTGTACATATTTTCTTGTCTAGGCTTTATCCCTTGGACAGCATAATGGATTGCTTTCAAGTTTAAGTATGCATTTGTTCATGACCAAAAGGTTTCACCTTGACCTATAGTCATTTGATCGAGGTCAAAGTTACAAAGTACATTTTAATGAAATTGTACATGCTATCCTGTTGGGGCTCTTTTAACTATTTATCAGATCACCGTCATATTTTAGTATGTTGTTGCTTTTCACGTAAAGGTTTCACATCACGTTGACTCAAGGTCATGTGACCAAGGTCAAGGTCTTTTAGTATATTTTAAATGAAATTGTATTTGTTACGTGTATTATGTCCAGGCTTAATCTTTTGAACGGTGATCGGATCACGTCATATTTTAGTATGATGGTTCTGATGACCCAAAGGTTTCACACCACCTTGATCGAAGGTCATATTACTAATGTCAAGGTCAAGTAAAACATTTTTTAATGAAATTTTAAATGCTTTTGAGTCTGGGCTATATCTGTGGAATCGTATACTGGATCGCTGTGATACTTTAGTATGATGTTGCTCTTGATTGGAGGGTATCTTATCATCATGACCCAAGGTCATGTGCCCAAGGTCAAGATCATTTAGTTCTTTTTAATGAAATTGTTCATACTAATTGTCTGAGCTATATCTCCTGAACCCCTCTTACAATTGTTTTAATATTTTAGTATGTTGTTTCTTAGGACTAAATGTTTCTTATCACATTGTCCCAGGGTCACATGATTAAGGTTGCATCTTACTTTGGCTGGGATGGGGTCAATTACATTTGAATGTAATTAATTAAATTACACATTACATTGTATTTTTTGACTATGTAATTAATTAAACTACACATTGCTTTGCCATTTTTTGGCAATGTAATTAATTAAATTAAAATTACATTGCAAATGTAATTAATTAAATTACACATTACATTTCATTTAATGAAATTATGATTTTTTTTAACAATGCCGATTAGTCATTTCAAGTCACTGACAAAATGCAAGAAAGTGCAGGACAATATTCATTCTATAATCCATTAAGCCTTTTTATGTTCCCTGAAAAATCATGAATTCGCAATGCACACATTTTGCCTAGAAATTTCTCCCAGAAATTTTTGCACTTAAACATATGCCATTAATTTTTAACTTGTCTGTGATAAGTAAGTCATTCCAACTGAATTTTGTTTAATTAGAATCATAACACACCTGTAACAATTTTATTCATGCATTCTTTCTATTGTGCACAACCAGGTTAAAGTATCATCTCTAAGACTTATATACACAAGGTCCTTGCAGAAGTGACAAACAAGCTAATTAAAACAGAAACACATAACCAAGCTATGTTTTAATAACTATGAGTCACATTAGGCATTGTGGTCATTCAGGTAAAACTGTTTTTTCAACCATTATCTGTGGCCTATCCTCAGTGAATCATGAAAATTGATTACAAAATAAGTTAATTTTTCACAGATTAATCTGTAAATTCCAATTCTTTAAGTTGCAAAAGTAATTGAAAAGAAATTGAAATGTAATTTGCATTACATGCAGTTTCTGCTCTGTAATTAATTAAATTACAATTACATGTAATTGAAAAAAACCTTCAATTACACATTACATTCAAATACTTGAAAAAAATGTATTTAATTGTGATTAATTACAATTACATTTTTAATTACCCCATCCCTTTACTTTGGTAATGAAATTGTATATGCTAAGCATGTCCAGGCTGAAATTGTCTATGCTAATCATGTTTAGGCTTTATATTTTGAACCGTGTATCCAATCACTAATTTTTTGTTGCTCATGATCCATCCATACAATGTTAAACGTCTTCAAATTCAATAGCATCATTTAAAAGCAAATGCAGCATGGACCAGACATGCACGTTTCGGGTCCTTTGTTTTTAACCCTCGTCAGTGAGTGTATATTTCAGATCACCTATATCCAAGGTCATGTGACCAAAGTCAATTTCTTTAAATATGCTTATAATGAAATTGTATATGCTAATCATGTTTGGGCTTTACCTCAAACAATGTAATGAATCACTTTCATGTTTTATTATGACGTGCCCTTGACTCAAAGGTTTTACATCATCTTAGCCTAAGGTCAAAGTAACTAAGAGGGAGGGGGGAGACATCTGTTTTTTAGTCCCCTACCGGCAACGCCGAAGGGGACTCTTAGTTTCCTCTCGGTCTGTCTGTCAGTCTGTCCGTCTGTCCGTCTGTCCGAATATCAGTTTTCCGGACTTTGTTCTGCAACGGATGGAGATATTCAGATGAAATTTGATACACAGCTTGGTCTTGGATAGTTACAGAGCAAGGTCGACTTTCGTCACGTTTGACCTATTCTTAGAGGAGTAATGCCCCTTGATGACTTTGAAAATTCAGTTTTTGTCAGTTTTCCGGACTTTTTTCTGCAACGGATGGAGATATTCAGATGAAATTTGATACACAGCTTGGTCTTGGATAGTGACAGAGTAAGTTCGACTTTCGTCACGCTTGACCTATTTTTAGAGGAGTTATGCCCCTTGATGACTTTGAAAATTCAGTTTTTGTCAGTTTTCCGGACTTTTTTCTTCAACGGATGGAGATATTCAGATGAAATTTGATACACAGCTTGGTCTTGGGTAGTTACAGAGCAAGTTTGACTTTCGTCACGCTTGACCTATTTTTAGAGGAGTTATGCCCCTTGAAGTCTTTGAAAATTCAGTTTTTGTCAGTTTTCCGGACTTTTTTCTTCAACGGATGGAGATATTCAGATGAAATTTGATACACAGCTTGGTCTTGGGTAGTTACAGAGCAAGTTCGACTTTCGTCACGCTTGACCTATTTTTTGAGGAGTTATGCCCCTTGATGACTTTGAAAATTCAGTTTTTGTCAGTTTTCCGGACTTTTTTCTGCAACGGATGGAGATATTCAGATGAAATTTGATACACAGCTTGGTCTTGGATAGTGACAGAGCAAATTCGACTTTCGTCACGCTTGACTTCTTTTTCGAGGAGTTATGCTCCTGGATGACTTCGAAAATTCTGTTTTTGTCAGTTTTCCGGACTTTCTTCTGCAACGGATTGAGATATTCAGATGAAATTTGATACACAGCTTACTCTTGAATAGTGACAGAGCAAGTTCACCTTTCGTCACGCTTGACCTCTTTTTCGAGGAGTATTGCCCCTTGATGACTTGGAAAATTCAGTTTTTGACAATTTTCCGGACTTTTTCCTGCAACAAATAGAGATATCCAGGTGAAATTTGATACACAGCTTGGTCTTGGATAGTTACAGAGCAAGTTCAACTTTCGTCACGCTTGATCTATTTTTTGAGGAGTTATGCCCCTTGATGACTTGGAAAATTCAGTTTTCCGGACTTTTTTCTGCAACAAATAGAGATATTCAGGTGAAATTGTTCTCAGTTTAGTCTTGGATAGTTACAGAGAAAAGGACTTTTTTTACGCTTAACCTCAGTTTTGAGGAGTTATGCCTCTTGATGATTTGCACAATTCAGTTTTTGTCAGTTTTCCGGACTTTCTTTCTGCAACAAATTAGAGATATTCAGGTAAAATTTGATATTCAGCTTAGTCTTGGATAGTTACAGAGCAAGTTCAACTTTCGTCACGCCTGACCTCTTCTTCGAATCGATAAAGCAGATAAAACCTCAGAACTGAGCTGCACGGTTTAATTAAAACTCTTGTTTAATTGAGGAGTAATTCATAGGCAGAGTTGCAGGACATAGATATATGCCGCCGGTAGGGGACTAATATCGCTCAGCGATCATAGCATTTTTTTATGAAAAACATTTTTTTAAATTTGTAATTTTTTGTGTTTAGGGTTTTGATGCCGTATTTGGCGTTCCTTTTCCCTTTTGCTTCTCTTTTTGTGCTGGTCTACTCTGTGTTTTCGCATAAAGGTGTTTGGTTCTTTTGCGTTTGCTGCAACCGAGTCATGTTGGAGATCTCCTCCTTTCTTTGATTGAAGACCACTTCTGCATAAAACTTCGACATAGGTAACTTATAATGACACAGAGTACTACTACTCAACATTGAATCATGCTTATCTTATGCACTTGGTTTATAAATGTCTGTCAATAGGAGGGATGTGTGTATGTAATCCAAAAAATGTTATGATCGCTGAGCGATATAAGTCCCCTACCGTCGGCATATATTTATGTCCAGCAACTCTGCCTATGAATTACTCTTCAATTAAACATGAGTTTTAATTAAACTTACTGTCAGTGAAGCTCAGTTCTGAGGTTTTATCTGCTTTATCGATTCGAAAAAGAGGTCAAGCATGATGAAAGTTGAACTTGCTATGTAACTATCCAAGACCAAGCTGTATATCAAATTTCATCTGAATATCTCCATCCGTTGCAGAAAAAAAGTCTGGAAAACTAACAAAAACTGAATTTTCAAAGTCATCAAGGGGCATAACTCCTCAAAAAATAGGTCAAGCATGACAAAAGTCGAACTTGCTCTGTAACTATCCAAGACTAAGCTGAGTATCAAATTTCACCTGAATATCTCTCTTTTTTGCAGGAAAAAGTCCGGAAAACTGACAAAAATTAAATTTTCCAAGTCATCAAGGGGCATAACTCCTCGAAAAATAGGTCAAGGGTGACGAAAGTTAAACTTGCTCTGTAACTATCCAAGACCAAGCTATGTATCAAATTTTCACCTGAATATCTCTATATATCGCAGACAAAAGTCCGGAAAACTGACAAAAACTGAATTTTTCAAGACATCAAGGGGCATAACTCCTCGAAAAATAGGTCAAGCGTGACGAAAGTCAAACTTGCTCTGTAACTATCCAAGACCAAGCTGTATATCAAATTTCATCTGAATATCTCCATCCGTTGCAGAAAAAAAGTCTAGAAAACTAACAAAAACTGAATTTTCAAAGTCACCAAGGGGCATAACTCCTCAAAAAATAGGTCAAGCGTGACGAAAGTCGAACTTGCTCTGTAACTATCCAAGACCAAGCTGTATATCAAATTTTATCTCAATATCTCCATCCTGTGCAGAAAAAAGTCCGGACAACTGATATTCGGACAGATAGACAGACGGAGGGACAGACGGACAGACAGACAGACGGACGGACGGACGGACAGACAGACCGAGAGGAAACTAAGAGTCCCCTTAGTTCTACTAAAGTGGCAAATGACCGTCCTAAGCTTGAATCCTTAAAAAAAAGTTTGCTCATTGGTCTCGTTGGTTTATGTGTAATCTTTTGTGTTTCAAGTCGGTGTTTTGATGTCATATTTGGTGTTCCTTGTCACTTTTGCTTCTCTTTTTGCTCGTCTACTCAGTTTTTTCACCTTTCACGAAAATGAACACAATATCTAAAATACATGCACTATCTGAGGTTATGTCTATATAGAAAGTGCTATGGCGACCATGTCAGGGGAAAATATTCAAGCTATCTGTATTTCTGATGACAAAAAAATAATTATCAAATATTCTACATGTTTCAGAATAAGCAAACAAGAGAAAGAATATGAAACCAAATTGCGGGAATACGAAGTCAAAAACGAAGAGCTTAAGAGTAAACTCACTAAGGAAATGATGCAATGCGAATCATTACAAGCTTCGATAAGGCAACATAAGCAAAAGAGAGACCAGCACAGTATTGTTGTAGAAAAAGCATATGAGCAAAACGCAAATTTGAGTGAAAGACTCAAGATCGAAAGTGAGGATAAAGCAAAACTTCAAAGGGAAAACAAGAGATTGAAAACTGAAATCGATTCAACAATAAGGGAAAAAGAGTGGGGAAGAGGTATTTCAGAGAGACTTGCAAATTTACAGAGGGAGTATGATAATTTGCAAGAGGCATACAAACGGGAGTGCCGAAACGTAGAAACATTGAAATTGGAGGAAAATAAAATGAAACGAACACTTGAAGAAATGCAAAGACGAAACGAAGCACTGGAAAGGTATGCGAAAGAAAATGAAGCTAGCACACTGACACAGATAAAGCTGTCTCAACAGATCATACAGCTTCAGTCAAACATAAAAGAAAAAGATCTTGTGAAAGAGAGCCTACGAAACAATGTAGATGATTTGGAAAAAGAAAACCGAGAACTCCAACTCAGGTAAGACAAATAGAAAGACACTTTAAGAGTATATTATTTGATCATAGTTCCCTTACTAAATACATGTGTTATAAATATACCGTTCCTTAACAGGGAGATAGTCCGTCATAATTTATACATGTTATTATCGAGTAGGTGTGTTAATTTGTAATTTGTTACGGGTATGGAACACACAGCAAGTACATTTGTCGTTCATGTAATACGTGTTTTCTTATTTCATGCGATAAATGCATAAAATGTGTAAATGTGTCTTGCATACACGTATAACAAAACACAAATAGTGACATTTATTGTATATTTTTGCACCACAATTGTCAGTTTCATTCTTGTTTCCGGAAAGAAAGGAGGGGATCTCAACACTCGTTCGCAGCACCCACAGCAAAGCCACAAAACACCCAATGCAAAAACACAGAGCAGACACCCACAGAAAGAGACGCAGTAGGGACAAGAAACACCACCATGGAAACATGGAACACAAAAGACCACACATAAACCAACGAGACCAATGGGCAACAGGTGCCGACTTTGGACCTCAATCTGCCACGAAATTAGCAGACGATGTGTTTATCCGGATAACGTGCACACAACCCTCCAACTTTTCCGATTACCCAGAGGTCTCGAAGAACGCACAAAATCACCTCCTCACTGTAAGATGAACATACAAACAGACAGCATGACGCAGGGTCCAAGAATTACACAAATGGATGTGTATATGGATATAAAAAAAATTAAATCACGTTTTTTTTTTCATGTAAAAACGTAATGTTAGAATTAAGATCACCGCGGGTTGGGTTTGTAGATTAAAACAGTCGTCGCAACATGTTCCTTTATGGATTGTGAGGTCGTGGGCGTAAACATGCGAAATGCAACACAGGAGTATCGTATAAAGGATATTTCTGTTACCAATTTTTTTTAAATTTCTAAAACGTGGGTCCTGTAGCATCGTATGCCACCCATCCTGCTACGTCTTTCGGTACATTTTTGGACATCATAAATTTCATACTCTTTAGCCATATTACATTGTTTAGATTAAGGATCACTGACGAGGGTTAAGTATCCGAAACATGCATGTCTGGTCCATGCTGCAAATTCATCTGTTCTTAAGTGATGCTATTGAATTTGAAGACGTTTAACACTGTAAAATTTAGCACTGTTTATCTTGATGTGATAATTATCTTTGTTTCTGATTACAAAAAAATATTTATCAAAGGTTCTACATGTTTCAGAATAAGCAAACAAGAGAAAGAATATGAAGCCACATTACGGGAATATGAAGTCAAAAACGAAGAGCTTAGAAGCAAACTCACTAAGGAAATGGAGCAACACGAATCTCAACAAGCTTCGATAAGGCAACATAAGCAAAAGAGAGATCAGTACAGTAGTGCTGTAGAAAAAGCATATGAGCAGAACGCAAATTTGAATGAAAGACTCACGATCGAAACTGAGGATAAAGCTAAACTTCAAAGGGAAAACAAGAGATTGAAAACTGAAATTGATTCTACAATAAGGGAAAAAGACGACTGGGGAAGAGGTATTTCAGAGAGGCTTGCAAATTTACAGAGGGAGTATGATAATTTGCAAGAGGCATACAAACGGGAGTGCCGAAACGTAGAAACATTGAAATTGGGGGAAAATAAAATGAAACGAACATTTGAAGAAATGCAAAGACGAAACGAAGCACTGGAAAGGGATGTGAAAGAAAATGAAGCTAGCACACTGACACAGATCAAACTGTCTCAACAGATCATACAGCTTCAGTCAAACATAAAAGAAAATGATCTAGTGAAAGAGAGCCTAAGAAACAATGTAGATTATTTGGAAAAAGAAAACCGAGAACTCCAACTCAGGTAAGACAAACAGAAAGATACTTTAAAGGTCGATTATGTGATCATAGCTCCTTTACTAAATACATGTGTTTGAAATATATCTCTCCTCAACAGGGAGATAATCCGTCATAACTTATACATGTAATTAAATTGGAATCAAGACAATGAAGGACATAAAAACTTAATTTCTTTAATGGCTTGAACGATCGAATGTTAAATCACTCGAGGAATCAAAGATGACGGGGTCTGTCTTTCCTGTGAGGAAAGGGAACAATTGCCATAGTCCATCAATCCACAAAATGGTCTCAAATACTTTCAGGTTCAAAATATGAATAGGCCTTGTTGCATGCAAGGATCTTATGTTGAATTATGTGTGGTTATATAAAATTATGTTGATTTTGATTGCAATTAACTGAGTTAACGTAACAATATAGTTATAAAATTTTCTAAAAATGGCTTAAAACTACATTTTTGTACTTGAATGATTTTTTTTTCAATTTTCTCCCTGATATATGTTTGGTTACTAACAAGTGTCTTCTTTTTATGAAAAAATGGGTTTTTTGTTGCTCATCGATTGATTAAAGCTTTGTGATTTGGAGTTTGATATTCCAATTTTGTGGTGTTGACATAACTTAGTGAATCTTAAACACAATCGATGTTTAGGTATACATACGGAGATGACCAATTTGCACTCACAACAGCGGAACATACCTAAAGGATTTCAACAAACAATTGATATGGGATAAAACTAAGTCATTTAATTTCCATTGTTATTACTTAGAAACGAAGATTCTAAATGGCTGAGAAATTTTCATCATACATCAAATAAATACATTTTTCACGGACGTCTATTTATAGCACTATTTCCAAACACACGTATCAGCTCGTTTGTAGTTGAAAATACAGTATGTTGAGGTTTGCTTAAAATTTCAAATGGGACAGGTCCATTTCTGCCTTACTATAAGTCCTACATCAACCAAACTTGTATGGATGATGCATCTGAGGATGCTTACTGCAATGCATGGTACAGAGGCTGCATCTGACCCACATTTTACGTTTGAGTGAGCAGGTAGGTAAAATGAGACAGGTCCATTCCTGCCTTACTATGGGTCCTTCATCAACCAAACTTGTATGGATGATGCATCTTAGTATACTTACAACAATGCATGGTGCAGATGCTGCATCTGACCCACATTCCATGCTTGAGCAATCAAGTAAAGTAAAATGGCACAGGTTCATTTCCGGTCTATTTTAAGTCATAGATCAATAAATAAAAAATTGTGTGGGAGATGTATATGAGGATGCTTACACACATGGGTTTACTGTAATGCACTGTACAGATGATGTATCTGACCTTTATTTCACGCTTGACTGATCAGGTATGGTACACATGAAAAAATGCAACATACATTAAACATACGTCTGCCTGAACATGAGTTAAACGTACGTTTGTGAACTCAAGGTACACGTTCGTTAAACGTAAATACTATAATTATCATACGTTGCATTTTTTCCAGTGTAAAATTAGAATCTTCATTACCAGCCTTCTTTGATTTTTTATCAACCAAACTTATGTGGATGATGCATTTGGAAATACTTTGTGCAATGTAGGTACAGCTGCTAGCCATGGGACAATTATGCCGTCGAGGTGAGTGCTGTTATCTCTGATGACCCTATGTTTCTCTGTTGATGCAGGTATCATCCGTAAATTCGCATACACACTCTTTGCTCATTGATGCCGATTTCCGTCCAATGTTTTCGGATGATACCTGCATCAACAGAGAAAATATGAATTCATTACTTAATTCAATGAACCACAGGGTACACAGTAATAATACCAACTCGAATTACGAACAATTAAAACTGGCACTCCGAAACAAGAAACATAAATTTCAACACTTAGATTGAAGGAGACCGTTATGCACCCCGCGTCCACTTAGGAATACCTCCGCATATTTCTTGCGAATGTTATTTTACCCGGATTACTTGTGTATAACCTCTCATTTTTTCCGGAAATACAGAGGCTTTCTGAGACGTTTTGAGTTTTGTTTGAAGAAAAATTCATCTCACTGTAACAAACAAGACTAATAGAATCTAAAACTATCTTGCGACTGAGACAGGGGAATCTCATCCGAGTGTAAAAGATCTGCAATCCACGACTATGCTTGCCGAGTCGTGGATGTAGCAATATCTACCCCTTTCAAATTCATTAGCATCATTTTAGAGCAGATAGATTTACATCATGGACCAGGCATGCACGTTTCGGGTATTTAACCCTCGTCAGTGATCCTCAATTTAAACAGTGTAATATAGCCAAAATCGGTGCAAATTATGTCCTAAATATACCGTAGGACGTAGCAAGATGGCTGGGATATGATGCTACATGACCCAGGTTTTGGAAATTTGAGAAAATTTTGTAAACAGGAATTTTCAAATGCGTTTGAAGAAACGACCAAATCTAGATTCACCTGTCTCAGTCGCAACTTCGTGATTGATTATTTTTCTCACTCACCACATTTTTATCATCACTATAATTATTCTTTAAAAGTCGAATCGATACCAAAACGTACACAAATATAACGATTGCGTGACGTTACGTTCTATGGCGCAATAAGAGGAGTCACGTGGAGTATGAGAAAAGGAAATATCAAACTGCTACGTCTACGTTTTTCTCTTTGTATCACAAAGTAAATGAGTGAGAAAGTATGATACAGGAACCCTTGGTAACTCTCACAAAAATGTTTAATAGGTTCGAAAAGCGTTTGGCATACGGAAAGCTGAATTCGATCTTGTAATTTCAGCGGCAACCACAGTATTTCTTATTTAATATCATGTGTACTTGTCTTATATGTGTTTTAAGTTTAGATTTCAATTTAATGGTGAGCATTTTCCCTTGTGACCGTAGCAGTCAGTTTCCTACATAGAAGAGAATAATGCGTTTGAGAAAACACGCTAATGGGGACATGAATAAATGCATGGGAAGATTTTATATTCTTTCGTTGATAGTATTTGTTATATTTGTATTTTTCGTTAAGGTTAAAGCAATTAGAGAAAAAACACAAGAATGAGGCTGATTCCCTGAAACCCAATTATACTGACCTTGAGAAAAAAGCGAAACTGTTACATGAAGAGAATGAGAAGCTTCTTCGAAATGCAACGAAGGAAAGAAACAAAGCAGAAAATCTACAGACTGACTTAGATAATGAAAAAAGATGCTCAGAGGAGCTTCGGGAAAGAATTGAAGATTTAGAAAGGTTTCCTTTTTCTGTATTCATTATTTCATTATAAGAGAAAGAAATAAAGAGAGTTTAGTGTATTAGAACAGGTTTAAAAGTTACTCATGCCATTTACATCATAATTCAAATTGTTATTTATTGGATGAAAATAATGTTCAAATGCAATGGAAATACTTTCAAATGAAAGGGGGGAGGGGGTCATCAATAGAACTAAGCAAAACACTGAAAATCCCCTATGAGAATTCACAGAAGAGACAAACAGAAGAAAGGCCGCAAAATGGACATCAAAGACGACATAAAGAACACTCATCACAAAAAGACAGTGACCGATGGGCGATCGTACCGACATAGGACGGCCATCTGTCCCGTAGTAGCAAGTGGTATGGTCATCCGGATGGCGTCCGCACAAACGTCTCACTTTTCCTGTGGTTGCAAAGAATGCATAATTGTTACAACATGCATAACAGTCCTCTCACTGTAAGATGGTGCAGACAAGAGTTCACATTTAAAGCTTCACATTGGTGTTTTTATTGTTATAATAACTATAATAATTATTTCTTTTTCCTACTATGTTTGTTGTATTACATGTAAAGTATTGGTGTGAAAATAATACAGAACGATATACTTGGACTTTTCAAACTTTGTTTCACATTGAGCTGAATATTTACCCAATGTTTAGGTTATGGCAGACAGATCATATGTACAAGAGTGAGGCGAAGGCACAGAAAACAAATCACACTGACCTTGAGAAAAAAGTGAAACAGTTACAAGAAGAAAATGAGAGGCATCTACAAAAGGAATCACAGGAACGAAATAGAGCAGAAAATCTACAAAGTAAATTACATGATGAAAAAAGACTCACGGTGGAACTTCATGCAAAAATTGAGGAACTTGAAAAAGAAAGGTAATCAATAAAAAGACATATTCCAACTCTGATGCTAGCAAATCATAGCGCATGAGCGATTTAAAAGAATTCGCAATAAAAAGAGGAATACAATTTTATTTGAAATATTGTATTATCTGTTAGTCATGAAATATTTGACAAACCATAATCATGAACATATAATGTATCAAGGATTTTCATTGGCTTAAAAGTTGAGGTTATTTTCGATAACCTGAAAATATTAGCACACGCCAGAGTCCTCATAATTAATATAATCCTACACAGTTTACAGTATTATTGCGATATGCTGTATGTATCAGTAATATAGTTGTACTTTTTCGGTTAAGAAAGATAAGCTAAAAAAAACTCGATGCACAAACGTTGTACTATTTTCCGTAACCAACAAAGTTTTTAAAAACATTCCTTTTAATTACGTACACCAGATTTAATAAAAAAAATAATTCACCTGTAAGCTCAATAAACATTCTCCCTGGGCTTAAATTACTTTCTTTATATACCTTAAGAATGAAGTTTTCTGAGAAACAAGATGCAATAAGAAAGCAGGTCTCAGATGAGAAAGACAAAGAACAGATTCGGTATGTATGAGATATTATCTTTTTATGTATCGGGATATTTCACCTCTGTAAATACTTGCTTATAACACGGTTCAAGTGCTCCAACTCTTAACCTTCTTGAAGAAAATTTCAACCAAATTTGATACACCAGACACGTGTTTCGGCTAGTAAATCCTCATCAGTGGTGCTTTAGACCGAAGTGATTTTCAGCCACAGCCAAATGTATATAAGTAGCTCTATTGTGAGTGCTGTTGAGATTGTCGTCAGGATCTTCTTTAACTCACTTGTGTCACACTTATGCCCTTTGCCGTGTGGAGCTCGTAAAAAAGTTCCCCGCGAGGGGTTTGACAGTAAGTGTTTTGAATATATTTCCCTGACATGGTCGCCATAGCACTTTCTATATAGACATAAGGTCAGGCAGTGCATGTATTTTATATACTGTGTTCTTCATCGTGCATTAACATCGACGGCGGGTGCGGCTAGCCAACAGGGGATGCTTAATCCTCCCGGGCACCTGATCCCACCTCTAGCTTGCTAGGGGTCCGTCGATGCTCAATATAGTGCTCTATTGTGAGTGCTGTTGAGATTAGCGTCAGGACCTTCTTTAACTCACTTGTGTCACGCTTATGCCCTTTGCCTTGTGGAGCTCGTAAAAAAGTTCCCCGCGAGGGGTTTGACAGTAAGTGTTTTGAATATATTTTCCTGACATGGTCGCCATAGCACTTTCTATATAGACATAAGGTCAGGCAGTGCATGTATTTTATATACTGTGTTCTTCATCGTGCATTAACATCGACGGCGGGTGCGGCTAGCCAACAGGGGATACTTACTCCTCCCGGGCACCTGATCCCACCTCTAGCTTGCTAGGGGTCCGTCGATGCTCAATATAGTGCTCTATTGTGAGTGCTGTTGAGATTATCGTCAGGATCTTCTTTAACTCATTAGTAGTGTCCACTAGTTTTTTTAGAATTCCGTTTTCGCACCATATTCCAGTAATTCTGGACCTACAGCGATGAACTTTACGCATGAACGTCCGGACGGAAAGGGGTGATTGACAAACTTTACTTTTATTTTGAACAGCATTGAACAGCATTTTCTCAATGTAACTCAAGTATTTATTGATATACAATTGATACTTCATACATACATTATCAAGGTCAAAGTCGGTTTTACTAAAACCGGGGTTCAGTAAACTTTCAAAAGTATTTAGACACGCTGCGGCGTGAGAACTTGTCTTTTAGGACAATAATAAGTAGTTCTTACTATTGCAGTATTAAACGGCTGGAGGCTTTTCACAAAAAGGAAACAGATGCCATTCAACAAAAATTAGCCGAACTTCAGAAAAGTTTTAATCTGGTACAAGAGGAGAGAGATAATCTGAGGGAAAGTGAAGAAACGGAACGAAACATTGGAGAAAAGGCGCAACTAGAATTAGAAGATGCAAAAAGAGAAAAAGAGAAACTTCAAGAGAGGATTAAAAAACTTGAAAGGTATGTATCATATTACTCCTACAGTCCAAGTCTAATTAAATATGAAATCTTCGAATTTGAATGTGGAATTTACTTTAAACATAAAGTTTAAAACAATTGAAATCATTTGACAATAAAAACCTAAACTCCATGAAAATAATAATTCAACATTACACACCGGCCGCGGACTGATCCCAAAGTCCGTCCACGTTGTACATGTATTTCGTTTTTCTTTTTTTAGGGGGGGGGGGGGGTTAGACAGCACATACATGCAAGTACGGCGATTTAGGACCAAGGCTTATTTTTCTCTTTTTTGATTTAAGATAATTTGAATACATGTATTGCATAATTAAGAAATAGAAAGATATCGATCGACTAACAATGTTTGATTTGTCACAGGCAAATAACAGAAGTTCCAAAACTTGATCCATATTTGTCAGGAGAGAACAGGCAATTAAAGGAGGAAGTGGAACGTCTTAGAAAAGAAGTAAAAAATGCTAGACAAGAGTAAGTGATGAGTATCTCCATAACCATTACTTAATGATAATCTTATAGGCTAGTTGGCTGTTGAGGAAGAACTTAACATACACATAAATACATAAAATAAATACTGATCACTGTAGATGTAATGAAGATTTTTAAAAGCAAAAGATACATACATACAAATGAAACCAAGTATGAAGATCATCAACAAGGTGACATTCCCGGGAACGCAGCGGCATTCTCACCCATGAAATAAAAAACTACCACGTCAAAGGACTGTCGGGGACAACGACAACCAACCAAATTTGAAGCTAATTAAATTTGAAAATCTAAAGCTTGAAATGAACTTGAAATTCCTTTCAGTTCTTGTTAAAGATGAATAAAAAAAATAAAATAAAGAAAGAAAATAAATAAAGAAAAAGATGAATCAAAATTGCTTCAACAGATCCATTGACGGCGGTCTTGTTAAAAGGATAAGGTAGAGCTTGTTTCAGTGTCAACAGTATGAGGTGAAAACTTTTTAAAAAGGTTATAAGGAAAAAAGAAATGTTCAGTTATTGAAATAAACAGAAGTGAACCTTTCCCCCAAAATTGAAGTAATAAGAGTTAGCATATTTTGTGTGCATACATAACTCGTCAACTGAATGTGGCAGAAATTGAGAAAACTTTAATGCACATATATCGTTTAGTGAAACATTTATATCTCATAACATAAGCTTACATGTATGACGAAATCATCGTTTAAAATCTTAGGCAAAGGATGTCATGTTGTGTGATAAGCTTGCCGTACCGTCCTCAATATTCTGCTATCTATGAAAACACATTGATTACATGTTCTCCATGGACATATTCCGATATTGATGATATATTATCATTCCATAACTATTATGTTGATCGTTTGTTCTCCCTTTTTCGTGAGTCCAACGTTGGCCTATATTGCTCACTTGATTCCCATGATATTCAAAATATATATTTGAAATTCCGTTCAGTTCTTGTGAAAGATGAATACAAATTGCTTCAACAGATCAAAAGATCCTGTTTGGCTAGCGTCACTCGCCGTCGATGTTCACACACGAAAATGAAATATCTAAAATGCATGCATTTAAGTTTCACGAAACTTTGTGCAGCGATCAAAATAACATCAATCAGTCAGATCTTCCGATGACCATATTGTTTGACAGATCGAATAAAAAATCTTGTTTGATGATAGTGAGAACTTGATTTTCATATGTTTTAACGAAATGGTATGGAGCAGTTGTGGAGAATAGGAACACTTCGTTTTTTCAGTGAGATTTCCTCTCTTTATGGTAAAATGTTCAGTGTATACCTACCTGTACACAACGTACTACGAAAGCTAATTGATATGCTGTGAGCCTCGGTTTTCTGGATGCTGAAGGTATTCTGCTGATAGATTACCTCCAAAAAGGAATCAATATCACATACTATGCTTCACTTCTGACACAGTTACGGGAAAATATTATACTTAAGCGCCGCGGAAAGTTCACTAGGTTAAAGGTGTGCTGTTCCATCAGGACAATGCTCCTGTTCACAAGTCTGTGACTGCCATGGCTTCCATTCATTATTGAGGCTTTAATAATTTGATTGAGCCATCCATCAGACTTTCATATATTCCCAAAACTGAAAGCAGCTATTTCTTGCACCCAATTTTAGTCCGATGATGATGTCATATTTGCAGTGGATGGCTTTCTGACCAGAGAAGGAGTTCTATAAAAATGGCACTGAGGCCTTTAAACACCGATGGCTAAAGTTTATAGACACTGAAGGGGATTATGTAGAAAAATAACGGAAAATGTCTGATATATTCAAATCCATCAATACGAGGTTCACAACATATAAATCAGAGTTCGTATTTTCTACCCGAGTATACCACGTGACTGCCATTGAACTGTAATGATTAACAGTACAGTTTGAAATGGATATGAATTTTCATTTAGTACATTACTTAAGTATGTGAATCATGTGCGGTGCTTTCCATCTATTTACCATAATATCATAAGAAATTCGTTCAGGTGAGCACTGAGCTGTATATTTATTTGCATGTTTTTCGATAGATTTCATTTCATTTTAAACCCTTTTTTTTATCCTTAGAGACACAGAAAACGACGAAAATATACGTCGTTATGAGAGACAAGTAGAGGCACTAAAAAGAGAAAGGAATCAGGCGATTTCAGAAAAGGAAAGCGCTCTTACAAGGTATTTTACATCATTTTGAATCATAGTTTACTAATTTTAAAATCTCCTATGTTTTCGGATTTAACACATCAATCTGTCCTGTAGATATTCATGAATTTCGGACCCATTACCAACCAGCCTTAGATGCCTTGTGCCTAAACGAATTAATGAAAATGCAATTGATCAACCTATTATTGCGGTAGTTTTATATTAGTGTTTCGAGTATAAAATTTATGTACTCCATCATTTGATATTTAGAAATTGTCTTCTAAATTTCTTCACTGTCTCAAATAGTTTGGTTTCTACGACCATCTTATGATTGCTTTCTTTACCCACAAGACTGAGTGCGTTAGCAGGAGACCGACTCCGGGATAACAATGCAGCAATAGCAGATTTGAGTGACGAGAACCGACCAATCAACTTAGGCGAGAAGTTCAGCGAACTTTATGATAACCAATGGACGGACGCGATAGAAAAGCTAGAGAAACTGATGTCAGAGCGAGATGCCATTCAGAAACTTCTTCAGATGATAAAGGTCAATGATGTTTCTCTTATATTTCATTGATTTAGATAAGTATTCATAAGAGGAAATATGTTCTTATGTGTTCTTGATTGTCACCAAGTAGTCTAAAGGTTGTTTCATTTGATATAGATAAATGTCGAATTCATAGAAAATCTCGAAGAAAATACAAAGATGGGGATGACAGACCAACGGATAGATACAAATTGTACATGTACGAAAGGAATACCGTAATCGTAAAATAAATTGATATGAGCATACCTGACGCATTGTGAAAAGGTGACAGACAAGAAACAATGAAATTCAACAGTCCATAAACATATTGATGGATTTTTTTTAAAGCAGCATCTTTCAAAGTGAACATTATTCGACGGCGGATGCGGCTAGCCAACCGGGGATGCTTACTCCTCCCGGGCACCTGGTCCCACCTCTAGCTTGCTGGGGTCCGTCGATGCTCAAGTTGGTGCTCTATTGTGAGTGCTGTTGGAATTATCGTCAGGATCTTCTTTGACTTGTTAAGTCAGTTTTGTCTTGTTTGTATGGTCATCTTAAAGTAAGGAGGTTATTTTACACCACTATTGTGCGTTCTTCGAAACCTTTTGGGTGACCAGTAAAACTGGGAGGGTTTCGTGCACGTAATCTGGAGAACTGCACAATTTTACTTCTGGCATAACAGATGACCGTTTTCAGCCGCCAAAGGTTGCCCACGGGTCTCGTTGATTTATGTGTCACAGTGGTCTTTTGTGTTTCATCTTTCTATGGTGTGAGTTGGTGTTCCTTGTCCCTTTTGCGTCTCTTTCTGTGGATGTCTGCTCTGTGTTTTTGCATGGGATATTTTTAGTGTTTTGCTACGTCTTTTGGTACCTTTTCAGACATAATAGTTTTCACAGTCTTTGGTCTTATTATATTTTTTAGATGGAGGATCCAATACACGAAACGTGCATGTCTGGTCCATGCTGCAAATTTATCTGTTCTTAAATGATGATATTGAATTTGAAGACGTTCAACATTTTTACTACTTGGTGAGTGTCACTTCTGGTGGACCAGGAGTCCCCGAGGGCACATGTAGCCAAGTTCGATCAACTTCGGTTGATCGTTTCTTCAACACATTTTTTGGGTCCTGTAGCATCATGTCCTACCAATCCAGCTACGTCATAACTGTACATTTTTGGACAAAATAACTTTCACACTCTATGATCATATTATATTGTACTGACGAGGGTAAAGTACCCGAAACGTGCATATCTGGTCCGTGTTGCAAATTTTTTTTTTCTGAATTTGAACACATTTAACATTATACATCTTGATTACTCCAGTCCATACTAATACTAACTAACTGAAGCCTTGGCGAAACCTTTATGGTGATTGAAATATCTTTACATTAGATGACAATAAAATGGTTAGCGTTTCTATGGATTGCAACACTACTACTTGTATGTTAAAAATTTCTTCTTTTTTTTTTTTGTTAAAATTTGGTCAGAGGTGAGAAGGTATCTTTTATTCATCTTGCTTCTCTTTTGTCTTTTATATTTTACAGGACATATATGATGTTTGTAGAAAACTTGCTAAAGACCAATTGGACGAAATAGCGAAGGTAAACAAGGAAATTAAACTGTTTCATTTTTATGACAATTCCTTTTTTCTGCTTTTCATTAATTTGACGCTATAACGAGTATACCTCTGAATAGATGTTTCTGATGTTTTCATGTTCTCTTATCATCTTTTGATCAATTTCATAGACTTCTAGTATACAATGTTCTTCAATCAGATCTACAGTATTGAAAATAATATATAAATTTATTCAGCCAGTAATTACATGCATAAAAATAATACTTTCGCAGGCTTTCGGTTTTGAGGAAAGAAAAGAAAAGATGAAACGCCTCAAAGATTTCAGAAAATCCATGGCTTCGGAAAACATTGGTGATATCAAAAATGTATACATACATATTTCATGATATTTCTCTCTCAGTGGTACAAATGGAAGCTATTTTTGATAGTCAAAAATCTTTATATATTTAGAAAATGTAAAAAAAAAAATCATGAATAAAACTGTGTATGAATATTTTTTTACAACTTAAGTATCTTTTTCTCTCCTGCTGCAGAAGGTAGATGACCTTTGTGTGTCCAAGACTTTCAGCCGTGAGTCGTCTGACTGTACGTCCTACATCAGTCGGTCTGTGGAGTTGTGTTGGTACATGTGTATCCAGGACCCACCCGTTATCCTGGAGTTTAATGCCGCCCATGGTCAGGTCTTTGATGACAAGATTTACAGACACTTCACGAAGTCTGGTAAAACCATAGATTACATGATCTGGCCAGTCATGTATCTCCATAGTAACGGACCACTGCTACAGAAGGGCGTGGTCCAACCTATGTGAGGTCTCTATCACGTAATTGTAGCTGAAATATACTCAGATAGACAATCAGTTTACGAAAAGTCGCTACGCAGCTGAACTGTTTTACTTAGTTTTTTGTAGAATCTAGATTTTCATAGTACATAGTACAAAACTTGCATTCATGACAAGTAATTGTGTAATATTTTCTAATCTACCGTCCAATGTCTTCTGTTTAGATTTTATTTTAGCTGTATCCTTTATTGATATTTTTATATACACGGTTTGGACTTTGTTTTGATTGTGTACTTATAAGTAGTTATAAGTAGAATTTGAATGCATCTAAACGATATTTTATCATGTTTATGAAAGAATTGAGCTGAAGTGACATTTTAAATCTCCACATTTTACATATTAGTTTAGTATTTCGTCTATATTAAAAGTTATTGTCCATTGCAATCGGGGTCCTCATACGTATTTCGAAACCTTCATACACATGTACTTGGTGACATATATATATATCTCGGACTCCAATGACCAATTTCGTATTCCCCCCTAATTTATTTTTTCTTATTTTCAGTTTCAATCAACTTTTCTGATGATTGAAATCTAACAGAAAATAATAGAAATTTTTGTTTTTCTCTCAGAAAATCTCATGAAAAGTTTGATAACTGGTTATACATCCTTTTTGTGTCGCCTGCGAAGCATAGCGACACTTAGGGATCACTTTGTCCGTTGTCCGTCTGTC
This sequence comes from Pinctada fucata, assembly GCA_028142955.1. Classification (NCBI taxonomy): domain Eukaryota; kingdom Metazoa; phylum Mollusca; class Bivalvia; order Pterioida; family Pteriidae; genus Pinctada; species Pinctada fucata. The sequence goes on from AP027111.1 coordinate 2,248,473, forward strand.
CGTCTGTCCGTCCGTCCGTCTGTCAGTCTGTCTGTCTGTCACACTTTGGGTGTCACAGCCCATAACTTTTGATTGGTAAGTGATAGGGCTTTGATATTTCACATGTGTATTCCTTGTGACAAGACCTTCTTACACATACCATAATTTTTGACCTAGTGACCTTGACCTAGAAATTTGACCTACTTTTCAAAAAAATTAAGAATGGATATATCTTTTGATTGGTTAGTGTTAGGGCTTTGATATTTCACATGTGCAATCCTTGTGGCAAGACCTTTCTACACATACCATAACTTTTGACCTTGTGACCTTGACCTAGATATTTGACCTACTTTTGAAAAAAAGATAAGATTCGCTATATCTTTTGATTGGTAAGTGATAGGGCTTTGATATTTCACATGTGTATTCCTTGTGACAAGACCTTCCTACACATACCACGGTTTTTGACCTATTGACCTTGACCTACATATTTGACCTACTTTTAAAAAAAAAATTAAGAATGGATATATCTTATGATTGGTAAGTGATAGGGCTTTGGTATTTCACATGTGTATTCCTTGTGACAAGACCTTTTTGCACATACCATAATTTTTGACCCAGTGACCTTGACCTAGAAATTTGACCTACTTTTCAAAAAAATTAAGAATGGATATATCTTTTGATTGGTAAGTGTTAGGACTTTGATATTTCACATGTGCAATCCTTATGGCAAGACCTTTCTACACATACCATAATTTTTGACCTTGTGACCTTGACCTAGATATTTGACCTACTTTTGAAAAAAAGATAAGATTCGCGATATCTTTTGATTGGTAAGTGATAGGGCTTTGATATTTCACATGTGTATTCCTTGTGACAAGACCTTCCTACACATACCATAGTTTTTTACCTATTGACCTTGACCTACATATTCGACCTACTTTTCAAAAAAAATTAAGAATGGATATATCTTGTGATTGGTAAGTGATAGGGCTTTGATATTTCACATGTATTTTCCTTTTAACAATGCCATTCTACACATACCATAATTTTTTACCTTTTCCTAGATATTTGACCTACTTTTCTAAGGTCGTATATATCTTTTTATTGGTAGGTGATAGGTCTTATTTCTTATGATGAGACCTTTTTGTTACCAATTTTTACGTATTGACCTTGAACTAGATGATTGACACTCTTTTCTGAAAATTTGAGAATCACCACATCTTTAATTTGTAATTAAGTGGTCTGATATTTCCAATGAATTTCATTTGAAAAGACTTTTCTACTGATACCAATAATTTTGATCCACTTTCTAGAATAATAATCAAACCGCTTCGCAGGCGACACAAGCATTCCTTGGATTGCTATTTTTAATTTCTTCCCATTACTATGATATATAATGATTACATTTTTTATACATCCGTTTTATTTTCTTCCTTTTACTATGATATATAATGATTACATTGAATGTTACAGATAAATCCCTTATCGACGTTTATCGATGATATTTCATACATGTATGTAGATACAGCACTATGTATTAGAACATAAACATAGCTAGAAAAAATTGGAATTAATAAAGTATATTTTCTCACTATTGACTCATTCTGTTTACAAACTTTTCACTTTGCGAATTATGATGTGACAGTTTGTTTCGTGCCAAATGAAAGAATTGTGTTTTCATCAGTCTCCTCTGTTTGACTTCCTGTTTGTGTGATTGAATTTCGATGCGAAGCCATTGTTTAATCATTTATGTACCCACAGAGATCTCATGAAAATAGTAAAGGATGCTTTTATGTCAGTAATCCGTATAACCTCCCCTCGTAGTTCTTATAACGATCGAGCGTTCGCCTGAGTCGGCTCTAGTAGCGAATTGGTCTCTTTGTTGTATTCATGAGTCGGTGAGCCACGTTTAACCTCTTGGACTAGCTGTAGGTCAACTTTACTTTTTTTTTTCATTAGTGAAGGTGATCACTTCCTCTTTTGCATTCATACACAGTCAACTCAGTGACACTCTTCGCACTGTCTGGCTTACCGCTGGCGTTCCGATGGAGACTTTCTTTTTCCTCTTCTTCTCGACATAATCATTTTCAGTATCTAAAGATGACCTTTACCACTTGCTTACACTAATGATATTTCTGTTGAATAATATTTGTGACAGTTCTACCGAATTGAAGCGACGGGTGTTGCATGCAAGCAGGAGATGCTTACTCTTCCTGGACACCTGGTCTCACTCCCATATCTGGAGTTCGCTTCTTTTCATGTGGTTGAGGTTTTTGTTTATTTTCTTTGGTTCCTGTTTTATCCTGATTTTGTATGCCTTCGGTTTCTGATTTTCTGAATTATCGATTTTTTGCTGTATACAGGGATATGGTCACTATCCATATTTGTCATTTAAAACATTCCATGTTCAATAGTGTGTGTTTTCATGCCTGGTAAGAACCTTAAACTATATATTTTATGAAGATTGGCCTCAATATAGATACATGTATAACTAAAGACTCTTGGAGCTATAAAAGCAAAGGGGAATATTTTTTTTAGCATAAATTGTCATATTGTACAAAATACCAAAGTAATACAAGACCCCTCCTTTGCTTTTTATGTCCGACACTTTTATAGACTTGTCAAAATTTCTAAGTTACCATTCTATAGGTATGGATTTATTGTTGGAATTCAAATAATTTTTAATGATGATACGATTTGAGATACATTAACATTTCACTCTTTACTTAAAAATCAAGAAAAAACGAAATTTGTGTGAACGTAAACAGACCGTGACGAAATTTCAATTTTGAGCACTTTTCATGAATTTCGCGTATTTGATCGGTGCATTACAATCAAACACCACTTCAAGAATTGTTCGTACCATGTTTATTCAGAAAAATACTTAAATTAAATGGAATGCAATTGTTACAAAATTGATAATAAGCAAATAAACCTAAACGAATTTGACGTTAAAAGGCTGCGCGCGTATTTATAATTCTTGTGAGTGGTACGTAAAATGAGCTTCCATTGACCCAAGATCTTTTATTTGGCTTACTTTTCATGAATATTGGCATTGCGCAGGAGAAAATATTAAACCGCATTCGCAGAAAATGTTTCAACACAAAATTCCTTACGCGGTATATCAATGATACCGGAAGTGCTATCGACTCGTAACACATCAGGAAATTTGTGAGCATATCACGACGAAACAACATTATCAACGACCGATATATTCTATTGTAGCCTTTTCAGTCAAGAGACATAGTTTTCTTACAAACCGGAAGCGGATGATTCTTAGATAAAATGCTGTGGAATTTGAAGATACACATCACAGGATGATCACCTTTTCATTTACACTTGAAAAAAATTCGCTGTTTTGACCATGTAGATATTAGATAATTGATTTCTATCAATCGTGATATTCAAGTAACTGATAAAATTTTAAGTTAGAAATTTTGACTTGTATATATCTGTACTCGGGACATCATCATCTTTCACAAAATGTATAGCCTATGGTATCTTATCGGGAATGAAAATAACCATACTGATTTTATCACTATGTAAAAAGGCTCTGATAGTACAAGAGACACCTTAATGAAATTAGTTGTGATATCTAAATCTTTGATACATGTATAATATTACATGCACATACATGTATTATCTTTTTTAATTTCTATTCAAAGATAGTGTAATTTGGAAAGTCAGTATTTAGAAAGCTTCATTACAGTGAAAGGGTCAGAAAGGATATATTTCTTTCTAATATACCATTTCTAATTTTACTACGCTTGAAAAGAAAGTGCACTTAATGATTTGCAATTTACCCCCAAGGCTGGGTTAGGGTTAAAATGTTAAAACGTGTTTAAATTTCCCAATCCTTTCGGTACCTATAATGTTAAATGAGTAGAGTAGATGCATTAATGCACCAGAGAGCTGAAGAATCCGTGTTTTCAAGGCATTACCCTTGCTAACATTCTAGCTCCAATCAACACAACATATCACTTTATTTTCGCTCGAGATGACAGGAATTAAGTATGACGAGGGTATATTGTCACCTATCATTGTTTTGGTTGTTTTCATCTTGCACGATGTGATTATCGTAACGTGATCTTGAAATTGACCCTCATTACTGAAGATCTGTAAATACGGGACGTGAAGAGCTACCTTAAGTTTGAGAGATACCCACCGTGTAGATGACCACAAACACGCCAAGGTTTATACCAAGTTTGTAAATTAAAGGATTATGTGATCAAGTTTTGACCGTCTCGTCACCTTACATCTTTTACATTTCTTGAGGTGTTATGTATATGAATCTCTTTCTTGATAAAATACACATCTTCGAAGTAGTGGTCGGAGGAAAAAGTGGGATAGAAGTAGAAACATTTTAAGTTCAGCGTTGCAGTACAACGTCGTTCCATTTGCATCAAATGTTGCCATTATGTATCCAATGAAAGACATACACTAATTCTTTTAATATGCTTTTAAATTGAAGTCGTCTAGTTGCAACCGATATCCAATAAATCTGATGTTATCTAATGATATTGACAATTTCGTTTAGATCAAAGTCTCAATAAATAGTTTCAAATGAATCTATTTGATACCTGATGCATGTTGTCCATGGTTAAATGATCAATGAATGAGTAAATTAAATGCAGAAATTTTGATATTACAAATGCACTTTGCCTATAATTAAGCTCATTTTTACCGAGGATACTTCATGTATGATCGTGACAAGTGCACGGATGGGATGAAGTCCTGTGAAATTTTGAGATGTACGTAATGAGTCCAATAATGGCATCAACAGTGATCAAATTGTCAAACATATTTTGACAGGGACGTGTTTAAAATTTCCTTTTGTCACGTGATACCAAGTTTGCACTTTCATTGACCTAAAGCGAACTCTGACGATTATTTTGGTCATCCGATATAGGTTCTGTTTGTACAAACGACTAGAAGCAACACAAACGATAAGCCAAAATTTGAACAATTTTGACCGTCTGACGTAGGGTGCGTGTTAGCGCGGGTCAGCTGATAATTCCATAATATATACTAAGTACCTTTAACAGTTTTATGCGGATTACCTGGGATTTGTCATTATTTTCAAATTATGATATCGCCTAAAATCAGGTTTAGAAAAAAATAATTTATCGGTTCTGTTATGCTAGATTAGATGATTAATTGCAGCGCAGGGTGCAATTTGTTATTGTTTCTTCGGAGCTTTATGGCCTGCTCTGCACCGCATCAAATAGCGATTTACACTCGATAGAACAAAGCCTGTGGTATTTAATGTGATACTGGGATAGATAAAAAACCTTCATGTATTCTTGCCGATTATTACCAAATGGATATAGGTGGATAAAAGTTTTAAGATGAATTCCACGATTTTAATTTTATTTTCTGTTTCGTTATTTTGTATCAATTTTAACTCCGTCCTCGGTGATTCGAAGTGTTCAAAAGTGAATCATTACTGCAAAAAATTCTACAATTACGAAATACTTGGAGAGAAATCCTATGTGGAACATAGCAGGAAGGTGTTTGACCATCTTTCGTCCGGAAAAGACAAGGAGAATGATATGACGAGGGGATTTTACTGTGTCCTGTATCACCCGCCATGTTTACTGTCAAATAATAACACTGTCAACTCCCTCAGACCTAAACCATGCCAGGGAGACTGTAAGACTGCGTGGAAATACATGAAAAAGACCAGAAAAGGACGGATTTTGTGGCCTAAAACTCTACGTTGTGAAGTTCTAGCACACAATCACTGCTACAGTATAAAAGGTACATGTATGATCAACTTGGTTATCTATATATATATATATAGACTGGAAAATTTGAATAATTTCATTCTGTTCATTTTTTTTTCAATCCATTTGATACTTTTTCATACTCTTCAGTCCCCATACTGTTTTATTGGAATTCTTCAAAAAAAGACAAGAAAAATAATTAATTGTTCGAAAAAGTGTAATACTCTGATGAATTCCTAACGAAAATGGGAGCATCGAGAAAATGGATTATGTACTGGTCGGTAATAGACAAAACAATTGAAACTAAATGTATTTGAAAATGCGGATAATCAAATTATAACGATTAAGAAAATCTTTCCGTGTAACCATTGTATAAGGCTTATTCTATCAAACCCTCCTGTTTCACATTAATTACTCTAAAGTAAATGAAATTAACTCCAGATTAAGTCAGATTTGCTAGGACTGGGTCGGGCTTTACGGACCGGTATCAGTAGCGGATCTAGGATTTCAGAAAAGGGGGGGGGGCCCAAAGTTTCAGCTCGAAGAAAATTGTTCAAAGAAAAACTGACAAGCAAAAAAAAAAAAAAAAAAAAAAAGGTCGAAGACGAAAAAAAAAAAAAAGACCTCCACAAACTGAAGATAGAGTTTCTTGATACGTTTACTTCAGTTTATAGGTATACTGGCGAGCGTAGGTTCAGTCATCCATACATGTACAATGTATAAATTCTAAATTGGCGAGCGGAGCGAGCCGGGAAATTTTTGGAATAGATGGTTACATTTTGTCATAAGATTACAATATCTCTCTCATTTTCCATCCTCTATTTTTGTTTAACCAATTGGGGAAGGTTGGGAAGATTAGGGCATTGCAACCCCACTATCCACCTGTCTAAACTGGTTAGATCGGCCCATGAAAATGAAGCATTTGGTAATTATTCAAGTGTTAATTTCATTTAGAATTTTGTATATGTTTATGACATATGAATCCGTTCAAACACGATGACAAAGAAAGTTCAAGACAAAGTGAAGACGAAAAAATAGACAGCTTATGAAAAATTAAGTGTGGCGAGCGAAGCGAGCCGAAAATTTCCCCAAAAGTAAAGAGATTAAGCATAAAAAGAGTATTCTGAATCAATAACTTTGGGTGAAAAAGGGGGGGCCCGGGCCCGGGCCCCCTGCCCCCCCCCCTCTAAATCCGCCACTGGGTATTTGTGTATCCGATAGCACGGTAATGTACGGTATTTATATTTGCCTTCTGGACATCCTCCCTATAAACCAAACATTTCTAATTCTATTTATTCTCAGTTTTAGTCCGACTCCTTCTAAACTATTAGCTTAAAACTCATTTATATATTCTCTCATACACCTTTCACCTTAATTCATGCTTTGCGTGCAATGATGTTTTTACTTTGGATTAACAGATTTAATACAGTCAGAGCTTTTCCTGGGGAAAACGCATTCGAAGTGTGAATTAAAGAACACTCTAAAGTTTTCTTTAAATGTTTTAATGACGATATTTAGGTATTTAATATGCAATATTAAGGTGTGTCCCGTCATTTTCATTTCATTAGTTTCTACTTACTGCTCTGTCAACTCGCTTATTGGAACAATAGTAAGGTACACATGCAGAAATGATGTCATCCTCACAGCTATTCGGAGAAATATTTGCTTGATTTTATAAAAATACATTGTATCTTTCAAATTGACGGGTCAGCATCTATTTGGACAGGGGTCAGGGTACGATCCGACCAATTGTTCAGCTTCTTTACGGGTCATAGATTGTAGTGGCGTATATTGGCCAAAAATTTCGCCCCCCCCTAAAAAAATCAGTCACTCGAAAGTGTGCTGATATCCCTAGAATAAAGGTTTTATTAATTCAAATGGTGAGGGGGGGGGGGGGGTTATGCGTAATAGTGTATGGTAGCTACGTCACTGAGATTAGTTCTAAACTTTGTAATATTGATATAGTTTTATGTTGATTCAGCATGTCATTGATCATCTGCGGTGGCTATCTGTAAATTTTGAAATTCTCAATTCTATAAACCTTATAACAGCACTTGCACACTAGGGCAGCAGCACTCAAAAACATCTAAATTCATGCTTCATTTTAATAAACATTAAAGGAGAAATGTAACCCAGATCCTCCTTGATTCATAAACAATACTGACATCCCCTCACCCTGGGGAGGGCTGAATCTAACCAATATCACACACACAGCTGTATCATGTTAACGTAATGTTTATACAATTCTATAAACATACAGGGACCCTATAATAAGGCAACCAATTACTGCTGCTTCAAAGATTACATGATTTTTTTGTCGGTATCGTGCACGTGTAGAACCCACCCTGACGGGCACCTGTCATCATATAACTTATAAGTGGGTGGACCAAGAGATAGTGGTACATCTCCTCATGTTTATCAAGATCTGGGCTTACATGTATTAATATTTCTTTCGAGTTCACATCTGTTATGCCGAAGATTTAATTTTATTTTACAGATAATCAAGGAGACTTAAAACTAGAATACGTAAGTCACAAACAGAAAGGCACTGGATCCAAAACAAAGCACAATCACCGTCATCATAGCATCCATCACTCAGGGTCAAGGACAAGCCAGAAAATCCAGTTACTCAGTGACGACGATAACGTGGTGGAGGTACTGAACTTTGGTGGGGACCAGGAGTGGCGAGCTAATCAGGCCCGGGTGAGACTTTATACTGACAGACGGCAAAGTAATCATTATAAGACAAACTGAGCATAAAGAAATTCTACTTACTCATAGTCATTCTAGAATTACCATCAATTTCAGATGTTAATCTTTCTTATGTAAGCATTAATCCAGACCGGGGAGATAATTTACTGTTTTAAGGGGACAATTTGTCAAGATTAAAGGATTAACCAGACATATATATCAAACAAGATCTGTATAACATCTTCGGTGTCGACAAGTGAAAAAACATCAAGGAACTAGGTACACCTTCTCAATCATCATAATCATAGTTATAGAAAAGGTTCTATTTACCAATGGGTTCTTGTAAGCACAGTGAGCATAATTAGTACTGAGTACATCTATTTATAGTCATGTTTTTTCTTAGGATTATGGCGCCAACACGGACTATTTCCATGGATGGGTTGATATCCAGGGAAAGGGTAGCAACGACGATTACTGTAGGTACGGAGCGCTGTAAGCGACATAAATCTGTGAATATAGGACATTACTCATAACACAATGAAACAGATATGGAGTGAAAAATTAAACGATATAAATGATTCAAGTCAAATACTAAATAACCATAATATTGACCTAAGGGGAAACATTATCAGGGAAAATGACAACACAGTTAAAAGAAAATATCATCCAAGTGGGCAAGACAAGCGAAATGCTACAAAGAGGATTATAAACCCGGGAAGAATAATACTTTCCTGCTATCTTACATGTATAATCAGACTTTACTTGTAACCAATACACATCACTTTATATCTTGTTCTCTGTAATAAAGTGTTACTTCAGACGTACTATTTTCAGGGTGATTGGTAAAGGTCATCGCAAGTTCCTAGCATGTGCGGTAGAGGGCAGCACGAGTAAAGTCCATATGTATGTATCCAAGCTTGGGTTTGACGCCGGTCTGAGGGGGTCGGGATACATGAGGGACGAGGACTGGGACGGTAGGGACGATTACTGTAGGTCAGTATGTCATATTAAGCCTGATTCACACAATTTTGCATCAATTTGTCTTTTTTTTTATTTGTTTGCCGGAGAGCGGCTAATGTCTGCATCTAAATCCAGGCAAACGAATTCCTACTGTTAAAGCCATCCCATTGTTGAAACAGACCATGCAAGTTTGCAAAATTCAAAACTGATACATGTAGCAGTAAGAATGAATGTTCTTCTTTACACACTATGACCTCTCGCACAGTCAGTAAAACCCCCTGTACTTTGTAGGTGTGTGGGTACGGAGGCTTCCTCACACGTGTCGTGTATGAAGGCGGGAGAACACGGCTTTTACGGAGGACCAATGGTTGGCGGGAACCAATACACATTCTCTATACTGGATACAGAGGGTTGCTTTACGCAGGCGTAGTACCGATTTACTTTAAGACCTCCAAAACGAGATTTGGAAGATGGGAGGGTGGGGGTTATAGGTCAGGGTAATTTTTTGTTCTTTTCATTCTGTAAATCCATTTCAATTATTCTTAATAAAGTTTTTAAAAGTTTCCAATGCATGGCATTTTCAGATGGTAAATGGATTCTGGTTAATCAACAGATGACCAGTGAAGGTATATATATTACATGAAAAGGACATTTAAATTTATCATAAAAATACAGCTAATTTTTTAAACTTTTTACATTGTATATCAAAGTCTTGAAATCAAAATTTCGTCTCCATTTTTTCTCACGAGAAGTAAAATATGAAGCTTTTATCATCAGATTTCACAAGTTTACAATAAATTACCTGGTTTATGTTTTCTTGTTTGTTATTGCTACATGTACAAGACAGATGTTTAGTGTATTGACTATAATGATCTATATGATGACTAAATAATGATGGAATGGTAAGAATTAGGAAGTAACACTCAATATTTTCAAGATTTACTTTTGTATAAAAGAATCATATATCATGCGGACATTGTAATCTTGTCAATATAACTTTAATTTATTTTTTGTACTTTCAAACTTTTAAATGGAATAATTCATCAACATCTTAAAAACAACTAATTTCTGTTGTACAGAAAATATGTGGAAAACAAACAGAACTTGAAAATCTTAAATTACCAAAGACTAGATAAAATTGTTTGTGAAACTATGATGTCTCAATAACGACCATGCACATAGCAGCTACAAACAATCAGCTGGTTCAGCCTTGTATTGGACTAACGTTTAATGAGAGGACTAATGTATACATATATTCTAGTTCTTGACCAAACACCATTCTGTTATTATTAGTAAGTTATAAGTAATGCAGGTATGCAAATTTGTTCAAAACTAAGTTTGTCAACTATATGTATCTACTATTAGGTGTCATGAAATTATGCAAGATACTTAATTAAACTGGAGCAATTACATCAAACATTAGGCGCCCCCGATTGAACACAAAGGAACACAACAACCAACTGAAATAAATGTCCTTATACTGGTGATCTATATTCAATATATTAAGTATTCATTATACTTAATGGTTGACAGCCAATGTGACAAAAGTCTTCCAGTAACAAAATACAAGGAGCTGAATAGGCAATCCAGCATTTCTCTTGCATTTTAGCTGAGACACTAACTTCATATATTATAACCATTTCAACAAGAGTCAAACTAAATCGGAAGTTTTGGAATCAATCTTCGGTTTAAACAATTTTCAATACTGTACATTTACTTACAAAGACATATCTGCTGATTTTATTTCATCTATCAATTTTCGATTCAATTCATTAAATACAAACGAAGTAGTGTAGATGTACATATCAACCTTTGGTTTTGTAATTTTATCAAAATCAAAATTCAATTTTCAATCCATCAAATGTGAGGGACCTTCATTTCACAAAATTATGCTTTAGGGATAAATAGCACTGTTCAAGAATGGGTATGTCGCCTGTCCCATGTTTCAGCCTAATCTATCTTGACCTATATTTAGTACTGAGACCATACCTGCAAGTTTGAAGGATGTCTGATGTACAGCAAAATATGTAAAAGTGTGACTACCAAACAGACAGACGGACGCCAGACAAAGTGATTGCCGTATGTCGCTCTTGCGTTGCCCCTATATTGGCTCTTGCGTTGCAGGCAACAGAAAAATGCAACCTACATTAAAAAATCTAAAACAAGAGTACTGCAATGACACAATATATACGTACACCCTTAACAGAACCTTCATCTTGTCTGTAAGGACATGGGACAGACAGACAACCAGACAGACATTACTTTACCATATTACATCGTATACATGTATCACAATATAAATTATATTTAAAACTTACAATCCTAGCCTACTGCAAAAACTGTGGTATTTATGAGACAATGTATGAACAGTTGTGACATACGGTATACATATATCTAATTAAAATGTTATTTTAGTAATTGCATCAAATAATAAAAAAATACCCTGACCTAAAGTAAATATACCTTTCTTATATTTAGTGCACATGAAAAACAATAATTATCAGATAAAATATTATGCCTCCATTTAAAGCAGTTTCCTTCTTTCTAGGTTAAAGGTCAAACTTGTTGATGAAAAAGACAAATGTATGTCTAAATTACTGTTACTGATATAACCCATGGCCAGTTGGATTTTATATGAGATACATTCAATTATCTTCCTAAATTTATGCAAGTTTTGATATAAAATTTAAAAATAGTGAATTTCAAAGTGTACATGTATACTATAAAGAGCAAGAAAATTATTACACATTAAGAAATTTTAAGTGAACTGAATATTTGGGAGTCATGTGAATATTTTGTTTTTATAAAGTACATGTATTAAACTCCATGTACGTGTATAATATAAAGACTCATCAATTACAATAAATTACTATAATACATGTATATACAATCATAATATACAAGATATGATAAAAATAGAAATTCTTTTGTACAGTGGTAATGAGTTTCAATGGGTTATGTGTTTTATTGCATGAAAGACTCTATAAAGAAACATAAATTGATTTCTATTAAATTGTACATTGTACACACACAATTCCACTGAACAACAAAAATCTGAAAAGGGACAAAAATGACAATTTTCACAAACAGAGCCCCTTAAATATGAAATTCTGAAGGCTAAATTAGAGGTTTCTGGGAGGCAAAATTTGCTTAAAAGCAAATAAATATCTTGTCTGCTAATACATGTAGGTTTTAATAGTCATGAAAATAATAATAACTGTGGTACATGTATATGGTCAAATTCTTGTATCAAGATATTATATAATACAAACTTGTTAAAAAAAAAAAGAAAGAAAGACATAAATGTGTCAGTATAACTTATTAGTTATATGTCTGTTGGTTAAATTCATAAGTTGAAGAAAGAGTAAGCAGAGGTTTATGTGTTCTAAAAGCAGAAATATTAATCATCAATATATATTAAATGAAATGGCACAACAATATGAAGCAAAATACATGTACATACATGTATTTGTGGATCTAAACACGTAAAAAAAACATTAACAAATTCACTGATAAAAACTAATTTGAAATCATAACATAATGCTCTTTTCTACGTTTAATACTGGTTTCCAATAGTTTCAAGATGCCTTATCCAAAAAAATAATTACTAAATCCTAAAGAAATTTACTTGAACTCAGAGTTTTCTCAACAAAATCAGTGGAAGCAGATTGTGACCTTGACCTATATGTATATTCATTCTACTGTATATTGATGGATGGCCAAATGTCCATATGTTTATATGTTGGCAAACTTACATGTTCTGAGTTCATTATCAAATGGCCTGTCAACACATCATTTCATTGACCACTGATTACGACATCATAATGTAACATTCTACCAGCTAAAATTCTGTCAGCAGGGGAAAGGTCAAACTTTTGGTTTTTTCAGAAATAAAGAACTATAGTAAAACAGATGAACACAATAAAACGGATTATTGTTTTCAAAGAAATCAAATACACATGTACCAGCAGGTATAAATTATCATCCATAGTCGTATGATAGATATGGAATAATCACGTAGTTCAATTTCATTTTCCAGTAAATCCTGCAAATCAAACTTAAGGTATTCAATGGGTAATGAGAAGTAATTGGGCCATCCATTTCTGGAATTCTGATACCTAAAATCACAGCATAGTTATAATGTTGTAAAATTAATTGAAAATTTTTGACCAATTTAGATACTGAAAAAATCTGTTATTTTCACAGTTATGGATAGTGTTGTAATGATTATCGCCGACATGGGCGACATCATCGCTAATACCCTTCGATTTCGATTAATCTATTATGTTTTTAAGAATCGATTATAATCGGAAATATACCACGTGGAAAAGAATGACATAGTTTTCGGTCGAATTAGGGTATGACAAGTACAAATAAAACGAAAGTAGATCAACGACCATCTCTACGAGTTTAAAAAAGTTACGGATCTAGCGTATATAATTTGTAAAGGATACACTTTCTAAGGCATACAATGGATGGGATAAGGATTCTCATCGAATTTAATTGTAACATTGTGACAAGTACTCTTGTAGAAAACTTCAACGTCAGATGCGATACGGGCTTGCGATACGTCAATATCTACTCGTCTAAAAAAAGTTTTTACGCCGAACTCCTGAGCTTTGTAAGGAGGACAAGGTCAGTGAATTTCACAGTACTGTTAGTCTAAACTCCACGAAGATATTGCTTGATTTCCCATTGAATGAGCAAAATCTTATGTTAACTCTTGGGTCGTATGACCCCCCCCCCCCCCTCCATACCTGCATCTGCCGTATAAAAATGCTGTGATCTTGACAAAATATTTCATTTACTAGACAGGATTATATCATTCTGTGGTTGGGGTTCTTTCTAGACATTTTGCTATGTATATTAGCAAAAGATTTAGTGAAGTTTATTCATTACTTGTCATATTCTTTTCTGTAAAATCAAGAAAAAATTATTTCCGATTAAATCGAAATAATCGATTAAAATCCTCTCCGATTATAAACCGATAATCGATTATGAAATTTTTCCGATTATACAACACTAGTTATGGACCCTTACAGTTTACATTGAACTCTATGGGGAAAAGTTAATTTAAAAAAAAAATTTAACAGAAGGACAGGGCATAAAATATCGATTGGTCAAAAATTTCTAAAAAATATAATTCATCAAATTCCACTGAAAAATCTTAAGTTTACCAATCAGTTTTTCAGCAATTAATTTTTTCCATATTTTTCATCAAGGGGAGATAACTCCTAAACATGGCCCTTTTTAAAATAATTCTTATTTCACTATCTATCAGGCTAGTACAAAAGTTTTTTAGATATCATATGACACAGAAAAACATTAAATGATGTATACAACTAATCTTAATGTTTTTGGCATAATTTCCTTCATTACCCATTGAATACCTTAATTCAAAAAAAATAATGTTACTTTTGACAAAGACATTATTGCGACTCTCAGATCAATTTTATACAAGTTTCTAGCACATATATCACAGTGAATAATTTCAAACCCTGAACAATTTACACTAAGGTACTTTCAGCTAGTATCTAAATATACACATGACCCTCTACATCAACATCACACATTATAATTATCCTCACATACATTTACATGTATCTTCATCATCTGTTACCGTCTTTTTACACACACCTAGCATATATAACATCAGTGCATGCCGTCTTTTTTCACACACCTAGCGTCTACTACATGCCGTGAGGGATGAAAATCATACAAGATGTACTATACAATATGAAAATGACATCACACACACACATATAAACACACATTTCACATGTGAATAATAAAATTATTCTTCAGTCTTTGGTTTTATACGTTCACATCCAGACATGCTCACCACAGTAATAGATATCTGTGTCCACAAGTTGTCCGAGTTTGTTCAAACCAAAGTTTACTTTCTTCTTTCATACAATCCATTCTCTCATTGGTTGGTTTTTGTCATGTGATCAGTTCTATTAAGTACACTGTCCAATCAGGAGTCAGAGGACATACGAAAACTCATGTTCTCATTGGCTCCATATTTCTTATACCTATCTGAAAAGGAAAGAAATATTTTTTATGAAAATTAAGTACAAAGAAAAGACTTTTTTTCAATCTCTCACTTTCTCCTTCATAAAGTAAATGATAATGATTGTTTTCAAAAACAAAACAAAAAAATAAATAAATAAACAAAATAAACAAACAAAATAGAACTTTGGATCAATATTGAACTCTCTGAATGAATTTGTATAAGACCATGAGTTGTCTCAGTGTTTGTGATATTATTTATCATTAATTAAGAAAGAATTAACAAAGCTGGTCTGTAAATAAAGTTTTTGTACATCGATCATAAAGATTACTACTATTTACATATAAGTCAATAAACATTTGTATTTAAAAAAGGATACATGCAAATAACAGCTTCTGTATACACAATGTATGCATTGTTAACAAATGGTAAGCATTCGCCTGTACAACCACATAAGCTAATTTTATTTTTTTTCTAATTTTAAGTAAATATTTTTCTTTTTAAATATTTCCAAACTGCTACTGGAACACAAATGGCTAAAATATTTCCTCATGCATAAACTCTAAATGAGAGGCTATAGGGGAATATGGGGTAAGATGTGTTATTGGTAAGAAGTTATGCTTTAATTGCTACAAGTAGTGCCTAAAACCTAGCATGCATGTCATTATAAAGGTCTGTTTTAATAAATAACCTTGTGTTATGATTTTTCCTCTGTATATCTGATTAAATGTTGATTAGACCCGGTCAACAACGGACCTGTAAACCAAACAAATGAACTGTGTAATAATTCAATTTGTGGTTTGAGAGGTCTATTCAATATACATGTACTACAAAACTCTATACTATGTTACTTTTTCTGGATGTTATTGGATGCCAAAAATGTATTGGTTGCCAAAAATTTCTATGAATAGGAAACTGACTAAATAATTTGTGATTATTCTAATTAAAGTATCAGTAAATAAAGTGATAAAGTGAAGTGATTTTATTTAAAGATAGATACTTTAACACTCAGAACTTCCCTCTATGATATGATGATGTAGATCAAACTAACCTGGTGTAGAGTCGAGGTCTCCTTCCTCCATCCATCTTTGTCTGTCAGCTAGTAAACCATCAGAGTCTATATCTATAGTACGTGTAGGGTATGCAACACCATCCCCAGCGCTAAAAATAGAATCAATGCAGGTTTTATCATATCTCATTTGAAAATACATGTTATTTTATCCTTCAATAAGAATTACATGTACATTCAATACATCTTTATGTACATATTAAATATTTAAGCATACATTCATATGCAAAAAAAGTTAATAACTCTTTATAGCAAAACTACAGAAAAGGAAGACAGAAAAACAAATGTACAATCATTTCAACAAATACATGTAACAGGGTGTCCCTTCCCAGATGCTACTCAAAACAGTGTCAAATAACAACAGATTTACAAAATATTCAAATGAGTTAGATGTCATACAGCATGCAATCTGGCATCCAAGAAACAGACCACAATGATGCCTTAATACCAATATTCAAAGTTTTTTTCAAGTTCATTTGAAATCATGTAAGATTATTTCTTAGTATAACTATGACAGAGTAAAATAAATGACCTGTGTTAATATGAAAGTTAGATTTGGAAGAAGGCGAAAGGTCATACGAAAAGCTAACTGCATATCGTATGTTTTCAAAATATGGATAAGAGGTGGTACCCGGTGAAGACTCGCAATCTCACACTAAAGAACTGGACACCATTTCAAATTTTCTCTGATCATGTATTTACTCATAATATGCATTGTATAAAGAGCTCAAAGGATCTGCCTCAAATTTCTAAATCACCACCTCAAATAACTGTTACTGAAAATCCTGTTGTTAATGTAAGATTCAGTATATAAATCCCGTTATTAATGTAAGATTCAAATACATAAATACACATCTCAATATAAGTAAATACTTTTTAATAAGTTTAAGGTAAAATGATAATGGAATATTATGTACAATTTAATTAAAGAAGCTAAAATAATATTGCATTGTATTGTATTATCTCCCATTTAAAAGAAATATTTGATATATGTACCTTTATCTATTGACTGAAATAGTGAACTTTCAGGCCCAAGTAAAATGAAAAATCAGATTTGTAATAATTTTGTCTTTTTGAGAAGTTGGGACATAAAATCAATACATTTACACTAATTTGTTGAGCCTTCAAAATGAAAACATATCTTATTCTAATTCAATAGTGTCAATCACTTATAAACTAATGGTGCTCCATTAATCCCGCCTTTCCCCTCTGCCACCTGCTTGTGTTCAGATTTGTAAATTAGGGTATGAAATTCTAACAGAACATAGACTGACTCTCTGTATGGACCAACTAATGATCTTCCAATGATACAATTTGATGAGAAAAATCAAGTATATGAGCTGGTGAAACAATTTACATTATTTGAATTTCAGGTACTTTTAAGCCAAATCATTTGGTACAAAGCAAATTTCCCAGCATGCTGCTTTGAAAGTACAAGAAAGCCAGAATTTGAAAATGTTAAATCCAACAGACAAGACGGGTATCAATGTACATTTAAATCAGCGAATAGATGAATATATACAATATGTGATCATGCACTACAGAAAAGAATGAAATCAAAGTAGTTTGTATTAGTGTGAATAGAAGGTGTACAATTGATGCCTAGAGATCTGATGGAAATGAGATGAAGAGATAGTAGAGTGAAGCCAGAAATCATTGAAATCCAAACTATACATAACATGTTTAAATATTTCAAGGGAAAGGACACCCAATTTTTCTGGTCGCAATGAATCTAGATTAGAAAGCTTTCAAACTTAACCAAAGGTGCAGAGAGATACAAACATGCTTTACTTTATTGATTGAGCAATGCATCATGCATATTTTCCTGAACAAGACCAAATTTAAGGCAAGAAGCATTTAGTGCCAGCGTCAAATCTTAGTCACTCACTAGCCTACACAACCTACACGTGACGTTTACAGAGTACACGACATAGGATAGAGAGTCTAACCTCGGCGTCTCTCCCATCGTTTGGTACGAGTTACTATTTGTCTGCTTGTGTAACGTGGGAAAGGACACCCCATCATTGTTGCTATAGTAACAGAAAAATAATAATTGTCCTTTACAAGGGCTAAATGTACAGACAAGTAAGGCATGTTCTAATTTTTCTGAAAATCAATTTACTTTAAATGAGAAATGCCTCACTTGTCTTACAAAGATTGTAGCATTCTATTACATGTTCATAGCAAATACATGTATAATATTCTATCACTAAGATTTTTTTCTGAAAGGTGATAAAAAATATACAGAGAGAATATGTTACCATGCCTATACCTCAGTGAAGCTCATAAAGTCACGGTATAATGAAAATCCAGTACACAAGAGCTTGACTTGAAAAATCATTCCAAGGAATGCATGTGTCGCCTGTGAAACATAGCGACACTCAGGAATCACTTTTATAGGGTGTGACATCCAAGTGTGACAGACAGACAGACAGATGGACAACAGACAAAGTGATCCCTAAGTGTCGCTATGCTTTGCAGGCGACACAATAATTAATTAGCTGATTATCTGCTAATACAGATACATAAACATTTCTTTCAGACATTTCCTTTCTGCATCAAGTATAATAATATTTCTAGTTTTCCCTATAGGAATGAACAGTTCTCCTGTAAAACTTTACTAACAAGTTAGTTAAGCTTCAGAGAGGTTGTATCATGGTATACACATGTTTGTTTATCAAGTACATACGTTTACATGTATGTTCTATACATTTTGAATGTCACTTCATTACAATTTTTTCTTTAAAGAGGGTAGTAAAGAAAAAATGGTACTGTTGGAAAAAAACATTTCATGAGTTTAACAATTCCTTAACATGATTAACTTGCAGTCAATGTGGCTGTAATTTCAGAAACAATTTTCAGATTTCCCGAAAAAAATAATTCCTGTTTCAAATCTGCAAATATAGCCACCTTAATGGTACAGGAATAGTAGCAGAAAAAATTCTCTACTTCTTTTGCCGATCTGATAGTTAAATTTATCTCTAAATAAAGACAGAGTGCGATGAAAAAGTACATGTATTTCATGTAGTCATTTATAATTACTAATATATGTACATGTATATGTGTATTTTGGATTGTCTTACTGCAAATGAACTACAGTGGCTTCTACATATCTAAGTATGTTTAGCATCGATGAATCTAAAAAAAAATTTAAACAAAATAAACTTACTCCAATCAGAACACTTTACTTACTGATGACTTCAGTAAGTTTCACTTAATTTTGTGCATTGAAAATATGAAAAAAAAAAACCTCTAAAGACCGTATGGCCGGATTGCAAAATAAGTCTTTGTCACTAATTGGGTCAAGGTCACTAGGTCAAATATTACATCATAAATTGAAAGGTCTTGTCAGAGGCAACTTACATGTATAATATAAAGTTCCTAAGTTGCATTCAATTCCTTAGATTTTGCTTCAACCAGAAACTTAAACCAAAATCTTTAATTAGGTCAAAGTCCAAGGTCAAGGTCACTATGTCAAATGTTACGGCATAAATTGAAAGGTCTTGTCATAGGCAATCTACATTTATAATATTATGTTTTTACTGCGTATAATTACTGAGATTTTACTTCAACCAGAAACTTTAACCAAAATGTTGACAACAGACAGACAGACGGACATTGTCAATCTATAGACCGGAATTGCTGTGCAATCCGGCCAAAAAAATTGTTTATACCAGAAACAAAAATCAAAGTCAGAAATTGAAAATTCCAACAACAAAAAATCTCTTGTGTTAAGTAGAAATGCAAAATAATGAAGATGAGCCTATAACAAACTTCTTCACTAACAAGACATTCCAGTCATCATACCTGGTTTGTACTGGTAAGAACCATTTCTTCTTATCTTCTCCAAAAACTTCTGTGAAGTTATTATATTTCCCTAAACTAAATCCGTTCTTATCTGGACCTGACTGAAATACAGGAGCTCTAAAGGACTCTGTAACAACAACATTTAGTATTTAATTTTATTCGCTCAAAGTATAAAATAAACACAAAAACCGACTCAAGAAGAAGTACATGCAATTTGGGCGTTCCGGATTGACTTGTCAGTTCCAGATCACACCTAAATTTTTCACTTATTAAAATGGAAAATAATTTTTTTTCTAGACAGAAAGCTACTTATTCATATCCTTTACTTTTAGTCTTACCTAGCGTAGATCTATTATTTGCTGTGAGATAACAATGGTATCCAAACAGTGTGATAAGACTAATACCAAACATAACAGCTACAAAGAACAGAAATAAAACATGGAATCTCCCCATATCCTTGTCACCTGTACTCTGTAAGTACAAAATAATAAATCATAACTACATAAAATAATCACTGACAAAGGATATCCCATACATAAAGAATATTTTTTATCTTATTTCAAATATCACTTTAGAAGTGTATTCTATATGTTCAACTTGCTTTATTATATGTACCTTTTATAAAAGATAACGGTGCAACAAACAGAATATTTTTCCATTAGAGAAAGTTTTGTACAGTGACCTTAAACTGCATTTGGATAATCCATAGGAATTTTTCTGTTGCCAGAATAATCATTTGTGGAAAAGAAGATCCTAAGACCGATACATCTAGAGCAAGTGCTTATGACCTTGACTCTTGACTTTGACATTCAATGTTGAAAATATGAAGATGCGAGGGACAAAGCTTTATCATGTATTCTGCCTTCAAGGATAAGTGGAAAGACAGACTGAGAGATAAGTGTAATATTCAAAACCTTTCAAAGACAGAAATTCTGAATGAAAATCTGTATGCATCTTAAAAATTGTCACACTCTACTGTCAAAACTTTACATAACATATACATGTATACGTCAATACTAGATATCAATGTTTCTCTTTCATACAACAATAAATGCATTAGAGCTTTACAATAGAGAGCAATGTGTACTTACCGACCAAAACTGTATAAAATACTTGAGGCTGGTGAGTGCCACATATAAACAATACAGGAGGGCGTAACCCAGGAATAATACAAAGAATTTATAATTGGTAAATCCTACACAGTTATTCACCCTGGAAAAGATTGAAAGTATCAAAATTTATTACTAATATCTTATTTACACAATTATTAAAAGTACAGTTGTGTACATTGATCTAAATGTCATTGTTATGATAAAGATATGAAATAATGAAAGCAGTGATTGGTAAGGACAGGGACCATGTGCCATAGTCCCATTAATTGGAAAAATGGCCCATTGGAATTGTAAAAGATTATGAAAATTGGCCCATTCACAAAATCTCCTTCCAAATCACTGAGAAAAAGCTGAGAATATTTTAATCTTGATTCTGCAGATTAATTTATGAAATGTATTCTTCAAATTTGCATAAAAATACTTTCTATATATACATGTATATTTCATTATTACAGGTACATCTAATATCTTTTAAGCAAAAAATAAACTTTGTCATACCATGGACAATGGTGATCCATCTTTAAAACACACCTACAAAAAATAGGATAATATTTATAACTGGTAAATATTTCCATTGTAGAGGAATCCCCATGTTAAGCGCCCGTTAGGCAAACAGATTTATAAACTATACTATGACGTCACGCTTTAGTTTTGAAAGTACAGAGAATTTACCAACGTTCAGATACTTTTGACGTCATAACATGCAAAAGGCTCATTATTAATGCTAAACAGTTAGTCTGATACTTAGTACAAATGGAAATGCAAGTAATGAGTGTCTTACTTTGGATGTTGATGGTAGTATAATTCTGGTTGGACACGTGCAAATTTTCCGAGAATCGCTTCGTGATTCATGGAATTTGCATGTGACCAACCAGAATTATACTACTATCAACATCCAAAGTAAGACAGTCATTCCTTAAATAAGAATTTGAACGGTAAGAATGTGTTAGAAGAGAATGAGAACATATTTTAAGGTATTCCTATATTTGTAAGGGCATTACTCTCTTAGAGTAAAAGCAGAGTGTAATATTTGGTTTTGCAATACAGAATTACACAATTACAATTATATATGGTTGGTACATATTATTACAATGAAATTGATATAAAATGATAACTTACTGCCCGCATACAGAACAGTGGTGACATCTATCTGGTTTTACACATTTACATTTCTCACAATAACGAGGGACTGAAAGGAAATCACAAAGAATTATTACATGTATAAAACAGATAAATCAGCTATCTAATATTCTATATGTATCTGTATTGCAGATAACAACCTTTCTTCATCCAAAAATTATGATTTTCATATCTAAATAAAAGGTACATGTATGTAGAGAATGCTTAACAGAATCCTTCATACAATGCAAGCTAAATATCAAGTAGACCTGCAAAGTATATTACTTTCAGTTATTTTTCATGGTCTAATCTACTGCTGAAATTTTGCAGTATGCCTCATCTAAATTCAGTAAATTTTCCCCTTTTTTTAACATAAAACCCTCAGCTGTATGGTGCCTTTGGGTCTCAATTTTCCCCCTTTATGAAAAACAGGTAGCAATAAGTTTTGGGTGGAAAAATGCCTGGCTTTTAAAACAAGTTCATAAAATCAAATAAGAGAGATACCTACACCCAGTATTGGTTCTATTGAGAACAGGTAAATCTTTGGCTACACTCATTAGTATTTCTTTCTGTATATCTTCATTTCTCTCTCTTTCTAATCTATCTACTTGTTGTTGTGATAGATAAAACTGTGAATAGAAACAAAAATATCATGTAATGATAATTGTAGAGATTTAAAATGATAAACTTCAATACTACTACTGCAGTGTTTCCATTTGAAGTATTTTTATACCGATAATCGGCAATTTCCCCTCGTCAAATTTGGCGAAATTTACCCCAAAAAAATGACCGAAATTCCCAATTAGTCAACTGTCGAACTGTCTGTAAAAATCCTACCAATAAAGCCTATGCTCACGCAGCAAGATACGCCCGTTGGGATTTTTTCACAACACCAAAATATCTAAGTCCCATAACTCCATAAGGACAAATTGGATGAACCTGAAAATCGAAAGGCGGCTTCCTCTTCAAAGTCTGATCACAATGTACAAATATCATGAAAATCTGTTGACGCATATTGAAGTTATTGCGTTCCATGCACCTATATTTTGCCCTAAGCTTAACATGTATGTGCATATAACCCCCCCCCCCCCCCTTTACACATAATTTCTGGATAATGTGACAAAAAATTTAAGAATCTGTTATATGTGTGAAAGAACATCCTTTCTACTTGAAGTATACAAAATTTCAAAACATTTTGACCAGAAATAGATTTTTAAAGAATTTTTAACTATTTTAGTATATTTTTACATTGTATCTAAAATATCTAAGTCCCATAACTCCGTAACGACAAATCCGATGAACCTGAAAATCGAAAGGCGGCCTCTTCTTCAAAGTCTGATCACAATGTAGATATATCATGTAAATCCGTTGACGCATATTCAAGTTATTGCGTTCCATGCACCTATATTTTGCCCTTAGCTTAACATGTTTGTGCATAATACACCCCCACCCCTCCCATTACAAATATCTCAGTTATGCGACCAAAAAATTAAAAACCCGTTAAATATGTCGAACAGCATCCTTTCTACCGTAAGTATAAAAATTTCAAAACATTTCGATCAAAAATAGATTTTTAAATAATTTTTAACTATTTTAGTATATTTTCATTTTATTTCATATTAAGTCCCATAACTCTGTCACGACAAATCGAATGAACCTGAAAATCGAAAGGCAGCTTCCTCTCTACAATCCAAACATAATTAAACAAAATGTTTTTCATAAAAAAACAGATGTCTCCCCCCTCCCTCTAAGTTACTTTGACCTTAGGCCAAAATGCAAAATGATGTGAAACCTTTGCGTCATGGGCAACATCATACTAAAACATGAAAGTGATTCATTACATTGTTTGAGGTAAAGGCCAAACATGATTGGCATATACAATTTCATTATAAGCATATTTAAAGAAATTGACTTTGGTCACATGACCTTGGATATAGGTGATCTGAAACCTACACTCACTGACGAGGGTTAAGTACCCGAAACATGCATGTCTGGTCCATGCCGCAAACTTATCTGCTTTTAAATGATGCTATTGAATTTGAAGACGTTTAACATTGTATGGATCATGAGCAACAAAAAACTGAATTAGTGATTGGATACACGGTTCAAAATATAAAGCCTAAACATTATTAGAATAGACAATTTCAGCCTGGACATGCTTAGCATATACAATTTCATTACCAAAGTAAGAAGCTACCTTAACCATGTGACGTTGGGACAATGTGATAAGAAACATTTAGTCCTTAGAAACAACATACTAAAATATGAAAACAATTGTAAGAAGGGTTCAGGAGATATAGCCCAGACAATATTAGTATGTACAATTTCATTAAAAAGAACTAAATGATCTTGACCTTGGGCACATGACCTTGGGTCAAGGTGATAAGAAACCCTCCAATCCTGAGCAACAGCATACTATAGTATAAGAGTGATCCAGTATACGATTCCACAGATATAGCACAGACTCAATAGCATTTACAATTTCATTAAAAAATGTAATACTTGACCTTAGTCATATGACCTTTGATCAAGAAGGTGTGAAACCTTTGGGTCATCAGCACCATCATACTAAAATATGACGTGATCCGATCACGGTTCAAAAGATTAAGCCTGGACATAATACATGTAACAAATACAATTTCATTTAAAATATACTAATCGACCTTGACTTTGGTCACATGACCTTGAGTCAACGAGATGTAAAACCTTTACGTGATAAGCAACAACATACTAAAATATGAAAGTGATCCGGCAAACGGTTCAAGAGATATAGCCCAGACAAGAATGTATGCACAATATCATTAAAAATGCACTAAGTGACCTTGACCTTGGTTCAAGGTGATGTGAAACCTACGGGTCATAAGCAACAACATACTTAGATATGAAAGTGTTCCAGCAAATGGTTCAAGAGGTATAGCTCGTACAGGAATGTATGCATAATTTCATTAAAAATGCACTAAGTGACCTTGGTCACATGACCTTGGGTCATGGTGATGTGAAACCTTTAAATCATAAGCAACAACATACTAAAATATGTAAGTCTTACGGCAAACGGTTCAAGGGATATAGCACGGACTGGAATGTATGTACAGTTTCATTAAAAATGCACTAAGTGACCTTGACCTTGGTCACATGACCTTGGGTCAAGGTGATGTGAAACCTACGGGTCATAAGCAACAACATACTAAAATATGAAAGTGATCCGGCAAAGAGTTCAAGAGATATAGCCCGGACAGGAATGTATGCATAATTTCATTAAAAATGCACGTAGTGA
This sequence comes from Pinctada fucata, assembly GCA_028142955.1. NCBI lineage: Eukaryota > Metazoa > Mollusca > Bivalvia > Pterioida > Pteriidae > Pinctada > Pinctada fucata. The sequence continues at coordinate 2,274,223 of AP027111.1, forward strand.
CCTTGACCTTGGTCACATGACCTTGGGTCAAGGTGATGTGAAACCTTCGGGTCATAAGCAACAACATACTAAAATATGAAAGTGATCCGACAAACGGTTCAAGAGATATAGCCAGGACAGGAATGTATGCATAATTTCATTAAAAATGCACTAAGTGACCTTGGTCACATGACCTTGGGTCATGGTGATGTGAAACCTTTAAATCATAAGCAACAACATACTAAAATATGTAAGTCTTGCGGCAAACGGTTCAAGGGATATAGCACGGACTGGAATGTATGTACAGTTTCATTAAAAATGCACTAAGTGACCTTGACCTTGGTCACATGACCTTGGGTCAAGGTGATGTGAAACCTACGGGTCATAAGCAACAACATACTAAAATATGAAAGTGATCCGGCAAAGAGTTCAAGAGATATAGCCCGGACAGGAATGTATGCATAATTTCATTAAAAATGCACGTAGTGACCTTGACCTTGGTCACATGACCTTGGGTCAAGGTGATGTGAAACCTTCGGGTCATAAGCAACAACATACTAAAATATGAAAGTGATCCGGCAAACGGTTCAGGAGATATAGCCACGACAGGAATGTATGCATAATTTCATTAAAAATGCACGTAGTGACCTTGACCTTGGTCACATGACCTTGGGTCAAGGTGATGTGAAACCTTCGGGTCATAAGCAACAACATACTAAAATATGAAAGTGATCAGGCAAACGGTTCAAGAGATATAGCCCGGACAGGAATGTATGCATAATTTCATTAAAAATGCACTAAGTGACCTTGACCTTGGTCACATGACCTTTGGTCAAGGTGATGTGAAACCTTCGGGTCATAAGCAACAACATACTAAAATATGAAAGTGATCCGACAAACGGTTCAAAAGATAAAGCCCGGACAGGAATGTATGCATAATTTCATTAAAAATGCACTAAGTGACCTTGACCTTGGGTCAAGGTGATGTGAAACCTTCGGGTCATAAGCAACAACATACTAAAATATGAAAGTGATCGGGCAAACGGTTCAGGAGATATAGCCCGGACACGATGTGTGACAGACGGACAGACAGACGGACGACGAAGGCAAAACCAATATGTCTCCTCCCCGTTGGGGGGGAGACATAATGTATGAATATCATGAAAATCTGTCGACGCATATTCAAGTTATTGCGTTCCATGCGCCTATATTTTGCCCTTAGCTTAACATGTATGTGCATATCACCCACCCCCCTTCCCATTACAAATATCTTGGTTTTGCGACCAAAAAATTAAAAACACGTTTCATATGTCAAAGAACATCCTTTCTACTTGAAGTATACAAAATTTCAAAACATTTCGACCAGAAATAGATTTTTAAATAATTTTTAACTATTTTAGTATATTTTCACCGTATTTAAAAATATCTAAGTCCCATAACTCTGTAACGACCAATCGAATGAACCTGAAAATCGAAAGGCGGCTTCCTCTCCACAGTCCAATCATAATGTATGAATTTCGTGAAAATCCGTTGACGCATAATCAAGTTATTGTGTTCCATAGGCGGATGGACAGACGGACGGACTTCGCCATACCACAATACGACCCGTCAAATGACGGGCGTATAAAAATGTTTCAAATTTTTCATTCCGATACCCAAGTCTCTCAAACGCTTAAATCATTCGAGTTGAAGTAAACTTGTTTCAAGTGTTCGCACGATCGTGATGCTGAAATGAAAGTAAACAACGATGTCGCACAATGCGAAAGCTCCGACCGAAAGACGCAAAGGGTCTAACTAAAATTAGCGATGCTTTTAAAAAGCAAATGCCATCAAACCGTACTCCTGTATCAGATCATCAGACAGATGCCGCCATACAGGGGAATGAAAAAGAAGTTGATGTGAACGTTAAATCCTCAATTACAAAAATATTATTTCTTAACAGCATGCCATTCAGGGATTGGTAGATTTCTATGGCACAATGCAATGATAATTCCATCATCCACAGCAGTTGTAGAAAGGAGCTTCTCCTTAATGAATAATCTCCTGACCAAGAAGAGGAACAGAATGAGTCAACAAATTCTGGACTGCACCATGAAAATCTGTCTTTTCAATGAAGAACTTACAGACCTTGATTTAGATAAATTGGTTTTGATGTTTAAAGGCTTTGGAAGTAGGAAAAGAAAACTACAATTATAAGAAGAATGTCACATTGTGCATTGCTGTATCATTGATATAGTTATTGAAATGATGAAGATAACTTCCTCTAATTTCCTGCATTAGTTATTCTTTACATGTTGATAGCTTTGTGTGTAAAATCAATACTTAAGAAAAATTCCCAATTTCAGTGTTTTGTCGCTGTTTTTCCCAATTCAAAGGAGATAGGGTACCTTTGAAAAAAAGTGATGGAAACACTGTACTAGTAGATAAATATGTGTAGCCAGAATATATCATAATTATTAATTCACTACAATTCTGTGCAGGTAAATCTTTCATCTCTCTTTCACTATTCGCTATTTTCGAAAACCTGAGTTACTTCCCATTTGAGACGGTATCTGACGTAGACTGATTGTGACGTCATCGAATTCTATGGAAACAGTCCTTAAAGTCTGGGAAATGACGGTAAAACATCGACGTTACCATACCATTTTCATGATGTCATAATGGTTTTACGTCAGATACCGTCTACATGTATAAGGGGAAATAACTCTGTATTCCGCAAAGACTCAATAAAGACTGATGATTATTTTTCATTGATTTAAAAGTTAGTAGATATCCTACTGAAAAGTTTGTGAATAATAATTTTTTCTTTATGTTAATATTGTAGGTTTCCCTTTCCACATACATCTGTCTACATCATGTACATTGAGATTAACTTACCTGTTGTATATAACAGTATTATACATTTAGGAATAACTTGTTCATGTTTTACATCCCTCAACACTTACAATTCTGACTGTCACGTGACGGGCAAACAGATGAGACGTTCATTTTTTCGCTCCGTTGTTTTGACAAAAAACTCTTGATTTATACGACGAAAATCGTGTTTTGTACATACAAATGTGTTGGATATATATTGGAGGATGCTGATCTACGAGATTAGAGGAAAACAACTTGTAGCTTTGTGTATATAGATGTTTTCTGGATTGTTTACATATTTACAGTAGTGATTTAAATCTCACCTGGTCGATTAATCACCTGTAATACAGGTAGCGCTGATCGTGTGAGTGACCCAGGGATGGGGTAATTAAAAATGTAATTGTAATTAATTACAATTAATTACATTTTTTCAAGTAATTGAATGTAATGTGTAATTGAAGATTTTTTCAATTACATGTAATTGTAATTTAATTAATTACAAGGCAAAATCTGCATGTAATTCCAATTACATTTCAATTACTTTTCAATTACATTTGCAAATTTAAAAAAAAAATGAATACACAGATTGATCTATGAAAAAATTAACTTGTTGTGTAATCAATTATCATTGAGGTTAGCCACAGATAATGGTTAAATAAACAGTTTTACCTGAATGACCATAACTAAGGCTTAATGTGATTTATAGTTATCAAAACAGTCTGGTTAATATGTGTTTCTGTTCTAATTAACTTGTTTGTCACTTCTGCAAGGACCTCCATTTTATAAGACTTTGATATAATGCATTTTTACGTGGTTGTCCACATTAGAAAGAATGCATGAATGAAATTATCAAGGGTCAATGATTACAAATGTGATTTGATCCTAATTCAAACAGAATTCAGTTCGGAAGACTAAGTTATCAAAGACAAGGACAAAATATGGCTAGTATTTTTAAGTGACAAGAATTCTGGGGGAAATTACAAGGTGAAATGTGTGCATTGCACATTAATGATTTCTCAGGGAACCTTAAAAGACATTGGACATTGTCCTGCACTCTGCGCATCTTGTCAGAGACTTGAAATTACCATTCCGGCATTGTTAAAAAAAATGATATGCTAAAAATAAATTCATTAAATGAAATGTAATGTGTAATTTAATTAATTACATTTGCAATGTAATTGTAATTTAATTAATTACATTGCCAAAAAATGGCAAAGTAATGTGTAATTTAATTAATTACATTGTCAAAAATTACAATGTAATGTGTAATTTAATTAATTACATTTCAATGTAATTGACCCCATCCCTGGAGTGACCATTGATTACTCTATTGTGGCATCGTTATTACTTTATGTGCAATTATGGAAGGAATGAGAAAACCAGTTTATTTGAAAAACAGAGACATACAAATAGATCAGAATAACAAGATCAATGATTTTGAAATGTATGAGGCAATCAAAGAGAAAGTGGGAGATGATATTCATTGTATTCAAAGAGAAAGAGATCTGTGGAGAATATATCTCAAATCTGAAAATAGCCGGTCAAAACTCATAATTGAAGGTTTTGAATTAAGGAGCATAACTGTTCAAGTATATGATTCAAATCCTTATTCAACAGGTGCTTTATCTCCTGGAGATTCAGTTCTAAAAGTAACTATAAGCGGACTTCCGTTGTCGGTCGATGACAGTGCCGTAATGGAAATGCTGAACAAATATGAAGTTACAGTCAAAAGTGACCTAAAATATGAAAAAATCAGACATCCTATAACGCATCGAATGACAAGCGTCTTAAATGGCAACCGATTTTTGTACATAGAAAAACTTAGAGATAATAAATCGTTGCCAAGGAATGTCAATTGTGCCGGGCTGAAATGTAAAATCTTCTACAAGGGCCAAAATACTCAAAAGACAAAAATGCAATGTTACAATTGCTGGGATGAAGGGCACAAGTCAAGTGACTGTAAAAATGAGCAAAAATGCAGGGTTTGTTTGAAGACGGGCCATAATCCTGGATCACCAGAATGTGAATTTTACACGACCGCAAAAAATGTCGTTGTCTTCAAAGGAAAAGACAATCCAATCTCCAATTTTTATCCATGTGAGATCAGAGTATTTGGAGAAAACCATCAGTCGGCAGAGCATGCCTTTCAGCTGACCAAGGCAATACGAGCCGGGAATTTGGAGGCTGCGGATAAAGTCAGAACATCGAAAACCGCCCTAGATGCTAAACGGGTGGGGAATACTATCCGTACTCCTGACAAATGGGAAACCGAGCAATATGAGGTCATGGAAAATATCATATCTTCGAAGGCGGAACAAGTTGATGAATTTCGCACAAAGCTCGAATCTTGTGGCGCAAATTCTACTTTTGCGGAAGCTACCGTTGATTCGCTCTGGGGTACCGGTCTTGATGTTAACGCAACAATGCACACAGACCCATCGAAATGGCCAGGCAAAAATGAGCTTGGAAAAATTGTGAAAAAAGTTTCCGTTAAATATGCGAGAAAAGTCAGAAGTGCGTCTGTACCTCGCAAGAAATCCAAACATGATGAATCACAGAAGAGTATGGAAGAATTCATACGCAATCTCAGACGTGGAAGAACGAAGAGGAACATAGCTTCAGATTCCGGGGAATCTGATCTGTCAACACATGAATAATAAAACTGATGTGCTTCCTCTAACCAATGTCTTCTGAACTTCTGAAATGTTATTCCATAAACGCTAGAGGTCTAAATACTTATAAAAAGAGAACTGTTTTATTTGATTGGCTAAAAGATGCTGATTTTGATGTTATATTTTTGCAAGAAACACATTTTGTGAGAGAACAAGAAAATTTGTATAATTCAAGATAGTTTGGACAAAAATTTCATTGTTTTTCCGACTCTGTTCACAGTAGGGGTGTTTCGGTATTGTTTAGAAAAAATCTAGAAATTGAAGTTATAAATAGCCATCGATCAATTGATGGGAGGAAAATATTGTTAAATGTTAAATTCTTAGATCAAATATTTACTCTTATTAATGTTTATGCACCGAACAATGAAAACGCAAGGGTAGATTTTTTCAAAAGATTAAAGACATGGATAAGAGAATATGCACATAACATAGATGGTATTATTCTGTGTGGAGATTTCAATTGTCAGCTAGACAATACGAGAAATAATGACAAAAGTGTTAGCACTTTAAGAAATGTCATGAAAGAATTGAGTATTTGTGATTGTTGGAAAATAAATGGTAAAGCTGTTGAAAAAGGTTTAACTTGGTGTGATGGGGAAGACATTCCAAAAAGTAGAATAGATTTTGTGTTTTTATCTGATGCATTTTGTTTTCCATTGAAGGATGTATTTTTGAGAAAACCACCTAAAGTAGATTGTAAAAGAATGAGTGACCATATAGGTATTCGACTTGATATCAGTATTATTCAAAACAATAGAGGTAGTGGATATTGGAAGTTAAATGTATCTCTACTGTCGGATAAAAATTTTTGCAAAGAATTAGAACGATTCTTGGTTGAAGTGAAAGAAGAATACAAAGAACTTGATGATGTGTGTTTAAAATGGGAGTATATTAAAAGTAGAATTAAGACTTTTTCAATTAACTTTTCCAAAAATAGAGCAAATGAACGAAAGAAAAGAATAAATTTTATTGAATCAAAACTTAAGGAAATTGAATTACAACAACACACAGAAATTAATATGATTTACAAGAGAGAACTTGAAAAAGAAGTTGACGACTTTTATCAGAATAAGTGTGAAGGAGCATATGTAAGGTCAAGAGCGAATAGGCTCGAAAAAGGTGAAAAAAGCACAAATTATTTCCTAGGTTTAGAACAAAAACATCATAATAAAAATACAGTAGACAAGATAATGAACGAAAATGGAGAATTTTTTCAAGATAATGAGAACATCATGAGTTGTATCTTTTCATTCTACAAATCTCTATACAGTAGTAAGAAAATTTCTGATGTTGATATCGAAAGATATTTGGAAAATGTCAATTGTAAATCGTTAACAGATGATGAAAAGGCAGAATGTGATTTTTTACCAAAATTAGAGGAATGTGGAAATGCTGTATACCACATGAAAAATAACAAATCCCCGGGGCCAGATGGTCTTCCGGCGGAATTTTACAAAATATTTTGGGGAGATGTCAAAGATATTTTCTATGACTCTCTTATTAAAAGTATTGATTTGGGTATCCTGCCCTTTTCTCAAAGAAATTCTATTATATCACTTATACATAAAAAAGGAGACAGCCATAATTTGAAAAATTTTAGGCCAATTAGTCTAACAAATGTTGATTATAAAATCTATGCTCATGTCTTAGCGCATCGTTTGCAAAAGGTTGCTGATAGAGTTATCGGACGTGAGCAGAGCGCCTACATAAAAGGTAGATATATAGGTGAGAATGCAAGAATAATAATTGATATATTTGAATATTGTACTGTAAATGAAAAGGATGAGATTTTACTATTTTTAGATTACGAGAAAGCGTTTGATTCTGTGGAATATAATTTTATGTTCAAAGTTCTAGAAAAATTTAATTTTGGAAACACATTTATTCAAATGATTAAAACTATGTACGAAAATCCTATTTTTAAAATAAAGAATAATGGTTGGTTATCCAATTCATGTCAAATGGAACGGGGCATTAGACAAGGTTGTCCGGCTTCCGCCCTACTTTTTGTTTTTGTTGTAGAAATCTTGGCAATTAAAATTAGAAATGATAATGACATCCATGGTTTTTCAATCGATGGATCAAATCCTGTTAAAATTATACAACATGCTGATGACTGTACAAATGCTTTGAATGATGAGAAATCTCTTGAGAAAACTTTACATAGGTCACGATAAAGAATTATGTTATCAAAACAATTGGACAAGCAAACAAGAAAAGTTAGAAAGATTACTTAGTGTTTGGAAAAGACGAAATTTAACAATTTTTGGAAGATGTACTATCATTAATTCATTAGCTCTATCAAAACTAATTTATAACGCATCCATTCTACCAAATCCGAAAGCAGATTTTTTAAAAGAAATATCAAAGCTTATTTTCAATTTTTTATGGTCAAAAAGAGACAGAATTAAGAGAAATACTTTGATTGGAAAAATTGAAAAAGGTGGAATTGGAATTATAGATATTGAATGCAAATTTAATGCAAGCAAAGCTGCATGGATATCTAAAATTGTTAATGGAAAGAGTATCATTTATAATTTTCTTACACAAATATTTATGAAATGTAATTTGACGATAAGAGATGTCTTAAAATGTACGCATATTAACAATACGCACAATGAGTTTTATGACATGTTTACATTACCTAAATTTTATATTGAAGCCTTTAATGTATTTATCAGATGTAAAAAAGTTAAGAATCTTAGAAGTTGTACATGTGATGAATATATGCAAGAAATAATTTGGAATAATAGAAACTTCATGTTTAAACAAAAACCACTCTCATTTAAGTACTGGATGAAGAGTGGAATCAAGTATGTAAAAGATCTTTATGATGAGAATGGAAATCTGCGTGATATAACCTATTTTTCGAATATTATAAAGAAGAAGAATAACATCATATGTGAGTACATGGTAATGAAAAAGGTGTTCAAAACTTATACAAATTTTTTTGATTGTTCAATAGCAAAATTTATAAATATTAATGAGAATTATTTTTTCCTTTTTAAGAACAACAAACTTGTATCAATAGAAGATTTAAAATCTAGTTTCTTTTATGATTTCCTGTTGAATAACAAGTTTGATGAACCTCTTTACGAAACAAAATGGTCAAAGTTGTTTAATATACAACGAAAGGGTATTTGGAAAAATATATATATAGCTAAGATAAAGGGTATCTATGAAAGAAATATTTCAGAGTTCAATTATAAGCTTTTACATGGTATCCTAAATAATAATTTAAGTGTGAGTAACTGGAATAATGATGTTTCTGCTTTATGTGAAATTTGTGCTTGTGTTGATGATACAAGGCATCTATTATTTGATTGTAGCATAACTAAAGATTTGTGGAATATAGTAAGTCAGTATCTTAAGTTTGAAGTAACATGGAAAAGAATTGTACTTGGATTTTATGAAGAAATGAATGATAAGACAAAAAAATTTAATAATATGTTATCCTTTATTAGCTTTAGAATATATAAATATAAGATGAAATGTAGAATACTAAAAAAAACTTTTTGTAAAGATGATCTTTTTAGAAGCTTGAAAAGTGAATTATGTACACAAAATAAGATTCTTGTAAAATGCGGTATTCTGAAAGACAATTTCTATTTGAATTTGAGTGAAAAACTTGTGTAATTCTGGACGTAATACTGTATTATATGATATGATGCAATTTTAATAAAAAATAAAAAAAAAAAAACACTTACAATTCTACATTGACAAAATGAAAGACCTTTTCTCTCCTGTATTACTTTTTTACATCTCATCAATCACAGTTTTTTTCACTTCCTCGGAGTATACATCTTTTTAAATAATTTTTTTTTCACGAAAGAGTTCTACAAATCCATCCTTTCATGTCAAAGACTGTCCTTCATGCATCTTCTCTCCTCAGGAACATATCTTGGTAATAGGGCTGGGACGATACTGTACCCAGCCGATCCGATACGTATCACGATACCTGATATCCGATACGATACATATCGCGATTCTAAGTTAAGTAATAAAACCTTCTCAAAAAGCTATTTGATAATATTTATTTTCATCATATTAGTAGCTTTTTTTTATTCCACATGTTATATGTATTCAACACTAGATTTCTGTCTAGAATAAAGATGAAAACAATTAATAAATGGTTTGTTATTTGACTAGAGGAATTGAAAAACAAAAAATAATTTCAAATAACAATAAGAAGTCATGGAAACTTCGTATTAAAAATCAATGGTTCTGATCATTTTGTTATTTTATATCTACATACTTGCCACAATTTTGTCATGTTGCAAAGAGGGACAAAAAGAGTGACAAATCATCAAAAAGAGGGACAAATATAACACCAATGAGGGACACTTTTTCATCACTATAATAAGGCCTTTTAATTATAATTACAAGTTGGGGATTTTTTTTGGGGGGGGGGTATCCTTCACTTTTGAAGGAGCAACACAGTCAAATCAATAAGAAGTGTAAAATTTTCAAAACAAAGGACCATGTGGTATTAATTTGTTTCACATATTTCCTCTTCAATTTGTCTGATTTTTTTTTCTGAAAATACTGAAATTTATCTCACTAAGTATCAGCATCTGAGTGTGTCTCACACAATACATCCTGAGCTAATTTTCATAATTATGTTTAAGGTAACTTTCCATTAGGAGGTTGAACTTCAGATATTGCAGTCCAAAATTGCACTATATCATAGCTCTCTACAAACACAAGAACGTCAGAGAATAAATCTTATTAACGCGCGCCGTATACGTACACGGGCGTCGGCTCCTGGTCGGACGCATTTCTAAAAAGTGGCGCTTCAGCGAACTTGTCCACCCTTTTATTCACAAGTATTAAACACCTGTGCCGTTACCTGAGTTGACATTGGCGAACAATAACAAGGGAGTTTAAATCAAATACACAATCGATACCTTAACGTCTCGGGTATTGAAAAAGACAGTACTACTTAAGCTGACGTACGTTGATTAGTATTGAGGGTTTTTTTTTACGTGATTATAATAAAGAGAGTATCATAACTTAAGAGCGTTCCGTGGTTGCCGTATTTTCTTCTTCTTTTTTTTTTATCTTGTTTACATTTTTACTTCACGTTGTTTCTTCTCATAAAAATTTTGTATCTTGGCTTACACAAATGGTATCACTCGAACATCTTATAATTATTACTTTCAATGATCGAATTATTTTTCTAGCAAAAAAAAAAAAAAATAAATAAAAGCAACAACAAGAGAAGGCTTACTTGTATTTATTTAGCGACGTTAATTGACTATTGTTTGTGGTACAGCCGACAGATTACCGACTGATTTATACTGTACATGGGTATATGGTGTGCGTTAGATAAATATTATGAAACAGTTTAAGTTTGTGAAAAGACGGAGTGACTAATAATCAATATTACGCAGATTTTTTTGTTAATGGAACGTCCAAAAATTGGGATTTCCCGGCCGGGGCCGATTTTTTTTCGGTCGAAAATGCGGGACAATGACAAGTATTTATCTATATGTAAACTGAAGAAAGTTGGATTTAAACTTGAGTACTTGAAAATACGGAAAGTTTAAGCACAATTTCTTTGTAAATCTTAACTTAGGTATCGTCGGGGTGTATTGATATTTGGATCGCGAAAAAAAATATCGCGATGCACCGATGAATCGGAGTATCGTCCAAGCCCTACTTGGTAACATAACATACCGTACCTTATCTTACAGACATCTATAAATACCCATCATATAAATACACCTATGTCATAATGATAATAGTTCTTACCGATTTAGGTACACAGCCTAACGGAGTAAATATGGTTTTAGCATAAGACCACATAAACAGTACTATGATTGGATGGTACACCAGTAGGTATAAAACTGAAATGAAACATAAAAACTTTTCAATATATAAATCAGATAATAGAAAAAATATAGAATTTAATGTAATTACATGTAGTGAAATTTTTGACTGTATATTTAAATACAAATGTATGCTTATTATATATGTTTAACAAGGAAAATGATGCCTTTTTCATATGCTGTTGAAATGGATTTTGTTAAAAAAAAAAAAAAGAAAATAAAACATCGCTAAAAATTGTATGGCCGGATTGCAAAGTAAATTTTTGTTACAAACTGGGTCAAGGTCACTAGGTCAAATATTACTGCATACATTGAGAGGTCTTGTGATGGGCAACCTTCATGTATAATATAAAGTTTCTACTGCATACAGTTCCTCAGATTTTGCCTCAACCAGAAACTTTAACCAAAATCTTTAACTAGGTCAAAGTCCAAGGTCAAGGTCACTAGGTCAAATGTTACGGCATAAATTGAAAGGTCTTGTGATGGGCAACCTTCATGTATAATATAAAGTTTTTACTGCATACAGTTCCTCAGATTTTGCCTCAACCAGAATATTTAACCAAAATCTTTAACTAGGTCAAAGTCCAAGGTCAAGGTCACTAGGTCAAATGTTACGGCATAAATTGAAAGGTTTTGTCATGAGCAACCTTCATGTATAATATAAAGTTTCAGATTTTGCCTCAACCAGAAACCTTAACCAAAATGTTTAAGACAGATTGACAGACAGACAGACAGACAGACAGACAGACATCGTCAATCTATAGACCGGAATTGCTTTGCAATCCGGCCAAAAATCAGACATCAGTTTTAAGTGAGACCTGTTCATCTCTAAATGATTGTGTCAGTATTATTTTGGTGAAGAAACTGTATTGTGGGACTCTTTATTCTGATTAATGCTGTAGAAACAAATTGTACACAGATTGTTTAGTAATATGATGTAACAGGGAACAATTTATCACACAACATGTGAGCTTTACAAAATTTAATGACAAAAATTTACCTTTTTCTGCAATACTTTCTACTGTGACTGCAAAGAAAAGAAAAAGAACATTAGTTTATTTTTAAATATGAATGAAAAATGTGAGCTTCATCAGTTTAAAGAAGATGAGTTAAACTTAATTAAGCGTGACTAATGATGATAATGGTGATGATAACAGTGATTTTTTTTACTTTTTTTCAAAGGAGCCTGTGCCTTTCAATTTGGGAAAAATCAGCGACTTTATAATGAAAATTGGGAATATTTGGAACAGTTTATTATTAAAATACATCTGCATGTCTGTCCCTTATAAGGCCATTTTTCTTGTTTTCTAGCCTTTGAAGAGGTCAACTGAGTTGATTTTTGTAAAATTGTCTCATGTTGAATCAAATTGTAAGTACTTTCAATTTTTGGTAATTTAAGGTCACTTTTTTTTTGAAAAATTGTAGGAATTTGGCATTGGGAAAGGGCAGAAATTCGGCCCCAGTTTGCTAGTGAAAAAAATCACCGGATAATGCTGATGACGATGACATTAGCTATGTAAAGCTATTGACCATGATGATGATATAATGATGATAATGTACTGCAGGTATGTAGGATAATATTTATTCAAAGTTGGTGTGTATCACAACAAGAAAACATTAGCTATGTGAAGCTATTAACCATGATGATGATATAATGATGATATGATTAATTAAATTCATTTATAGTAAACCTGGTACATGTACATGTAAAAGCAGTTTAATGTAATTAACTTCATTAAATTTTTAAACTTGTGTGCTTGTAATGCAAAACATGCTGCTGCTGCTGATGATGAATAATCAGATGATGATGAATAATCAGATGATGATGAATGATCAGATGATGATGAATGATCAGATGATGATGAATGATCAGATGATGATGAATGATCAGATGATGATGAATAATCAGATGATGATGAATGATCAGATGATGATGAATGATCAGATGATGATGAATAATCAGATGATTATAATGATGGTGCAGATGATGATGATGATACATATGCAGATGATGATGATGATGATGATGATAATGAGGAGGAGGAGGAGGAGGAGGAGGAAGAGGAATTAAACTTATAGTATAAATGTACATGATGTACATGTAAAAGCAGTTTAATGTAATTAATTTTTAAACTTGTGTGCTTGTATGATGATGAGGAGGAGGAGGAGGAGGAGGAGGAGGAGGAATTCAATTCATATTTAGAAAATATTTTTATTTTAAACAGATTGTATCTGTAAAACATGCTGATGATGATGAATCATGCTGACAAAGGTGATGTTGTTTATGGTGATGATGGTTTTTGTGGAAGGTATCTATTCGAATATCAGTTAAATCCACAAAAAACACTGTCCTTTGATTATCTATGTCTTCCCTTAGCACTTTGTGACATTTAATAAAATCTATCTTGGATGGGATTCTATACTTATATCTATTATTTAAGAAGACCATGGAGCTGCCTGTCTCGAATAAATGAACCATGGTGATGACGACTAACTGTTATTTCTAATTTGAAGTATAAAATTAGTTAAAAAGGAAAATATAATAAATTTCATTCACTTTCATTAACTAAAATATGATCGATGATGATGAACTACCTTGGTAATAAACCATGACGATGGAATAGATTTTGACTAGTTCAAGGGGGGGGGGGGGGGTCACAGGTTTTGTCATTTCCACTTTTGTTACCCCACATAGAGAGAGGACAAGGACACAATTGACACTGATTCTGATAGACGACTATTCAGGTATTTGTTTGGGCCCTAATGTACCTCAAAATTAATATTTTTTGACCCATAATTTATCGATCGTTGAAGTTTGTACAGAAGGGTGAAAAGGTTTTGATATGAAATGTGGCAGAAAATAGCTTAGAAAAGCATATATTATGGGAAACTCACCTATACACATCTGATACACATAAGCGTAGTACGACCACAAGACAATAGCTGTGATAAATACCACAGGGAACCACCTAACCACATCGCAACAAAGCCTAATGATCTTAGGTGCCATTTTCTCTTCCTTTCACTTCGATGTGCACTACGTCATCAATTTATGTGTATATCTTAAAGCTTACATAAAACGCGATTTTTTCTCGTACTACTTCAATTGTGTGATATTGGAATCTTAAAATACAATTGTAGATTACATGGCATAAAGATCTGGCTTCTTTTATGGATACATTTCGAAGAAATCATTCAATTCATGAGCTTGCGGATTTCTCGTGCGTCTAGGTAGCCGAAGGTAGGAGAGAAACATCTGAAGGAGTTCCGAATGCTGGGCAACTGTTGTAAACAACATGGAGTAGGCAGGTGCCCGCGATAGGATATCAAGTCCATTGATTTTTTCCGCATACGCTAAAGGGATTACAGCGTGGGGAGAAATATGAAACTTTTTGATTCACAAATAATCGTTTAATCTGGCAGAGTTAATCAAATTTCCGTGGAAACAAGGCGGGAAACCACATAAATCACCAAACACTGCCAACTTTAAACAGGACATTAAAAAAGGATAAAAATGTCAACCAAGAAGAGGACTAAGATCAAATCATTTGATCCGTACAAGAGCAATGCATACTCTGGAAGTAAGTATATATATATATATATATATATATATAAATGAATATGCTATACTTGTATTTTGTCTTTTTACGCAAAGATTTTCTGAAGCGAGAGCAATCTTCAAGGTTCTGATTCAATTTTTTATCTTCTAGTCTCCACCTTGGTATACCCAGGGCACTTCAGATTTAATTTTCAATATTGAAAAAAGTTTGCAGTGAAGGTCTAAAATGCAACCAATGAAGTTACAAAAATTGTATCGTTGAGATATAATTAGCTGGGATCTGAATCCGGATTTGTTCGGTCCATACTCAACTGACTGTAGACATGAGCATAACATTTAAATACTTTCAATTGTAATTTTGTATTTGCATTATGTGCAATACCCTTTTTATGCCCAGGTAGAGAGGAGGGCTAGGTCACAGGCGCCAGATTCCTAGAAAAAAAATAGAACCACATCTTAAACTCCCGTTTCTCTTCTCTTTACTCTTTCCTTAAGGCATGAAAGCTTCCATATTTAAACACCATCCCCCCTCTTTACCCCCTCAATATCTTAAGTTTCAACAGGATTTCAGCATTTAGCTTTTTATCATTATTTTCTACAGATATTTTTCTTCACGATCGTAACCTACTTGTCATTGATTATACTTGCATTTAGCCGCAATTAATCCAAAAACATGAAATGGAGTCGAAACCTACACTTTACGTTATTCTTAGCATGCGCAGTATGTTAGTTGGAGTTGTCATCCTTGCCGCTAACGGTAAAGTGTAGGTTTCGACTCGATTTAAAACATGGGAGCTGTCATGCCTTGTAAAAGGATAAAGAGAAGAGAAAGGGCGTTTTAGATGGGTTATAGTTTTCTCTCTAGTAATCTGGTGCCTGTGGGCTAGGTAGTGATATCAATGAATCAGAACAATTGGCTGCTTAATATGACTGTGAAGACGAGAAGAGATGAATACATGTGTAATTTTGTATTGAAATGAATATATTTATGTCAAGTTTTGGTTGAATGTTTCAACAAACATTTATGTCATCTGTGGCCTAAACATTTTTCACAATTTGCTTTCATTTTTTATGAGTAGGATAAATCATTTCATAATTTACAAATTAATTCATAATATCAGAATTACAAGTCATTAAAATCAAAAGCATCAAAGCTAACTTTCCAAATTCATATCCATTTAATAGCTTGTCAAGTACTGCATTCTTTTACATATTTAGGAATAAATATGTAAAACATGTTAAAGTTCCATAGAAAAGAAGTTTCGAATTATTCATTGATGCTTTCTGTAAATATTTGATATACAGTACTTCATGTAAAGTTTTCGCATTCTTTTATCATTTATTCAATTTTCTAATCATCAGGGCGAGTTAGATATTATGGTAGGTTTGTAGTAAATATCTACATTGCATTCTGTAACCATTTGATAACATAAACTTTAAGCACATTGAATATCATTAAAAATATTTATGAATGTGGCTCTTAAAATTTTAGCTTCATTAAATGCATGGGAGAGAGAGAGAGAGAGATTCAAACATATTATTCATCACTCACAAAATACAATGTATTATGCATGAAGATTATTTATTTAAAATGCTATTAAACTGCATGCATGCTACTATATGCAAACTGTTACCATACCATATACATGTATATATAAATCATATTATACATTTATAAGAGATATGCATGCAATAAATTAACATGTATCCCCTACACCATGTAACACAGTATGGATACCAATACATTTGTATTACATTCTCAGTGCAAAGATGTATTTGAGGTACCCTAATCTAAAGGCTAAATTGAATCATAGAGAGGGGGATATGATTGTGTCTTAATATACATGTAAATTTATAATCAAAATGCAGTATTTGAAAAAAAAATTCAATAGTGCAACCCAATGAGGACAATTTTAAATTATTATTGGAATATGTATCTATTTCCAAATTTTTTGACATTTAGTTTCACCACCAAAATCAGACCAGTATCCTAATGTATGAATACATGTATTAAAGGCTACATGACATGGGATCTCATCCAATAATGTAAAGTGCATCATGGTCAATTTTAATCTTGAATATTAAGGGTTGTCCTTAATTTTTTTAAATATTCATAAAATATTACTTGTCCAGTAGATTGTTTATCTTCCACTAGAACTGTGTCAACAAACAGGAACTTATTGATTCAATGTCAATCACTTGAGCTGAGGCATAAGAGATATTTAAGATTCAGGATAATGTAAATTGATTATGTAATTTTGTATTTCAACCTGTCATGTACTTATTACTCCATTATGAAGCAAGTTGATCAATATCCAATTTGTTAGTGACATTATAGATAAAGAGAAGCTAACGAGATAAATCTGGAAACACTGAAAGGGGAGAGGTACGGGGATCTCAGATTATGTTTCTACCTGACTATCTTATCACCGTGTAAACATGGCTAAATCTTGGTACACGATTCATACTTTTTATATGATTATCAAAACGAAAAGTCGTGTCTCATTAAGCAGGTAGAATACCAACTAATTCCAATTAAAAGGAACAGCTACCGCAAAGAGAAAACTAGAATACATATCTATGATTTGAAAATATTGGATTACATCTGGTATACAGTAAATGTTCTTTATGCTATATCAATATCACGAAATGAAAAGCAAACGTAGAACTGGTTCTTCAAATTCAATAAGTAAACATTTAAAAGGCAACGTACCATAATAAAGGAATGGTTAGTCAGATATAACCTTATAAAATCTCGAGGACAAATGTTCAAGGAAATGAGACAAAATTGGTTTAAATAATGTTTTATTTGATATTTTAGTAAGCATACCGTGTGTGACACGCATATTCCGTGTTTTTACATTGTAAAGAGATTCAACAACAAGTTGCTGGACTTAGACTTCTCCTGAACTACAAACAAAATATGCACATGTACAGCATGTCGCTCAACAATAAATGTGTAAACACAAAAGTCCAAGAAGACCAACGTTGCGGATAGAATATTTTCAATTTTACTCAGTTGGTCAGAGGAGTAAAAGTTTCGGGGAAAAAATCTTAGATACTCCATGATGATTGCGCAAAATAATATCATAATAAATTCTTGAAGCTTTACGCAATGACAAAAAAGTTTAAAAGAAAATCACATTGACGTAATACTTAGGAGAGCATTCGTAGAATTAAATAAAAAGAGAATTAGAATAGTACGAAAGCCCGTAGGTGACAGGTATGAATTATGATTTATCTGGTGGCTGCCACATGAAGAGGAATTTTTTCTATGAAATATACAAATGTCCACGGGATTGCGTAAGTTTCAGTAAAATGAAATAATTTATGAAGAAATGGACATGACAGATGCGACATGACAGAAAATCCTTCTATAAAATAATAATGTACACGTTCTAATATATTTATTGGAATACTGCCTTTAAACGTTACGATAGATCAAAGATTCCATCTATTTTGTCGACAGACAAATTGTAACGTAACGTAATACGCTAAGTTCTTTCCCATCTTAAAATATTTATAGAGAAGAAAGAAGATCGATGCATGAAACATAAAACACGAACTGAATTAACTCACGCTATATTAGATCCGATACACAAATATCAAGAAAACAATGCCATCATTCATAGCGGGGAAATAATGGTATAGATGGTTTTAATTTTCAATGTTACGACCTTTATATGCCTAATTTACCCTAATAGACTTTTATCACGTAAATGCACGCATTACGTTACAAATCAGTATTGATGCAGACCCCTTACTGATTGTGTGAAACATAATTATTCCTTTAAAGAATGCTTCAGTTGCAAAATGGATTTTGAAATACTTCCCAGGGTTATAGTGAGAAATGGGGGTTAGTAAATGTTTATTTGAAAATGAAATTTATTTATGACCTCATATTTTGTATAAATTCTGACGGAACAGATTATAAGATTTTTATCGTCATTTTCCATTTAATTCATAAATTTTATTGCTGAAAAAGTATCTTCTGTAATTTTTTTGTTATCATCTGACCAATTTATATATGTATATTGTTGTTGTTGTTTCATACGTGGCTATTGCCATGGGTTTGGTTAGTTGAAAGTTTTTTAAGTTCAGAGTCGATCAAAAATTGATGTATTTTTTCTTTTGTCGCAAAACCAGATGTGACCTTTGACATAAAAGATGGCTCTAAGACAGAGGTGAAGGTCGATGAAGAGGCTGATTATGACCCTGAGGTCAGTCCTAAAAAGACACAGTCCAAGGACTGGGAACTGGACGTCCGCGCCCTCATCTCCACAAAGAAATGGTTACAGAATTACGGACTCAAGCGGAACCGCCTGACTTTGTATCAGATCCTCCCCGTCATAGGATTCAAACTGGCTGATGGTAAGATCATCCACAATTTATCCTCGTTTTGAATTCTTCAATGCAGCACTTCAATTCTTGATTTGGTGAGCACAATATTCAGTATGACTTATATCAAATATACAAGGCTCGTGCTGTGCAGAACTAGGAGAGAGGGGTGTCGGTGGTATTCGAATTTTGCGTATAATTTCAAAATCACCGCACCGCAGACCGGGACAGACTGGACTCCTCCCACCTCCCCACCCCCTTTAACAAAACCCTGATCTGTTCATGTAGTGTCCCCATGTAACCTCCCTTACAGAAATTTAGCTGAAAAATACCTGTACCTGTATGGAACTTAATATTTTTTAGATATATAACCTGTATTTCAAAGATGAAAAATTATGCTGCAAATGATATCTTTTATTGATTACTTTTGAAGCAAATATTTTCCTGGGAATATGAAAGATGTTCTGTCTCTACCCGCCTGGGAAGTTTGTGGTTGATAAACAGTGTACTCATGATTACTGACTTTACTATGCTTGTATCCCAGTGATCGATTCTTTATTTGGTTTCTATGGAGTCCAGTTAGGTAGACTTGCTGACATTGTAATAAAAAGGTGAGATTTTCCTCCCCAAAGGTATAATTTCAGCGAATATTCACGTACATGTACGTTTAGCCGTGTGACATTACAGAGAGCACCGAGGGTTCAGTGGCGATTAATATCCGTTACCAATAACAAATTCCAAATGAAAATTTCTAAATGCAAGCAATTCCCACATGGGAATTAATCTATCGTGAGGAGGAGCAGGAAATTGTGTCATTGGATACCTGACAGTATTACCTGTAATTTAGTGTATTGGGTACCTATTACATGTACATGGCTAGCCGCTATTTTGTTTTATTTCTTCGCTGAGAGATTTATGTGCAATCATGGGAGGGTTCGGTTATTTAAAAAAAAGCATTTTTACAGTTAATGACAAAATGATATGAGATCGATCAGAAAAGAAATTAACGTATAATTTGATCCTGTCCTTTATACATGTACATACATATTTTTGAGAAAAAACAAATACAGTCTGTGATAAATTTCCCAAAAGTAATAAATATGGGTTTTTTACCTATATAGATCTATATTTATAGAATAAATGTATTCTGTCTAGACACAATGGGAATGTAACGTACTGATCATGACAAATGTCAATAATGTCCCCCTTCACGGTAAAGTTTAAAGAAGGGGATTTACCAGCGCTTACATTCTATTGAGAGAACATTATCTGGTTTGTCACTTTAAATCTCTCCTTAGAGAGACCGGCATCTACTTCCCGCTTATTGAATCCACTCTAGGCTAGTTATTATTGATCGAAAATTGAAGGACTTTGCCGTCGAGGTGTATCATAAATCAGCTGGTCTTATCGTAGTAAGAGTTATCCTTCTTTGTCTCCCGATTCGTGATAGATAAGAATTTTACTTTTAATTCTCCGTTGCCAGGAGGATTCAGTTTATGCGATCTACAGTAAATCAAACTTATGTATGACAAATCATGACATTAAAGAGGAGTATTATCATTTATTCACACGTTATAAGTCATAAAACTCGTAAAATATATACGGGTTCTCTACAGTAGAGACTTGCATTGCTATCAAGCGAGAAGTCAACACTTTATTGAGTGTTTCCCCGAAACATTGTCTTACAAAGAAAGTAGTCCTTTAATCTTAATGCCTGATTAATTTCTTTTTGCAATAAACAGTTTATCTTATGAAATCAAATCCTCTGAAATCAATTCCAGCTTCGAGTGTCGTACTTCTTACAGAGTTATCTTTCTTTGTCTCCCAAGTTGTTCTGTATAAATGGGAATATTAGATCATCAGTCATGTTAGATGTAAATATATACAGTATAACATGTGTCGACTGAAGCTATCAGGAGTTGTTTCTTTCACTCAAAAGTTTAGATACAGCTATATATAGTTTACCACAGTATTTTGTATGAAATGCTCGTTAAAAAATTGGTACTTTTCCATGCAATTAAAATAAATTAATTGATGAATCAGTCATCAAACTCCTTTAAATGTTTTCATATATAATCTCCATATGAGAGAGAAAATAGATTTATATATCATGGTTGTTTAAAATGAAACCTCCCACACTGCACATGGAGATTTAACTCAAGCTGCTTTTATTTCTAGATTTTGACAGAACTCTTAAAAGACCAGTGTCATCTCGATATGGGAATGGATTGTTTAATCAACTGTTCCACCCAGGAGAGGGCAAAACCTTCAATGTAAGTTATAAATTCTTATACATGTAAGTATATTTGATGAAAATCTCTGAGGAAAAAAATGTACCCTTACCAAAAATATGATTAGAAAAATGTAATAAGAAATGTCATGGAAACTGTATAATGATGTAGCATTGTGTCACTCCTTCTTTTCAAAATGTAGGTCAAGAAACTATAAACATGATGTTTGATTGTTGAGATATCGTAATTTAGGGACAAATTATTTGATTGCATGAATGTGTGTTCCTACCTGTATGTTCTACACAATGATGGATATATTTGTACAGATAACATGTGGTCGAGAGATGTTGAAGCAGATAGAGGACCGACTCCTCCAAGCCATAAATCTGTTTAACCGTCGGTTAGAATGGCTGACCACCGAGAGCCGACGGATATTTGGGGTTATAGAGGAAAGGGCCATAACTATTGTACTTGATATCCGTAACATGTCACCTCAGCTGTTTGATCAGTATAGGATTGCTTTGGAGAGAGTTGTTTTTGAACAAGTCACTCAAGTTGCCAAATTCAATATTATTAGGTAAGAAATGCTTGATTTAAATAGACTGCTTCAACTTCAGTTTCTTGCCATATATATGTTGATGGGATAACTTTACAGAAATTTACAAGTTATAAATTTCACAGAAATTTACAAGTTAGATTACTGGGTTTGTCATTGACAGGTCTGCAGATGACATGCAGCTATACCAGCCAGAGTGTGTACCCGTAACCCACGACACGATCCAGGGAGCTGTGGACTGGGTGTGGGACCTAGACAGACTGGCTCCCGTATCTAAAACTGCTACGTGTGAGGCTGTACTCAAAGCTATGACAGATCCAAATGTAAGTGTGGGATAGTTAATAACAAGTAATGCCCTATTCAAACAAATGTCCATTAAATAAAATTTGCATCAGATTTGATATACATTATTTTAATTCAAATTAGATACGCATTATCTTTTCTGTGTGCTCCATGTGTCATCATTTTAATTGAACATAGCGTTTACATTTCTCAGGATTAAATGGACTTTGTTAATGAAGAATATTTAGAGGAGAGTAGCAGGAAGATTTCATAAAATATGAATGTGTCTTTGATTAAGAGCCCTTGTTTTACCTTTCTTACAGAATGAGGCAGTGTATTTACTAACAGAGGGTACGTCTATAGAGTCATGTAAGGAACTACTGAAGGAGAAGGTGTTAGCTGTAAAGGACAGGATACCTGTACATGTAGTGTCATATAACTGTGACAGCTCAGAAACCGTCAAGTCACTCAAGGAGTTCACACGGGCAGCCGGCTCAAAGTAAGTATATAATCATATACCTGTGACAGCTCATAAACTGTCAAGTCACTCAGGGAGTTCACGGGGGCAGCTGGCTCAAAGTACATGTAAGTATATAACTGTGACAGCTCAAAAACTGTCAAGTCACTCAGGGAGTTCACGCAGGCAGCTGGCTCAAAGTAAGTATGTAACTGTGACAGCTCAGAAACCGTCAAGTCACTCAGGGAGTTCACGCGGGCAGCTGGCTCAAAGTAAGTATATAACTGTGACAGCTCAGAAACTGTCAAGTCACTCAGGGAGTTCACGCAGGCAGCTGGCTCAAAGTAAGTATATAACTGTGACAGCTCGGAAACTGTCAAGTCAATCAGGGAGTTCACGCGGGCAGCTGGCTCAAAGTAAGTATATAACTGTGACAGCTCGGAAACTGTCAAGTCACTCAGGGAGTTCACGCAGGCAGCTGGCTCAAAGTAAGTATATAACTGTGACAGCTCGGAAACTGTCAAGTCACTCAGGGAGTTCACGCAGGCAGCTGGCTCAAAGTAAGTATGTACTGTGACAGCTCGGAAACTGTCAAGTCAATCAGGGAGTTCATGCGGGCAGCTGGCTCAAAGTAAGTATGTACTGTGACAGCTCGGAAACTGTCAAGTCAATCAGGGAGTTCACGCGGGCAGCTGGCTCAAAGTAAGTATATAACTGTGACAGCTCGGAAACTGTCAAGTCACTCAGGGAGTTCACGCAGGCAGCTGGCTCAAAGTAAGTATATAACTGTGACAGCTCGGAAACTGTCAAGTCACTCAGGGAGTTCACGCAGGCAGCTGGCTCAAAGTAAGTATGTACTGTGACAGCTCGGAAACTGTCAAGTCAATCAGGGAGTTCATGCGGGCAGCTGGCTCAAAGTAAGTATATAATTATATACCTGTGACAGCTCGGAAACCTTCAAGTCACTCGATGAGTTTACTTCAGTAGCCGTTTCAAAGTAAGTATATAACTGTGACAGCTCGGAAACCTTCAAGTCACTCGATGAGTTCACTCGAGCAGCCGTCTCAAAGTAAGTATGGTGATGATAGCTGGGAGGGTTAAGGATAGCCATCAATATTGAAGTATTTTCTGAAATCAGTACTCACAGTTGCTTTTTAAAACCATCCATTTCACTTTTCAAATTGAAAGTAAAGTGTAAGCATGTGGCGCTATGGTCTAGCGGTTTAAATGATGTCGGGCTAGTAACCTGAAGGTCGATGGTTCAAGCCATGTTAGTGCTCTGGTTCCACCAACATAAAACACTGAAGTCCTTGTCTGCGTTGGGTCTACATGTCTGTTGTGTTTTAAAAGACAAATCGATCTTTTCAAGGAATTGAAGTGTAGAACTAACTTTGTGATTTTATAATCAATGATGACATACTACTCTGCATTGTATTATTCATTAATAACCAACTTTCTAGGATTTTGAAAGTATTCAGACAATAAAAATGCCTATAAGATGATCAAACATTGTCTATAACTTATTCTCTATTAGGATGATGATGTTATTGTTTTATTTATTTATTTATACATACTTCCTGATGTTTTCAGATTTCATGCCTATGCTGTGATAATGGAGATGGATTCCTACGAAGGTCAGCCACTCGACCCTAAAACTAACCGTGCCAATATAGTATTAAAGAAAAAAACGTTTGGTGGCGTTCCCCCGGGGGCGGGGATGAGGGAGGACGTTATAGACCTGTTTGAGGAGTTGGAAGAAGCTAGGAACATCAGAGCGCAGATACAGTCACTGGTGGAGACAGTGCCAGAACCCAAAATACAAATAGGTAAAACAAGAAAAAGTACAATGAAATAGAAAGGTTGTTTTATGTAGAAATAATAGTGAATTTCTACCTCATATTCATTGTACATGTACTAGCCCGTCTGAAGTAGTGAAATAACATGAGTATTTTCAATTTAAGACTTTAAATAATATTTTATAATTTCGTTTTAAGAATGTGCATATATATATAGAATTGAGTAACATTAGATACATTTCGATCCATATGCATGTAGTCTTATCCATGAACTTTACATGTCCCTGCCTATTGTCTTTGAGTTGTCAATTTGTATGCATGATTAGTTCTGTTCTGATAAGATAAAATGTCACTACATTACTTATTTAGATCAATAAATACTAAGATAAAAGCATGCCATCATGTTCAAAACAAATGTTGATCATTCCTTTTTATATAGGAAATTAATTTACGTGGCAAAAAAGTAGAAAATTACCAGATTAATTGTTAAAGATGTTTTATCAGAGTTCAAAGTCAGTACGAAAACCCAGTTCATGACATATATGATAATCATTGTAATAAAAGAAAGCCATATTAGCTAAATAATAAATTCTATTTTCTTTGTTCTTTCAGAGTCCACTATCAACAAAGAGGAGACGGAGAGGAGAGAGGAGCAGTACATGGGTACTAAGGAATGGCTAAAGAAGTACGGACTGACGGCACGGAGACTGGAACTGTTTGACGTGTTGTCGGGTGTGGCCTTCAAACATCAGGATGGGGTCATAGACCTCAAGGTCAAACCAGACAAACATGAACACACAGACGCCGTAAGCAATGAATGATACATTTTTCACTTTCTCATATTATTTTTTAAAATATGCATGTGCACTGAGTTTTTACGCAAGGAAAATATTTCTTTTGAAAGATTAACAGATCTGGTGTCAAATACTTACTGTAAGGCAATAGATGTATTCTGATGATTTTATTGATTTTTTGTAGAAAACTCATACCAAGTTAGTAAATGCACGATACTGTGATAGATTCCCAGTAGTGAAGTGGAGGGACGGACGAGTGGTTCACGTACAGGTAACACCTGAGCTACATAGGAACTACGAACAGAAAATGATAGTAGCAGTAAACTCATATCATCAAAGGTGGGTGTACATTTATTTGTTTGCTAATTTGTTTATTCATATTTCATCAATTATTTAATTTGAAGTAGATAGGATGGAATGCCAGGAAGACACATTAATTTTGTACTTTATTTATTAACAATTGACATTATTTATTTACAGTTCAAGTTGGAAATATTATTTATTTATGAAAGTTGTCATTGCAAATTCACTTTCCAAAATATGAAGATTGAAATGCTAATGATATAAAACTACCTACTTTGTAGATTAATGGCAGTTGTCTCTCCATCGTGGAATTTAAAATCTTAGTGTAGGAAGCTTTCATTGTTCAATTATATTTTGCCATAATATTACAGGATAGACTGGTTAAACCAGGGAAGTCGTGCCTTATTCGGTACAGTTATAGAGGATCAGATCTATATCCTGATAGACACGTCAGCCTCTATGTTACCCAGTATACAGTACGTCAAAGATAAACTCTTCCTTCTGATGCAGGTACGTATAGAGATGAAGTGGAACTTCCATAAAAATACTCTGCCTTATAATGTTTTTTTTTTCCTGAAAATATTATGAAAATCATGACTTAAATGCTAGATTTATTTATGTTACATATATTTCTTCTTCTAGAAAAAGAGAAGGGCCACTTGTTGCCAAATTCTCTAACTGTGACATAAATTTTATGCTAAACTCAAAAAGATAATTTTCTTTATAAGTTCACACAGATTGACAACTTAATTCTTCCTGAACAAACATACAATATTGCAAAATTCCCTAATCCTTACAACTGTATTACGGTATTTCCTGTCAATAGGAACAGCTTCGACACAAGATGAAGTTCAATCTGGTAGCATTTAACTCTAAGGCTACAGCATGGCAGAATCGTATGGTGGACGTATCAGAGCTGAGTCTCCAGGGAGCGTGGAAGTGGATACAGGGACTGAGCTGCTGGGGCTCCACTAACACGTATGCAGCTCTACAACACGCGCTGTCCGACCCTGGTACACAGGCTATATACCTACTGACAGATGGAAGGCCCGATCAGGTACTGTGGAGAATTGATTGGATCATTGAGCTTGTCTTATGTCTATGAAACTTTGTCATGTAGTAAATATAGATACATGTTTTTCTACGTGTTTTGTGTTTTCATCATAGAGATCTTGATGCTTAATATCATAAAAATATCAACTTTTGTGACAAATTATCAACTTTTGTGACAAATTATCAACTTTTGTGACAAATTAGCAAGGTGGCTTACAGACAAATTCATTGAGAAGTAAAGCTAAAAGACAAAGTGGACTGAATTTAGCTAAGATCAAGAGTTGCTACTAAAATGCAAAAATGGAACATAAATTCATTAAATTGACATATAGTTTGGTATTCAGATAAAAATGTTAAATTATAAAAAACCAGGGCAATCAAATACACACCAAAGTCATATTACTCCAATATTGAAGGTATTTGAATTTGATTTCAATTTTTTTTATTCAGCCACCCAAGTCAATCATAGCCCAGGTACAGATGCAGCACAGTGTTCCGGTACACGCCATCTCCTTTAACTGTAATGACACAGAGGCTAACCAGTTCCTATTTGACCTTGCCAAGGCAACAAACGGCAGATATCATTACTTCTCTGAGAAAGGAAAAGATCTCGATCAGCCAGAGTCGTGGGAGGTATGTCAAGGTCATCAATGTGAAGTTCAAGCACATACTTTCAGGCATTATGTTTGCATGACATTTACCCATGTATCACACCTTTATGAGAATAAGCAATATTAACATAGTGTCTGTAGTTTAATAATTTGATGCTATTAAAGTAAGGTTTGTAAGGGAATTCATGGAATGAAGATAAGAAATTCATGAACACAAAGAGCTATGAGATTATAAGCATCTTTTGGATTATGACTGAAGCAAGGGATAAAAGTTGTCATTCATTTATTATGGAGAATCGTGATTGCTGTGAAGAGATACCAGTAGCGTTTATTGTATATTTTCAGAGTGAGGACATTCGGCTGTTGAAGGAGGAGATAACTCGTGGTTTGGAGAGCCTAGACAAAGTGGAGGAGCTCCGAGATGAATGTTCTAATCTGTCGTGGAAACGGGAAGTAGACTCCATGAGGAGATGTAGCAGGTACAAAAATTACGTCAATTATCGTAGCATGTTATATTTTCATAGTGAATGGCTGTATGCTATTGTGTCAAATGGTATGTCATTTTCACCTTTTTTGTGCATCTTCTACAACACAAAAATACATGTATTTTGAAGTCCCTTTGCTTACTATTTATCAGTCAATAATGTCATACATGCATGCCACACAAATTTATCTAACCTATGGTGAGGTTACAACACAATAAATCATTCTTAATTTTAAAGGTGCAAGCATTCATACTGCAGTGTAGTATAATTGGGAAAAAATCCCATTTTCTCTTTAATGACTGAGAAAATGTTATATCTCACACATCTTTTTTTTTCAGTGAAAATGACCAAAAAGGGTACATATTTGTATAAACCTAACACATTTAGAGTGTAAAATGTCAAAACTTTCCATATATATTTCAAATTCTAAATAATCTGATTAATCTCACTATTTCATCTTACTTTGATTTTACACCTCGAATATTCACATAATTTCTGCAAATAACATCTAGATTATACATCTATGATATTGAAGAAAACTGTCTTGAGTAATCAAATAATTTCAAGATGATATCAAATTGAAAAACAAAGGCTGTATTTTCAAATTTAGTTATATCAGTTCTTTATTATACTAATAATATTATGTTTGACAAGTGATTATAGCTGTATTGTTCATATTACTTATATAGATATTTTGACTTTACAGAGATCATGTGATATCTAACAAGGACCGTGTGTCAGCGGTACCTGCCCTGAACCCTAAGGAGCTGTACAGGAGTTCATCCCCACCCAGACCAAAAAGTGCCCCACCCATTCAGTCACCTCGAGTAATGAGTCCCGCCCCTCCAAAAACAGCCCGACCCCTGGCATCCTCAGCTGAGTTCCGTCCTTCTTCAGCACGCAGACCGATGTCTGGTCGTCCCCGCAGTGCTAGATCGGCCTCTACCTCAGGCAAAAACCCACTTAGTGCAAGTAAGTATGTCATGTATATAATCAAAACATGCATAGTCAGGTGTTCAATGAAGGATTAGGAGAGATAGTTATCATTTTTTAGGGATTATATTTGGATTTCCATCATGCAGAAATTTATATTTCATCATGTTTTATCCTCATCATCTTTGTTTCTAGACGTGATTCAAAATTCCTCTCTGTATTTAGCATATTGTGGTACTTGGTTTCAAATTTTAATTTCCATTTTACTCTTTTTCTGCACTAATGACTAACACTTAGATAAGAAAAAAATAAGATTAAGAACTGCCAATCAAAAAATGATATGGAATTTTGAAGTTGTGAAATGTAAACACCACATTTTGAGAGTTATATTATTATTTTCCATTTGTGCAGAAGATCACCAGTTGTCTTTACTCCATCTGAAGTCAGGTACATAACTGTGAAATTGTTTGTGATTGGCTTGTAACTATTGAGAAATATATTGCTATGTTAAAACTGTTCATCTAATTTATGTTTTATACATGTTGTAACAGGTTTATAAGAATAACTTTTTAAAACACTAAGAAAGCAGGTAATTTCAATTATGCTCACTGCACATACAAGTTGAGATAAGACCTTACATATTTACAGGTATATAATTTTATGGCAGCATTGATTCTATAGGGAAGAGAAATTGTGCTAATATTTCTAATTCACTATATTCATGTAATACATCTCTACATATTGTCTTATATGTCTGTGACTGCCTCAATAGTCCATTTTTGTTTGGTCCATATATTATTTCACAAAAATAAGATGGAAAAAGACAAAAATTAAATCTTTAAAAATATATATAATTAATTTTCAAAATAATAATACCCTTTCATGTGATATCTTCCAATACTATACTAATTTTCCTTCTTAAAACTCAATCCACCCTTTGCACTTTAGTATATCAGAGAAAAATCCAGCGATACGGTGGACAGTTTGGTACGTGTAACACTGAATGCCGTGAAAATGATCAGCAAGAAATATTATATAAAAACTTATATATACCTAATATCTAACATAATGAAAGTCTCCTATGATAATATCTGTATCCATGTATATATACCATAGACTATAGTTACATCTAACCAATTTCTCACACATATAACTGTATAACAACTTAATTATGTCCGTCTTGAATGGAAACTGAAGTTTATCACTACATAGTTTAACCTTAGCTTCTTTTCATGTTTTCCCTAACATATAGAAGTTCTTTATGTACTCGAGACAACTCAACTCTGCTCAAACCATTTATGACTTTCCATATTTTACAAGACCAATCTGCAACTCATATGACCAAGACTATATTTCATAAGGCAGTGAATTCCATGTCAATAATTACCTTGACTAGAACTCTAATGGCACACGGTGTATCCAGCCTTTTCGAAATACAGAGTTACTTCCCATTTGTGCAGGTATCTGATGTAAAAGCATTGTGACGTCATTAAATTCCTATGAAGTCATCATATTTGTTACTGACTGTTTCCATGAATTTTACGCTTGTTTCCATAGAACTTGACGTCACAATTACCTGCACAAATGGGAAGCAACTCTGTATTTCGAAAAGACCGAATTACCATCCTTTGAATATGTGTATTTGAAAAAAAAAATGTGTTTACAGCAAAACATTGTACATGCACATCACATTAGCTAAGGACGACCCTTCCACATTTTGAGGTCAAGGTCAAACTTTAATATATCACATATATAGTAATTTTGTTACGGTACAGTGGCCTTCAATGGACAGCTCTAGATACATCAGAATAATTTCTGTTATTGTATACATCCATACATCCATTTATCCAAAGTGTAACAATTTGACCTGAATTGGAAAAAAGATATCTGAAATCTTTTCTGGGTTGCATCAATGGCATCGAATCATGATACTGAAAATTTTTGTTTTCTAATTACATGTATCATAGTATCGTACTAATTAATAAGAATTCATACTCAGAGACATTTTGATTTTCCACATTTCCAAAGTACACCATTTATATCAGTACTAATTGTTGCATGCCCAATACTGTAACTATTATTTTAATAATTCTGCATGAATTTGTCAGTATGCATGTACTGGTAATATCAATACTATATATAAGATTTGTTATCATTTTTATTTACTAAAATTCAAGGGAGAGTTTGTTTGGTTTTGATGAACTGAAATGTATTTTAATCAATTTATTTGATACGTCAATTTTTGTATAAATCCAAATTTTAAGAAATATGCTTTTTAGTTTCTTATGCCAGTTATTTCTTTTTTTGATTTAACAGTTATATTTGTGTAATTGTAATTCAGCTTGAAATGAATTTTAGATCAATTTGTTTACGTATTTTTAACTTTTATAATATTTTCATTATTAAGGCAAGTATTTTATTTTATTTTCATGTCAAAAATTATATTTTTCTATTTATTTGTTTGAATGGAAAAGCACCAATTTCACACTGCCCTTGTACAATTGCATTAAAATTGGAAATGTTAGGATCTGAAGATTCGGTTTTGAAATGAAAACTTAGCTCGATCAGGATCTGAGAAAACTTGAAGAAAAGCACTTCATTCAGATATGGATCATTTACATTTAGTCCTTGACCTTTCAGTTTTGAATGAAGAGCTAGCTAGCTATAGAGTATTGTTTAAAAGTGATGACTAATGCATAGTCAAAAAATCAATATCCTGGTAAAAATCTTCTCTGAAATTTTAAAGCTATATCCAAATGAGATGATGTTTGAAGAAGAGTAATAGCAGATCATTTTTTTGTCCACTAGGTCACACTAAAACCAGTATGCTACGCACCCTGAACAGCAGCGGCAGGTTCTCACCAAATGAATGGTTACTTCCAGAGACGCGCCAGTTGTTTGAGACCCAGGCCGATAGGCAGAAACAATTAGCCATAGGTAATTACTCCTTCAGATCTTTTTTTTTTTATCATATTTTAGGTGTTGATTTCTCTAGTTCAGTTCACAATTTCTGTCCAAGTAGATGCAAACTCTACTTTCTCAAAAGTTTAATTCATTATAAAGGTAGAAAAAAGACTTTTTTCTTTCTCTTGCTTTGATAGCTTATCATTATTTTCTTTCACCATATGTATCTTTATTTTCCGTTTTTCTTTTTTATTCTCATGTTTTATTAAAACATTTTTCACAATTCAGTCTATTTAAAAAAAATCAATGATCTATATTCATAAAATCTATTAGAGTTGTAACGACATATTTCACATGTTTCAATGGTCTAGACTTCAGCAAGAATTTTAACATTTGTACAGTTAATACATTAATGCACTTCACATCTGATTCAGCATTTCAATCTTGAAAGCATGAAAGTTCTTCAATTATATATTCACATTTTTCAGTTTTACAGAATTTCAATATGTCCCCATTTGTCGTCCCAGACGCTGATGTGGATCATGGTACACATGTATTTTTTTCCCGTTTATTTTTACAATTCAATTTTTTAAATAAATATTTTAATAGCATGTCTGTACCAATGTAGATTGTTGCCATAGGAATGTGCATGTAACAAATGAGTCATGCATGTAACGAACAAATCATGCATGTCACAAAAGAATCATGCATGTCACAAGTGAACCATGCATGTCACAAACAAATCAAGCCATGACAAAAGAAATTTATTCTATTGGTGTGAAATTTAATGATTTTAATACTTTTTCAAAATTCCTGATTTATCTCGTATAATGCATGAAAAATTGAAATGCATGACAGACTGTGAGCAGGCACCTTTAGGATCTGTATAGAAAGCATCAGAAAATTATCAAATAAATAAAAAAAGATTAACCTGTTAGACTGGAATGGGATATTAAGAAGAAACTGTTTGTACATTTTTTCAACTTCAATGTGATGTAAAGGTTGTTTGAACTACATACATTTAATTGTCAGAAACCCGGCACCCCCTATATTTTATTATAAGAATCCCACCCCCTCAAAATGAGATACTGCATTTATTTGAAATCTATTAAATCTACGAAGTAATTGTATGGTTTGGTTTTAGTTTTACAGCGTTACGGAATGTCGCCCTATGTTCTAGATCCTGATGGTACGAAATCGTAATTTGTCCTCAAAACTGTCTGTTATTAACATTACATAGAGCAAATATAAAAATCAGCTAGCAACTTGTATATGTATATATATTTGTATTTAAAAAAGTATTCAAAAAATTTATTGTCTGAAAATACACATAGGTTAGGTCAAGTAGTAATAGACATGGATATTAATTAATTAGCTAATTTAGAATATGTTATGTTCTTTGCTACTACAGAATATATTATGTTTGTTTAAAGCTTGTTGATATTTTTAAAATATTTGCATGAAATTAAAGCTCGGCTGATTTATTCATACTTGCTCATAATAAAATTGATTTCCTTTATATTAATGTGTGGTATTTTTACAAGCTTAATTTTAGAGTGATTAATTTGAGTTGTCTTCTGTTTAACATATAACTGTGAAAACTTACAATAATTGTACCTCTCGTCTTCTCACATTAAACAGCTCAAAAATCAGCAGGTAATTTTGATAATGTAAAGAATTATATATAACACAGACCCCATACCTCATATACACTTAATGTCACTTAATGTAAAGAATACATATTGTTCGTATCAAATTTCAGAGTCGTAGAATTCCTATGTTACATATGTACAATATAGATAATTCACAATATATCAGTAAAAGACATCATTGAATATTGCACCATCACCATATAGTCTTCAAAAAGCATTAAGATTCATTGACATAACATCAAAGTAAATGACCAAGCAGAACATAAAACAGAATTCCTAACTGTTTATGTTAAAAAATCACCAAAGGAGCTGTTAAGATAAGGCGTAAAATCAGCCCTGAAAAGTGGAATTTTGAAAATTGAAATTTCAAGCACCTTTGTTGGTAAAATGTATACCTATACGGCATCCCATCAGAATATGAAGTTATTTTTTATCTGTTTTGCATAATATTGCTAATTTTGGGGTCAAAACTTATCTTTTTCTCATAGAAATCAATAGAAAACGGAAAAGTTTTATTGAACATTGTTCCCCCCGGATATACAGAAAGCCACTTTTACTGGAGATGTGCATCCATGATACAAATTTTTTGGCAAAGTGGGGTTCTGTATCTCCGGGGGGAACACTACCCCAGAGACGAAAAACTAAAATGGAAAGGGGGGTGCATTTTTTAAGAATCGATCT
The DNA here is from genome assembly GCA_028142955.1 of Pinctada fucata. NCBI lineage: Eukaryota > Metazoa > Mollusca > Bivalvia > Pterioida > Pteriidae > Pinctada > Pinctada fucata. The sequence continues at coordinate 2,308,196 of AP027111.1, forward strand.
TTTTGACCATTAAATATTGCACATTTGACTATTTTTCCTCTTTAATCCATAAAACATTGTGTACTCAATATGATTGAATGAAAGATACAAGAATTAGGAACGGAATAAGCAAGAGTGATGTTCATTTCTCCGTCAATGTGTATTTCGCGCTAAAAGGCTTACATTGTAGCCATTGAATGAAGAATAAGACCGTATTTTAAGTTCCGGATTTCATTATTTACCGATTAAAGGAGATAGAACGTTCGAAATCTATTTCTGATACACAATGTAGACATATTTGATGTCTTTTAGCTTATATTTATCCATTTTAGACAAAATATTCAAAAATGTATACGTTTTTTGTCGATATTATCGGATTTTCTATCCAAGCACCCCTACCTCTTTCAACCTTAATTTTACAACCTTAAGAGTTCCTTAACATAATGTAAAACATGTAAAAGTTCTGCAAATACATTATATTTCAATAATGATTCATGTTTTTCTGTATACGATTCGCCATGCTCAAGAAATAAGTCACGAGATTCAGGGCTAAATACAGCCCTTATCTTAACAGCTCCTTAAAACTTTAAAAAGTGTTCAAAATGTTAAAATAATACTTCCTCTTTGATATTATGATTTGTGTGCATGCTTTTTTCTGCAATGAGGCGTATTACTGCATTGATATAGTCAATCCCAGCTGATTTTTGAAAGATAACTAACGTTATTAAGTTGATTCATGCATACAAAATACTAAGAAAGGTGCAAAATTTTGTGATATCCCAATATTATATATTTCTTGATTTAAAAATAGAGATACATATTGTATGCACAATATCGAGGGAGTGTTATACAATTATACATTTTCTCATGACAAGATCAAAGTCCATAAATTAATGCAGATTGGTGGAAAAATTATTTTTTATCAAACAACAAAACTTTTCATTGAATTTCCCTTGCACATAATTTGTTATTGTAATTTAAAAGTATCAATTATCTTTTACTTGCAGAGGCAGAAAGAAGAGAGAAAGCAAAGAAATCAAGAAAAAGAAAAATTATGAAGTATGTTTGTTTGTTTGAAAAATGGTGTAATAGTTTTCCTTTTATTTCTGCATTTATAGTCTTTTTGATTCTTTACTATTCAAGTAAGTAGAACTCTATGTAATACAGTGTTTTATAATTTGGAATAAGGCTGATTACACATATAAATGTATATACTAATCTTTCCACTTGAGGTTTATTTAGGAGTTCTAAGAGTTATCTCTCTTTGTCTGCAAAAGGATTTTACAGTTATATTTGTTTTGCAGAGCCAAGGAAGTGTCCTCTAAGTTATGGTTGAGTAAACATGGACTGGTTGCTAAGAAACAGACAATTCTGGATGCTCTGTCCCCTACCATGGTGCCTCATAAAACAAAGTATGTCCCCATCCTGGACAAACATGTGGTGGCCAAGGTTTTTGATGACGTACGTATTACTTATCAGTTTACACTTTTATCAAAGCTTATTTTGTCTCATTTTCACTGAAAATATACACATGTAGTTAAGACTAAGAATTTTAATTTATATTTTTAAGAACCTTCTATTGAATCTATTCAAAAGTATGAAAAGCCATTTTTAAGTTTATCTTTTACTTTTTGCTTGGAGTTTTTTGATGTCCATATTTATACCCGACATGAGTTATGTTGATATTGCAAATTTAAGAACTGTATGATATCCCTAATATTTCATAAGAGAAGACTTGTAATATCATGAGAAGGAGAGGTATTTTTATCTTTGTTTTTTGCACATTTTTCACAATTCAGATTTTACCATTGGCCCATGTGTCTAGTAAAGCCAGGCAGCAGATCACTCTTGTCAACCCTAATGCTGTAGATCTGAAAAAATACCAGGAAAAAGTACAGAAAAGTGTAGAGTCCTACCAACGGTATGTTTAAGGTTTTTTTGTAGAAAAAAAAAAGAAAAACTCATTAAATGGAAAAAAATTGTATCTGCAATTACATTAAAACCATCTTATGTTATAATATTTGTTTCTTACTCCAGGAAAAAAAGATAAAACATACATTCCTTAAATGAAAACAAATTTAAGTCAAAACTTAGAAAAAAAAAATCAAAACATTGAGTTATGTTTAATACATGATCTAAGAGAAGAATTAAATACATCAGTAAATTTTTCTTTTAAATATATGAAATCATTTACAACAAATATGTATTTCTTGTTACAGGAGACTGGATAAGATTGTATGGGATTCTCTACCATCGTCTGTGCAGAGAGAGTAAGTACAGAACTGACATGACATAATCATTATAATTGCTTATGAAATTTACATTTAAATTTTGCTTTTGAAAGAAAAAATATAAATAAGAACCTATTTCATGCACTCTTTCAAAATGTATCAACTAAAATAGCATGCCACATGGAATTTTGTTGAAAATTTCTAACTGTTTCTTATATTTTCAACTACAGCTTCGACTCTGAGGATCCAATTCCATTTAGTGAAAACCGCATGCGTATGATGAAAGCTCTAGACGACGCAGGTTGGCCAATCAAAGAACAGGATATATTATTATTGGAGAAGGAGATCGAAAGAGGAGAAAAGTACATGCAGCAGGCAGAGGATTTGCGTCGAGCTGCAGACCCTCGGAGACAGGATAGCTTTGAGAAACTTGTCAACGAGCGTTTGAGATCAAGGAGCGTGAGTTCAGCGTCCAGTCGTAGCAGCAGTGGGAGTAGGAGAAGTGGAAGTAAGAGCAGCAGGGGGAGTAAGAGCAGTAGAAGTAGTCACAGTAGTCATAGCAGCAAAAGTCGAAGTCGCAGCGAGAGCAGAGCCAGTCATCATGGCAGCCTAGCGAGTCGTAGTCGCAGTGTCAGTAAAGACCGTAGTGACAAGGATGTGGATGACCTAGATGTGTTTGACGATAAAGCCAGCATCGTCTCGAGTCTCACTGCTGGCTCAAATCACGAACAGGAAGTCAGTCGTACATAATTCTATATGTCCTTTAATTATTAGATGATTGTGTGTACGTTGTTTGAATATGACTGGACTAGTCATGGAGTATGAAAATTCACACATTCTCAAACACTCTCACGGGATTTCTTAGAAATCTTGACTTAGGAATATGCAATAGATCAGCTCAAATATATCTAACTCAAAGAAATAGTTTAAACTATTTTCTGATATTGATGTCCTTACAGTAGACATGCTAGATGGCGGAATGCGTTATAAAAGGAAATTATTATAGCTTGTAGACACCTAACATGTATTTGGATGAGATAAGATATTAAGTAAAAAATGCATGTAAAACATGAACAAATGCAAACTGTCAAATACAGGTAGAAAATACATATGCAATATTTGTGCTTTCTTTGCAAACTGCATGCATTCTCTTAAATATTTCCGAAATAGTTTTGCACAGGTTTTTTTAAGAGGAAGCCATCACCATTTGATAAATATATTACCTAGAGGGATAAATCTTTATGATTTGGAGTTAAGTGCTATCTTAAAGTTATGTTTTTATTCTGTGATTGACTGTTATACTCTGAATCTCTCTGTATACTTATACAATCATTCTGAAAGTCTGAATTGCAATCAACAATTTACTTTCACAATTTCTATAAAAATTTGAACTCGCATAACTGTTTTCTGTGAGTGAAATTTTCAGTGTATATGTAAAGTAGGCTTGCAAGCCATTTTTTCTTGTTGTTTGTTACATAATGCAAAGTTTATTGTACATATATGACGTAGGGATCTAGGGTAGACTAGTCGCGGCCAAAGCAGTATTATATAAACGGCTTATTCTGCACAGTTCTCTACTTGACGGCACGTCTGTGATATTTTTATTGTATAGATTGTAATCAGAGGGGTAAGAAAGGTATAAAGTAGAACACTAAATCTCATTTCATGAATAGTAAGCTTTAGTTTCAATAGAAGACAACTTTTTATACAAATTGTTTTTTCTTCTTTGAGAATTTCTCTTAATTTCTTTGTCATGGAGAAACAATGATTTTGCTTACTTTAAATGCATAATAAAGAATATTTAGATATTCAAGATATTTATTCATAAAAAGATTTGTATCAAGTTTTCATACCTACATGTATGTAGTGAAAGTTTATAAGTCAGTTTGTAGCTGAGAAAATGGAATGTATAACTGGATATTTGTACTTCCTATGTAGTAATTAATGGACATAGTCATTGAAGAAACATACTTTATTAGTTTAGAGTTTGTTTTTTAAATCTTCAATGTACTTGCTCAAATCAGTACAGTAAAAAGCTATTTCATGTTGGGTTTATATTCATCATTTTGAAAAAAAGGTTCTGCCATATGTTTAAAAAATATATTTATTTTATAGACAACAATATTTTGTTAGAAAATTTCAGACTTTACGTCAAGAAAATATTATCTTTTGTAGGATTGGACAGCAAAATAAACAAATTGTCTTCTAAATCTTGATTATTTTCCTCTGTGCTACAATTCACTTGTGATTTCTTCTTTAATTTTATTCTGTAGAAAATATTTAATTTTATTTTCATGTTTTTATGATTTTCTTTATAGATGCATTTTGTTTTATTGAATAAATATAAAAGAGACAAAAATTGATTTTTGTTTAAAAGCCTTATGTGTGATTATATGTATAGAAAATGACAACAACAAAATGTGAGTATAAGTTCATTTGTACGTATTGATTATTGGAATGGTTAGAAACTGTAACAAATCGTGACACAGATATCCATGTACTGACCACCTCCCCCTTACCTTCCTCTCCTACCATGTTAGACGTCTTCAAATTTAATAGCATCATTTTAGAACGGATTAATTTGCAGCATGGACCAGACATGCACGCTTTGGGTACTTAACCCTCGTCAGTGATCCTCAATCTAAACAATGTAATATAACCAGAGTGTGAAAATTATTATATTAAAAAATGTACGGAAAGACGTAGCAGGATGGGTAGGATATGATGCTACAGGACCCACATTTTAGAAATTTCAAGAATTTTGGTTACAGAAATTTTAAAATGTGTTGAAGGGACAGACGATCAACCGAGGTTGATTGAACTTGGCTACATGTGCCCTTGGGGACTCTTGGTCCACCAGCAGTGACACTCACCAAGTAGTACAAATGTTAAACGTCTTCAAATTCAATAGCATCATTTTAGAACAGATTAATTTGATATATTACATTGTGATTCCATTTCATTATCAAAATGATGTCTCACACTCTTTAATTGTTTTATTCATACCAGGAAATTTTGCTGCCACCTTCTTCTGAGTCTTTGAAAATATATGTATTCAAGAGATTCAATCTGTTGACAATGTATAGATACATTTTACTATTAACTTTTTCATACTCCAGCCTAACAGAATAACGGAGAGGATGACCTTGAACCATTGCAGTAAGTTCAAGGTCACAGTAAAAAAAAGATGTAAAACCTTTAAGTTACCTTTACGGTCATAATTTGTAACTGTTTTACAGGATTGATGTCCAGGGCTTGGAGGATATTTTATGACATTGAATTAAGGTCACAAAGTACATGTAAAGAAGTTCTAAAATCTTGTTCATGTCGGCCGGTCCAGGCTATTGCTTTGTAGCCTCTGTTTGGATTTGAAATTAACAGAACTGTTGTATAAGAATATATCTGTCGGTTCTCTACGTGTCTTACTCTGAATCTTTGTGAGAGAATCTGACGTTCCTGATAATCTTATACGAGGGCTGATTGATGTGTTGTGAGCCTCGGTTTTCTTGGATGCAGATCGTATTCTGCCGATAGATTATCTCCAAACAGGACAAACAATCAATGACACATACTATGCTTCACTTCTGACACAGTTATAGGAAAATATTAAACTTGGGCGCCGCGGAAAGCTCACTAGTTAAAGATGTGTTTTTCCATCGGGACAATGCTTCTGTTCACAAGTCTGTCACTGCCACGGCTGCCATTCATGATTGTGGCTTTAATTTGATTGAACATCCGCCTTAATAACCTAAAATTGCTCCATCAGACTTTCATCTATTCCCAAAACTGAGAGCAGCTATTTCTGGCACCCATTTTCAGTCCGATGATGACGTAATACTTGGAGTGGATGGCATTCTAACCAGTCAAGATAAGGAGTTCTTAAAAAGTGGTATTGAGGCCCATGCATAAACACCGGTACCAAACGTGTATAGATACTGAAAGGGATTATGTAGAAAAATAATGCAAAATGTCTGATAAAATTCAAATTCTTCAATACGAGGCTCACAACATATCAATCAGCCCTCGAATATTAAACTGATATGACTTAATGGAATTTAAAAAAACAAACTCTTTAAAAACCGTGTCTAGCATTTTTCAGTCTCTCTAAATTTTGAATGAAATATAATTCTACTTCAAAATCGTCATCAAATGCGTGCATTCCACTGTGTGTCATTCTGAAGAACTGACTGTAATTGGCTGTTGTTTGTTTAAAAAATTAAATGAAAGATTAGATATATTCTGGTGCAAAGAGGGAAATCATTCAATAGCATGTATTCAGACTCTAGAACTAGTTGATCTGATAATGTTCTCACGTGAAAATGACTAGTAGCAAATTGAAAGGAGTAGATTTGTACAAACCCTCTGTAAAATATTTCCTCTTACCCCTAATGGGGAAAATGAAATAGTATTCATGAAAAAACATATTCTAATATTTTTCATGGGTTTTGACTAGATAAAATCTAGAAACAAAACACGTACAGCATTTTCAAGATTTAATTATGATATGTAACATGAGCAAATCTGATAAAACAGACAACCAATAGTAACAGAGGAAGAGGGAAAAGTACTCCAAGTAACACCACGTTACAATGAACATGGACAAGAAATTCATGAAAGGAAGTTTAAAAAAACAACATTTTTCTCATTCAAATACTTAGAATGTCAAAACTTAAAAAAGCTATAAATTAGAAGGTGGCACCATTGGAATGGAATTAAGGGAAATCGGTTATAGCAGTATCAGCACAAATAGCGAAATTTTAACATGACTTGTGCTCATATTGTCCTAATTACCATAATGCTCATTTCAAAATTACAAGAAAAGATAGCATCACAAAAATGTATAATCTTTTATTTTTGTCTTCATAATTCAATTTATTATATTTAAAGTTCAATTAGTTTTTGTGTCGCCTGCGAAGCATAGCGACACTTAGGGATCACTTTGTCCGTTGTCCGTCTGTCCGTCCGTCCGTCCGTCAGTCAGTCCGTCTGTCTGTCTGTCTGTCACACTTTGGGTGTCACAGCCCATAACTTTTAAATGGTAAGTGATAGGGCTTTGATATTTCACATGTGTATTCTTTGTGACAAGACCTTTCTACACATACCATAATTTTTGACCTAGTGACCTTGACCTACATATTTGACCTACTTTTCAAAAATAATAAGATTGCTTATATCTTTTGATTGGTAAGGGATAGGGCTTTGATATTTCACACATGTATTCCTTGTGACTAGACCTTTGTAAACATACCATAATTTTTGACCTTGTGACCTTGACCTAGATATTTGACCTACTTTTCAAAAAAAGTTAAAATTTGCTATATCTTTTGAATGGTTAGTGATAGAACTTTGATATTTCACATGTGTATTGATTGTAACAAGACATTTCTTCACATACCATAATTTTGACCTAGTGACCTTGACCTATATATTTGACCTACTTTAACAAAAAATTAAGATTGTATATATCTTTTGATTGGTAAGGGATAAGGCTTTGAAATTTCACTTGTGTATTCCTTGTAACAAGACCTTTCTGCACATACCATGATTTTTGACCTTGTGACCTTGACATAGATATTTGACCTATTTTTCAAAAAAGTTGGGATTCGCTATATCTTTTGATAGGTTAGTGATAGGTATTTGATATTTCACATGTGTGACAAGACTTTTTTAAACATACCATAATTTTTTACCTAGTGACCTTGACCTACATATTTGACCTTTTTTCTAAGGATTGCGTATATCTTTTGATTGCTAAGTGATATAAGGCTTTAATACTTCACACATATATTTCTTATGATGTGACCTTTGTTTTGTTACCAAAGTATTTAGGTAGGGACCTTGACCTAGTTGATTGACACTATTTTCTGAAAATTTGAGATTGACCATATCTTTCAATTGGTAAATAAGAGGTCTGATATTTCACAGATGAAATTCATTAGACAAGACTTTTATAGTGATACCAGTAATTTTGAACCATGTGATCCACCTCCTAGAATAGGCCGCTTCGCAGGCGACACAAGCATTCCTTGGATTGCTATTTTTACGATTAAGACACGGAAGAAGTTATTCATTTCTGTGAATATTTCGATCTACATTTTAAACCGTCTGAAACAATTTCACAAAACTATAAGAATTTATAAAGCTAGAAAAAGTTCTTTCGTCCACATTTGAAATCACAATAAATCTTGACAAAAAGGAGGTCGAAATGAAAGATGTATACCTCTTCCAAAAAATCCGCGTACTTTAGTGTACTAGACTAGATTTTTTTTTCTGAATATACAAAATGTTATTTTTATGGGCACAGCATATAGAAATATTATATAACAAGGAACAGAGGAATTCTCATTTTATTCTCTAACTAATGAGTTAAAGAAGATCCTGACGATAATCTAAAGTATAGGCTACGTCAGAAAAAATAAATGCAAACTTCTCACATACGCTCTACTGACTGGTAAGCATTATATTCATCACTATTTTGTTGATTTTCGGGTCGACGTAGACCATAAAGTATTTGCTCCCAGAATACAGTCTGTCCCGCGGAATCATTGGTCCATTTAGCGTACGTCATCGTAGTTAACAACATTCTGAGACTGGATGACATATGGCGAAAGTCTATATCCTTGTACAGAATGAGGATCAAAATGTCCCCCCTTTCAGACAGCAGCCTTCTCTGAGCAATCATCAACTCAAAATCACACCATCTACTTTTGGCAAAGTTGTTTGACAAGATTACTATAACTTTTCTACTCTTATTCATATTCTCCACAATATTGTCCGCGATGAATTTTCCGACGTCGAAATCTCTTAAATGAACACAGAGTTTGTAACCCTCTTGATTTTCTACACGAGGGACTAGAGTGTCGTGCACAAACATTCGGTCGTCCTCGGCATATACTAAAAATCCATCATACACAAAGTCGTGACTAGGGAGTCGTGTGTATCCTGGACGACGGCTTGAACGAACAATAAAGAGCCAATGGCGGATATGCCACCTTGAGCGATATATGATTCCTGCTACCAGAAGAATTGTAAGAACTGAAACAGACAATCCGATTATCAAATGTTTCACTTCCTCGCTCAGAGGACAAATTTCCCTATAGGTAAGGGTAATTAAGACTTTACCCTTCAGATTATCAGGAGACTCACACTTTGTTAAGTCTAAACTTGCTACTTTCTCCTGATTGTTTGGACGCTGCAACCAATCGTACAGCCATTTGACGTCTTGGCAGCTACAAGAGAGCGGGTTGCGAGATAGATTCAGAATGTCCAGGTTGTTCAAGAGCGATTCAGGCAAGGTGCTCTGATTGAATATTGAAATTCGATTTTGAGACAGACTTAATCTTTTTATTGTCGAATTATCCCCGAATATTCTTGGTCCGTCAAGTTTAGAGAACTCATTCTTTGACAGGTTCAGATAAATTAGAGATGGAAGAAGTCCACTTAGATTATAAGGTAGATAAAACAACCCTAGATCGTACATAGTCAAACTTATCAGATTTGTTAGAGGTTGGAGCATGCGTTGAAAATCCTTCGTCTTCATGTCAAGATAGTTTCTTGATATATCTAAATTTTGAAGGTTCGGAACATTTGCGAACGCCCCGTATGTATCTAATGAATGTTTTGAAAATATGAATCCATTATTGTAAAAGAAAATGCTTTGCAAGCTGCTGCTGTTAAACGCATTTCCGCTAATATACCGCATTTGAGACATTTCGCTTATTCTCAGCACTTTCAGTGAACGAAGACTTGAAAACGTATTCCGATAAATTATTCGTATTGCATGTCCATTTATGTTAAGTTCTTCAAGTTTATCCAAACACTTAACATTTTCTTGAAGGGTGTACAAATCTGTAATCTTATTGCTAGCAAAATTCAAATATTTAAGATTGGGAAGTTTGTTTTTGCAAAAGTCTGGAAAATATTTATACGAATTAAAAGCCAAATTCAGACTTTGAAGACTATTAAGTCCATTATACCTCGCTGTTCCATTCCTTAAATAGTTTTCTGATAAGTCTAGAGATCGCAAGGTATGGACAGTCTCAAACCAGGAACTGTTGAATCTGCTCATGTTACAACTGATCAAGCTGACATTTTGTACTGAAGAATTTCGTAAACCAGCAAAAAAGTCATTTGGAAAATGATTCCAAGCACTTGTCCAATTAAATCCATCAATCTTCAGTGATACCAGATTTCGTGTTACATTGAATAAAAGGTTCCTCATGACATTTGGCTTGAAATGCTTTTCCTTCTGAAAGACAAGACTCTTCAAATGATGCAGCTGACCAAAGGAATCTTCTGAGACGTTTACAATATGATTGTTCCTGAGGTGTAAATAGGTTGGATTCAGACTCTGCAGATTCTTGAATGTCTTCTGAGTAAGATTTCTTAGATTGCTCCTCTGTATGATTACAGCCTTAATGCAATTCGGTATTTGTGGAATGTAGCTCACATTGGTACAAACTGCAAGATCTGTTTTACATTTGCAATTCATCGGCAGGTTTGTACAGTTAACGTACTCTGTATTACCACATTCTTTGATTTCTGTTCGTGCCTGCACAAGATGTGACAAATCAATGGTTCGTAATAGAATCCATAGCGATAGAACTGTATAAAAGTATCCATGCATTTTTAAACCTTGATCACTAGAAAGCGACCAGAAGACTGTAAATAATACTCTGTTAAAACCCTCTGAAGATTTGTTTCCTTGATCTAATGAGGACAATTTTAAAAATATTTCCATAAATAATCTAATGTATTCGTTGCGTTCTGACCTGATAGAATCTAAAACAAAACATTGTAGAGATTTAATTATAATATGTATGCTCAACAACTCCACACTGTAATGGCCATAAAGAATTAAAAAAAAACCATCATCGAATGAAATAAAGACAAAAGTCCACATCTCTTACCTGCGAACTCTGACAATCTCTCAGTAGATATGATTTATATACATATGATTATGATCAATCTTAAACCTAATGAAATAATCAATAACTGCATAAAAGCATCTTGTGATATAATTAATGAGAGAGAGATCTCATATTATATGAATTATTGCACTAAAAAAGGTGCCCTTTTGAAAAAAAGACCTTTTAAAAAGAAAAAGATAAACAAAATCCTATATCATTTTCATAAAAAATTATACTGAAGCTTCAAAGGTGTTGAAAAATTACCCCCTCCCCATCCTAATTTGTACAGAAAAATATTTTTTATCAATTCAAAAAATTCAAATTCTGCCAAAAAGCATTAATTCATTTTTACGAATGCTGCCAAGGAATTGAATACATCTTAAACTATATAAACATGAATCAAGTAAGGGAGAATATATAATGAAAAAATTCTAACATGAATGAAAAGATAAAATTGCGAGAACACAAATATTTGTCACGAGGGAGGGAGGGAAAAGCAATTCTAAAACAGGTCTTCACTTTCTTTTCACACAGACTATGCCTTATATATCACTCGCTATCCTCTCCCCGACATAGGACCCGACATGCCATGGAGGGGCCTGTGTCGTTCCTTCTCCTCCTCCTTTGGCACGGGGAGGGGGAGAAATAAGAAAGAAACAAAAATAAAGAAACAAAAAAGGGAAAAAAGAATAAGGAAGAAAAAAATGGGAGAGGGGAGGGGGGTTTACGCATATCAACAAGGCAAATAAAATCATACTACAATGTTTACACGAAAAACAATATAAAGCAGCACATGCGGTACTCTTTACAAAACAAATACGATGTCGGTTACAGCACCCAACGCAAGATACCCCCCCCTCCCCCAGATAAGAAAACATCGACTAGACTTAGACAGCAAGAGACAAACAGGGATTCGAGGAACACCAAATACGACATCAAAACACAGAACATAAAAGCCTGCACATTAACAAACGAGATATATTTGGCAATCGTCACCGACTTAGGGCGGCCAAATATGTCACGTTAGTAGCAAATGCTCGGGTGTGCCTCATTACGTGCGCACAACCCTTCCATTTCCAAACGTTCTAGTCTAGTGTCGTATGAAAGTTAAGAAAAGACGTATCAACCAGAAAAGTTGGAGGGAAGGGAGAGGGGATAAGAAAGATAAAAGGAAAGGGAAAAAATAGAAAAAAAGAAAGAAAAAAAGAAAGAGAATATTTCTAGGAAAAAATATGAATATCACTTAGGCAAATAAAATCAAAATACAGTGTCAACACAAAAAATAAGATAAAGTATCACACGTTCTCTATAAAACAAATTTGATTTCGTTTACAGCACCCAACACAAGATCCCTTGGGGGTAAGAAAGCAAAAAAGGAAAGGAAAAAGAAAAGAAAGAGAATATGTATAGGAAAAAATATGAATATCACCACACAAAAAAGTAGAAATTGGGGTATCAAAGCGATGCATGGTCAAAATTCTAGTCTAGTGCCGTATGTAAGTTAAGAAAAGATGTATCAACCAAAAAAAAAATGGAATCTAAAACTCTGCACACATTGCTCAAATAAAGAGACTTCCTGTACAAAAAAATGTGATATCCAAGCACTGCACAAAATGGGGAAGTCCCTTCGGGTACACGTTAAAACATGGCTGCTCTAAAATTTATAGATGCGTAATCTGTATACTTTTTTAAATAGGAGTTCTGATGTTAATATCTTGAAAAAAGATATCGTGAAACTAACAATTACACCATTGAAAGTGAAAGGGTTCAGAAGAAAAAGCAAACGGAATCAATTTAATAACTAAAAGATAAAGCTTAGGAAATTCGTAGAGCCATCTACAATATTTCGATTAGGAAATGAGTTATTTCTTCTAAGTGCTTATTTATGTAGTTATGTTCATAATTTGTACAGTTTATTTCATCTAGATATTTTTTTGGAAATGTGCGTTTCGCTGTTAACATAAAAAAGAATATAGGTTGAAAACATCATGCATATGAAGGCGATATTTCCATATTTCCTTTTAGCATTTATTTGGGTCACGTGGTTCATGCTATTTATAGAAGAATCTCAAAATATTTTAGATGCTTATTATATATTTTATCTAGACAAATTTCGTTGTTAACGCAATTCATGTTATAGATTTCATTCATTGGAAAATAATACGACAGAAAACTGATTGCTTCAAACATAATAGGCACCGAATTTATATGTATTATATGTAGAGCGTGCGGAATAAGATATCATTGCTGGACAGAGGTTATCAAATTTTACCTCAAAATAGATAGAAAAGTCCTGATTATTTGCAATAGGCTTACAATACGTTTCATATATCATTGAGCTGAAAGAAATAATTATAATAAATCAAACAATAAGGCAAGAAATGTGGAAATATGACTATTTCTCAATTTATAAATTTTAATTTGAAAAAAAAGTAGAGGTCGACACGGATTCGAACCAGCAATTCTAAGTTACATTGGCCTAAGGTAAGCGCCTTATCCACACGGCCACAGAACGCTTATGATCTGCAAAGCTTAGGTCACAGCCAATAGATGTATATTGAACGAAGTGATGACCAAGATATATAAATTAGTTCATATTTTCCATATTTTTGCTATTTCACAAACTTTTGCGATAGAATGGTAGGTATCGGATAAAGGATTATTTTTAATAGGGTCATCTTATTTTTCCATAGAATTTGATATGAACTCTGAAGTCCCATAACTCTTAGAGGAACCAGCTTTTTGAAAAACGAACTGGTGAAACTTTTTCAATAAAGTTTTACATCATAACTATAACATAAGTTTAGACGTCCAAACTCAATAAATGGGTTAATCAGTCATCCCTAATTATACATCTAATGCTTAGAAAATTATCCTTTATCTTTGTTAATAACAAACGTACGTACAACGTTGTACTTATCGTTTCTATTGTTTGAATACATTTTAAAAAGAAAGTGGTTCTATTCTTCATTTCACGCTTTCTGAAAAGAAGAAATATGTTTATTATTATTAAAGTTTTCATCAGATAACAAAAAGAAGGGAGGAGATCTCCAACAAGACCCCGTTGCAGCATCAATAGTAAAACACCAAAAACACCCGATGCAAAAACACAAAAGACGAGTACAGCACGAGACGGAAAAGAGACACACGACCTGTAAACATCAAACATAAAAGACTACACATAAACCAACGAGACCAATGGGTAACCGGTGCCGACTTTGGACGGCCATCTGTCACGCAAGTAGCAAATGGTGTGGTTATCCTGGATTACGTGCGCACAACCCTCTCACTTCTCCAATTACCCAGAGGTCTCGAAGAACGTGCAATTGTGGTGTAAAACAACCTCCTCACTGTAAGATGACATCACAAAAAACAAGACCGCAAAACGCAGAGACACAGATGAATATGTAAATGGATATAAAAAGAGGGCATGCGTAATACAGTCCGTGCTCTGCCGGCTGTAGCGAGCTCATGTATGTAATCACCCGAGGAGTCCGACTGACATTCAGAGAGGACAGGTGGTCGGGGCCCTGTCTTCTCTAAAGAGGTTTGGACAGGGCCCGTCATGGAGTCCCGTCGTCACAGTCAGTCAGAGTGCAAGTCTCAAGGATGCGCTTGTACATGACTGTAGATTGGTCAAGTACCAAGCCTAGTGTCCGTCTGGTGACATTAGGATCATATCCACGGTATAAAAGGCGTTTGATGATTCTGACGCATTTTCGATGGTTATGCTGCCTACCTTTGATCCTTTTTATTTTGTTTATCATATCACCATAAAAGAAGCAACTTCATAACGTACATGATTCAAGGATATTTTTGAAATATTCTGTGTATCGCCTCTCTCGACACAACCCCACTGATATGGAGATTTTCGGCATATAAATATGGCTTCAATCATTCTTTGTACAACAAATATACCGGTTCCTTTGGGTTCTTTTGGGCATTGGGAGGGAGGGGAAAGCAAACAGGTCCTCACTTTCTGTTCACACAGACTATTCCTTACGTATCACCCGCTACCCTCTCTTCGACATAGATCCTGACATACCATGGAGGGGATGTGTCGTTCCTTCTCCTCCTCCATTGGGGGTAGGGGGAGAAAGAAGAAAGAAAAAAGGAAAGGGAAAAAAAGTAAAAAAAAATAAGAGAAAAAAAGGAAAGGGAAAAAAGTAAAGAAAATAAAGAAAATGAGGAAGAAAAGAAAGAGAATATTTTTAGGAAAAATATATGAATATCACTTAGGTAAATAAAATCATACTACAGTGTCAACACAAAAAAATAAGATAAAGTATCACACGTTCTCTATAAAACAAATTTGATTTCGTTTGCAGCACCCAACACAAGATCCCGACACCTTCCCCCGTATAAGACAAAGACTAGACATAGACAACAAGAGACATACAGTAACACCATATACGACATCAAACATCAAACACAAAATACTGCACATAAACCAGCGAGACCATTTGGCAATCGGCACCGACTTAGGGCGGCCAAATATGTCACCTTAGTAGCAAATGGTAGGGTGATCCTGATTACGTGGGCAAAACCCTCCGATTTTAACGGTTACCCAGATGCCTCGAAGAAAACACAAAGATTGCTATGTATAACAACTTCCTCATTGTAAGATCACCACACAAAAAGTAGAGATTTGGGTATCAAAGCGATGCATGGTCAAAATTCTAGTCTAGTGCCGTATGTAAGTTAAGAAAAGATGTATCAACGTGAAAAATTTGGAATCTAAAACTCTGCACACATTGCTCAAATAAAGAGACTTCCTGTACAAAAAATGTGGTATCCAAGCACTGTACAAAATGGGGAAGTCCCTTCGGGTACACGTCAAAACATGGCTGCTCTAAAATTTATAGTTGCACAATCTGTATACTTTTTAAGATAGGAGTTCTGATGTTAATATCTTGAAAAAAGATATCGTGAAACTAATAATTACACCATTGAAAGTGAAAGGGTTCAGAAGAAAAAGCAAACGGAATCAATTTAATAACTGAAAGATAAAGCGCCATATACAATATTTGGTTAAGTAAATGAGTTATTTCATCTAAGTGCTTATTTATGTAGTTGTGTTCATGATTTATACAGTTTATTTCATTTAAATATTTTTGATGGAAATGTGCGTTTCGCTGTGAACATAAAAAAGAAAATAGTTGAAAACATCATGCACTTATATGAGGTGATATTTCCAAATTTCCTTTGAGCATTTATTTGGGTCACGTGGTTCATGCTATTTATAGAAAAATCTCAAAAGATTTTAGATGCTTATTATATATATTTCATCTACACTAATTTCGTTGTTAACGCAATTCATGTTATAGATTTCATTCATTGGAAAATAATACGACAGAAAACTGATTGCTTCAAACAGAATAGGCACCGAATTTGTATGTATTTTATTTAGAGCGTGCCGAATAAGACATCATTGCTGGACAGAGGTTATAAAAGTTTTACCTCAAAATAGATAGAAAAGTCCTGATTATTTGCAATAGCCTTACAATACGTTTAATATATCATTGAGATGAAAGAAATAATTACAATAAATAAAACAATAAGGGAAGAAATGTGGAAATATGACTTTTTCTCAATTTATAAACTTTTATTTGAAAAAAAAGGTAGAGGTCGTCACGGATTCGAACCAGCGACTCTATTTAATATTGGCCAGAGGTTAGCGCCTTAACCACTCGGCCACAGTACGCTTATGATCTATAACCTTTAGGTTATAGCCATTAGATGTATAATGAACGAAGTCATGTCCAAGATATTGAAATTATGTATATAAATTAGTTCATATTTTTCATATTTTTTGCTATTTCACAAAGTTTTGCGATAGGATGGTAGGTATCGGATAAAGGATTATTTTCAATAGGGTCATCTACTTTTTCCATAGAGTTTTATATAAACTCTGAAAGCCCATAACTCTTAGAGGAACCAGCTTTTTCATAAACGAATTGATAAAAGGTTTTCAATAAATTTTTACATCATAACTATATCATTAGTTTAGAAGTCATAACTCAATAAATGGGCGAACCAATCATCCCTAATTATACATCTAATGCTTCGAAAATTAGTCTTTATCTTTGTTTATAACAAACGTACGTACAACGTTGCTCTTATCGTTTCTGTAGTTTGAATACATTTTATCAAGAAAGTGTTTCTATTCTTCAGTTCACGCCCTCTAATATGAAGAAGTATGCTTATTATTATTAATGTTTTCATCAGTTAACAAGAAGCAACTTCATAACGTACATGATTCAAGGGTATATTTGAAATATTATGTGTATCGCCTCTCTCGACACAACACCACTTATATGGAGTTTTTCGGCATATAAATAGGACTTCAATCATGCTTTGTACAACAAATGTACCGGTCCCTTTTGGGTTTTTTTCGGGTATTGGGAGGGAGGGGAAAGCAATTCTAACACAGGTCCTCACTTTCTGTTCACACAGACTATCCCTTAGGTATCACCCGCTACCCTCCCTTCGACATAGATCCTGATATACCAAGGAGGGGCCTGTGTCGTTCCTTCTCCTCCTCCTTGGGGGGGGGGGGGGAAGGGGGGGGGGGGGAGAAATAAGAAATAAAAAAAAAGGAATGGAAAAAGAAAAGAAAAAATGAGGAAGAAAAGAAAGAGAATATGTTTAGGGGAAAAAATATGAATATCACTAAAAATCATACTACAGCGTCAACACAAAAAATAAGATAAAGTATCACACGTTCTCCAAGAAACAAATATGATTTCGTTTACAGCACCCAACGCAAGATCCCGACCCCCCCCCCCCCCCCCGAATAAGACAAAGACTAGATATAGACAGCAAGAGACATACAGTAACACCATATACGACACCAAACACCAAACACAAAATACTGCACATAAACCAACGAGACCATTTGGCAATCGGCACCGACTTATGGCGGCCAAATATGTCACCTTAGTAGCAAATGGTATGGTCATCCTGATTACGTGTATAAAATCCTCCACTTTTCCCGGTTACCCAGATGCCTCGAAGAAAACACAAAGATTGCTATGTATAACAACTTCCTCAGTGTAAGATCACCACACAAAAAAGTAGAGATTTGGGTATCAAAGCGATGCATGGTCAAAATTCTAGTCTAGTGCCGTATGTAAGTTAAGAAAAGATGTATCAACCAGAAAAAATTGGAATCTAAAACTCTGCACACATTGCTCAAATAAAGAGACTTCCTGTACAAAAAATGTGGTATCCAAGCGCTGTACAAAATGGGGAAGTCCCTTCGGGTACACGTAAAACATGGCTGCTCTAAAATTTATAGATGCGTAATCTGTATACTTTTTTAAATAGGAGTTCTGATGTTAATATCTTGAAAAAAGATATCGTGAAACAAACAATTACACCATTGAAAGTGAAAGGGTTCTGAAGAAAAAGCAAACGGAATCAATTTAATAACTTAAAGATGAAGCTTAGGAAATTCGTAGCGCCATCTACAATATTTCGTTAAGTAAATGAGTTATTTCATCTAAGTGCTTATTTATGTAGTTGTGTTCATGATTTATACAGTTTATTTCATCTAAATATTTTTGGATGGAAATGTGCGTTTCGCTGTTAACATTAAAAAGAAAATACGTTGGAAACATCATGCATATGAAGGCGATATTTCCAAATTTCCTTTTAGCATTTATTTGGGTCACGTGGTTCATACTATTTATAGAACAATCTCAAAAGATTTTAGACGCTTATTATATATTTTATCTACACTTATTTCGTTGTTAACGCAATTCATGTTATAGAATTCATTCATTGGAAATTAATACGACAGAAAACTTATTGCTTCAAACAGAATAGGCACCGAATTTATATGTATTTTATTTAGAGCGTGCAGAATAAGACATCATTGCTGGACATAGGTTATAAAAGTTTTACCTCAAAATAGATAGAAAAGTCCTGATTATTTGCAATAGCCTTACAATGCGTTTAATATATCATTGAGATGAAAGAAATAATTACAATAAATCTAACAATAAGGGAAGAAATTTGGAAATATGACTTTTTCTCAATTTATTAACTTTTATTTGAAAAAAAAAGTAGAGGTCGACACGGATTCGAACGAGCGACTCTAATTAACTTTGACCAAAGGTTAGCGCCTTAACCACTCGGCCACAGAACGATTATGATCTGTAAATGTTAGGTTATAGCCATTAGATGTATAATGAACGAAGTCATGTCCAAGATATTGAAATTATGTATATAAATTAGTTCATATTTTCCATTTATTTTGCTATGTCACAAACTTTTGCGATAGGATGGTTGGTATCGGATAAAGGATTATTTTGAATAGGGTCATCTACTTTTTCCATAGAGTTTAATATAAACTCTGAAGGCACATAACTCTTAGAGGAACCAGCTTTTTCAAAAACGAATTGGTCAAAGTTTTTCAATTAACATGATTCAAGGGTATATTTGAAATATTATGTGTATCGCCTCTCTCGACACAACACCACTTATATGGAGATTTTCGGCATATAAATAGGACTTCAATCATGCTTTGTACAACAAATGTACCGGTCCCTTTGGGTTCTTTCGGGCATTGGTAGGGAGGGAAAGCAATTTTAACACAGGTCCTCACTTTCTGTTCACATAGACTATCCCTTACGTAACACCCGCTACCCTCTCTTCGACATAGATCCTGACATACTATGACCTCGCAAGATGTCTAATAGTGCAGTACTTGCACCTCAGCAAACGGTTGTCTAGATTTTCACAATAAAAAGGAAAACTCCGATTGACTGTATCTTACTCGATCACTTTATTTTGTCGGGAAACCGATCAGTACGCAGGCTGATCTCCAACTAACCTTACGCATAGACAAAATGGTATATAAACAAGGTAACAACAATTAATATAACAATTAAAAGATTAACAAGTAAGAGTAATTAATGTCACTAGCACTGCCTCGGGTATTTATCATAATTGATCTCAAAGTGGGAAGAAGGAAGGATTACACAATCAAAAAAAGCCGAATTATAAAGATTAATATATATAATTTAAGATTGTCAATTTAGAAAATGTCCTAAAGAAATGGATGCCTAATTAGCACGGTCATATCTGCCTCCGCCCCCTCTAAAACACGTCCCGTGTTTTTCTTCTTTTCCTGTCATCGCCTTGGAAATCCTTTCTTTGATTTTCCTCGACCAGTACAAGGGATCCTCATACAGAACTCGTAATTACGACAGCTTTTATGGCATTTTGGGCGAGGATCATAGACTTGATCAAATTCACTCGTTGTTGGCGGTCGAATATATCCTCTGCCTCTCCATGATTGTTGCCGTTGACTTTGGCCGTAAGCATGATGTCTGTGATTTGAAACTGTCGCGATTTCAGGGACACATCTACATCATTCTAATTCGGTGCGGAGTTCAGCATTCTCTTTTAAAAGATATTGAATTCTGCCATCTTTACCTGCGACGAGCTTGGTTAAGTCCTTGACTTTCTGTTCCTTATCTGAATGGCATTTTCTTTCAATTTCAAGGATATGCTCTAATTCATCAATTTCCTCTTCTAGTTTAGCTTGTTCTTCTTTAAGGACAGTTTCTATATATAAAGATTCATTATTTATCTTACTGAATGGCAGTACTGACATCAGTTTTCTCCTTGATTCAAACTCGAATTTTCTTACTCTGTTGCGCGTTGCCTTTTTCTTTGATTTCTTTGCTTTTTGTAACACTTTTTCCGTTTTAACCGATATCGATGTCTTAGTTGTTGAGTCTCTTTGAATGGCGCTGATGGTGACGTTCCTCCGGGAAATCCGTGTAAAACACATCCGTGAGAAATGTCCCATGTGACTGTAACATAAATGAATACACATTGCTCACAAAGACGCTTTATGTAAATACGTTCTATCTTTTAAACGTTTCATTGACTAAGATATATTGGAATCGTCCATATCCTGATGTACCCTTTTTGTTAAGCATAATAGACTTCCCCAACAGTATATAAAGCCCGATTCTCTCATTATTCTTTTACTTCGCTTGGTGTGAACGTCTCGATCGCATCTTAAAGCCTCTACCTGTGTAAGCAGTATAGCTTAATACTCTTACTTGTAGTGAGCCTGAATAAGGCTAAAGGCCCGAATAGATCCGTACTACATATAGAGTGACTGGCTGGTTGGACAACCATTTGTTTGGGACACGACGTGTGCTCACTGATCGAGTGTCTATCACTCGGTGTGTGCCAGTGACAGGGATAGGAGGAGAGCCAAGGCTCGTGGCAGTCATCTGTCAGTATACAGTGCATAGCACTGGGTAGTCCGACTTGCAGACCTACGACGGTGTTATCTGTTTTTTCGTCTTCGGTCTGACTGCTATGCATAGGCAAAACTTGAGAATTTTTGTGCGAAAAAATTTCGGCAAGTCGTCCTTTTTTTGACAAATTCCAGTCTCTTTAACCAAAAAATAACTCACCCAGTCCTCCTGCCACTAAAAATCCCCTCTAAGCCTGGTTTCACCTCTTCTTCCCTTCCGATTTTCCTCTGATCGACGACAGTTTGTCATGCGCACAGAGGTGAAACCGGGCCTAGAGGGGATTTTTTAGGGGGAGGAGGACTGGGTGAGTTATTTTTTGCTTGAAGAGACTAGAATTTGTCAAAAAAGGATGACTTTCCCGAATTTTTTTTTCACACAGAAATTCTCAAGTTTTGCCTACGCATAGCAGTCAGACCGAAGACGAAAAAACAGATAACACCGTCGTAGGTCTGCAAGTCGGACTAAGCACTGGGGAGCGGTGCGCGTCACTCGTCACTTGACGTGCAAGGTAGCTTGGCTGAGCGCTGTTGACAGTACGCGCTGAAATATAAACAATAGGGCGAAGTTGGTCACATTAAAGTTCATTTGTTGTTTTCATTGTTAATACTCCAATCATTTGATGTACATATATTTGATTCGTTTTGTTTTACTCCAATCACTTGTATTTAGACAGACAGTCTAAGGAAAACTAATGGTATATCTCTGTGTAAATCAGAGGCGAACCCCGGATATATGATCGCTCGCATATACTTCACGTTACATATTTTGGTGGCTAGCGGTGGTTCTTGATTATTTTAATTTGCAATATACCATTTGTTAACTTTGAACTTTGTTTATTATTCAATGATGGATAGTGTTGCTGATTTGACGGACGAGATTACTCGCCTTGAGATTGACATAGCAGCCATATAGTCGCATCTATCGAGGCATTCGACCCCTATAAGTTTACCTTCCAGAGGGAGACGCAGTGCACTACATGTCCCTTTGACTCAGCCACGTACGCCTCGCACCCCATCACAAGATAGGAGGGTGAGATTCCAGAACGCAGCGCAAAGCAATGATTATACAGGTCCTGTCAGTAACATGCAAAATAACAATGCAGTGAGCGACCCAGGGCATAATACTGGAGCTAGTAATACGGGAGCTACAGCACGGCGCTCTATTTCGCCAATATTAAACAGAAGTAGGGCAGATCAGAGTAGTTTTGGATACCTGAAGAGCATTGTAAAGCCTGCAACATACGACGGGAAGTCTTCCTGGATAGACTTTAAGTCCCACTTCGACATATGTGCGGACTTGAATGAATGGACCAATGATGAAAAAGGGATGTACCTTGCAGTTGCATTACGCGCAGGTGCACAGGCGGTATTAGGTAACTTACCTGCCGCGTCACGTAAAGATTTTACTGAGCTCTGCAAAGCACTAGAAGACAGATATGCCCCCGCCAACCAGATGGACTTGTACATGGCTCAACTTAAGGACAGGAAACAAAAGGCTTCGGAGTCTGTCCCCGAGTTAGGTCAAGATGTTCGGAGACTGACAAACTTAGCGTATGCTAAGGCACCCTCTGATGTACGCGAAACTCTTGCCATGGAATACTTTATAGATGCATTACACAGCCCCGACATGCGTCTCAGAATTAAGCAATCAAGACCCAAGTCTTTGAACGAGGCTGTCTGCCTTGCTGTTGAATTAGATGCATTTGATAATGCAGAAAAGAGCAGACAAGAATTAGGAGGTTTAGTTAGGGCGACAGATAGCTCACGAGGCAATGACATGTCACCAATACAGAGAATTGTGGATGAGACTAATAAGGCTCTGGCAGATATGCGCAAAGAGATAAAGGAAATGAAGGTGAGTCAAACTAGGACCCTTCAGGCGCAGGCACAAGGCGGTCAAGTCACGCATCCTGGCATTCAGAGACAAGGTAGATATAGAGTAAAGTGCTACTTTTGCGGGAAGGAAGGACACATAAAGAGAAAGTGTGAAGCTTTCCTTAAGCAGCAGGAAAAGAGGAGTAATGATTCTAAAAAAGTAGGTAAAGAAGGAAAACCAAAAGAGGGTAGCTCACGCTCGCTCTCCTTGGGATCAATGGACAGTGCTAATAGGGCCGGACAAACTGGCTTATTCATCAATGCCGTAGTCAATGACAAAGCAGCAAAACTGTTGGTGGACACAGGAGCAACAGTGACGATAGTTTCACCTGAGATAGCGGGTGATAGGCCAATTGATGAGATCCATACCAACGTGCTTGTCGCTGATGGGACTCCTCTGAGAATTAAGGGGAAGACGACATTGCCTGTATCTGTAGACGGTGTATGTACAGATCACAATGTTGTTGTAGCAGACATTGGTATTGATGGTATACTTGGCCTGGACTTTATGAAGAGTCATGCCTGTCACATTGACATTGTCAACAATTCTATTACTCTGGATGGACGTTCAGTCAATATGAATATGGAAGGTCAAGACGGTTGTTACCGAGTTCTACTGGAGCAATCAGTACATGTTCCACCCATGTCAGAAGTACTCACTCTTTGTCGTGTTCAGACAATGGATGGCCAAGTTGTATCTAATCTTGGGCTTGGCATGGTAGAACCTATAGAAAGTTTCACAAAGTCAGACCGTGGCATAACAGCCAGAACTCTGACTGACAGCCCAGATAAAGTACCAGTGCGTATAATGAACGTGCAAAGCACTGACCAAACCATCAAGAAAGGCACTTGTGTTGCACAGTATACACCTGTAGCTGAGGTATTTGTCAATGACAGATGTCTACCTGGAGAGAATACAGCAGTGCCTGGTCATTTGAAAGACCTGTACGAGGATACGAAATCAAGACTGAGTAATGACCAGAGTGCTGAGTTTGAAAAGTTCCTCATTAAGTACCAAAGTTTGTTCGCCAAAGACGACTTGGACTTGGGTAGAGCGGAGTCAATCAAGCATCGCATAAATACAGGAGATACACATCCTATTAAGCAAGCTCCTAGGCGTTTACCTGAACATATGCACGCTGAAGTAGAAAAGCATATCGATGCTATGCTTGAGAAGAAGGTCATACATCATTCAAAGAGCCCTTGGTCATCTCCAATAGTATTAGCCAAAAAGAAAGATGGCTCAACACGCTTCTGTGTTGACTACCGCAAACTGAATGATGTAACAATAAAGGATGCTTATCCTTTGCCTCTCATTCAGGAGTCGCTTGATCATCTTTCTGGTGCCGAGTGGTTCTCTACCCTCGACCTATGCATGGGATACTGGCAGGTGGCAGTCAATGATGATGACAGGGAAAAGACTGCATTTGCGACAAGAAAAGGCCTCTTTGAATTTTCAGTCATGCCTTTCGGGCTTTGCAACGCCCCTGCCACATTCCAAAGACTAATGGAATCAGTACTTCGAGGATTACAGTTTGAGACTTGCCTCGTCTACTTAGATGACATAATTGTTTTAGGAAAAACCTTTGAAGAAATGGTAGGCAATCTCTCAAGTATATTTGATCGTCTCGCCAGTGCAGGACTCAAGCTCAAAGCCAAGAAATGCAAACTGTTTGCATCGGAAGTCGAGTACTTGGGGCATGTCGTATCAGAGGCTGGAATAACTACAAGCAGTGACAAGACGCAATCCATTGTCAACTGGCCAGTTCTTCAGAACGTATCTGAAGTGAGATCTTTCTTGGGCTTATGCAGCTATTAAAGACGGTTTGTACCCAACTTTGCTTCAGTAGCTGATCCTTTACACAAGTTGACAAAGAAAGGAACCAATTTTGTTTGGACAAAAGCTAGTCAAAACGCATTTGACAGACTGAGAGAAGCTTTGACGTCATCACCTATCCTGGCAAATCCAGATCTATCTAAGCCTTTCATACTGGACACTGATGCCAGCGACCAATCAATAGGTGCAGTATTGTCCCAGAACATAAATGGATCAGAAAGGGTTTGCGCATACGCCAGTAGAACTTTGTCTAAGTCGGAGCGCAAATACTGTGTAACTCGCAAGGAGCTTCTGGCTGTCGTCCATTTTGTTAAACATTTCCGCCATTACCTATATGGAAAGAAGTTCCTCATACGGACAGACCACAGTTCTCTACGCTGGCTCATGCAGTTCAAGAACCCGGAAAACCAATTAGCAAGGTGGTTGGAAGTTCTGTCTGAGTTTGACTTCACAATCCAGCACAGACCAGGCAAGCAGCACGGCAATGCTGATGCATTAAGCAGAATACCTTGCAGACAGTGTGGTTACCATGATGGTTGGGACAAGGTTGACAGGACAACAAGTCACGTATGCAGTGCCTCTGTAGCTGACATATCCATGAAGCGCATACAAGAAGAAGACAAAGACCTGCAGAAAGTTAAATCATGGTTAAACACTAAGGTACGACCAGATTCTAAACTGATGGAGGGAGAAAGTTACTTTCTGAAATCCCTATACAGCCAGTTTGACAGGCTTTCTGAGATGCAGGATATTGTTTGCAGACAAGATATCGATTCTGATACAAATACAGTGCGATACCAAGCAGTTGTTCCACTCAAGCACCGTCGAACTGTCCTTCAGTATTGCCATGATGAGAGGACAGCTGGTCATCTAGGGATACGAAAGACCCTTGAGAAAGCTAGACAGAGCTATTACTGGCCAAAGATGCAAACTGACGTTAGGCAGTACGTCAATGGATGTGAATTTTGCACTAAACGCAAAGGTGAAAACAAGACAAAGAGGGCACCAATGAAGTTAGTACAGACAAGAAAGGAGGGGATCTCCAACAACACCTAGTTGCAGCATCAACAGCAACCTCCCAAAACACCCATTGTAAAACACAAAAATGACACGCACAGAAAGAGACGCAGTAGTACAATGAACGCCAAATCACAGAAAAACATAAAACACAAATGACTACACATAAACCAACGAGACCAATGGGCAAACGGTGCCGACTTAGGACGGCCATCTGCCTCGTCAGTAGCAGACGGTGTGGTTATCCTGGATTACGTGCGCACAACCCTCCCACTATTCCGATTACCCAGAGGTCTCGAAGAACGTACAATTGTGGTGTAAAACAACCTCCTCACTGTCAGATGACCACACACAAACAAGACCGCAAGACGCAGGGGCCCAAGCAACACAGATGAATATGTAAATTGATATAAAAAGAGGGCATGCGTAATACGACCTGTGCTCTGCCGGCTGTAGCGAGCTAATGTATGTTATCACCCGAGGAGTCCGACTGACATTCAGACAAGTTACCCAATGGAGCGCATTGCTCTTGATATTTTGGGCGAACTTCAAATTACTGTGGCTGGCAACAGATATGTATTGGTTATATCGGACTACTATACAAAGTGGACGGAAAGCTTCCCAATGCAGAACATGGAGGCTAGAACTGTTGCTAGGATTTTGGTTGAACAAGTGGTATGCAGGTTTGGTGTACCAGCAGCATTGCACTCTGACCAGGGTAGTCAGTTTGAGAGTAACCTCTTCAAGGAAATGTGCTTACTGTTGGGGATTAAGAAGACACACACTACGCCTTATCATCCACAGTCAGATGGCATGGTGGAGCGATTCAATCGCACGTTGACAGCCATGCTAAGTGCGTTTGTGAACAATAATCACAGTGACTGGGATGTGCAGTTACCATTTGTTATGATGGCTTACCGCTCATCTGAGCATGAAACCACAGGCTTCACCCCGAACGCCCTTATGTTGGGTGGAGAGGTATCCACACCTCTTGACATAATGTTCGAGATGCCATCTCCTATAAAGGCAATCCCTCAGACTGATTGGTGTTGGCTTTTACAAGAGCGGATGGAAAATGCCCACAGACATGTCAGAGTACATACTGAGCAATCCATGGTGAGACAGAAACACTACCACGATAGGAAACTTCACTGGGAAAAATATTCCTCAGGTGACAAGGTATGTGTGTTTTTCCCTAGGACACAACCAGGCAAGTCACCGAAGTTTACCACTTATTGGAATGGTCCTTACACAGTGAAGAAAAAGATGTCAGATGTAAACTATCTGGTAGACTGTGGTAAGCGTGGAGCAGACCAAGTGATACATGTCGACAGAATGCGGCATTTGAGAGGACAAACACTGATTGGTGAAGACATCCCCGAAACGGGCTTGGACCAAATTGCAGACCAACCAGGCGATGAGTCAGTTGTAAAGGATGACAACTCAAGTCATGATGACATTGGCAATGAAGCGGCCTCAGATCCTCCAGTCAGACCATTCAGAAGCAGGAGACCGCCTGCATATCTGAAAGACTATGATACAGACTATAAGTTCTGACTGACTTGTATATATACATAGTTTAGCATAGGTAATGCTTTGTTTGATTGTTTTAAGGTTTTGTTCTTTTTTTTCATGTGATTATGATTTTACATTCGAGGACGAATGTCATCGGAGGCGTGGGTTGTGTAACATAAATGAATACACATTGCTCACAAAGACGCTTTATGTAAATACGTTCTATCTTTTAAACGTTTCATTGACTAAGATATATTGGAATCGTCCATATCCTGATGTACCCTTTTTGTTGAGCATAATAGACTTTCCCAACAGTATATAAAGCCCGATTCTCTCATTATTCTTTTACTTCGCTTGGTGTGAACGTCTCGATCGCATCTTAAAGCCTCTACCTGTGTAAGCAGTATAGCTTAATACTCTTACTTGTAGTGAGCCTGAATAAGGCTAAAGGCCCGAATAGAGCCGTACTTCATATAGAGTGACTTGCTGGTTGGACAACCATTTGTTTGGGACACGACGTGTGCTCACTGATCGAGTGTCTATCACTCGGTGTGTGCCAGTGACAGGGATAGGAGGAGAGCCAAGGCTCGTGGCAGTCATCTGTCAGTATACAGTGCATAGCACTGGGGAGCGGTGCGCGTCACTCGTCACTTGACGTGCAAGGTAGCTTGGCTGAGCGCTGTTGACAGTACGCGCTGAAATATAAACAATAGGGCGAAGTTGGTCACATTAAAGTTCATTTGTTGTTTTCATTGTTAATACTCCAATCATTTGATGTACATATATTTGATTCGTTTTGTTTTACTCCAATCACTTGTATTTAGACAGACAGTCTAAGGAAAACTAATGGTATATCTCTGTGTAAATCAGAGGCGAACCCCGGATATATGATCGCTCGCATATACTTCACGTTACATGACCACACTTGAAACACTCCGAGACCTGTGCGGGACATGGTTTCCATAAATGGAAAATTCCGCATTGTCCACATGGTCTTCCATACATCGGTGATATCCAAGATGGTCCGAAATAATTGTCCATGAAATTATTCATTTTGGGGAAATTAGCTTGTAGAGTCCAAAATCAGGTACTAAAAGGAATCGTGCGTCGAGCTAAAAAGTCGACATACCCGGATTCTCCACCAATTATGACCTCGCAAGATGTCTAATAGTGCAGTACTTGCACCTCAGCACAAAGTTGTCTAGATTTTCACAATAAAAAGGAAAACTCCGATTGACTGTATCTTACTCGATCACTTTATTTTGTCGGGAAACCGATCAGTACGCAGGCTGATCTCCAACTAACCTTACACATAGACAAAATGGTATATAAACAAGGTAACAACAATTAATATAACAATTAAAGGATTAACAAGTAAGAGTAATTAATGTCACTAGCACTGCCTCGGGTATTTATCATAATTGATCTCAAAATGGGAAGAAGGAAGGATTACACAATCAAAAAAGCCGAATTATAAAGATTAATATATATAATTTAAGATTGTCAATTTAGAAAATGTCCTAAAGAAATGGATGCCTAATTAGCACGGTCATAATACCATGGAGGGGCCTGTGTCGTTCCTTCTCCTCCTCCTTGGGGGGGGGGGGAGGGGGGAGGGAGAAATAAGAAAGCAAAAAAGTAAAGGAAAAAGAAAAGAAAAGAGATGAGGAAGAAAAGAAAGAGAATATGTTTAGGAAAAAATATGAATATCACTAAAAATCATACTACAGCGTCAACACAAAAAAATAAGATAAAGTATCACACGTTCTCTATAAAACAAATTTGATTTCGTTTACAACACCCAACGCAAGATCCCGACCCCCCCCCCCCCCCCCCCCGAATAAGACAAAGACTCGACATAGACAGCAAGAGACATACAGTAACACCATATATGACATCAAAACACCAAACACAAAATACTGCACATAAACCAACGAGACCATTTGGCAATCGGCACCGACTTATGGCGGCCAAATATGTCACCTTAGTAGCAAATGGTATGGTCATCCTGATTACGTGTATAAAATCCTCCACTTTTCCCGGTTACCCAGATGCCTCGAAGAAAAGATTGCTATGTTTAACAACCTTTTATTTCTGCAAAGGTTGATAATTTCAAAGCTCTAAGTCAAGCACAAGGCGAGGTACACCGATTTTTGTGTCCACAATGGACGTCAAATTGTTTACTCGACAGTTTTGTGGTCAGCGAGGTTTTACGTATATCGATGTCAAATTCTGTACACAGGAGAATGGAACACAACAATTATCCGTCAAGAATTTAAGAAAAAAGGGTAATTACCCCCCCAATGCTTGTATGTCACCTCTTGGCACGAGTTATTTACCAAATATCGTACAGAAGATTTTTTCAGCACGTGGCGCCATCTATAATGCGGTAAATATTAATTCGTGCCAGGAGGTGACATACAAGCTGTCGTCGGGTAAGTACAATTTCTTTTTAAATTCTTCATGAATATTATTGTATTTGAATCCCCTGTGTACAGAATTTGACCACGATATACGTATTTTAACAGCTTCGCCGATCTTCGCAGACCAGCAAACTGTCGAGTAAACAATTCGACGTCCAATATGGACACCAAAAAGGCTGTATCTCAACCTCTGTTTGACTTAGAAATTTGAAATTTTCAGGAGATGTAGAAATAACATTTCTCAATAGGAAAAATAACCAGAGTTGGTTAAAAAAATGTATTTCTAAATATATACACGGCACTCAAAATTGAGTGATTGCCAATCTCCGGGCTTTGAACTTGTTTCCCTTTCTTTTTAACACACATTATTAATGAATGGGCTAATTAGTTAATGAGTTTTGCACCCTTTGAGAGGGATGATGTTTATATTAATTCACATATAGATAATTTGGAAAAAAGATTCTTCGTCCCCCCCCCCCCCACAAAAATTTCGCCAAACCAAATATTTTAGCGCCGTTGGACTAGACGATGATTAGCGAGTCGTCGTTCAACTGAACCACAATTTTCTTTCGGGGCGACAAGACGAATATCAGAGTGGCTAAAAGTCGATGATTATTGGGTTTCCAGGGCGACAACCCGATAATAAGCTGGATGAAGTGTCTTGCCCGCTAATTAATTTCGTTTTGACGCACATCATTTTGTCTTTTGTTTTTGTTTAATTGCCCCGAAAACAAGATTAATAGTCGGTTATCGGAGCTATAATGCGAAAGTTCGAAATGACAGAAACAAGCCGCCAAAATTCGTACTGCCATGACGCAGAATTTGGCCGAAATCCATCCTTAATCACTTAGGAAACACATGAATAATAAGTATACAAACAGAACAAAACTCTCGGTTAACATTTCAATATCAAATTCATCTTAATGAAGAAGAAGAAAAAAAACCAATAAAAGCATTAATGTAATTAATTACCTCTGCTTTATCTGTAGATCACATGTTATTTTAAAGCTGATTACTTAAATATGACAGACGTGTCGACTTTAACTTAAAAGTCGCAAATTTCCCTTTCCTTAGTGGTAACAATTTAGGTAATAACCATTAAAATCACCGAATATAACAAATATACTGGATGTGACCTTTTTTTCTGCCCGACCTAAGTACGGGTGTTGCTAGCAAATGTAGTCCTTCATTCCTCTATGGATTTGTCTTATTGTCTCCTTCTGTTTGTGCGATATTCCTTTTCTTATGAGAAAATTCTGTTTCCAAGAATTTGTGTAGTTTTACATAGTAATTTTATTTTGGATTCTGATTTCGAGTCTTTTATTTGAATGTCATTCATTAATGAACGTGCATTTCACTTTAAAAACATCAACGTAATTTGAACTTGCACTTGCATAGCCGCCGCAGAAACACTTTGCTACCGTTGACTGTTTCTGCAGCTAGCACTGACAAAGCGTGCAGACTGTGATGAGTGAGTGAAACAATTGAAGATAAAGTTAAATCGGCAAATATATCTTATCCGGGTGTTGCATGCAGTCAGGAGACACTGACTATCCCCGGGCACCTGGTCTCACTTCGGAATGTTATTCATTCCGGGGTTCAGATGGAAATTCTCACGATTTTGCCTTGCCTTCTCGACTTCTGAGACTGATTAACGGTTAGGTACTTCTTTGATGTTTAATTTGGTGTTTTGTTTTTAAGAAAGGTTGGTGATCCAGTTATTCATATCCACAAGTGGCTGGTCCGTAGGATATCATACGCAATGGCCGTCCTAAGTCGGCACCGATTGCACGTAAGTCCCATTGATGTATGTGTAGTCTTTTGTAGTAACAACACCAAACACAAAATATTACACATACATCAACACAACATTTGTCGTTTCTGGTGTTTCTTGTCCCTTTTGTGTCTACTCTGTGTTTTGGTGGATTGCTGTGAATGCTAGCGCTGCAACCGAAGCTTGTTGGAGATCCCCTCCTTTATACAACAAGGGGAACAGAGCCCATTATGGCGGCAGACGAATTTTATTACCTTTAGCATTGAGGGATAGGGGTGGCCCAGCTGGTGTATTCATTTCTCTTATAGGCTGAAGGCACTTGAACATTTGTATCCTTTTGACGCTCTGTCAATGTCAAGTATTTAATGTAATCCATTCCTAGAACCATTTTATATCAGAAGCAATAATAAGTATTCTTCCATTGGGTAGCTTCAATGTTTTGTTTTTGCTGCAGAGTCTTATTTGAGATCCATTCAATTTGTTTTATTAACATTTATATCGTGAAGTCCACGGACGGTAATGTGCTACATGTATAATGATTATGCATCCACACCGAAAGAAGGCTTTTGAAATTACATAAACTTATTCCAAAGTTTTATTTCATTAGAACAAGAGATATGCGTACTACAAGCAATAGACTACGTGTTATCCCTATGATTTTGATCATTGATTGTCTTAATTTCCCGAGTCGTGGACAGTTTGGACAGTTTATCATTTATCTCAAAACAGATTCTCTGTGTTCCTCTGCTACACAGAAGTTGTTCTAATGTGCTAAATGAAACATAGAATGGAAAGACGGACACATCTTTTATTTTGCACAGTACATATATATACACCATCATCATTATCATACACAAATAAACGCTTAAAGCAGCACGTTAAGACTTCGGGTTGTAAAGGGGTTATTTTCGTGCGTTAACATCGACGGCGGGTGCGGCTAGCCAACAGGGGATGCTTACTCCTCCCCGGGCACCTGATCCCACTTATAGCTTGCTAGGGGTCCGTCGATGCTCAATTTGGTGCTCTATTGTGAGTGCTGTTGAGATTATCGTAAGGATCTCCTTTAACTCATTGTTATACATATATCTTAACAAAGATTATTCCATGTTATGATCATTCATCGATGAACCAAGTATCATACCCGATATCTCCCCCGTTGAAGAGATACTGTCGTTCAAAATTAACGCCTCTTCATCAATAATAATAAGCAGGAAAGCTCCAAGAAACAATGTGATTTTATATGCATACCAATTTAGTAGGCTGTTTCGATGATTATTCTAAACAAAGAGAGATGAAATAAACATCGCATTTTTCTTTCACAAAGCATTTTCAGCAGTAATGGTAATATAATGTATATCAAACGATTTAGAACCGATTAAATCAAATCTGACTTGTCCAGCAAAATATCAGCGACTTCGTAGTGTCTGACGAGATTAAACTCATTTTTCATCGAATTTTATACATCCATTTGGTTTCTAATAAATACTTTCCATATCGCTCTTTCACACTCTGTCTTCCTTTTTCTTCTATTTTCTATCCAAATCTGAGTATCAGTAGGCGTTACCCTCTTTTCCGTTGAGAGTGTACGCTACTCGCCATGTTTGTTTTGATTTGTACAGCACAACAAGCCGTATCGCGTACGCATGATGTACGCTACTCGCCATGTTTGTTTTGATTTGTACAACACGACAAGCCGTATCGCGTACGCATGATGTACGCTACTCGCCATGTTTGTTTTGATTTGTACAGCACAACAAGCCGTATCGCGTACGCATGATGTACGCTACTCGCCATGTTTGTTTTGATTTGTACATCACGACAAGCCGTATCGCGTACGCTTCTCGCCATGTTTGTTTTGATTTGTACAGCACAACAAGCCGTATCGCGTACGCGTGATGGCTGATCTATCCCAAACATGGACAATTTTTGTGGCGCCACTAAAGTTTATTTTTATTATGATAACATTAAGGAACTTTGGTTAAATATTTTGGTATTTACTGAAAGTTTATGACTTCTACCATCCAGGAAAAATAGAGATTTGTCCTATATCTTTTTTATGAAGCATGTTTTCGACTGAAGGCGGAACGTGCTGCCTTAATGTTACCGAATAAAATCAAAAAATCATTATATCAATGAACAAAGCATGCAAATACATTGTATCGCCGAGAACTGTAAATTCTAATTAGCATCAATTCAGGAAAACTATCAATATTGATAAAATAAACTGCTGATTGGTTCAACACAAAATGCAAACTTATTACATACGATCTACCGCTTGGTAAGCCTTATATTCATCCCTATTTTGTTGATTTTGGGTTCGACGTAGACCATAAAGTATTTGTTCCCAGAACACTGCCTGTCCCGCGCAATCATTGGTCCATTTAGCGTACGTCATCGTCGTTAACAACATTCTAAGACTACTGGACATATGACGAAAGTCTATGTCCTTGTACAGAATAAGGATCAAAATGTCCCCCCTTTCAGACAGCAGCCTTCTCTGAGCAATCATCAACTCAAAATCACACCATCTACTCTTGGCAAAGCTGTTTGACAAGATTACTATAACTTTTCTACTCTTGTTCATATTCTCTACAATATTGTCAGCGATAAATTTCCCGACGTCAAAATCTCTGAAATGGACACAGAGTTTGTAACCCTCTTGATTTTCTATACGAGGGAGAATAGTGTCGTGCACAAACCTTCGGTCGTCCTCGGCATACACCAAAAATCCATCATACACAAAGTCATCGCTAGGGATTCGCGAGTATCCAGGCTGACGGCTGGAACGCACTATGAATAGCCAATGACGAATGTGCCACCTCGAGCTATATAGTATACCTGCTACTAGAAGAATCAGAAAAACTGAAACACACAATCCGATTATCAGATATTTCACTTCCTCGCTCATAGGACAAATTTCCTTCAAGGTAAGGGAAATTAAGACTTTATCCTTCAGATATTCAGGAGACTCGCACTTTGTAATGTCTAAACTTGCTACTTTTTTCTTATTCCTCGGACGCTGCAACCAATCGTACAGCCATTTAATATCTTGGCAGCTACAAGAGAGCGGGTTGCGAGATAGATTAAGAAAGTCCAGATTGTCCAAAAGCGATTCTGTTAAGGTGCTTTGATTAAAAATTGATATTCTGTTTTGGGACAAACTCAATCGCTTAATTGTCGAATCCTCCCCGAATATTCTTGGTCCGTCAAGTTTAGAGAATTCGTTCTTAGATAGATTCAAACTTATGAGAGATGGAAAAAGTCCGCTTAAGTTGTAGGGTAGAAAAAATAATCCTAGATCATACATAGTCAGATTAGTCAGATTGGTTAGCGGTTGGAGCATGCGCTGAAAATCCTTCGTCTTCATGTCAAGATAGTTTCTCGAAATATCTAAATTTTGAAGATTCGGAATATTTGCAAATGTCCCTGTTGTATCTAAAGAATGTTTTGAAAATATGAATCCATTATCGTAAAAGAAAATACTTTGCAAGCTACTGCTGTTAAATGCATTTCCGCTTATATATCGTATTTGCGACAATTCGCTTATTCTCAGCACTTTCAGAGAACGAAGACTTGAAAACGTATTCTGGTAAATAATTCGAATGGCATGTCCATTTATGTTAAGTTCTTCTAGTTCATCCAAACATTTCAGATTTTCATGAAGGGTATACAAGTCTGTGATCTTATTGCTTGCAAAGTTCAATTTTTTAAGACTGGGAAGTTTGTTTTCACAAAAGTCTGGAAAATATTTATAAGAATTAAAGGCCAAATTTAGACTTTGAAGACTATTCAGTCCATCATACCTCGCTGTTCCATTCCTCAGAAAGTTTTCTGATAAGTCTAGAGATCGCAAGGTATCGACAGTATCAAACCAGGAGCCATTGAATCTGCTCATATTACAAGTGGTCAAGCTGACATTTTGTACTGAAGAATTTCGTAAACCAGCAAATAAGTCATTTGGAAAATCATTCCAAACACTTGTCCAATTAAATCCATCAATCTTCAGTGATACCAGATTTCGTGTTACATTGAATAAAAGGTTCCTCATGACATTTGGCTTGAAATGCTTTTCCTTCTGAAAGACAAGACTCTTCAAATAATGCAGCTTACCAAAGGAATCTTCTGAGACGTTAACAATATGATTATTCCTGAGGTGTAAATAGGTTAGATTCAGACTCTGCAGATTCTTGAATGTCTTCTGAGTAAGATTTCTAAGATGGCTCTTCTGTATGATTACAGCCTTAATGCATTCAGGCATTTCTGGAATGTAGCTCACATTGGTACAAACTGCAAGATCTGTTTTACATTTGCAATTCATCGGCAGCTTCGTACAGTTAACGTACTCTGTATTAACACATTCTTTGATTTCTATTCGTGCCTGTACAAGATTTGACAAATCAATGGTTCGTAATATAGTCCATAGCGATAGAACTGTATAAAAATATCCATGCATTTTTTAACCTTGATCACTAGAAAGCGACTAGAAGACGGTAAGGAATACTCTGTTAAAACCCCTCCGAAGATTTGTTTCCTTGATCTAATGAGGAAAATAAAACAGCATTCATACACATAATCTAATGTAATCCGTGCGTTCTGACCCGATAGAATCTAAAACAAAACATTGAAGAGATTTAATTATAATATGTATGCTCAACAAATCCACACCGTAATGGCCAAAAAGAATTTTTAAAAAATCATCGAATGAAATAAAGACAAAAGTCCACATCTCTTACCTGTGAACTCTGGCAATCTCTCAGTAGATATGATTTATATACATATGATTATGATCAATCTTAAACCTTATGAAATAATCCATAACTGCATGAAACCATCTTCTGATATAATTAATGAGAAAGAGATTTCATTATATGAATTAGTGCATTTTTTTAAAGTGGCCCTTTGAAAAAAAAACAATAAAACAAAAACCAAAAACAAAAACAAAAACCAAAAACAAAAACAAAATCCTAGATCCGTTTCAACAAAATTAATGCATTCTATGCTTCAGAAGGTGTTGAAGAAATTATCCCCTCCCCAACTTAATTTGCATGGTAAAATATTTTTTTTATGAATTCAAAAATTCAAATTCTGCCAAAAAGCATTCGTTCATTCATACGAATTCTACCAAGAAATTGAATACATCTTGAAATATATAAACATAAATCAAGTAAGGGAAAATATATAATAAAAAAATTCTATCATGAATGAAAAGACCAAATTGCGAGAACAAAAATATTTGTCACGAGAGCGTTAGTGAGGGAAAAGCAATTCTAAAACAGGTCCTCACTTTCTTTCCACACAGACTATCCTTTATATATCACTCGCTATTCTCTACCCGAAATGCCAAGGAGGGACCTGTGTCGTTCCTTCTCCTCCTCCTTTTGGTGGGGGAGGGGGGGAATAAGAAAGATAAAAGAAAGAAAAAGGGAAAAAGAATAAGGAAGAAAAAATGGGGGGGGGGGGGGGTAACGACAAAGGAGGGGATCTCCAACAACACCAGGTTGCAGCACCCCCAGCAAAACCCCAAAACACCTAATGCAAAAACACAAAGCAGACACGGCACAGAAAGAGACGCACAAGGGACAAGAAACGTCAACGCACAACACAGAAACATCAAACACAAAGGACTAAACATAAACCAACGAGACCAATGGGCAACCGGTGCCGACTTAGGACGGCCATCTGTCACGGAAATACTAGTAGCAGAAGGTGTGGTTATCCTGGATTACGTTCGCACAACCCTCCCACTTTTCCGATTACCCAGAGGTATCGAAGAACGTACAATTGTGGTGTAAAACAACCTCCTCACTGTCAGATGACCACTCACAAACAAGACCGCAAAACGCAGGGGCCAAAGCAACACAGATGAATATGTAAATAGATATTAAAAGAGGAAGTACGTTATACAGTCCGTGCTCTGCCGGCTGTAGCGAGCTCATGTATGTTATCACCCGAGGAGTCCGACTGACATTCAGAAAGGACAGGTGGTCGGTGCCCTGTCTTCTCTAAAGAGGTTTGGACAGGGCCCGTCATGGAGTCCCGTCTTCACAGTCAGTCAGAGTGCAAGTTTTAAGAATGCGCTGATACAAGACTGTAGATTGGTTAAGTACCAAGCCTAGTGTCCGTCTGGTGACATTAGGAATATATCCACGGTATAAAAGGCGTTTGATGATTCTGATGCATTTTTGATAGTGATGTTGTC
This sequence comes from Pinctada fucata, assembly GCA_028142955.1. Classification (NCBI taxonomy): domain Eukaryota; kingdom Metazoa; phylum Mollusca; class Bivalvia; order Pterioida; family Pteriidae; genus Pinctada; species Pinctada fucata. Next base: position 2,346,240 of record AP027111.1, read on the forward strand.
TATCTTTGATCATTCTTATCTTGTTAATTATGTCACCATAAAATGCAGGTTGTGAAATACCCAAAGTAACATACTCTGTTTTTTTTTTATTTATTTTTTTTTTATAATCATATTTTATTTCAAAAAGCAGAAAAAAGGATTGGGCAAAAGTTTTCACAACATTATATTTAATACCCTCTCCTACATACTCTGTTGCCTGTATTGGTCCGAATTTCAGAAGTTGACAATAATTTTTGTAAAATTTCCAGAAAGTCTTTACTAGTTTGTGAAAGCGAAAACCTTGTCCTAAAAGTTTCTTGGTAATTTGTAAATTTCTACTATGAAAATCCATAACATCAGTACATGCTCTCGCATACCGGATGAACTGTGAAATATAGATACCAGAGGACGGTAATCGAGGAACATCACCGTCAAACCAGGGGAAATTTACTATGTTAAGGTGATATCACACGTTTCGTTTTATACAACATTTATTTTCAGAAAAAAAAGCATAATTCTGATTTCCTAATTTAATTCAGATGAAAGGGACAATATTAGGAGGTCACCATCCAAAATTTTAAGATTTTGAAAATGATCAGACTTTTTAGCCATCCATTGATTGTAATGGAAATGCTCATTTTTTGGCTATATTATTTTTTCAGCCCAAGATTTTCAAATGAAACTTCACATATGATTCCCTCATCTTATTGTGCAAATTCTTATAGAAAGAAATCATTCAATGACCACGTCATATGTTGCAAAATCTGACTGAATGTGTAAATTATCATGTAAAAAATTAAAAGTGCAATTCGAGTTATCTTTCTTTACCATGTGACCAAAGACAAAAGCATCCGAATTTATATTATCATCTTTTTGATATATCACAGCAGTGTTCCTTTACTCACAAAGATGTCAATGTGTAAATGAATAGAACCGAATACAGATTTTGTGTGATAACACGACAGTGTGTGCACATGTGTAATGATATTACATGTACATATGGGTAACTATATTATAAGTTTCTCTACATTCAAACACTTTACTGACACCTGACTTATTTCTAAATAGATACGACATATGTATGTAAGTAAAAAAGTCTTAACAAAATTTTCAAATAAGTTCAATTTCAGCAAAAATTTGACAATTGTTGGTCACTCTAGGCTTACCATTACTTTCCAAAGAAAAAAAAAACATTCGACATTACGTACGACTAACAATCTGATTTTTAGTCCTGCGCCTAGGCTCGAACCACGGTCCTCCCGTATGGTGGGAAAGAGTTTTACCTCTGAGCTATTGGGTCGCCATGCCGATTGAGCGATTATAACAAAGCCAGAACATCAAGACATTTTGAGTTACGAAAATCGGAAATCTTCAGCGTGGAGATTTCTTTAAAATTCTCGTCTAAGGGAGGCTACTGAAACGCGTGTGATATCTCGTTAAATCCAAAATCATCTTTTTTGTAATACACACTTGTATGGATCTCTTCATTAACAATTTTGATATTTATGTCTAAAAATTGTGTTTCTGTGTTAGAAATGTTTGCCTTGTTTAGAATCAATTCTTGTGGATAAATAACATTTTTATACTTTTCAAAAACAGGATTGTCGATAGTAAGAATATCATCCAGGTACCTAGAAGTACATGTACCAATGAAACATTGCACATCATCGTTTTTTCTTCGCTTTTGAAGATTTTTGATGAATTCCTTTTCATACGTGTATAAAAATAAATCTGCAACAAGAGGCGCACAATTAGTACCCATAGGAATCCCTACAACCTGCTTGTAGAGTTTCTCACCAAATCTTACATAAATATTGTCCAAAAAGGAAGGACAAGGCAATACACAGGTCACCACATGTCCATGATTTGTATGATTTGTAATTTGTGGCGGAAAAGAAACCATTCGATTCGGATGTACAAATATAAGTTTTCCCCCTCTCGATCAAGACACCATTTAATGAGTTTGAAAAGTCGATCATTTATTTTGTCGTGTGTTGTGGGTCATGTATTGTTTTGGTTTTACTTTATATGTAGGTACACATGTACTTAGTCATGTTATTTAATGATTTCATAATAATTCTTTCTAGATTGTACTATGTCATGTTTATTTCTTTAGAGAATATTCCAGTATGTTCTTTGTTACATCATTATCATCACATGACTGTGATTTCTAGAATTTACTCTATTGTTAATCATTTGTAATGAGTCTTTGTTCTAGAAGCTTCTGGTTAATTCATTGGTATTAAGTATAAATACCTGAGAGGAACTGTGTTGGGGGGGGGGGGGGGGCATTCGTACACATTCGTAGACACGATTCATTCATCTATTCTGATATACTGGGATACTTTATTTGTTGAGACTTTAATCCATTTAACAACGTTTGGACACCGATCTTTCGAGAACGTTTGTGATTACCGGAAACCATACATTCGATAGACTTTGTGGACCGTAACGGACACTTTGATCCGGACATTGTATTGTAAGTTGTAATCATTTTAAATATATATATTTTGTACATAATTAAACTTGTTAATTTATATTCTGTCTTTGTCTGATTTTTGCTGGCGTTTTGGGGTATTCTGACCCATAACAGAATTGGGGGCTCGTCCGGGATAGTAATCTCTGCATATTTGCACTTTACGAAAAGTTCGTTTTTTGAAAAAAGGAAAATTCTCCAATTTTTTTGCCAGCAGAAATCAATCATGGTATTTTCGGTCTCTGATTTTTTGAAATCGCCGACTGTACAAGAGTTCGAATCATTGAAGAAAGATGATTTGATTGGTTTAGGTCTTCACTTGAAGTTAGATGTAAAATCTTCTATGAGAAAACAAGAGATTAGAAATATTGTGGCTAAAGAGCTTTTAGCTAAGGAAATCTTTTCGTCATACGATTTTCCTGTTGAACCTGTTTCAAGCGAAACCAAAATGTCAAAATATGAGTTTGAATTAGAGAAAATGAAAATACAATTACAATTTGAAAAAGAAGAAAAAGACAGACAATTTGAAAAAGACGAAAAAGAAAGACAATTTGAACAAGAAGAAAAAATAAGACAATTTGAAAGAGAAAAGGAAGAAAGAGAGAAACAGGAACGTATGCACGAGAAAGAACTCCAGTTTGAGTTAGAAAAGATAAAGTTAGAGAAAAGCGCTAAGGAAAATCCTGATCCTTCGCTTGTCAAGTCTGAATTCGACGCCACCAAAAACATCAGATTAGTACCAAAATTTCAAGAAAAGTCCGTGGACAAATATTTTCCACATTTTGAGAAAATCGCGGCCAATCTGAAGTGGCCACGCGATTTTTGGCCAACTTTATTACAAAGCGTACTTATTGGCAAAGCGGCTGAAGTGTACTCGGCGCTCAGTATTGCTGAGAGTTCAGACTATGACAAGGTCAAGGACACAATTTTGAGAGCATATCAGTTAGTACCTGAGGCGTACAGACAAAAGTTTAGAAAGTACAAAAAGTTTGAAAATCAAACATATGTTGAATTTGCTCGAGAAAAGGAAGATTTATTTGATCAGTGGTTTCGATCTAAGAAAATTCCCAATTCATTTGACAATTTGCGTCAGATCATTTTAATAGAAGAGTTCAAAGAGTGTGTACATCAAGATTTAAGAACTCATTTGGAAGACAAAAATGTTAAAACTCTTGAAGAAGCTGCTGTTTTGTCTGATACGTATGCTCTCACTCATAAGAAAAATTTTGTGTCAAAAACTCAATCTAGCGATAGCGCAAAAACGTCAGATGTTCCAAAGAAAAATTTACAAGAGTCTCAGTCGTCCATTAGTTCCCAGTCACCATCTCAAGGTGGTTCTACGTCCGGTCCTAGGTCCGAGCGTTCTGAGGCATCCCCAGGGGTGGGGTCGCTTCCTACATGCAATTATTGTAAGAAAAAAGGTCATGTTATTGGTGAGTGTTTGAAGCTTAAGAAGAAAAATGAACTTAAGTCACAGGCCTGTGCGTCTGTTAGAAATGATAGGAAAGCCTTAGATTCGATTTGTTCTGACACTCCTGAGATTCAGGGTTCTAAGTCCAGTTCTGATGATTTTGTGGAGGATCATTATAAGCCCTTTTTGTCACAGGGATTTGTTTCACTCAGTGATTCTGGCGAAGCGTTGCCTTTTCAGATTTTGAGAGATACTGGTGCTGCCCAGACTTTATTGTTAGAGGGTTCATTGCCTTTGTCTGAGCACACTTTTACTGGTAGGTCAGTTTTATTACAGGGTGTGGAGCTAGGCGTCATTGATGTTCCCCTTCATAAAATTTATTTGAAGTCAGACTTAATTACTGGACCTGTTATCGTAGGTGTTCGACCTACTCTTCCCGTTCAAGGCGTTTCCTTGTTGCTTGGCAACGATTTAGCTGGCGGCAAAGTTGTAGCCGATCCGATTGTTTGTGAGAAAATCACGTCCGATGTCGTGTCCGATGATGAAGACGACGACTTGTACCCAGCCTGTGCAGTTACCAGGGCGATGGCCAGGAACAGACAAAAAGAGGCCGAGAGTACTTCTGCACTTAACGAGGACCATCCCTCCGAAAATATAGACCTTTCTGACACATTCATGTCTACCATTGATGACAGCGTACCTGACACGTCAGTACCACTTCATGTTGACAAGTCTCCGACAGTACCTGGTGATGATTCCCATCCGCCATTAGACAGAGATACAGATGCCTTAAGCCGTGAGCAGCTCCTCTCCGAGCAAACTAAAGATCCGGAGATCATCCGACTAAGCAAGAGGGCCCTTCCCCGAGAAGAAGCGGACAAAGTCGGAGAGTGCTTCTACATACAAGATGGCATCCTTATGCGGAAATGGAGACCACCCGATGCACCCCCTAATGACGTGTGGCGGGTCGTTCACCAGATAGTGGTTCCAGTAGCGTATCGCGGGGACATCATGAGTTTAGCTCACGACACACCCATGGCAGGTCATTTAGGTGTCAATAAGACTTATAATAGGATTTTAAGTCACTTTTACTGGCCTAAGTTGAGAAAAGATGTGTCCGAGTTTTGTAAGTCTTAACATAGTTGTCAGATGGTAGGTAAACCCAATCAAGTTATACCACCTGCTCCCCTCCAACCCATTCCAGCCTTTGAGGAACCTTTTAGTAGGGTGTTAGTTGATTGTGTAGGTCCTTTGCCTAGGACTAGGTCAGGGAATCAGTACTTACTGACAATTATGTGTACTTCGACTAGGTTTCCTGAAGCCATACCTCTTAGGAATATTAAGGCAAAGACCATAGTTAAGGCCCTTACAAAGTTTTTCAGTTTCGTAGGTGCTCCCAAGGCTATTCAGTCAGATCAGGGTTCGAATTTTATGTCAGGATTGTTTCAGCAGGTTATGCATGAGCTAGGTATCAGGCAGTATAAGTCTTCTGCGTACCATCCTGAGTCCCAGGGGGCACTTGAACGCTTTCATCAAACCCTTAAAACTATGATGAAAACATATTGTCACCAGTATGGAAAAGACTGGGATGAAGGGGTTCACCTCGTGTTGTTTGCGGCACGAGAAGCGGTTCAGGAGTCCCTGGGGTTCAGTCCCTTTGAGCTAGTTTTTGGGCATACGGTCAGGGGGCCATTGAAGTTGTTGAAGGAAAAATGGTTGACTGAGACTAGCGATTTGAATCTCCTAGACTATGTGTCTAATTTCAAAGAGAAATTATATAATGCTTGCAAATTAGCTCAAGAAAATCTCAAAACATCTCAAATGAAAATGAAAACATGGTATGACAAAGATGCTAGAAACAGAGTTTTTAAACCAGGCGATAAAGTTCTTGTATTTTTGCCTATCCCTGGTCATCTTTTGCAAGCTAGATATTTCGGTCCTTATGAGATTTAGAGTAAAATTAGTGATGTTAACTACGTAGTTAAGACACCAGGTCGGCGAAAAGAAAAAAGAGTGTGTCATGTTAACATGTTGAAAGAGTATTTTGATAGAAGTGACCGAAATTTTGTAAAACCAGTTTCCACTTTGGCCAATGTAAATTCATTAGAAAGTTGTGTTGAACCGGAATGTGATGAAGAGACTGTCGAAAAAGACTTCTCTCAAAGTGTCCGTTTAGAGAATTCTGAAATTCTGACAAATCCGGAAGTGAAACTCGGACATCTGACCGTGCATCAAAAAGAGGAAGTGCACCAATTAATGCGGGAATATACGACCATCTTTCCGGACGTTCCAAAAAAGACGAATGCATCTCATCATGATGTCATTGTAGGTGATGCGTCACCTATCAAACAGCATCCCTATCGGTTAAACCCGATAAAACTTCAATACATGCGGAAAAAATTCAATAAATGCTTGAAAATGACATTATTGAACCCAGCAATAGTGATTGGAGTTCCCCATGTATTCTTGTTCCGAAGCCAGACGGAACTTACCGATTGTGTACGGACTTTAGAAAAGTCAATTCAGTCACCAAAACTGACTCTTATCCGATCCCACGAATCGATGACTGTATAGATAAAATTGGCAGTGCAAAATTTGTCAGTAAATTTGACTTGCTTAAAGGCTATTGGCAGGTCCCGCTTACCGAGAGAGCCAGAGAAATATCGGCATTTGCGACTCCAGATGGGCTATACCAATATAAAGTAATGCCCTTTGGTATGAAAAACGCACCAGCCACATTCCAGAGGATGATTCATTCGCTCCTAAATCATCTCGAAGGATGCGAGGCGTACATCGATGATGTCATCATCTACAGCGACACCTGGGATGGTCATCTCCGAATCATGCGTACCTTCTTCGACATACTGGCGAAAGCAAACCTCACAGTGAACCTTGCGAAAAGTGAATTTTGTCATGCGACTGTAGAATATTTGGGTCACAAAGTAGGTCAAGGTTTTGTTACTCCTATCATGGCCAAGGTGGAAGCTATTTCAAAGTTCCCGATTCCTACCAATAAGAAAGAGATAATGAGATTCTTGGGAATGGCAGGATTTTACAGAAAATTTTGTCCAAATTTCTCGTCAGTTGTTGGTCCACTTACCAATCTGTTACAAAAGAGAGTGAATTTTGCATGGACCAATGACTGTGACGAATCTTTTAAGAAAATCAAATGTGTTCTTATGAATAGTCCTGTCCTGTCAGCTCCAAATTTTGATAAGCAATTTAAGCTTACTGTTGATGCCAGTGACGTAGGAATCGGGGCTGCTTTGTTTCAAGAAAATGATGATGGTGTAGATAGAGTTGTTTGTTATTTTTCAAAGAAATTGACAAAATGTCAAAAGAATTACTCTACTATTGAAAAAGAGTGTCTTGCATTATTGTTAGCTTTACAACATTTTGATGTTTATTTGAATGTTACTTTACATCCCATTCTTGTGTTTACTGACCACAACCCTCTCACATTTTTGCACAAAATGTCAAACAAGAATCAAAGACTTACAAGGTGGAGTTTATTGTTGCAAGAGTACGATATCATTATTAACCATATCAAGGGCAAAGACAATGTGATTGCAGATGCACTATCAAGAGTTTCATGAGTGATTTTTGCAGAATTTACCACCTAAGTTTTCATTGACATTCAAACTTTTTTTAAGGGGGGAGGTGTTGTGGGTCATGTATTGTTTTGGTTTTACTTTATATGTAGGTACACATGTACTTAGTCATGTATTTAATGATTTCATAATAATTCTTTCTAGATTGTACTATGTCATGTTTATTTCTTTAGAGAATATTCCAGTATGTTCTTTGTTACATCATTATCATCACATGACTGTGATTTCTAGAATTTACTCTATTGTTAATCATTTGTAATGAGTCTTTGTTCTAGAAGCTTCTGGTTAATTCATTGGTATTAAGTATAAATACCTGAGAGGAACTGTGTTGGGGGGGGGGGGGCATTCGCACACATTCGTAGACACGATTCATTCATCTATTCTGATATACTGGGATACTTTATTTGTTGAGACTTTAATCCATTTAACAACGTTTGGACACCGATCTTTCGAGAACGTTTGTGATTACCGGAAACCATACATTCGATAGACTTTGTGGACCGTAACGGACACTTTGATCCGGACATTGTATTATAAGTTGTAATCATTTTAAATATATATATTTTGTACATAATTAAACTTGTAAATTTATATTCTGTCTTTGTCTGATTTTTGCTGGCGTTTTGGGGTATTCTGACCCATAACACGTGAGGAAGCGTGGTATACATATTAGAAAAGTCGTATAAAGGTATAGTACGGTATTTGCTTCAAAATGTCTTGATTTCATTTTGTCAATCACATCCCTTGAATTTTTAATAGACCAAAAGCAGTTTTCACCATTCCTGTTCATGACAGTTTCACAGTATTTTCCCACGTGTTCCTTTATAGCCGTGAATGCTGACGGCAGATTTCTAGACAAAATTGTAGTTCAGCAGTTGCTACATGTAGAATTAGCAATGTATCGAAACTTGTACGGAGACTTGTGAAGTTTTGGTATACAGTATATTGTAGGGAGATCCAATTTAGAAATAGGGATGTTAAGAGGAGAAATTTCACTGTGATATTTGTTCAAAATATTGGGAACACTTTCATTGCTTTCGATATAAGTATTAGTAGAGGAAAATCCCGAAACTAAAGTTGATATTTCAAATAATTATGGTGTTGTTGACTGCATTGTCTGCAGGTGCGAAGACATAATTTTCATGTAAATTACGTAACTTGGATTTAAAACATCTTTAAGATTTAGAACTTGGATTTTCCTAAAGATGAAGATTTTTGTGGTAGTTATCTATTCGAATATCGGTAATATCCAAAATGAGGAATATCACCAAGGTAAATAAAATCATACTACAGTGTTTACGCGAGAAACGATATAAAGCAGCACAAGCGGTACTCTTTACAAAACAAATACGATGTCGGTTACAGCACCCAACGCAAGATACCCCCCCCCCCCTCCCCCGGTTAAGAAAGCATCGACCAGACATAGACATAGACAGCAAGAGACATACAGGGATTCGAGGAACATCAAATACGACATCAAAACACAGAACATAAAACCCTGCACTTTAACAAACGAGATAAATTGGCAATCGTCATCGACCTAGGGCGGCCAAATATGTCACGATAGTAGCAAATGCTCGTGTGGGCCTCATTACGTGCGCACAACCCTTCCATTTCCAAACATTCTAGTCTAGTATCGTATGAAACTTAAGAAAAGATGTATCAACCAGAAAAGTTGGAGGGAAGGGGGAGGGGATAAGAAAGACAAAAGGAAAGGGAAAAAATATTTTTTAAAAATGAGGAAGAAAAGAAAGATTATGTTTAGGAAAAATATATGAATATCACTAAGGCAAATATAAAATCATACTACAGTGTCAACACAAAAAAATAAGATAAAGTATCACACGTTCTCTATAAAACAAATATGATTTCGTTTACAGCACCCAACGCAAGATCCCGACCCCCCCCCCCCCCGAATAAGACAAAGACTAGACATAGACAGCAAGAGACATACAGTAACACCATACACGACATCAAAACACCAAACACAAAATACTGCACATAAACCAACGAGACCATTTGGCAATCGGCACCGACTTAGGGCGGCCAAATATGTCACCCTAGTAGCAAATGGTAGGGTGATCCTGATTACGTTTGCAAAACCCTCCGATTTTAACGGTTACCCAGATGCCTGGAGGAAACACAAAGATTGCTATGTATAACAACCTCCTCAGTGTAAGATCACCACACAAAAAAGTAGAGATTTGGGTATCAAAGCGATGCATGGTCAAAATTCTAGTCTAGTGTCGTATGTAAGATAAGAAAAGATGTATCAACCAGAAAGATTTTGAATCTAAAACTCTGCACACATTGTTCAAATAAAGAGACTTCCTGTACAAAAAATGTGGTATCCAAGCACTGTACAAAATCGGGAAGTCCCTTCGGGTACACGTCAAAACATGGCTGCACTAAAATATATAGTTGAGCAATCTGTATACTTTTTTAAATAGGAGTTCTGGTGTTAATATCTTGAAAAAAGATATCGTTAAAATAACAATTACACCATTGAAAGTGAAAGGGTTCAGAAGTAAAAGCAAACGGAATCAATTTAATAAATAAAAGATAAAGCTTCGGAAATTCATAGCGCCATCTACAATATTTCGTTAAGTAAATGAGTTATTATTTATGTAGTTGTGTTCATGATTTATACAGTTTATTTCATCTAAATATTTTTGATGGAAATGTGGGTTTCGCTGATAACATAAATGGTGTTGCACTGATATGAAGGCGATATTTCAAAATTTCCTTTTAGCATTTATCTACCCTAATTTCGTTGTTAACGCAATTCATGTTATATATTTCATTCATTGGAAACTAATACGACAGAGAACTGATTGCCTAAACATAATAGGCACCGAATTTATATGTATTCTATGTAGAGCGTGCGGAATAAGACATCATTGCTAGACAGAGGTTATAAAATTTTATCTCAAAATAGATAGAAAAGTTTTTAATATTTGCAATAGCCTTGCAATACGTTTAATATATCATTGAGATGAAAGAAATAATTACAATAAATCAAACAATAAGGGAAGAAAGGTGGAAATATGACTTTTTCTCAATTTATATAAACTTTTATTTAAAAAAAAAGTAAACGTCGACACGGATTTGAACCAGCGACCCTAATTTCCATTGGCCAAAGGTTAGCGCCTTAACCACTCGCTAATGATCTGCAATATATAGGTTATAGGCATTAGATGTATAATGAACGAAGTCATGTCCAAGATATAGAAATTATGTATATAAATTAGTTCATATTTTGCATATTTTTTCTTTTGCTATTTTACAAACTTTTGCGATAGGATGGTAGGTATCGGATAAAGGATTATTTTTAATAGGGTCATCTACTTTTTCCATTGAGTTTTATATAAACTCTGAAGGCCCACAACTCTTAGAGGAACCAGCTTTTTCAAAAACTAATTGGTGAAAGTTTTTTCAATAAATTTTTTACATCATAACTATATCATCAGTTTAGAAGTCCAAACCTAATAAATGGGCGAACCAATCATCCCTAATTATACATCTAATGCTTAGAAATATTCTTTATCTTTGTGTATAACAAACGTACGTACAACGTTGCACTTATCGTTTCTATTGTTTGAATACATTTTATCGAGAAAGTGGTTCTATTCTTCAGTTCACGCCCTCTATAAAGAAGAAGTATGCTTATTAGTATTAATGTTTTCATCAGATAACAAGAAGCAACTTCATAACGTACATGATTCAAGGGTATATTTGAAATATTCTGTGTATCGCCTCTCTCGACACAACACCACTTATATGGATATTTTCGGCATATAAATAGTACTTCAATCATGCTTTGTACAACAAATGCACCAGTCCCTTTGGGATCTTTCGGGCATTGGGAGGGAGGGGAAAGCAATTCTAACACAGGTCCTCACTTTCTGTTCACATAGACTATCCCTTACGTAACACCCGCTACCCTCTCTTCGACATAGATCCTGACATACCATGGAGGGGCCTGTGTCGTTCCTTCTCCTCCTCCTTGGGGGGGGGGGGGAGAAATAAGAAAGCAAAAAAGTAAAGGAAAAAGAAAAGAAAAAAGATGAGGAAGAAAAGAAAGAGAATATGTTTAGGAAAAAATATGAATATCACTACGGCAAATAAAATCATACTACAGTGTCAACACAAAAAATAAGATAAAGTATAACACGTTCTCTATAAAACAAATTTTATTTCGTTTACAGCACCCAACACAAGATCCCGACCCCCCGACCCCCCCCCCCCCCTCAATAAGACAAAGACTAGATATAGACAACAAGAGACATACAATAACACCGTATACGACATCAAACACCTAACACAAAATACTGCACATAAACCAATGAGACCATTTGGCAATTGGCACCGACGTAGGGCGGCCAAATATGTCACCCTAGTAGCAAATGGTAGGGTGATCCTGATTACGTTTGCAAAACCCTCCAATTTTAACGGTTACCCAGATGCCTTGAAGAAAACACAAAGATTGCTGTGTAAAACAACCTGTTATTTCTACAACGCCTGAAATTTCAAAGCTATAAGTCAAAAAGAAGGCGAGGTACAACGATTGTTGTGTCCACAATGGACGTCGAATTGTTTACTCGACAGTTTGCAGGTCTGCGAGGTTTTACGTATATCGTGGTCATATTCTGTACAAAGGAGAATGGAACGCAACAAATATCCATCAAGAATTTAAGAAAAAAGTGTTATTTATCAAATATCGTACAGAAGATTTTTTTTTAGCACGTGGCGCAATCTGTAATGCGGTAAATATAAACTCGTGCCAGGAGGTGACATACAAGCTGTCGTCGGGTAAGTACACTTTCTTTTAAAATTCTTCATGAATATTTGTTGTGTTTGAATCAATGTGTACGTATTTCAACAGCTTCGCCGATCTTCGCAGACCAGCACAATTCGACGTCCAATATGGACACAAAAAACGCTGTATCTCATCTTCTGTTTGACTAAGTAATTTGAAATTTCAGGAGTTGCAGAAATAACATTTCTCAATAGGAAAATAACCAGAGTTGGTTAAAAAATGTATTTCTAAAAATATATACTGCACTCAAAATTGAGTGATTGCCGAACTCCGGGCTTTGAACTTGTTTCCCTTTCTTTTTAATAAAAAAAACATCATAGAAGTACATGTACCTAATATTATTAATGAATTGGCTAATTAATTAATGAGTTTGCATCCTTTGAGAGGGATAATATTAACATTAAAGAAAGGAGGGGATCTCCAACAACACTAGGTTGCAGCAGCCACAGCAAAATTCCAAAAGACCCAATACAAAAATCACAGAACAGACACCCACAGAAAGAGACGTAAAAGGGACAAGGAACACCAACTCACACCATAGAAACATTAAACATAAAAGACCACACATAAACCAACGAGACTAATGGGCAACCGGTGCCGACTAAGGACGGCCATTTGCCACGTAAATAGCAGACGGTATGGTTATCCTGGATTGCGTGCGCACAACCCTCCCACTATTCCGATTTCCCAGAGGTCTCGAAGATCGCACAATTATGTTGTAAAACAACCTCCTCACTGTTAGATGACCACACACAAACAAGACCGTAAACACAGGGGTCCAAGAAACACGGATGAATATGTAAATGGATATAAAAAGAGGACATGCGTAATTCAGTCCGTGCTCTGCCGGTTGTAGCATATTTACATATAGATAATTGTGAAAAAAAATTCTTCGTCTCCCCCCCCCCCCCCCCCCAATATCGCCCAACCAAATTTGGGCGCCGTTTGACTAGGCGATAGTTAGCGGGTCGTCGTTCGGCTGAACGACAATTATTTTGTCGGGGCGACAAGACGAATATCAGAGTGGCTAAAAGTCGATGACTGTTCCAGGGCGACAACCCGATAATTAGCTGGATGAAGTATCTTGTCCGCTTATTAATTTCGTTTTGTCTCAAACCATTTTGTCTTTGTTTTGTTTAATTGCCCCGAAAACAAGATGAATATTTGGTTGTCGGAGCGACAATGCGAAAGTTCGAAATGACAGAAATTAGCCGCCACAATTCGTACTGCCATTACATTTCATATGTTCAAGGACGCATAATTTGGCCGAAATCCAACCTTAATCACTAAGGAAACACTTGAAGTATAAGAATACAAACAGAACAAAACTCTCAGTTAACATTTCAATATCAAATTCATCTTAATGAAAAAGAAGAACAAAGCCAATGAAAGCATTAATGTACACTGCTTCTTCTTTAGATCACATGTTATTTTAAAGCTGATTACTTAAATATGACAGATGTGTCGACTTTAACTTCAAAGGCACAAATTTCCCTTTCCTTAGTGGTAACAATTTAGGTTATAACCATATAAAACACCGAATTAAACAATTTACTGTATGTGATCTTTCTTTTTCTGCACGGCCTAAGTACGGGTGTTGCTAGCAAATTTCGTCCTTCATTCCTCTATGGATCTGTCTTATTGTCTCCTTCTGTTTGTGCGATATTCTTTTTCTTATGAAAGTTCTGTTTCCCAGAATTTGTGTAATTTTACATAGTAATTTTATTTTGGATTCTGATTTCGAGTTTTTTATTTGAATTTCATCCATTAATCTGGATGAATTTCCCTTTAAAAACATCAACGTAATTTGAACTCGCACTTTACTGTTTCTGCAGCTAGCACTGACAAAGCGTGCAAACTGTGATGAGTGAGTGAAACAATTGAAGATAAAGTTAATTCGTCAAAGGTATCTTATTTGGTGTCTTTTTTAATAAAGGTTGGTGATCCAGTCATTCATATCCAACTATGGCCGGTCCGTAGAATATCATACGCAATGGCCTTCCTAAGACGGCACCGATTGCACGTGAGTCCCATTGATGTATGTGTAGTCTTTTGTAATAACAACACCAAACACAACAGATTACACATACATCAACACAACATTTGTCGTTTCTGGTGTTTCTTGTCACTTTTGTGTCTCTCGCTGTGTATATGTACTCTGTGTTTCGGTGGATTGTTGTGAATGCTACCGCTGAAATCGAATCTTGTTGGAGATCCCCTCATTTATACAATAAGGGTAACAGAACCCATTATGGCGACAGACGAATTTTATTACCTTTAGCATTGGGGGATAGTCCTGGTGGCCCAGCTGGTGTATTCATTTCTCTTATAGGCTGTAGTTACTTGAACATTTGTATCCTTTTGACGCTCTGTCAATGTCAAGTAATTAATGTAATCCATTCCTAGAACCATTTTTGTGGTGTTTGGAGGAAAGGTCTTCCAGCAAATTATCGGAATTCCAATGGGGACCAATTGTGCCCCACTCCTTGCCGACATTTTCCTTTACTCGTACGAAGCTGAATTCATTCAATCTTTGGTCTCTGAAGGGAAAAGATACTTAGCTTCTGACTTCAACTTCACTTACAGATACATAGACGATGTGTTGTCCATCAATAATCCAAAATTCGCGGATTACCCGAGCAGTATATATCCTTCGGAGCTTAAAGTCAAAGAAACTACAGAGACAAATAATTCAGCATCCTATTTGGACATAATGTTGTCCTACGACACTGATGGTCACATGAACACCTCACTCTATGACAAACGTGACGACTTTAATTTCAGCATTACAAACTTTCCTTTTCTGAGTAGCAACATCCCTACATCGCCTGCTTATGGCGTGTTCATATCTCAGTTGATACGCTATGCAAGAGCAAGTACCAAATATACGGATTTTGTTCTGAGAGCTAGGCGTCTTTCAGATAAGCTTCTCAGTCAGGGATATGTTTGTGACCGACTAACATCGTCACTGAGGAAGTTCTACGGTCGATATGGGGAACTCGTCATACACTATGATGTCCCACTTTCCAGAATGGTGGATGATATTCTGTCATAGACCATTTGAACCATACAACCAAAGATTGTACTCTATATCTTCCAAAATGGAAGTAACCGGATGTGACAGTTCTACCGAATTGAAGCGACGGGTGTTGCATGCAAGCAGGAGATGCTTACTCTTCCTGGGCACCTGGTCTCACTCTCATATCGGTAGTTCGCTTCTTTTCATATGGTGGAGGTTTTTGTTTGTTTGCTTTGGTTCCTGTTTTATCTTGATTTTGTATGCCTTCGGTTTCTGATTTTCTGGGTTATCGATTTTGTGCTGTAAACAGGGATATGTTCATTATCCATATTTGTCATTTATATCAGAAGCAATAATAAGTGTTTTTCCATTGGGTAGCTTCAGTGTTTTGTTGTTTGTGCTGTAGAGTCTTGTTTGAGATCCATTCAATTTGTTTTACTAACATTTATATCGTGAAGTCCACGTACGGTAATGTGCTATAATGATTATGCATCCACAGCAAAAGAAGGCTTGAAATTTTACATAAACTTATTCCAAAGTTTTATTTCATTAGAACAAAAGATATGCAGATTAGAAGCAATAGACTACGTGTTATCCCTATGATTTTGACCATTGTTTGTCTTAATTTCCCGAGTCGTGGACAGTTTGGACAGTTTATCATTTATCTCAGAACAGATTCTCTGTGTTCCTCTGCTACACTGACGTTTATCTAATGTGCCAAATGAAACATATATTGGAAAGACGGACACATCTTTTATTTTGCACAGTACATATATATACACCATCATCATAATCATACACAAATAACCACTTAAAGCAGCACGTTCCGACTTCGGGATGTAAAGGAGGTATTACTTGTAATACATATATCTTAACATAGATTGTTACATGTTATGATCATTCATCGATGTACCAAGTATCATACCCGATACCTCCCCCGTTCGAGAGATACGGCCGTTCAAAATGAATGTAGCCGTGCCTCTTCATGATTATTCATAAGCAGGAAAATTCCTAGAAACAAAGTGATTTTATATACATACCGATTTAGTAGGCTATTTCGATGATTATTCTAAACAAAGAGAGATGAAATAAACATCGCATATTTCTTTCACAAAGCATTTCAAGCAGTAATGGTAATATAATTAATTTCAAACAATTTAGAACCGATTAAATCCTATCTGACTTACTTGTCCAGCAAAATATTAGCGAATTCGTATTGTCTGGCGAGATTAAACTCATTTTTCATCGAATTTTATACATCCATTTGGTCTCTAATAAATACTTTCCATATCGCTCTTTCACACTCTGTCTTCCTTTTTCTTCTTTTTTCTATCCAAATCTGAGTATCAGTAGGCGTTTCCCTCTTTTCCGTTGAGAGTGTACGCTCCTCGCCATGTTTGTTTTGATTTGTACATCACGACAAGCCGTATCGCGTACGCTACTCGCCATGTTTGTTTTGATTTGTACATCACGACAAGCCGTATCGCGTACGCTCCTCGCCATGTTTGTTTTGATTTGTACATCACGACAAGCCGTATCGCGTACGCTACTCGCCATGTTTGTTTTGATTTGTACAACACGACAAGCCGTATCGCGTACACGTGATGGCTGATCTATCCCAAACATGGGCAATTTTTGTGCCGCCACTAAAGTTTATTTTTATAATGATAACATTAAGGACCTTTGGTAAAAAATTTGGTATTTACTAAACGTTTATGACTTCTACCTTCCAGGAAAAATAGAGATTTGTCCTATATCTTTTTTATGAAGCATGTTTTCGACTGAAGGCGGAATGTGCTGCTTTAATGTTACGGAATAAAATAAAAAAAAAATCGTTATATCAATGAACAAAGCATGCAAATACATTGTATCGCCGAGAACTGTAAATTCTAATTAGCATCAATTCAGGAAAAATATCAATATTGATAAAATAAACTGCTGATTGGTTCAACACAAAATGCAAACTCATTACATACGATCTACTGCTTGGTAAGCCTTATATTCATCCCTATTTTGTTGATTTTGGGTTCGACGTAGACCATAAAGTATTTGTTCCCAGAACACTGCCTGTCCCGCGCAATCATTGGTCCATTTAGCGTACGTCATCGTCGTTAACAACATTCTGAGACTACTGGACATATGACGAAAGTCTATGTCCTTGTACAGAATAAGGATCAAAATGTCCCCCCTTTCAGACAGCAGCCTTCTCTGAGCAATCATCAACTCAAAATCACACCATCTACTCTTGGCAAAGCTGTTTGACAAGATTACTATAACTTTTCTACTCTTGTTCATATTCTCTACAATATTGTCAGCGATAAATTTCCCGACGTCAAAATCTCTGAAATGGACACAGAGTTTGTAACCCTCTTGATTTTCTATACGAGGGAGAATAGTGTCGTGCACAAACCTTCGGTCGTCCTCGGCATACACCAAAAATCCATCATACACAAAGTCATCGCTAGGGATTCGCGAGTATCCAGGCTGACGGCTGGAACGCACTATAAATAGCCAATGACGAATGTGCCACCTCGAGCTATATAGGATACCTGCTACTAGAAGAATCAGAAAAACCGAAACACACAATCCGATTATCAAATGTTTCACTTCCTCGCTCATAGGACAAATTTCCTTCAAGGTAAGGGAAATTAAGACTTTACCCTTCAGATAGTCAGGTGACTCGCACTTTGTAATGTCTAAACTTGCTACTTTTTTCTTATTCTTTGGACGCTGCAACCAGTTGTACAGCCATTTAATATCTTGGCAGCTACAAGAGAGCGGGTTGCGAGATAGATTCAGAAAGTCCAGGTTGTCCAAAAGCGATTCTGTTAAGGTGCTTTGATTAAAAATTGATATTCTGTTTTGGGACAAACTCAATCGCTTAATTGTCGAAGCCTCCCCGAATATTCTTGGTCCGTCAAGTTTAGAGAATTCGTTCTTAGATACATTCAAACTTATGAGAGATGGAAGAAGTCCGCTTAAGTTGTAGGGTAGAAAAAATAATCCTAGATCATACATAGTCAGATTGGTCAGATTGGTCAGCGGTTGGAGCATGTGCTGAAAATCCGTTGTCTTCATGTCAAGATAGTTTCTCGAAATATCTAAATTTTGAAGATTCGGAATATTTGCAAATGTCCCTGTTGTATCTAAAGAATGTTTTGAAAATATGAATCCATTATCGTAAAAGAAAATACTTTGCAAGCTACTGCTGTTAAATGCATTTCCGCTTATATATCGTATCTGCGACAATTCGCTTATTCTCAGCACTTTCAGAGAACGAAGACTTGAAAACGTATTCTGGTAAATAATTCGAATGGCATGTCCATTTATGTTAAGTTCTTCTAGTTCATCCAAACATTTCAGATTTTCATGAAGGGTATACAAGTCTGTGATCTTATTGCTTGCAAAGTTCAATTTTTTAAGACTGGGAAGTTTGTTTTCACAAAAGTCTGGAAAATATTTGTAAGAATTAAAGGCCAAATTCAGACTTTGAAGAGTATTTAGTCCATTATACCTCGCTGTTCCATTCCTCAGAAAGTTTTCTGATAAGTCTAGAGATCGCAAGGTATCAACATTATCAAACCAGGAGCCATTGAATCTGCTCATATTACAAGTGGTCAAGCTGACATTTTGTACTGAAGAATTTCGTAAACCAGCAAATAAGTCATGTGGAAAATCATTCCAAACGCTTGTCCAGTTAAATCCATCAATCTTGAGGGATACCAGATTTCGTGTTACATTGAATAAAAGGTTCCTCATGACATTTGGCTTGAAATGCTTTTCCTTCTGAAAGACAAGACTCTTCAAATGATGCAGCTTACCAAAGGAATCTTCTGAGACGTTAACAATATGATTATTCCTGAGGTGTAAATAGGTTAGATTCAGACCTTGTAGATTCTGAAATGTCTTCTGAGTCAGATTTCTAATATGGCTCTTCTGTATGATTACAGCCTTAATGCAATCCGGCATTTGTGGAATGTAGCTCACATCGGTACAAACTGCCAGATCTGTTTTACATTTGCAATTCATCGACAGCTTTGTACAGTTAACGTACTCTGTAGTTTTGCAGTCATGTGTGTCCTTTACTTGAGCTTGCACCACTAGATGTGTCATATCAATAGCCTGTGATACGATCCATAGGGCTAGAACCGAATGAATATATCCAAACATATTTAAGCCGTGATCGCCTGATGGTTTAACAGCAATTAAAACTCAAGTCCATCTAAATATTCATAATACATCCTTATTTGTACGTGTGATCTATGATGTGCGTTTACATGAGGACATTTTTCACATACATCATATCAGTCCATTGGGTTAGGCAATTCACCTGAGCAAACTAAATCTCTGAGATAAAACACAAATTCCACTGTAGACAAACATATTAATCATTTATTCACCATTATATCGAAGCGAAGATGAAATTCCCAAGTTCTGAAAATTGGATATCTATCTATATTGTGGATATGGTGTTGACCCAGGAGGAAATACTACATACGGAAGTTATATAACTACAAAATCAAATACATGCATGGGGAAGTATTAACTTGGCCGTTAAGCATTTGAAATCATCTTTAATCACAACTCCAGGAAACGTATTTGTACCAGATCGAGTAAGATGACAAATACGGACTTGAACGATATATCAATATAGAGAACAAAATGGAAAATTCGAAAATTATTGACATAAGGGCATACAAAATCATGATATAATAGAAACCAAAGCAAACAAAAAAAAAAAAACCTCCACCATATTAACAGAAGCGAACACCAAATACGGGAATTGTGACTCGGTACCCAGAGAAAGTCAGCATCCCTTGTTTGCATGCAACTTGAGAGCCACTTAAGGTCCATTTCATCAGGGAGTTTTCTTAGTCCTTTCTTAAACCTGTTCCTTTGAACGTTCAGTAGACTTGGAAGATACCTTTTATTCCGATTTGTGCGTACAAAAGATGTTATTATCAATATTGTGAGGTATCCTGGCCGAAGTGACGGATGCTTCTGACAAACAGGAGATGCTTATTCTCCTCGGACACCTGATCGCAAATACATTGGGGATTAATTTTTGCTTCTTTGCTGTTTTAACTGTTGGAATCTCTTTTTACATTTGTTATGCGTCATGCATTTTTCAAAAATATATGCGCCTATTGATTATGGTTTTCGGACTCTGGTTCAGTTAATTATCCAAGTTTATAGCGAGCGAAGCAAACACTTATGGTAAAGCGTATACACTTACTTTATTGAGAAAATATGCTGAATGAGAATGTACCCTATGCTTTAAAAAGCTTTCGTTCCCCTAGCTGCGGAAATGACCATTTTCATCTTATTTGGACATTCAAGTTGACGGATATGCTATACTCTATTTTTGTTTATAAGAAAGGAGGGGATCTCCAACAAAACTCGGTTGCAGCACCAACAGCGACACACCAAACACCCCAAGTGAAAACACAGAGAAGACACATACAGCAAATGACAAGGAACAGCAAACGAGACATCAAACATCGAACATAAAAGACAACACATAAAACAACGAGACCCATAAATTCAATTGATTGACATATTTTCTGATAAAGTAGTTTACGAAGTAGGAAGATCAACTTGTCGTTACTACGGAATGTAATTGTAAAAGCCTCTATCTCCGTCAGATTTGTCACATGATGCTTAACGGGACGTTTCACTCCGATTGCTTTTCTCGTCCCGGGTGGTTTCGTACTGTCAGAAGTTGGAATAGGGTTTTTTTCCCTTTGGTCGATATGCATTCTTTTAGCCTTTCTCTTACAAATTAAAATAGCTTGAAATAGAAAAAAAATCACTTGTAGGAAAATATATGAACTAAAGTCGATTCCCTTTTTAACCAGGTCTGTTTATAAATTCTTTATTCAATTTGAAGACGTTTAAGATTTGACCAGTTCAAGCAAAGATGACTGATGATCGGGTGTTTTGGTGTTTTGCTGTTGGTGCTGCAACAGGGCCTTGTTGGAGATCCCTTCCCTTCTTTTCTAGCTGAGCATTGTCTAAGGAATTCTTTGGAATTAAATCGTTGATATGAGTTTTTAAAATTAGACACTTTTTTTGCTCGCAGTTTTCCGTAAATCTGACTGGACCCCTTTGTCTTATCAGCCGCGTTCTAGGCCAACAGAACAAATATTTCTGTTTCCACTTGCCCACCCGCTACCCTTTTTGGCTGTCATCTAACACAAAGTATAAAGTATGATCAACTGTCATTGTCTACATGTAACATGCGAGAAAATAAAAAAAGAAAGATACCCCCTCCCTTAACACTTGCATCGATACTTCAGTGTTTCCACTCGCCCTACCTACCTTTTTTGGCAGTCATTCAACAGAAAGTTTTACAAATTTTGTAAGATAAGATAGACCGTCATAGGCCACACCAATTCGATTTACCGTTCTTCGGGATTTTTGATGAAAAAAGTAGGACCGAGCGAAAGAATTTGTTTAAATAAAAAGAATTGAATTTTGAAAATCGAGGACCAATACCAGTCTGTGCGAAACACATCGTACCGTCGGACCTGTCCGGTCCGATTCATACCATTAGTTATTTCGGACCAAATGTCCGGTATAGGTTTGAATTTTATACTCCCTAAATCGACATCCGGTATCCCGAGAACGCAAAAAAATGAAAATAAGGGATTCAAAATTGGAATTTATTTGAATATTTGGAACTGCACAAACATCAAATGACATCATGTGGGCAAATAATGAGGGAGTGATGAAATATATCTCTGGAAAACCATCGAAACGGAAAATATCTATATTTAACACTGAACACGATCCTGACGATGAGAGGAAACGATTCATTTTAGGTACGAAAAAGAAAGAGACCCGCCAGAGAAAATTTCCACAATATGTTAGATCAGTCATCCGGGGTTTGAGTACGACCCGGAGAAAATTATTATGGCTTGCAGTTTATGCTCCACGTTCTCAAAATAACATGAAATCAATAGAACCCCAAAAGTCAACCTATTTTCAGACGTTTGCACCAATTTAAGGTCAGGTGATGGGGAATTTTTAAGAGATTAATGACGTGATTCAAGTATGGACATGTAATATATATCTTAAGAAATAATTGGAAAATGGTGGTGGAGGTTTGGGGGTTCAAAGTTTAAATCATGTGACTTGTAAATTATACTTTCACTGAATTTTTTCGGTCAGATGCATTTGCTTCCGGTCCTATATGATGGCAAAAACTGTCTGACCGAATGTCCTATGTGTGAAAAAAAAATCACGTAGACTGCAATTCCCATTGACAGATGAACGAACGAGTGAAAATACTTTTTTTCATTGATTTTCATGTACATTTCTAAAAGAATGATATCAAACTATGATGTGTAACTTATTTTAGATTCCTTTTTTTATCTCAAGGAAACAACAACTGAATAAATGATTAACATATTCACGAAACAGCAGATAACAAGAAGTTAATTGCTGAAATAACATGAAAATGATATTCTGAAAGTATTTTGTATGTGATGTATATTACTTTTATACTCTCCATCTACTAGACCTTTGAAATTCAATTGAATGTACTAGTTATATGAAAGATAATGATACATTTTTTGATTTGTTAAAAACTAGGATGTTTTACTTTATCTTCTTGCCATTGACCTTCCGTTTGAACAAAGTAATAGTCAAGTAAAAATACTACGATAATGATGATTAGGCATACATACAAACGGGCATGCATACGAACAGACAGATCAAACATAATATACTGTTAAGAAATTGATTCCATTGTCCCACCAATCATCGACAGTTTTGACCCAACTTTTAATGTTTGGGGGCCACTTGGTTTGATACACAGGCCTAAACATCGCCTGGATTCGCCTGGAGCATGGGCGAATCCAGGTGATCTTTACTGGGCCTGTGGTTTGATACGGGGAATATGATCTTTTTTGGACATCAATATGACATTCACATTCTCCATCTGAAGTTTCAACTATGAAACTCTACATACTTTAAATTAAACTCCAATGCCACCTTTACCTGTTTACTACGAGATTTGTTTCTACTACGAGTTTTCCCGACCCAACCAGCTTTGTTTGAGTCTTTCAACAATCATCGTTTCAACGGTTGATCAACATTAAAAAATGAACAATTCCTAAAGGTAACATTGTCTAGGGTTTTTTACGGTAGGGGTAGAGATTGTCTTCTTTTTGTCGAACGAATATTCACAATAAATGTTGCTCTCAACTTTGAAGAGACATTTCAACTTTCTCGAGGCGCTTGGCACTCTGTCATTATCACGTTGCATTAAACGCTTCAGGGATATAGATTCCATTTTTTTCTGAATCTGAACCATGGACCGCGCGCAAAATGAATTAAAAAAAATTAAATTTCCGAAATCTTATTTTTACGACCGGTAATTCCGACGAACTGCAAATCTAATTGGTGACAAATATGGATAATGACCATATCCCTGTCTACAGTACAAAATCGATAATTCAGAAAATCAGAAACCGAGGGCATATAAAATCAGGATAAAACAGGAACCAAAGCAAACAAAAACAAAAACCTCCACCATATGAAAAGAAGCGAACTCCCGATATGAGAGTGAGACCAGGTGCCCAGGAAGAGTAAGCATCTCCTGCTTGCATGCAACACCCGTCGCTTCAATTCTGTAGAACTGTCACATCCGGTTACTTCCATTTTGGAAGATATAGAGTACAATCTTTGGTTGGATGGTTCAAATGGTCCATGACAGAATATCATCCACCATTCTGGACAGTGGGACATCATAGTGTATGACGAGTTCCCCATATCGACCGTAGAACTTCCTCAGTGACGATGTTAGTCGGTCACAAACATATCCCTGACTGAGAAGCTTATCTGAAAGACGCCTAGCTCTCAGAACAAAATCCGTATATTTGGTACTTGCTCTTGCATAGCGTATCAACTGAGATATGAACACGCCATAAGCAGGCGATGAAGGGATGTTGCTACTCAGAAAAGGAAAGTTCGTAATACTGAAATTGAAGTCGTCACGTTTGTCATAGAGTGAGGTGTTCATGTGACCATCAGTGTCGTAGGACAACATTATGTCCAAATAGGATGCTGAATTATTTGTCTCTGTAGTTTCTTTGACTTCAAGCTCCGAAGGATAGATACTGCTCAGGTAATCCGCGAATTTTGGATTATTGATGGACAACACATCGTCTATGTATCTGTAAGTGAAGTTGAAGTCAGAGGCTAAGTATCTTTTCCCTTCAGAGACCAAAGATTGAATGAATTCAGCTTCGTACGAGTAAAGGAAAATGTCGGCAAGGAGTGGGGCACAATTGGTCCCCATTGGAATTCCGACAATTTGCTGGAAGACCTTTCCTCCAAACACCACAAAAATGTTGTCGATCAGAAAGTTTAACATCTGAATAATGTCTGATTCAGTGTACTTATTTTCAGAATCTGACTTTTCTTTTACAAAGTAGGTTTTGTCATAGTTAACAACAACAAATTTGTATTTGCGATTACCGTTCTTACTTGTAAACGCATTACTTATAATTTTTGCGAGAATTTCTTTCAATTTAGAATGCGGAATTGTAGTGTAAAGTGTCGAAAAATCAAAGGCTTTGATCGAATGGACTCTACTAAAATGAGTGGATTTCAGATGTTCTAAAAGTTCCTTCGAATTCTTTAAAATCCACATCTGGTTGATACCACTGCGAGAATATACTGTCGAACAATATTTTTGTAGCCCAGATTTGATTTCAGATAAAACTTTGGTGAGTAAGATCGATACAGATTTGGTAGAACATTTTGAGGAACCAGCGATGAAACGTTGTTTGCACGGATTCTTATGCATTTTAGGTATGCAGTATAAGTATGGTAAATCTAAATCTAAATTGGTAGTGTCGAAGCCAAAGGAAGCAAGAGCTGATTTGTGGTTATCTATTATTTCAGAGGCAGAAAGGTTTGTTGGGGTGCAAGTTGGATTTCCAGGTGTCGAATTTAAACCCAACTCTTTAACTAGACTGTCGAAATAGTACTTTTTGCAAGTAAATGTGTAATTATTTGAGGCTTTGTCCGCTGGTGTGATGACATAATGTTCTTGGAGGTAGGTAAGTTCTGTGATAACATCAGGGTCTTTAAATATAGGCACGAATCTGGTGTTCACAGTTGATTTTAATCGGTTAATTCTAGATAAAAGTAACCCTCTGATTGATTTTATCCATTCGGAAAGGGTGTTGAGCTGTACATCCTCTTTCTTTGCCCAACGTCTTGCATATTCCTCACAAGAGTCCATGATAATTTTGACATTTTGGTTCCATGTAAAGGACATACTTTCTCTGTATTTGGGACCCTTTTTTAACAATTCTCTCAAATTGTCGTTCTTGACTATACTAAGGTCACCAGTAATAACGTGACCACAAGGAGAGTAGTTGAAATCCGATGAAGAACATTCGCAGGGAAGTGGATGTAGTGAGGGATTACTTAAATCAATACACTGCAGGAATCGTTTGTAATTGTAAATTTTAGATGCAACTGTTGGTGTGTAGCTATAGGAAATACAAGGAGTTTCTTTTCTTTTGAAATATGGTGGGATTTTTTCTGTGACAGTTTTGTGATTCAAAATTTGACCAAGATTCAAGTTATCAATACCTTTGTTTGCAAATCTTACTTTAATGAAAGGGCGGTTTGTTTTCTCCTCTGATTTATCTGATCTAACTGCTTGAAATAAACGAAAAGTAGAAATGTCCAAGATGACTCCTTGTAGTCTGTATTCTGGGGAACGTGTATCGGTATATGCTAGATCCTTCGTATAATCGTAGATTTCGTGTAACTTGGTGTTGCCATAGTGTAAAATGAAAAGAAAATAAAAGAGAAAAGAGTTTGTGTTTTTATCATATTTATTTTCTCTCCGCTCGCACAAAAAGGCTTTGCCGCGATTCATATGGTCTTTTCTTTAAGAATATAGCAGGGGTCTCTGGTAGGACTAACATGTACTGATGACAACTGAACACACCCGCAGAATGTAACACACACGGAATTTTCAACCAATGGTCGAGCGGTTAGGACATCGGGTCAGTAACCGTAAGGTAGGCCTTTCAACAAACGCTAGGTGTCGACTGAGAGTAACGACAACTCGTACCCAAAGTGTCAGAATCGGAACCTTTCGCGCTTCTTCATAAAAATGTAGCGCAAAAATCACATCAAATCATGAATTTTCTTATTTATTTACCTCTTTTGGGTTGTTGGACAAAGTTGGTAGGATTGAGTATAATATTTTAATTTGTTTCATGTACTGAAGACAATAAAAGGACAGAGAAAGATAGCACAAAATTGCACATCAGATTTTTAGACCGAGTTACAAATGTTCATGTTGTAATACATTGGAAGGGAGAGAACTCTTTAATAATATCTGTAAAATTCGAGACCGTCTAAACTATGTAACGAAGTGAAAAGTAACGAAATGAAACAAAAAACAAAATTACAAATTTTACCATTTAATCATTCGTTTACGATATAACTGCGGTATTTTTTTCCCTTGCACATCCTTAGTCTATGTGCCTCGGAAACTGCGAGTCAAAGATCAGTACGTCTTAATACATAGTTTATAATCTGCATTTCAGATCTGTAAAAGACTATCTAATAGCTGACAAGGTTCAATCTAGGCATAGATGTAACCGATTTCGTTAAACTCTGCTTATATAAAGGGGAAAGGGGGGCACATACGTTTTCATAATCCCGAACTTCTCAGTTTAGAATTAACATCAAAAATAAATAGCAGATATACCTGTATGTGTTAAGATAAATATCATGAGTTAGAAACAAAAATACATGTAATATGTCGATAAGTATGCACAACGAAGACAGCATCAAAAGTAGCGGGAAAAAAATAAAGAGAGAGAGAGAGAGAGAGAGAGAGAGAGAGAGAGAGAGAGAGAGAGAGAGCGCACATGCCTAGTATGATTATCCATAACATTGAAAAATTATTTCAATATTACACATTTTTATATAAAAAAAAGTGACGGCAATGACCCCCACCCTATAAAAAAGACGCAGAAATGATATTAATACAGATTTCAGCTTTACTGCTCGTACATGTACAAGAGGAACTGATGTTATCACCCATCATCCACAATCTGTAAAACAAATCATATCTGCATGATTCAGTTTCAATTGGAGGGCGTTGGCCGCCGGCCGCCTATAGGCGGTGCTTGCAAAGGGTTTAAGGGAGGAGGGATGGACAAGAAGTTTTTAAAGAACACATGAAAAGTGAATAATGTTTGAAAATTGTTTGTGTTATGGATATACATGTATTGGAATTATTTTGTAATTCAAAAATTCGCTAATTAAAGAGGTAGGATATACACAGCCCGCGTTCTAAATGTTAAAATCTGTGAATATGCCTAATATGCATATGAGGGGAGGGGGCGCCTTCTCCCCCTTTCAATCAAAAGTTGTTGATTCGGATAAGGCCAACGGGAACGTTCGCGCATCCGATTCAGATTTTACAATACATTTCTGCATTCTGCTTTCTTTTCTTTTATGTTTTGATTGGATTGATCTCTGCCATATCAATAGTGGGTAAAGGGGGATTTTGAATTTGAAATTTTGATTTTGAATATATGAATATTATGCAATGGAAATTGTAATTGATAAATATTGACCATCTTTTTGTAACGATTGAAAAAAAACATTCACTGACCTTCGCTTTCGCTCGCCAGTTTTTAACCACTTAAATGTACATGATCATTTCATAACAATACGGCTTATCGATGTACCCTTTCTCCCTAAAGAGTGATAGAGGGTAGATAAAAAAAAATTCTGACATTTTTACCCAAGACGCAGCAAAAAAAAAAAAAAAAAAAAAAAATTCGTATTCGCTCGCCTACATCACTTAATTTAGCATAAATATAATTCATTTGAAAGTCACAATAGTCATATAAAGGACTCCAGAGGGAGAAATGAGAAACATGTACGTCCCTTGCCCCTTTCTGAAATCCTGGATCCGCCACTGATCCATTTCTAAAGGTGTGAGTACAGGGCTGTGCTCTACATTTTCTTTTTCTCAATATTTGATAATTATACATCGCTATATACATTTTTATGAGTTTTAATTGTATAAACTTATACTCAAAATAAGTCACCTAAAGTCCGATCGGTACTTGAAAGCTTGGATCAAAAGAGGGATGGGTTGAAGAGGGGGATCAGTCCGACCCCCCCCCCCCCCCTCCTTTGAATTTACAAAAAAGTTAGATATGTTTTTCCAGCTTATATACAAAATCATAAGTTATGAGGAATCGGCAGAGCCTTCATAGTCTATGGTTTGGCCATCCAGTGCAATTTTATCGATTATTAACAGGTTACGCAGATTTGTTCCATTTACTCTCATGCAGTCAAGACAATTATGACTTCAGCACTTCATATGGGTTAATATTAATACTTTTGACTACTTAATGGCGAAATACATTTTATATGATAATAGAGTCAGGTTTTGCTTATTCATATATATTTTTTTTTTTCAGGCACAGGGTTTCAGTGCCTCTCCTTTTCTAAAGAAAAAAGACAAAAAAAGTTTACTTCTTTATAAACTCCCCTGAAAAGACTTTATTGGTTATATCTTTTTTGCTGTTCAGATTTGGTAACTGCTTTTACATCAGAACAACCTTGAAATAGATGACTACCCTGTACATAGCCGTTTAGTCGTTTGTTTAATCAAGAGTATGCGAAGAGCTGGACGCCTGTCATTTTACATTATTTTAGACAATTCAACTTGAAACTTTTTCATAAAGATTCGTTCTTTAAATCACGTCACTATGTAATCGATTATTGAGAGCCATAATCAATAATCGGAATCAAGTATCGAGCGATAATCGATTATTTGCGATAATCGGTTGCCACTTTTGGACACCACCATGAATGTGAAAAAAAAACCTCGTTTTCCAGTACCTATTTTTGATCAAATTTCATTTTGAGTCATTTACCGTTCTTATCTGATCCAGAATGTTCTGTGACTCTATTTGCATATACGTATACGTGAGTTCATTTTTTTCTTCAGTTTTTTTTTCAAAACCATGTGTTGGATCGGCTGACCACCCCACCCTCCTCCCTCTAAAAACACTTTTCCTGGAGAAGAAAGAAAAAAAAAGTTTCTTAAGATTCTTACAGCAATAAAAAATTTTGCTCGGCTTTAAACTATCAAAAAAGAAAACTATCATAAGATGCCAACCAGTAATTGTTCAATGAGATATGTGATGGGAAAAACCAACCAACCCCCCCCCCCCCCTTTTTTTCTAGTTATCCCTGCATGTAGCTGTATTATAGATAAAAGAGGTTGTTTTAAAAGTAACAATCATGACGATATGGACATTTCTTTTACATGTCTATAGCAAACAATCCATGCAAAAAGAAAAGGGATTCATCTAGTCACTCATTTTTTTTTTCTGTACAACTCAGTTTAGATATCTGAAAATCGTGAAAATATAATCTTTTTTTATTTTTGTAATTTGTTTTGTTTGCTTTTTTGGACAACTTGTGTTAAATACCGTTTGATTTTGAATTATTCGTAAATTTTGATTATATTAGTTCAATGATCACACGAACCTGAAATTGAATTTTACAGGGCCCTTTCTATGATGTCTGCGTCGTTTACCATTACGTTTTTATTTTTATTCTTTGTCCAAGAGAAAGAAAAATAACAAATTTATTTCGTTTCGTTACTTTTCTTTTCGTTTCTTGTGCGTTTCATACTTTAAAGGACCCCGTAAAACTCGGTTACTCAAGATGAGTTCCGGGAATCAAATGTTTGTCAAATTTTACAGTTTGGATTGCCTCCCTTCTTTAGCAGATTTCATTGAAAATTCGGTAATAGAAATTAATTATTTTTCGATAATTAGCTTGTCTTTCTCATTTCAAAGTTCCTTATTGCTATTCAGACACAGATACTGAAGTCGTGAAACACTTTCAAAGGAAAATTATTGGATTTTAAAATTTAGTTGAAAGGCCTACGTAAGGTTACTGGTTCGAGTCTCATTGAGACCATGGGCTGACCGACATACACTCTTCTATGTTCGGTTTAACGCCTTCAAATTCATTTTTATGTTTATGGTGTTTCAAAAACCGACAGAGGACGATGAGACACACAGGGCCTAACAAACAAAGATGGCGTACCAATGTTAAACGTCTTCAAATTCATTAGCATCATTCATGACGAATGGTAAAACATTAACCTAGGAAGACTTACATGTAATTATCGATTTTGTGCTATTTAAAGGCATATATTCATTATCCATATTTGTGATTATGTGCATCCGGCGCCTACTTTGGAATTTTAATAGCGATTGGTCTTGTTTTCCGGATTACGTGCATTCGATCGTACCCGGGATACATAGAGAACTGTCGAGAACTGCATAAACATTCACAAATTATTTGAATGAATGTCTTCTTACTGAAAGCTGAAGTCAGGCAGTAATATGGAAAACGTTGGGGTCATCGGTTGCACAAAAAACTATATGAAAGGTATATATAAAAGTCCAAGGCATCCGAAAAGAAGACAACTGGCTGAATAGAGGAATACGCAATGCGTTTTGTTTTTGCAACGTCAGCTAAAGATTTTTGTAATGATTCAATTATGAGAACAAGTTCTATGACAGATATTGATAATGACCATATCCCTATATACAGCACAAAATCGATAATTCAGAAAATCAGAAACCGAAGGCATACAAAATCAGGATAAAACAGGAACCATAGCAAACAAACAAAAACCTTCACGGCATAAAAAGAAGCGAACTCCCGATATGGGAGTGAAACCAGGTGCCCAGGAAGAGTCAGCATCGCGTGCTTGCATGCAACACCCGTCACTTCAATTCGGTAGAATATGTTTGTGACCGACTAACATCGTCACTGAGGAAGTTCTACGGTCGATATAGGGAACTCGTCATACACTATGATGTCCCACTCTCCAGAATGGTGGATGATATTCTGTCATAGAACATTTGAACCATTCAACCAAAGATTGTACTCTATGTCTTCCAAAATTGAAGTTACCGGATGTGACAGTTCCACCTAATTGAAGCGGCGAGTGTTGCATGCAAGCAGGAGATGCTTAATCTTCCTGGGCACCTGGTCTCACTCCCATATCGGGAGTTCGCTTCTTTTCATATGGTAGAGGTTTTTGTTTGTTTGCTTTGGTTCCTGTTTTATCCTGATTTTGCATGCCTTCGGTTTCTGATTTTCTGAATTATCGATTTTGTGCTGTATACAGGGATATTGTCATTATCCATATTTGTCATTGTGACATCCGGTTACTTCCATTTTGGACGATATAGAGTAAAATCTTTGGTTGGATGGTTCAAATGGTCTATGGCAGAATATCATTCACCATTCTGGACAGTGGGATATCATAATGTATGACTAGTATATCGACCGTAGAACTTCCTCAGTGACGATGTTAGTCGGTCACAAACGTCTCCCTGACTGAGAAGCTTATCTGAAATACGCCTAGCTCTTAGAATAAAATCTGTATATTTGGTACTTGCTCTTGCATAGCGTATTAACTAAGATATGAACACGCCATAAACAGGCGATGAAGGGATGTTGCTACTCAGAAAACGAATATTTGTGATGCTGAAATTGAAGTCGTCACGTTTGCCATAGAGTGAGGTTTTCATGTGACAATCAGTGTCGCAGGACAATATTGTGTACAAATAGGATGCTGAATTATCTCTGTAGTTTCTTTGACTTCAAGCTCCGATGGATAGATTCTGCTGAGGTAATCCGCGAATTTTGGATTACTGATGGACAACACATTGTCTATGTATCTGTAAGTGAAGTGTATTCTTGTAATCCTGGTAACAACAAAATCGTCATGGAAAGAACAAATTATAAAGTACTTAAAAATATCCACTCTTTATTAGACATTATATAGCTACACATCTGACAGGTAATATAATTTACTGACTATGTGTGTGCATTATAACTTTATTCGTGCTTTTCTATAATCTTCATTTATACCATTTTTTCCAATCGTTTTTAATTGTTTAAAAAGTGTTAATAACGTTTTATATGTAACCTGATCCTTGTGATATTTAAATAGGTTTAAATAGTATATGTTAGCATGGTGCGATTTGAGCAGATCCATCTACCATGTTTACTTTACCTTGATGGGTTCTAAGGTATTGTGGCATACTTCTGCCTCCTTATATGCGAGATATTTTCTATAGATTATGTTGTCATGCGACTTATTTATGTCAACATGCAAGATAAATATGTTGACATGCAGGATAAATATGTTTACATGCAGGGAAATTATGCTGACATGAAAAGATAATTATGTCGTATGTTGACAAAATAAGTTGCATGTTCACATAATTAAGTTGCATGTTGACTTAAATAAGTTGCATGTAATCATAAGTAAGGCGCATGTCGACATATTCTAAATAAAAATGTCTCATATGTAGGAGGCCACCATACTTAGGGGTTGTTAGGTGTCCTTTCTGAATCTCAGTCAGCCTCCTCTGGTGATAACATGCATGATCTCGCTACAGCCGGCAGAAAACGGACTGTACTTTGAGCGTCTTCAGTCTTTATTTCCATTTACATATCCATCTGTGTGTCTTAGATCCTGCGTCATGTTGTCTGTATGGTCATCTTACAGTGAGGAGGTTATTTTACACCCAAATTGTACGTTCTTCGAGACCTCTGGGTAATCGGGAAAGTAGAAGGGTTGTGCCCTCGTAATCTGTGTAAAGACACCGTATGCTACTGGCGTGGCAGATGGCCGTCCGAAATCGGCACCGATTGCCCATTGGTCTCGTTCGTTTATGTATAATGCGAAATGGTTTCAACTCTATACCTTCTTGAAGAAAATTTCAACCCAATTTTTTATGCACCAGCCACATGTTTCCAATATTTCTTATCAGTGATGTTTCCAAAATTCATTTTAATAGCACCCTCTGGTTTTATTTTTAGAATTTAAATTTGTGTATATACTTTACAGAGAGTACGCGGTTCCAAATTTCCTGTTGGGTCGATCCAGTAGCATGTTCAAAATAGCATTGAAGTGATGGTGCTATAATGTTAACCTCCTTTAATTTTGAGAAATGACAAGTTTCCGAAATAGACAA
Organism: Pinctada fucata; assembly: GCA_028142955.1. Classification (NCBI taxonomy): domain Eukaryota; kingdom Metazoa; phylum Mollusca; class Bivalvia; order Pterioida; family Pteriidae; genus Pinctada; species Pinctada fucata. Next base: position 2,379,641 of record AP027111.1, read on the forward strand.
ATCAAATATATTTCATATTGATAAAGTGTCAAAACAAAGCTTCTTACATAGTAGTCATTTGTATTTGATGTTTCTATGTGATTTGGTGTTTCTTGTGTTTGGAGGAACCGTATTCCATCAGATAGTCGAAATCCTAGTGGGTACCAACTGCGCACACTGCTTGCGGACTTATTTTTATATTGATACGAAGCTGACTTCATCCAGACCTTGCCTTCGACTGGCCGAAAGCACCTCGCATCTCAGTTCAATTTTACCTACAGATACATAGATGACTTGTTGTCCATCAATTATCCGAACTTTAAAGACCATCTACATGAAATTTATCCTCATGAACTAGAGATAATGGGAAAAACAGAGAGCAACATATCCGCTTCGTACTTGGATATACTTCTATCCTTTGACGCAAACGGCCATTTGAACACCTCACTGTGTGACAAGCGTAACGATTACAGCTTCCACATAACTAACTTCCCTTTCATGAGTAGCAACATTCCATCTCCTCCTGCTTATGGCGTTCTCATCTGATACGGTACTCCAGGGAATGTTCCAAATACTGTATGAAGATTTCATTGTTAGAGCCAGACGGCTTACAAGTAAGCTACTTGTTCAGGGTTTTATCACACAACGACTGAAATCATCAATGAGAAAGTTCTTCGGTCGCTACGGGGATATAATAAAAGCATATCAGACCAACTCTTCCAGATTGATCAGTAACATTCTACTTTGTGATTGAATGGCTGTAGTCACCACCAAACAAGATATACTTACCTGATCTGTACATCAAAATGTATATCGAGACAATCACCGAATTTGACAGGTTTCCAGGGAGCTGTTGCAACGGGTGTTTCATGCAATTAGGAGACGCTGACTCTCCCCGGGCACCTGGTCTCACTTCGGAATGTTTCCGGGGTTCGCAACCGTTCCGATGGGAATTCTCACGATTTGGCCATGTCTGTCGACTTTAAGACTGAGTAACTGTTAGGTACTTCTTTGATGTTTATTGTACATTTTGCGTCTCTTTTTGTGCGTGTCTGCTCTGTGTTTTGAATTGGATGTTTTGGGTTTTTGCTGTGGGTAAGGCAAAAAGTTACCTTCCTCCTTCAAAAATAAAAAGTCGTAGGAGGAAAACCCGCCCTTTGCTTCGACTTCATGTAATTTTTTTCCCAATTGCTTTCTTTAATTTTAAATTCACGACGCAAGCAGTGACAAGGTGAAAGGTACCTTCCCTTTTTAATTATGAGAGGGACTTGAACAAATTCCGCCCCTTGTTCGCAAGGACCTTTGTTTCTATTATTTTCTATTCATATTTCCTTTTTAATTGTGATAGGTTATCAGACTTATATATAATCTTTGAAAAGTAAAGGTTTGAGGAAACATAATAAAAGTCATTTCAAATATTTGTGTATGTAACTCGGAATTTTCCTCCTGCAGGACTAAGGGGAAAAGCTGATAGAAGACCACAATACACTGATCACTTCGCATTTTTGCATTGGGTGTTTTGGGGTTTTGCTGTGGGTGCTGTAACCTGGTGTTGTTGGAGATCCCCTCCTTTGTTCGATAAAATAGCAAAAACCAGACAAAACAACTTCAACAAGAAATGAATCAAAGTCAAATAGGACATTCTGAAAACATCATCAGGGTCACCTACAATACATTCTACAATGGCTTCCGCACTTGCACTAGAGATGGTTAATTACATAAATTGCCCGTCGTGTTTCTGTTGGGCTTATGTCCGTCTGTTTGTCCTCTTTTCTGTTGGGCTTATGTCCGTCTGTTTGTCCTATTTTCTTTTCGCGTGGGAAAGTTCTCTTTTGTATTTATTTTTCGTAAGTCTTTCGATTGTGGTTTTTGGAAAATGATATCTGCTTTTGTGTTTGATTTCATGTGTTCTGGTGATTGAAGGTCTTATGATCAATCAGCCAAGAAGTGTTTTAATCAAACACTCTCCTGTCTGTGTATCCCTGTGTACATTATTATTGCTGTCATATCATTCTTTTCTGATTATCAAAGAAAGGAGGGGATCACAGTTACCACAGCAAAATACAAAATACACCCTATGCAAAATCACAGAGTGGACATGCACAGCAAGAGACACAAAAAGGACCAGGAACACTAAATATGATATTGAAACATTAAAAAAGGACTACATTTAAACCAACAAGACCAATGAGCAAATGTCCATTTTCCAGAAAATATTCATGAACGTTTTGAACCTTGCTTTTATATGCACAGACACCAGACATCATATCATCTTGCAAAAAGTTTTAATTGTGATGTCATTTTTGATCACACTTACTTTATGGGTTGTCATGTTTCCTGTTATAAAGTCACAATGAAAATGTCACCATATTTTGTTATGCCTGGTATTTTTCCGTCCGGTGAATCTACTAGAAATGACAAATATGGTTAATGACTGTATCTCTGTATACAGCACAAAATCGACTATTGGCACCGATTAAGTATGGTCATCTGTAGCACCAGAAGCAAATTGTGTGGTCATTCAGACTATGTGCGCACAACCCTCCTACTTTGCCGATTACTCAGAAGAATCGAAGAATGCATATTTGTAGTGTAAAATATTCTCCTCACTGTAATACGACCATATACAAAACAGCAAAATGCATGGTCAAAGCAACAACCAGATCGATATGTAAATGGATATAAAACAGAAGGCGTACGAAAAATGGCATTTCGAAAGCTGCAGGCTGTAACGATCTCCTGCATGTTTTCACACGAGGAGGAGTCTGATCGACATTTAGAGAGGACAGAGCGTCAGGGCTCTGTCTTCTCTAACCCGGTTTGGATTGGGCAGGCATGTAGTCCTGTTTTCACAGTCAACGAGAGCGCAGAGTGTCAGAATCATATCCATCATCATGTAACTCGAAATTCCATAATTAAAAAAGAGTTTTATTCAAATTTACAAAACAAAAATAATAAACAAAAAGAGAAACTATTCTCTGACATTAGCCTTTGAACGTTAGGAAATGATATCGGTATGAATGGCAAATATGGATAATCACCATATCCCTGTAAACAGCACAAAATCGATAACACTACAATACATAAGGAACGGTGTAATTTTACAAACACGTTTAAAAAGGCTATAAAATACTATCTTTAAAAAAAGAAGATGAATTATAAATAACACCTTAAACATCTTATAAACTGTCAAATGATTGATAAGCTTTATACTCATCAATGTGACGTACATTTTCAGGTTGACGCAATCCATGAAGTATTTGTTCCCAGAAGACAGTCTGTCCCGAGGAATCATTGGTCCATTTAGCGTACGTCATCGTCGTTAACAACATTCTGAGACTAGATGACATATGGCGAAAGTCTATGTCCTTGTACAGAATAAGGATCAAAATGTCCCCCCTTTCAGACAGCAGCCTTCTCTGTGCAATCATCAACTCAAAATCACACCATCTACTCTTGGCAAAGCTGTTTGACAAGATTACTATAACTTTTCTACTCTTGTTCATATTCTCAACAATATTGTCAGCAATGAATTTTCCGACATCAAAATCTCTAAAATGAACGCAGAGTTTGTAGCCCTCCTGATTTTCTATACGGGGAATTAGAGTGTCATGGACGAACCTTCGGTCGTCCTCGGCATACACCAAAAATCCATCATAAACAAAGTCGTCACTAGGGAGTCTCGTGTATTCAGGACGACGGCTTGAACGCACTATAAACAGCCAATGACGGATATGCCATCTCGAACGATAAAGAAGCCCTGATACCATGAGGATAAGTAGTACTGAAACGCATAAGCCAATTATCAAATGTTTTATTTCCGCACTCATAGGACAAATTTCCCTCAGGGTAAGGGTAACCAGAGCTTTACCCTTCAAATAATCAGGAGACCCACATCTTGTGGTATCTAAACTCACAACTTTCTGTCTATTACTTGGACGCTGTAACCAGTCGTAAAACCATTTGACGTCTTGACAGCTGCATGACAGTGGGTTACGTGACATGTTCAAATATTCTAAATTATTCAAAAGACTTTCAGGTAAGGTGCTTTGATTGAAGATTGAAATTCTATTTTGCGACAGACTTAAGCGCTTGATAGTCGAATTGTTCCCAAAAATATTTTGACCGTGAAGTATTGTGAACTCGTTCTTTGACAAATTTAGACTTTTAAGAGATGGAAGAAGACCCGTTAAGTTATACGGTAGATAGAACAGCTCTAGTTCGCACATAGTGAGACTGGTCAGATTGGTTAATGGTTTGAGCATCCGCTGAAATTCGTGTGTTCTCATACGGAGATAGTTTCTTGATATATCCAAACTATGTAGGTTCGGTACATTTGCGAACGCTCCGAGTGTATCGACAGAGTAATTTGAAAATGTAAATCCATTATCGTAAAAGTAGATGCTTTGTAAACTATTGCTTTTAAAAGCGTTGCCATTTATTCTTCGTATCTGAGATAATTCACTTAAGCGTAAGATTTTCAATGATTTCAAAGTTGAGAATGTGTTTTCAAGTATAATCCGAATGGCATGACCATTTAAATTGAGTTCTTCAAGCTTATCCAAACACGCAAATTTATTACGGAGGTTATCAAAGTCTGTAATTTTATTGTTTTCAAAGTTCAAATATTTCAGATTTGGAAGTCTGTTCACGCAAAAATCTGGAAAGCTTTTATATGAGTTATAGGCTAAATCAAGGCTCGTGAGATTGTCCAAACCTTTGAACCAGGCTGTGTCATTCCTCAGGTAGTTCTCTGATAGGTCCAATGATCTCAGAGTATCCACTGATCTAAACCACGAACTATTGAATATGCTTATATTGGAATGAGACAAGGTGACATTCTCGACTGAAGAGTTTCGTAAGCCTGCGAACATGTCCTCTGGTAATTTCTTAAATGCACTAGTCCAATTCAGTCGATCAATGGTGAGAAATTTTAGATTTCGTGTGACATTAAACAACAAATTCTTCATGTTAGCTGGATCTAAGTGCGTTTCCTTTTGAAAAACAAGTCTCTGTAAATGATGTAGCTTACCAAAGGCATCAGTTGTCACGTTCTTTATTTGATTGTTTTTGAGATGTAAGTACGTTAGATTTAAACTTTGCAGATTTCCAAACGTCCTTTCGGTTACATTTTGAAGATGACTATACTGTATAATGACTGCCTTAATACAGTTCGGCATTTTTGGAATGTTAAACACGTTCGTACAAACAGCTAGATGAGTTCTACATTTGCAATTCTTCGGCATCTCCGTACAATTTATGTACTTTGTATTTCTACACACATAATCATTTAATCCGGGATCTTCCTGGACGCTTGCAAGATCGGAGCTTTTTATAATCATCAACAGAACTATAGCGATACGAAAATATTTAGACATTCTGACCGCTTGAAATGACATTGCAGCAGTTGAAAATGAATTTCCTCCTTTTACTGACATTGCATCCTATCTCTTGGTAAAAACGATATGCGATTCATTTGAACACAAAAGAAATGTATACTGCATGTAGTAAATACACAGATCAAAGGTCACTTAAAGATTGTCAAATCTCTTAAAGTTAATTTCCACCTTATTCCATTTAATCATGGTCATATGAAATGAAAGATAAAATTCTCTGGTTGTGAACGTCGATATTCATACTAGATCCAGGAAGTAAATGTGATCCTATATTTCACGCGGAAGTAGTTAGATTATAGAGGTAACTCATACATGAATGCTTTGATATGTTAGGCATATAAAATAATGTTAAAATATCGTGCCTTGTGGGGAAACTGAGAGTACCTTTAACGAAAGGAAGATAGAAGATATATTTTACTATTTTGATTTTACGTAACCAGCATATCCTACATCTGAGCAATTTTGAAAATTTGTCATTGATTTTCTTTCAAATGTTAATGAGGGTTAAGATGACAAATATAGATAATGACCATATCCCAGTTTACAGCACGAAGTCGATAATTCAGAAAATCAGAAACCGAAGGCATACAAAATCAGGACGAAACAGGAACCAAAGCAAACAAACAAAAAAAAACTCCACCACATGAAAAGAAGCGAATCCCCGATATGGGAGTTAGAACAGGTGCCCAGGAAGAGTAAGCATCTCCTGCTTGCATGCAACACCCGTCGCTTCAATTCACTTCGAATTAGTTGATATGTCATGGAAGTCATTACAATGTATACAACGTCAAGTTATGACCTCCTTTGAAACGTTGAACATAAAAAACTTTGTAGCAGAGTGATAATTTACTATAGAGTGGATATATAATAGCTAACGTTATTATCATTATTATTTTTTATTATTTGCAAAAATATATAGTTTGTTTGACATAAAAATGTTGTCCTAAGCTTTGGTCACATTTTTGATTATTGATGAATTTATCAATTATGTTTCCCTATGGCTTCCTTGTAAACTATGCAGTTTTGCGGAGGTATAAAACATTCCTCCTTACGTTGACGAAAAGATGAGATCAGTCCTCTGCTTGTCTCGACCTTTGCCTACCATTTTCATTCACTTATACATTTTGTACATATATATATCATTCGGCAGGAAAATATGATGTTGTCATAAACTTCGGACACATTTTGATAATTGATCAATTATGTCTCCCCCAACGGGGAGGAGACTTATTGTTTTTGCCTTCGCGTCAGTCTGTCCTTCTGTCACACATCGTGTCACGGCTATATCTCCTGACCAAGGTCAAGGTCACTTTAATGTAGTACATTTTAATGAAATTGTACAAACATTCCTGTCCAGGCTATATCTCTTGAACCCTTTTCGTGATCGCTTTCATATTTAAGTAAATTGTTGCTTATGACCCGAAGGTTTCACATTACCTTGTTCCAAAATCATGTGACCAAGGTCAAGGTCACTTAGTACATTTGGTATGAAATTTTACATGCTATCCTGTTTGATGTTAAATGTCTTCAAATTCAATTGCATCATATAAAAGCAGATAAATTTGCAGCATGACCCAGACATGCACGTTTTCGGTACGTAAACCTCTCAGTGATCCTCAATCTACTGACCCCGCTGCTCACTTCAGAAATCGGAAAATTGAAGTTTTCTCTACTTTGTCGGCATATTTTTCGATAAGAATTTATATAGGGGGATAGATCTCGAAATCTCATAACTAACGGTGTATGATATATACCTGTACGACAAATACTATGATCACAGTGAAAGGAAATAAATTTAGATGGGGAGATATCTATGTTAATTTTGGCGTGACGTCATGGACGTTCTCCATAGACTCAGTATTAAACATCGGCGACGTCGCGCTAAAATTAACATAGAAAACTCCCTATCTAAAACTTTTTTCTTTCTCTGTGAGCGTGGTATTAGAGATTTTTACCTAAAGTCTAGGCTGACAATTGACACTGGATGCCGACGATTTGGGGGAGTTCTCAAAATAATTTTTTTCAAGTTTAAGTGAAAATTTCTGTCTGCCTACCTGATAATTCAAATCATATTTGAGCAGTTTTGTTGGGTGTTTTATATTCTTTGTACAAGGAATTTTTTTCCTTTTCACTAGTTCGTCTTTCAAACAAAATTTTATTTTCTAAAGACAAACACATAAAGTTTTTTTCACATTCGAAAGCATTGTTGTGGATAGATCTTCAGGCTTAGGACGTCTATAACGTATTGTCTTCTGAAAAAAACTTTCCCCCTCCCCCCCCCCCCCCCCCCGAGTATAAATAGTACACTTTTTTGGTGCCCGAAAATAAAGTTTTCTTTCTTATATCTTGTATACTGATTTTTTCCGTAATACAACCCGACAATCCCCTTCCAAACCCGCGCACTTTCTCAAGAATTTGTGGTAAAAAGTTGCTCACAGTTAATGACTTTATATAAAAAAAAACAACTAAAAGATGTAAAGAGGAAATTCAATAATATAAAATTGTAAAATTTGGGGGAAAAAATTAAAAACACCATTACCATGAGTTACTGGAAAATAATTGATTCGACTAGTCTTGAACTCTGGAAGTAATTGAAATTCATATTAATTAGTGTCTGACACCCCCCCCCCCCCCCCCATTTTTAGTCGTCACCCAATGTAAACAAAGTGTATTCTAAATTAGAAATTTTAGATAGATGAAAATTTAGCTAAAATATATAATTTTTTACAAATATTCAAGATTGACTTTTTTTCGAGTAGTAACGATTTTATTCCACCAACTTCTAGAATCATTTGGCAATGGCATATCTCTTAGATAATTTTATAAATAACGAACAATTGTAGATGTCGCCACAATCTGTTCGTATATTTATTTCTTATCTCGAACGATTCAAAGCGTGTCCAGGGTAGAACCCGCTTTCAATAGGATAAACATCCTGACCCCCCCCCCCCCCCATGAAAATCCGCATTGGTTATTTTGAATGGAAAATGAGTACCAGTATAGCATTATTAATGAACTACAGTATCTGGCCATTGAAAAGTACGCACTTTACGTACGCGACGTCATTGAACATATACAATGTGATGCATAAATTATAAAAAAAAAGAGACAATGCAAGACGAATTTTGTCTTTTAGAAATTTAATACTGGGTTATATATCCTTTAGATTTAATGACAGCTTCAATTCTCCTGGGAATAGATTGATATAAACAAATAATGTCCTCTGAATTAATGTCTTCCCAGATTTCCTTTACGACTCTGATGAGGTCCGCTCTGTTTCTGATGTCCTCTAGTCTACGCTCAAGACGAATTTTTATCATTCGCCACACATTTTCAATAATGTTGATGTCTGGACTCTGACTAGGCTAAGTTAGAGTTTCAATTGACTGTTGCGTTTTCCAGGCTGTGGTCATTGCAGATCGATGTACGGGGCAGTTGTCTTCCTGGAGGATCCATGGTTTATTTAAAAAGTTCTTTGTAATAACTGGCCATAAATTTGTATCCAGTACACTTATATACTTTGCGGAGTTTATATTCCCGTCAACTTCTGTTATTGTACCAACTCCATCAATACACAAACAGCCCCAAAACATCGCTGATATCCCAGCTCGTGGCGAACGCGCATCTTCAACACCGAGGCAGTCACGATTAAATTTCTCATCGGACTTTCTCCAAACATAAATCTTTCTGTCTGTACCCAAGACTACCTTCATTTCATCACTAAATATTATCTTACACCAATCTGTCTCAACAGTCCATCTTCTCTTACCCCTGCACCAGTCAACCCTCGCTTTTCTGTTTTTCTCGCCGATAGTGATCTTCTTTGTAACAGCACATCGCTTATATCCTAAATCATAGAGTCTTCTTCTAACAGTCCTTGTAGATAATTGTTTTGGAGCCCTTTGATTGTATTCTGTCGTAATGTCCACCAAGCTCTGTCGTCTGTTACTTTTTACTAGCCTTGCAAGCACTCTATCATCTCGGTCGGTAGAAAATCTTTTTCGGCCCGATCTCCCTGTATTTTCATCATTGTTATTCGCCCGATTTCTTTTTAAGAATTTCTGTATAGTATTTGCACTTATTTGCATGGATTCTCCAATTTTCCTGCTACTCATACCACTTTCACTCATTTTCATAATAGTTTCTTTTTGTGGTGTAGTCAAATCACGGCCTCTCGGCGCCATCTTTGGAAACGACTAAACAATGTCTAAAAATAGCCAAGATGCTGGATTGCTTCATAGCATTACAAAGTATCAAAGCGGGGCAACTCAAATTTTCGAAAATAATTTTAATGCCTTCTTTATCAATACGAAATAATTGATTTTTGTGAAGAGAACTGTTACAAGTTTAAAAGAACGTCATGACGTTGCGTACTTTTCAATGACCAGATACTGTATCTATTTGAGAACAGCGATTGCCAGGGTTATTATTTGATCATGTAACACTAACTTGGCTATTTTTAAAGAGGACATACGTCACTACGCCCATAGCCCCCCCCCCCCCCTTTCAACCTCTAAATTGCCAATGTCTTAACTTAATCATCATACAAAAACATGTTTGTATAGATTTTCATATATCCTTGCCCTTTGTACCTCCTTGCCCTATGTGCCACAAGGCATAACAAGGACTAAGTAAGTAACATACAACTGGAGAAAAAAAGAGGAGAAAGGCGAGCACAAGCAGGTCATCGTTTCGAAATAAAATGGATGGATGGTGCTCAATTCGCTCCTCATCTCATAATTTTGAGTAACAGCATTTCTAACAAAAATATGTTCTCGAAATTCGATTCTAATTACAATAATTTTTATTTATATGAATGTATATGTACAGCGCCAAACAAAAGACACATACAAATGATACATGTACATGTATTTTACAGTATTATAAAACTCAGCAAATGCCGCTCCCCCTTTCTGACCCAATCCTGGGTTTCTTTCAACGTGTCTTGTCCCTCAATGCGGACGGCAGTGGCGGATTCAAAGGGGGATAGGCCCCCTAAAGCAAATCATCGGTAAAACGAAAAAATTCAATCTTAAAAAAAAGTAAATATGAGTAAATATAATATATTTCATTCCCGAAAACGAGTCCTAACGAAAAGGATGAAATGCTGGTCCCTCTACCAGGGCTCTGCCTTGGACCTGCTCAAACCTAGGCGGTCCCCAGACCCCTCGTCAATCCCCCCTCCCCAACTAAAAAGCTGGATCCGCCACTGGAGGGGATGGGAAGTATTCAAGCCTGAAAAATATTCTACGCATAGATCTCAGCATGTTTGGCAAATTCCATGAGGTGGTAGTTACTGACTTTCCCGTCCCCTCTCCTCCACTCTAACCTCCCCCTCTTGATAATCGTCCAAACGCATTGTATTCGTTTCTTGATATGAGGTTATGCTCATTTTCGATTTCTTGTTTTGAAATCTCCCCTACAGGTAAAGTCATCGTCCGATCTCAATCGTCAGCGTAGACTTTAGGTAAAAATCTCTAGTAGTCGTATGTATACTAAGCTATCAAAATATGAGCAAATAATTTCGATTTAAATTATTACTGTTTAACATTTTAAAATTTTCATGTCTGTTAATCTTGTAACAGCAAAATAAATTAATACTTCATGTGACTGAATCAAACGATTATTAAATGAAAGAATAAATAGAGTCCATTTCATGAAGCTAATAAAATCAATTTTCTTGTTTAAACATGATCTATATGGGCGGATCTAGAGATTTATTTCAAAGGGGTAGTCAATTCTGTTGGGAAGGGGGTCCAACCTTTAATTTTAAAAAGAATTTTTGAAATGTAAAAACGGGAAAATTAAGGTTTTTGGCAAGTTGTAGAGGTTGTCTTGACTTCCCCATGACCTTACACTTATTCTAGATGCCCATTTCATATTTAAATCTCTATAGATATTCTATTTACTTCCTTTTTCAGTTCGATACCATGATAAACTTGACATGAAAGGAATTCGGTCTTTCACAGGAAGAAAACAGAGGTCTCAAAACAGACAGTATTTACAAGGGATAATTAAAACGAATTAAAAGAAGATGGAGATCGTATAGAAGTTTGAAAGGTAAATCATCTATTTGTGCTTTGCCTTTACGAAATAGAAATAATATTTTCAGCGAAAGGCAAGCGTTCATCGTTTGTTTTGAACTGTAAATTTGGGCTAAAATGGTCGAACCGCACTACTTTAAGTACATGTTTTCTTATACTTGCATGCATACATGTACCTGAAACCTTCCCAAACAGAACACAATTGCTAAAACCCAAGAAGTATGGCCTTTTGTATATATATATGTAGCTGTACATCCTAATTGGAGTTTTCCTTTTTAAACCTGGCACATCACTTATTATATATTATTTGTTCTAAAGAATACATTTGTACTTTAAATCCATTTCATAGCGTAAAATTAACATCTATGTTTAACTCACCGTGTAAAAGAAAAGGCTTTGTTTCTACGATATCAGGAAACTATCTCTCAGGTTATATCTTTAAAACATGTTGTAGTAACGAAGGTAGATGCATTGCGAACCATTTCCAATTGTGTTGCATCAATCATTATAACAACGATGTTGTTTCATATTTTAGGTTTTCACAAGAATGGGGCTTCTGAGTATTTTCTTATTCCATTATACGCTGATTTGCGGAATATTAAGTCATGGAACCCCAAATATATGTCCTGCACTTTGTCAGTGTGCAGGTCATAAGGCATACTGTATGCAGAATGGGAATAAGTTGACTGGTATACCACCGCTGCCACCAAATATTACTTACTTGAAGTTTCATGGAAACAGCTTACATGAAATTACTAGAAGGACTTTCATGACAATTAAGGCAAATAACATCACCGAAATGGATCTGTCGAATAATCGTGTATCCACAATTTCAGCGGACGCATTAAAAGATTTGACATTTCTAAAGAGATTTTCCTTCAGCCATGAGATCTTAACAGATGGTGTTACTCCAGTTGCAAAACTATTACATAGCATAAGTAGGTATATCGAATATGTGGGGCTTCAAAACATGCATTGGAACACAGTCCCAAATCTCGATGGCCTCATTAATACTACAATAAGGGAATTTGATTTCAGTTATAATTACCTCGAATTCCTCGATGGAACACACTTTGCTAAACTTAAAACTTTAAGGGAACTGGTTATATCTTACAATGGTATTGGTAATAGTAATTATTCATTTGACGGATTGCAGATGATTACCAATCTGAACTTGGCGGGAAACTGGTTCATTAATTTTCCAAATTTTACGAATATGCAAAAGCTCAAAAGACTTCACTTACAAAATACAAAAATATCTTATTTTGAACAAAAGAATTTCGAGGGTCTTGCTAATTTAGAGTATCTAAATCTGAACGGGCATGCAATAAGAAGACTACTTAACAACACGTTCTCAACGTTAAAGTTTCTTAGAACACTAGAGCTTCGGCGATTATCAGGTCAGCTGTATTATATAGAACCATATGCATTCAATAGTTCATCTTTACGCAACCTCTCTATGAATAAAAATTACTTTGATTTCACTTCGGAATTTATCAATATTTTCGCGAGTGTTCCAACCCTCGAAAGTCTCGATCTGTCCTACAATAATATACGTGTTAACGAAACTGATTTCCTTAAGATGATCGATCCACTTCCCAAATTAAAATACCTCAAGCTTGTTAATGTAAAATTTACATTTATATCCAATAATTTGCTTCGTTCTCTGCGTTCGCTGAGGCATCTCATTCTGAGCCAAAATAATATAATAACTTGGGATGGCAAAGCTGTGTTCGGAAATTCTACAACTTTACGAGTTATAGATTTATCAAATAATAGCATCACGATAGTGAATGATTCTTCATTCCCTGAGCCGATGAGGAATCGTCTTGAAGTACTCAATCTGGAGGGAAACCCTTTTTCTTGTTCATGTAATGATATGAAATGGTTCTACAAATGGATGTCATCAGAAGCTGCTGTAAAATTGCTTAACCTGGACAGAACATCAGTGGGATATAAATGTTCAAGTCCCTATAGCCTACAAGAGAAACAAATAAATCAGCTTGACTATCGTGACATATGCCCCATCGACCCGACCCTAATGAAGGTCATTATATCGTGTGCCGCCATGATTGGCTCTGTTCTACTTGTTGTAGGGCTTCTGTATAAGTGTAGATGGAATATTCGATATCAACTGTTCAAACTAAATCAAGAACGAAAACGTCGTTATAAACGAGATGGATATGTTTCAATTCCCAGAGAAAATGATTATCTTTACGATTGTTTCCCTGTATATGCGGATGAGGACATCAGGTTCGTTCAGAATAGATTGATAAAAGTACTTGAAGAAAAATACAACCGTACCCTTTGTATACGGGATAGAGATTTTGGTATTGGTAAGGTGTTTGTTGACAATATCACAGAGAGCATAGAGGATAGCAGGAGAGTCTTACTCCTAATATCCAATAACTTTGCTCGCAGTAGATGGTGCCATTTTCAACTTCAAATTGCCCTCCATCGTATGACGGAAGAGGGTAGAAACGCATTAGTTATCGTTGTACTTCAGGAAATAAGTTATAAATACTTATCAAATTCACTAAGGACTGTCCTGGTAACGACTCCGTATATCACTTGGCCAGACGAAAGTTCTGCGGAGAGGATGTTCTGGGAAAAAATACTGCAGGGAATTCCTTCCTCTGGTATAAGAAGGACTGACAGTTTTGTAGAAGAGGTTGAAATTAACGATAGTATTGCGATAAATAGTGGATAGGAACATTTTATAATTTGACTTTCTTATCAGAAGCGATTAAAAATTATTCGTATCATTTTCATCATAGTGTATTTCTAGAATCAAATATTCAATAAAATATATAATATGACATAATCTCATCCAGAGCTAGGTACGCGATATCTTGTTTTATAGCATACCACATCCCATGTTATTTACACGAATTAAAGAAAATCCTGACGATAATCTCAACACTCACAATAGAGCACAAAATAGATCATAGACGGACCCCTAGCAGCTGGAGGTGGGACCTGGTTCCCTGGAGGAGTAAGCATGTACCGTTAAGGAATACTGAAAAGAAATGATTCAAAAATGTTATTTATCCACAATAATTGACTCTAAGCAAGGCAAACGTTACAAACACAGAAACACCATTTTTGGACCTAAATATCAAAATTTTTAATGGAGAAATTCATACAAGTGTGTATGACAAAAGAGATGATTTTGGATTCAACATAGTAAATTTCCCCTGGCTTGACAGTGATGATTACTACATTTCACAGCTGATCTGGTATGCTAGAGCATGTACTGATTTTTTGAATTTTCACAGTAGAAATTTACAAATTACGAAGAAACTTTTAGGTCAAGGTTTTGGCTTTCACAAACTAGAAAAAAACATTCTGCAAATTTTACAAAAATTATTGTCAACTTCTTTTGAAATTCGGAACAATACAAGCAACAGAGTCGATTACATTTTGGTATTTAACAACCTGCATTTTATGGTGACATACATGTAATTAACAAAATAAGAAGGATCTAAGGTAGACAGCATAACCATCGAAAATGCGTCAGAATCATCAAACGCCCTTTATACCGTGGATTTTATCCTAATTTTACCAGACGGACACTAGTCATGGTACTTGACCAATCTACAGTCTTGAAACGCATTCCTAAAACTTTAAATCTGACTGACTGTGACGACGGGATTCCATAACAGGCCCTCTCCATACCTCTTTAGAGAAGAACCGACCACCTGTCCTCTCTGATATCAGTAGGACTCCTTTGGTGATAACATACATGAGCTCGCTACAGTCGACAGAGCACGGACTGTATGTAGATTGTAAGTAATCTTAAACATGCATGCATGGTCTTAACGTCTTTCTAGTTTCCAAATGGGTTAATTTTAAAACACTGCTCCGGATTTAAGTCGTCACAATAAAATGTAATTCAAAGTATACCATTTATAGTAAATATAAACAGTTTTTGCTGTTTATAAAACACATTGAGCTCAAAGAAATGAAAATTATTATCTTCACATGCATCCTTTGTATAAAAGATCACCATCGATTCATCATTACATAAACAATAAAATTATTCAACATTCATCTACTGACTATAAATTTTGAATAGAAGTATCGTTCAGGACCTCCAGTGCTTTGATTTTTTTATCTGCGGTCAAGTAGAATTGCAATCATTTGAAACTTTAAATCTTCTTTCCCGAAAAGGTCAGACTTAAATTTTCCAGGAACATAACAATATTTGTTTGTTGGTAACTGAATATGGCCACGAATATTCTTAGATACAAGTACAAGAGCGGAGCATAATACCGGCCAAAAAGCCGCAGAATTCCACACTGGTACCACTAATATACCATATCCGTTGCACTGTACCAAATACAAAATTGCACGTGCAACTAAACGCAAAGGGGGTACAATCCAAAGATTAAAACCTTTCCAATCTATTGAAAATGCGTCTATAGCATATGCATTGGGATTCCAAAATCATCTTGAACAAAATCTTGTCAGTTTTGCATTGTAAAACTAGCAAAAAGATCTAGATCATAGGATCCCAAAAATGGGCGACATAATTGAACAAAGCATCTGATACTGACCAGTCATCATAATCTACAGTTTTGCTCAAAAAGTCAGCTCTTTCATTTAAAAGCTTAAGAACCCATTGGACTTCAATTTGAATGTGATTCTCTAAACAAATATGAAATATGTGTATTGCAACAGACTGAGAATCTTATTTTCTTTTCAACAGATTATCAGTAAGCTACTTAACCTTTTGACCCCTAAGTTACTATTTCATTTGCTCCAAAACTATGTCTATTGCCGTTTATTCCCTCCATGCTGAACTACGAAATGATTCATCTTGTGTCCACATATCATGTACAAACTTATCTCTTATCTGCACACAATACCCAGCAAAGCCTGTATTGCTTGCATTCGAAAAAAAACTATTCTATTGCAACCAAGAGAAGTCTGAAAACTTATGAAATTCAAAATTCTGAGATTAGACTCCCAAAAAGTTAGCTGTTCTAAACTTTCATCTGACACATAAATAGAACTATTCCAGTTATCAGCCTTTCAGTATATCTCAACTAAGGGACTTTGTCATCAATTGAGTTATACCCCCTAAGACAACAGACATTGAATTGATTTGACCAACGCAACTAGTCATAAGTCTAACACGAACATTCAAATTTCTACTGATATAACTTTTTATTTCAGAGATCATGATCAATGTTTTTAAAACGACTTTGTGTTATCATATACATACCATTCTCAGTATCCAAATCTACACCAAGAAAAGATAAATGTCGACCAGGAGCCCACATGGATTTACCTGCTTTTGGTACAAAACCGGACGAAAGCAAATCTTCTTTTACCTGTATAGACCACGATTTAGCGATATTCTGATCACAATGACAGCAGAATCCATCATACAAATACATAAGGATACTTTTACCCTCACACCGTTGCTTAGCAATAAGAGGACGAGTAAGTTTCGTAAAGATATATGGGGTAGAAGTCAAACCAAACGGCAGAACATTGAAATAAAAATATTTTAAATTGTCGTTAAAAACACAAGAGAAACCTAGATACTTACGATGATCGGGAAATATATCAACATGATGATAAGCATTATGAATGTCAAACTTAAAACACAAAGAATTGTTGCTTACATAAAGAAGCGCTGTACGTAGATCATCGTACTTGACTGTTTGTTTCCAAATGTATTTATTAACTTCTCTAAGATCTAAGATCAATCTCTTTTTAACCACTGCTTCCAATTGAACATGTCAAAGAAAGGAGGGGATCTCCAACAACACCTAGTTGCAGCATCAACAGCAACCTCCCAAAACACCCACTGTAAAACACAAAAATGACACGCACAGAAAGAGACGCAGTAGTACAATGAACGTCAAATCACAGAAAAACATAAAACACAAATGACTACACATAAACCAACGAGACCAATGGGCAAACGGTGCCGACTTAGGACGGCCATCTGCCTCGTCAGTAGCAGACGGTGTGGTTATCCTGGATTACGTGCGCACAACCCTCCCACTATTCCGATTACCCAGAGGTCTCGAAGAACGTACAATTGTGGTGTAAAACAACCTCCTCACTGTCAGATGACCACACACAAACAAGACCGCAAGACGCAGGGGCCCAAGCAACACAGATGAATATGTAAATTGATATAAAAAGAGGGCATGCGTAATACGACCTGTGCTCTGCCGGCTGTAGCGAGCTAATGTATGTTATCACCCGAGGATTATAAACACAAGGCATAGAATCACTCTCGGAAACAAGACCTTTTTTCACCAAACCTAACACAACCTCAGAGACAAATTTCTCCTCATAATACATGGGAAAGGAATGACAGAGGGGAACCTTATAACCATACCTAATGGTATCCAAAATGAAATCACTAGTATCATACTTTACCAAAATACTATGTTTCAATCTACCACGTACCATAATATCTTTATCCCCTCGTTCATATTTATAAACATCTGACGTTAATTCATTTGTTAAACCATACTGTTAATTCAAAGACTGATACTCATCTTTCAAGAACTGTTGTTTACATTCAGCCTTACTGCTTCCCTGCTTTTGTATTCTGCTGTTGAGGGCAGTTTATCCGGAAATGGCCTGCCTTTCCAAAGTGAAAGCATGGTCCTTGTACCCTGGGGCCAAACTGTAGAGCCGTTCCTCGAAAGGGCTGCATATGTCCTGGGAACATAAATGACGTGGGTCCAATAGGCGGAAAAGGATAGCCAGGATTATTGCTGAAAGTACTAGTAGATTTATTATACAGAGGCATTTTTTTACTTTTCTGCTTTTGTTTCTCTTTCTTATCTCTCTGAGCTTTGCTCTCAGATTTTGAAATTCTTTTCTCATCGTCTGAGTCGTCAGCCAGTGGATTAGTGACATACATTTGTAATTCTGCACGGTCGCCCTACCACGGGAAGATTGATCTGCAAGTTTGACAAACTTATATCTCTGGTTGCATGTTTCTACTGCCTCTAACAAAAGTTCCTTATAATAATCAAGTTTAGAGTTTTCAAGAGCCCAGATAGCTTGCGTAATGCAGTCGGAAACTTCAAATTGTTGCTTGTTACCTTCACTTTTCAAAGTAACTGTATTGTCAGTTTTCAGCTTTAAGATATCCTTACAAACGGACGATGTTGCTCCCTGAAATTCTTGACGTAACTCAATGAAACGACTGTTCACTGTTCTGTCTATAACTTCTTTGTGTTCAGCGATTTTATGTAAAATTTGACCAAGAGCAGACGGCCCAACCTCGTCCATGTCGTCATGCGTCGTCCTAAACTGATGTGCACTACTCACCACGTAGTATATATTACCGAGCTTTATTTACATAGCTCGTGATATTTAAGGTGGTTCCCTTCTCGAACCGTTGTAGGTTTTTCCTTATATGCAGCAGTCTGCGTATAACGTTTTACAATGGCTGGTGAGGGACGAGTCGGCGCATTGAAAAACACAGACAGAAGATCTTAAATGCCAAAAGAAGCAAAAGATGGTGCAATCTATCAATATCCATACCAATCATATAGTATAATTTCTTAGTTGAAAATGTACTGAAATTATAAGGGGGTACCCTTTTGTTTGTAGCCTTATCTTGATCATTTATAAAACTGTATACCTGTATGCGATTTTTTTACCATCTATATACATTATCGTATAAAATGATCCAATTTGAAGAAATTCCATCTGTTGTTTTTTGCACAAAAATGTGATATACTATATATTATTTGTCGAAAACATGATATCATTATAAGGGGGTACCCCTATGTCTGGAGCCATACCTTGATCATTTCAAAAACTGTGTACCTATATTTGATTTTTTCTTCATCTACATACATAATTTTATGAAATATTACAAAATGAAAAAAAATCATCTGTTTTTTTTTTTTTATGCAAAAAGTTGGATTAAGTACATATTCTTGGTCAAAAATATTATGAAATTATAAGGGGGTACCCTAAAGTTTGGAGATATATCATACTTAGATTTATGTTACAATATCATTTTATGTGTTGTATTTCTTCTATATGACTTGTTATCATAAGATAAAACAAAACAAAAAAATAAATAAACATATTCGTATCATCACTGAATTTGGAGGGTTCAAAAGCATATGATCGATATTTGATATTTCTCAATTTTTAAGTACTAGGGTACCTTTCTTTAATGTACTGTATCTTTAATGAAAACAAAATTACATATCTATGTCTGTGTTCATTATGTCATTTTGACTATTATGTATAGAAAATAGCCTTAAAATACAAAATTCATCTGTTAAATTCACGAGTAAGGACCCACCTTAAATGAGGTAGTGTTCGGCCTCTGCGTTTTGCGGTCTTGTTTGTGTGATGTCATCTTACAGTGAGGAGGTTGTTTTACACCACAATTGTACGTTCTTCGAGACCTCTGGGTAATTGGAGAAGTGAGAGGGTTGTGCGCACGTAATCCAGGATAACCACACCATTTGCTACTTGCGTGACAGATGGCCGTCCAATGTCGGCACCGGTTGCCCATTTGTCTCGTCGGTTTATGTGTAGTCTTTTGTGTTTGATGTTTACATGTCGTGTGTCTCTTTTGCTTCTCGTGCTGTACTCGTCTTTTGTGTTTTTGCATCGGGTGTTTTGGTGTTTTACTGTTGATGCTGCAACGGGGTCTTGTTGGAGATCTCCTCCCTTCTTATTAGAACATGTGGTGTATTCATAGAATCAATGAGTGTTTGAATTGAATCAAAGAAGTGTAGAGAACCACTTGAATTGACAACCGAATACGAAAATAATCTCTCTCTAATTCGTTCCTCAAACGCGAGAAATGATATTTGTTTTGCCCTTTATCGATTTGATATCATAGATATTATTTTGCTATTTCAAAAACTTGTCATTCCATTCAAAACTATCACCAAATTAAAGGAGATTAACATCTTAGCTCCATCCCTCCAGTGCTATTTTGAACATTTATTTTATTTGGATATGCTTCTGAATCGACCCTACAGGAAATTTGGAGACGCCCACTCTCTGTAAAGTAAATGTACAAATCTAAATTCAAAACATTAAAGAGGGCGCTACTGAAATGAATTTTGGAGGCTCCGCTGGAAGCATCACTGATGAGAATTTGATATTCGAAACACGTGTCTGGTGCAGAAAAAAATGGTTTGGAATTTTCTTCGTGAAGGTATAGAGTTGGAACACTTCCGTATTATCATTAAAATCTTTAAGGAGCGACAAAGATATTTCAGAATAATTTCCAAATAAGTTTGTTCACATGAATCTATGCATTTTGATTGGTTAATTGATCGTCAGAAAAATAGCGAAATACACCTTCATACCCCAATGAACACGATAAAATACCGGAAGAGCCGGAACTACTTCCATCAAAATCATTTAGTATGTTGCTAAGATCGGCTTTCGAATGATAATTATGCAAAGAAAAAATAATTTTATTAACAGTAGCCCTTAGATATAAATACGATATCAGAATTAATAAAAATTTTATGACAATATTGATTATGTACCGGTATACGTGGTTTTTACAGCGTTGTTCGGTTGCTATGCTCCTGTTTTTGAAGTTTCTTAGACCATTTCCTGTCCTTAAAATTTCATGAAAGACAGAAAATTCAGTAAATGACGAGAAAAACCGAAACTTCCAGCTATTTTCTTCAAAATTACATTTCCGTTGTAACAGTAGCAAGTACCTGCGCTTGAAATTTTCCAATGACTGACGTCTGTCAACGACAACGTGCAAAAGTTTTGATTGAGAACTTCAAAAGAACCGGAGATCACTGTTTCAAATGATTTCTCTGAGGTACAATCGTTCTGAACCTATGAAGTATTGAAACTAGAAACTTTTCTAATGATATATTTTCGGCGAGATGAAGAATTTAGAAGAAAATATTGACAGCGAATAGAAAATGAGAGATCAAAAGAAAGGAGGGGATCTCCAACAACACCTAGTTGCAGCATCAACAGCAACCTCCCAAAACACCCACTGTAAAACACAAAAATGACACGCACAGAAAGAGACGCAGTAGTACAATGAACGTCAAATCACAGAAAAACATAAAACACAAATGACTACACATAAACCAACGAGACCAATGGGCAAACGGTGCCGACTTAGGACGGCCATCTGCCTCGTCAGTAGCAGACGGTGTGGTTATCCTGGATTACGTGCGCACAACCCTCCCACTATTCCGATTACCCAGAGGTCTCGAAGAACGTACAATTGTGGTGTAAAACAACCTCCTCACTGTCAGATGACCACACACAAACAAGACCGCAAGACGCAGGGGCCCAAGCAACACAGATGAATATGTAAATTGATATAAAAAGAGGGCATGCGTAATACGACCTGTGCTCTGCCGGCTGTAGCGAGCTAATGTATGTTATCACCCGAGGAGTCCGACTGACATTCAGAGAGGACAGGTGGTCGGGGCCCTGTCTTCTCTAAAGAGGTTTGGACAGGGCCCGTCATGGAATCCCGTCGTCACAGTCAGTCAGCGTGCAAGTCTCAAGGATGCGCTGGTACAATTCTGTAGATTGGTCAAGTACCAAGCCTAGTGTCCTTCTGGTGACATTAGGATCATATCCACGGTATAAGAGGCGTTTGATGATTCTGACGCATTTTCGATAGAAATTCTGTCTACCTTTGATCCTTCTAATTTTGTTGATCATGTCACCATAAAATGCAGGTTGCGAAATACCCAAAGTAATATACTCTGTTGCTTGTATGGGTCCGAATTTCAAAAGTAGTTGACAATAATTTTTGTGAAATTTCCAGAATGTCTTGACAAGTTTGTGAAAGCGAAAACCTTGACCTAAAAGTTTCTTTGTTATTTGTAAATTTCTTTCATGAAAATCCAAAACATCAGTACATGCTCTAGCATACCGGATGAGCTGCGAAATGTAGATACCATAAGACGGTAATCTAGGAACATCACCGTCAAGCCAGGGAAAATTTACTATATTGAATCCAAAGTCATCTCTTTTGTCATACACCCTTGTTTGAATCTCTCCATTAATAATTTTGATATTCAGGTCCAAAAATGGTGTTTCTGTGTTTGTGACGTTCGCCTTGTTTAGAGTCAGTTCCTGTGGATAAATGACATTTTTATACTTTTCAAAAACAGGATTGTCGATAGTAAGGATATCATCCAGGTACCTAGAAGTACCATTGAAACATTTCACATCATCATGTTTTCTTTGTTTTTGAAGATTTTGGATAAATTCTTTTTCATACGTGAATAAAAATAAATCTGCAACAAGAGGCGCACAATTAGTACCCATAGGGATCCCTACAACCTGCTTGTAGAGATTCTCACCAAATCTTACATAAATGTTGTCCAAAAGAAAGGACAAGGCAATACAAAGGTCACTACATGTCCATGATTTATATGATTTGTATTCTGTATTGGAAAAGAAACCCTTTGATTCAGATGTACAAATATAAGTTTTACCCTCTCGGTTAAAGCACCATTTAATGAGTTTGGACAATTGATCATTAATCTTATCGTGAGGAAGCGTGGTGTACATATTTGAAAAGTCGTAAGAAGAAATCGAATTGGCTTGAAAATTTCTCGATTTCATTTTGTCAATCACATCCCCTGAATTTTTAATAGACCAAAATAAGTTTACATAATTCCTGTTTAGAACAGTTTCACAATATTTTGCAACGTGTTCCTTTATCACCGTGAGTGCTGACGTCAGATTTCTAGACAAAATTGTAGTTGAGCAGTTGCTAGAATTGGCAATGTATCGAAATTTGTAAGGAGACTTGTGCAATTTTGGTATGCAGTATAGTGTAGGAAGATCCAGTTTAGAAATAGGGATCTTGAATGAAGAAATTTCACTGTTGTGTTTGTTCAAAATGTTAGGAACACTTTCATTGCTTTTGATATAAGTGTTTGTAGACGAAAGTTCCGAAACCAAAGTTGATATGTAGTAACGTTTTCAAATGATTATGGTGTTGTTGGCTGCTTTGTCTGCAGGAGCGAAGACATATTTTTCGTGTAAATTGCGTAATTTGGATTTGAAATATCTTTCAGATTTAGAACTTGGATTTTCGAAAAGATGAGGGTTTTTGTGGAAGTTATCTATTCGAATATCGGTAATATCCAATATGAGGTTCTTCCAGTCATTCAGAGAATGTGATTCGACCCCTTCCGATTTACACCATCTTTTTGTGTAGTTATCTAAGGCTTCCTTTAGTTCTTCGCGACATTTGATAAAATCTATCTTGGATGGAATTCTGTACTTAGGTCCTTTCTTGAGAAGATTGCGGAGCTGCCTGTCCTGGATAATTGAAAAGTCACCTGTTACAATATGGCCAGCTGGTTTATAAAGGTATTCAGAAGTTGCACATTCTCAAGAAGTAGGACTTGATTCAAGAATTTTAGGATCTGATGTTACTTTATTGTAGTTAAATACGAAATTTCGAATAGGTTTTTTATACTTGTAACAAATAAGAGGAGGTTCAAAATTCTCAAAATATTGAGGAATAGCACTTTGGACGCGATGATCCCGAAAAATATTAGAGATGTTAAGAAGATCGAAACCTTTGTTAATAAATGGAATTTTTATGAATCGTCTTCTAAGGGGAATGTTTTTTATGACAAGAAAAAGTTTATTCTGTGCGAATGCAACAATGATATTAAGTTTGAATCAATCAGTATTTCTTAAGAATGCAACCTCTGCTTCATCCAAGATAGATTTCAATTGAACTGCTGGTATTGATGAGAGAGCATGAAGCAGTTCATGTCTGCCGCCGTTTCGTGCAATTGTAAGTAGATCTCTGAGGGTACGATGTATTCTAGCTCTGTTTCTAAGGTTTCTGTTTCGCCTTTTTCCGTGTGACCTAAACTTTCGTTTAGCGTCAGGGCGGATTGAAAAGACATTGATCTTTGTCGAGGTCGAGGAAATATTTCCTTGTCCGTAAATTTGATCGTTTAAACCAAGGGGGTATGCAGTTTGTAATTTAGTGATCCAGGCAAGTTCAGCTTGTAGTCGGCGTTTTTTAATTTCAGTTTTACTTAGATTTTTGAGTTTTGGGAAAGACTGAACTGGAGTAATACTTAAATCCGAAATTGAATGTTTATATTTAAAGAAGTGATGGTACAGGAAATTTCTGTGCTTTTTGTGACGCGAGTTTCTTATCTGATATGAATGATTTCGAAAACGAGATTTTAAGGACTGGCCTGTTTCCCCTACATATTGGGCGCCACATCCCCTGGCGTTTCATGTAATAACATAAATGACATCTTGATACGATCAATCAACGTCGCTATCAAAAGACGGCGACCTACCTCGGCCTAAATCAGGATACAGTATCGTCATGAATTTTCACAATTAACTTGTCACTTATAAAATAATTTAATTTTGCATGTAACAAGGATTTTCATTGGCTTAAAAGTTGAGGTTAATTTCCATAACCTGAAAAAATTAGGACACGCCCCCTTTTCTGGAACTACTTCCAAAATTAAGCAAAATGACGGATCCCGTAAACTTGGTATACTGAATTTTACCTCGAGAACGAAGACTAGATACAAGATACACGTCATTTATACTATCTTCGTCTTTAGATAGACAAACATAATCGATTGTAGCAACAGGTAAACGATTAAATGAAGTACTTTCCACGAGATTTTTAAGTAAACATGTCGCGTCGGTGCGATGATAGGTCACGCTGATGAAAGATTGCATTTTAATCAAAATCTACCACTACCAAACATGTACCTGATTGTCGGATGCTTTGCCATCCCATCCAGAGTCATTCTATTCTCATCGTTTAAAATATATCAAATGACTCGGGCTGAAATGTATGAGAAAAAAAAAACGCCGGCGCCGTTCAACTACCAGCCTCCATTCTTGTACTGTCGGTTGTTGTTATTAGCAACGAGGGAGATAATCCCTACGCAGGAACTTTGAGCATTTTGGCGATTTTTTCCAAGATCTAATAAGATGCACATAATGTATCATATAACTTAGAATTAAATTATAAGGAATGTTTCTAAAATTCTTTTTGGTTATGGGAAATAACCTCAAAAAGCCGATGCACCACTTAAATAACTAATTGCTAGGAAGGTATTCTGATACCAATAGATCATAATCATGCCGTTTTCTGCAAGTATTAGATCTATAAGTACAGAGAATCTGTCTATATAAACTCCCAGCTCCTGCATGTACAATCCAAACACATAACTGCCATGTCGGCGACCTCGAACTTGAACTGCAGAACGCGTTATCAAAATGCTACCGTGACGTCATATCATCGGATGATGTAATGGATTGGTAAAATGGGGCTCTAGAAGGGGAACGAATATTTTTGACACATACATTATATCTATTTCGTCTGGGAACTAGTTCGCCTACGGGCCCTACAGAGTTGATATTTTCATACGCAATGTATTAATTTACTAATTTCTTGAGTATATTTGTGAAATTTGGGATAAATTTGGGTTTGGAAATTATAAGAATTGACTGTTCAATTTTGACAGTTTATTGGAGTATTACGCGGTTTTACACAATTTGTGATGCGACAAACCAAACTTCATACTCCAATAAACTGTCAAAATTGAACAGTCAATTCTTATAAACAATACATATGTAAATCATTTAATTTATGCATATCAAATTCGAAACAATTCTGACCATGGAGGATCCTAGCGGGTAGTCATGCACGGATGACCGTAAACAGAGGGTAACAAACATCGTGTGCTTTTTTCGATAAATAAACACAATATGTACTTTTTGTCGTTAATTTAAAGAGTAAAGATCATACTTGAAAACTACACATTTTTATAAGAAAGAAATGTTACTTATACGTTGGTTGAAAGCTTCATGAAATCTTATAGAGCCATTACATCTCGTTTCAAAAAATGGTTTCAAATAATGCTCCAGACTAAAAAAAATGGAACTCTAAATGATGAATTTTTGCGTCTTCCACCGCAACGTCATAGGTTCCTTCCACAACTTTCCACTCTAAATATGACATTGCCTTCATCCCATAGGTTAGACTGGTTCCCGGTCTTGGTTTCTTCTTTTACTTCGTTTTCGAATAGTGTTAACGATAAAGGAGAAAACCAAGGCCGGGAACCAGTCTACCCTTAGGTCCCATGTATTTTTCAAATTAATTAAAACGGAAATTACATAAATTAAGATTGAAGATAGGAATAAAGTTAGAATAACTGTTCTAAATTATGGCGCCGAAAATTAAAAGTAATAGCATTTCTTGTTTTTCGACGTTAATAAACTACAATGACGTGACTTCATAATAGGGCCGCCGACAGAAATCCTGTCGAAACTGGGGACCCCTGAATCCAAGGGTACTTTGCAATGAAGCGTCTGGCGGAATGCGATGAAACCCTTGGTGCACCAAGATGGAATTTTTGAAGAGTTTTGTTAAAGATGCTGCATTTATTCTTCATTTCTGTTCTTTTTAATGACTAAAATTAAAGAATATATTTGTTTTAACGAGGGAGGACGAAAGGACACCCTCTATATGTTGTCGTGTATTTGCGTTCCTGTTTGTGACATCGCTAAGGACATAAATCATCTAAATAGATATATTTGGTCTAGTCCGCTCTTAAAAAAGTTCCGGTACGTGGAACGCTGATTACTAATATATCTAAATATATTTAGAATGATGCAGAAAGGGGCGAAAATCAACAAGGGCCATTGAACTTCATCCACGGTTTGGATCATGTAATAGTTTTTACAACTTTTAACATTCATTTTGCTGCTGCTGTCTGTCGGTCTAAATTTTCACAATTCATGTTTTCACAACTGACGTTCCTTTTTGGTGAAACAAAGTCGACATACCCTCGTTTCTTTTAGAAATAAAAAATAGGTATGTCTTACCTCTATGGTTAAATATAATTTGTGAAACTACCAAAGAATACGGAAAATATCGCCTATGTAAACAAAGGGGAACACGCTCACAGACCATAACAAACAGCGCGAAATATGCAAAACAAAACAAAATTATATAAGAAAATGTCAGAATAACAGCAAAAATGTATTTTCCCCCAATGAAACATGATCAAATGGATTTATGGCTCTTAATTGAAATTGACGTTATCGTTTAAATCTAAGATTTATTGAATTCGAATGATTTTTAAAATTACAATAACATATTACATGTAACATGATATAATCATTATTATATAATTATGGACTTTTTACAAAGTGAATATGATGTGATATTTTCAAATTAAGAAAATATTATACTATATTCACCGAGTACAATAGTCCACACTTGTTTTTTTATATTATGGACTTAATCAGTTTTAATAAAGGTACCTTTCCTAAAATGGATGGCATCGACTTTTCTTTAAAAATATGTCAAGAATGTACGCATTAGGCCTATAATTATGTTGCTGTTTTAACCTGAACGTAATAGCGAAGCGACGCGAGCAAGCGGGCCCGAAGGGCCCGCTTGCTCTGA